>JAAGVU020000001.1:30103639-30130755 GCA_011763525.2 Mormyrus iriodes
TCAGATTCAGCCTGGAGCTGTGGCCATGGACGTAGGGAAGGTGGCCGCCATCACTGGCTGGCCCCGACCCCGCACCACCAAGGAGCTACAACGCTTCCTCGGGTTCGCAAACTTCTATAGGCGGTTCATCCACAACTTCAGTCGGGTCGCAGCCCCCCTCACCTCCCTCATCCAAGGGAACGCCACACGCCTGCAGTGGACTCCGGAGGCCGAGACCACATTCAGCTGTCTGAAGAGGGCCTTCTGTTCCGCCCCAGTGCTCCGACAACCCCAGCCGGACCTGCACTCGAGGTAGAGGTGGACGCCTCCGAGGTGGGTGTCGGGGCCGTGCTGATTCAGCGGGATCCGGGATCGGGGTGCCGACACCACTGTGCCTACTTCTCAAAGAAGTTAGCCCCAGCGGAGCGCAATTATGATGTGGGAAACCGTGAGTTGCTAGCTATCAAATTAGCTCTTGAAAAAAAATCCCTTTTACACTGAATATCCCAAGGTGCTCTTTACGAAGTTTAAATCAAGAGAGTCCCACATTGTGGGAAAGGGGAGCCACACTTCCCTGAGAAAACTGTAAGGTGTTTGCTGCAGGTGCGTAGTACTCGCTGTGGGGTGTCAGTCACGACTCAGGATAGTCAAGATGGGGGGGTTGATGACGGTGTTTATGTATGGTTCTATAGCAACAAACAACAAAATAAATCACCACAGTGCTTACACCGGCTATTACCATTATACACTAACATAATGCGTAATTGCACCGTATCGCCTTAACATTGGTACCTTAGCAGCAATCCATAAGAAGGAATAACTGAACGGGAGAGAAACACAACGTCTTTCTGGGTATACAATGGAACATCCGACAGCAATAATTATAAAAGTGCGCAACCCAAATCGCGTAAACATAGCAATGCAATTAGATAAACTAAATTAATATGGCGTCACGTATCAATTACATAAACAATACAATTCAGTACTTACATTCGTCAGTGACGCATACATAAACCAAGGACTACATTTACTGACGGGAACAACTGGGCTAGCTACACGAACTCCAGCTTGCCGACATACTGCCTCTTCTTTCAGGCTCTCCCGCGCTCTCTCGTCTCGCATGCACCCACAGTCCTTTGCACACGCCGGTGTTCTCTTAAAGCTACAAGAGCCTTTCTAACACACATATATCCACTTTCTATCCATGTGTTGTGGCGAAATGAATGCACCATTCTCCAGCTCTCAGAGGTCAGTGTTAATTTTTTTCTTTGCAATAAATGTGGAAAGCCTTAGTAAGTGATAATTCACTTGAAGATAACAATGTATCAGACAAGCTCCATGTGATACCCATGCTGTGAGACTGTCATGGCAGTGTCAGAGATCACAGCTGGTGAGAACAACAGGACAGAGATGCCCTGTGATGTCAGGTTCCCCTTGCCAGCTGTCAGAGAAGCTGCCTTTAGGATCCATTTCTCCAGGAGAAAGGGCAAGAGAAGAGCAATTAAGCTAAAATGAGATAACGTATACTGATGCAGGCATTTATTAATTATCGGTAAAGACAAGAAGCCAGTATAATAGTCAAGAAGACATATTTACAGTGTAACACGAAAGCTGGTACCCTGGTCATTAAGACAAAAATCTTCAGTCACTCTTAATATCAGAAGTCAAGCAGTTCTATGTGTTTGATTCTCTTATATGTCAAAACACCATAGGTGCATCATTTTCAAGGAGCTGACTGTGGGGGTGGATCATCTAATATGTAACATTATTTTGACAATGCAATGTAACCCATCATTGGCATGACCTTAGAACTGTTGTTCCATAGGTGGATTGTATTTTAGCTGAGTAAAGAATCTACTATGATAAAGAATACTAATAGATACTAATAGAAAATAGGCATGTTTTATATAAGTTCTACGGGAAACATCTTTGAAAGTGATCCCTCAGGCAATCATAGGTCACGTTAGCAGCAAGGCATATTTGACAAGGCTTTGCTTAGGATAAGACAAATGCCACGCTGGCCTGCAACCCAGTACCACGACTGGCTGGAGGCCCAGGTGCGCCTGCACTCCCCCTTCTCCTCACTGCCTGCAATGCAGCTCCTCATCTCCCTGTTCCTGGTGTAACATTCCAATCTAAAAACTCCCCAGTCACACTGAGATGTTCGCTTGCCTCTCTCCCTTTCTCTCTCCCCCTCTCTCTCTCTATCTGTTTCTTTTCTCATTCAGGTAGATGTTGTGTGTGAGTGTTTACATTCACCAAATGCCAGAAGTGCACTCTGCTGTGTGTGTTGTTCATTATTCATTGAAGAGACCTCTCTTATGAACAATGATTCTTTAACAACTATTGTCTTTCATAACAAGAACTACTATATGCCCGTGTTCCTAGGTCTATCACTGTGTATAGTACCCTCTTATTATTTCACCTTCTGTACCACCTCCTAGCTCCCTCTGCTGGTCGCCAATGGTATTACATTGCATATCAACACTGTATATTCCCCATTCAGCTTTTACGGGAATAGCTACCATGTACATATACATATACACCACACAAACGCACATCTATACATACATATATTGTTATGTCCTGCAAACACAGGAGTCGAAGGCAGGCATTGGGGAAAACAAAAGGGGCTTTATCTGAGCTTAAACAGGAGCTTGGAAATAAAACAGACCACAAGGGGTCAGAAAACCAGTGTTAACAGAATAGGGAAGGACTCAGGCATACACACAGATTTGATATCAATGAGAGGACTGGAAAACACATTTATACACGGTTACATGAGAGAGCAAACAAGAGACAGCTGGAGTGAGAAAAAATGCCTTAAAATACTATATATAATGCAAAGTACAATTTATCTGAGAAGAGTCTTATGCAAATGAATAGGCATACAGACTGATATGCTGCATGTTGTATCACTGTGATTTATCTATGATTTTCTGTCGTTCCAGGTCTCTTTACTGGTGGCTGGCTAAGAAAAGAGAGATTAATTGGAAGAACCTGATGGTCCAGCAATAGAAATAGTTTTGATCAAGTTAAATTGCCTTTAAAACTGCAGTCAAATAGGATTTTTAATATCACGATATTCCTTGATGGAACTGTGAGAGTGACCATTAGAGGGCACTGAGAACTTGGCTAATTGTGAAGAGTATCTAACAGTAGGAGGAGCCAAGCACCAGAGTTGGAGGATTTAGGTTATTTTTTGCATTTAATTACCAAGTAAAGCAAACAATGGTATTTACCAAAAAGTCACTTGTAGAGAGCAGTATTAGTGCTCCTTAAAATCAAAATACACTATAATTCAACAACAACAAAAAACATGTTTTCTTTCAGGGCTGCCCATAAGGGGGGAGAAATTGAAAGGGGCACAAACAGTTGGCAAATGGGACAATTGATTCACTGACACCCCCACCCAGGCTTGGCAAAAATGTTACTTATGGTTATGCAATGGTTAGGGCTGGACCCGCACTGAATGTCGATATCGAGATCAGTATTGCTGATACCTGCCTGAGTCCAGAACCTACCCTGGAAGCTACAGGCACAAGGCGGCGGAATATCTCCTCCTATCATCTCTAATAACTGAAGTGGATTTAACAGGGTCATATCAATTATGAATCATAATTTTTACTCGAACTCATTCGGTGAGGCTGTTTTAAGGAAGGCGCAGTTTGTAAACTAGTGGCCAAAATTGTGGAAACACCTAGCATTTTTGTCATTACGCTTTAAAAATTGCTACATGAATAACAAGCAAAGAATGTTACAAATATCACACACTGGATGATTAAATAAGTAACTGGAGTAACTGGAATAAAGTTCTGCAACCTCTAAAATTGGAAGTGTTTCCACAATTTTGGCACCTAGTGCGTGCTCAGGATAATTTATTGAATTGTCACATTTAAAGCTGTAAATGTACTAGTTATATAAGGCTAGAAGCTTTAAAAAGAAATATATTACTACTTTATGGAACTCTTATTTTGTGAAAGAAAGTATTTTAGGATTAAAAAGCATATGGGATAAATTCCTCATTGCAAAAACTAATGCTGTTTCCTGCAGTAAACAGCTTTTTGTGATCAACAACACATTTCTCCCCAGAACAGTCGTCAGCATCCAGGTTTCACTCCACGTCAGTAGAGAAAATTGCAACTGATGTTTTTGTCTGGTTGTTTGCTGTTTTTTGGGGGGTGCGCAACCGCAAGCTTGTTGTAAGCCACATCATACATCTGTAAGATTCGCATCCCAAATGCCAAGTAAGGGCTCACGTTACAGCAATGACATGAGCATCAGCACTCATCTGCTCTACTCCCATTGGCATGAAAATGTTATGATTTTTTTTTTTTCACCGACTGTCTCGTTTCCACGTCCTCATCATTATTTCTCACAGGAAGAAACACATAGTCTGCCACTCAGCAACACATCTGCTTGATATCAACAGAGATATTTCCGGTTAGCTATAAATGAGTTTCCCATTTCAAAAATGTATACCAGTTGATAAATAGCTTGACAATGTGGTTGTAGGTTTGAATTCAGCCTGTGTGTGTGTGTGTGTGTGTGTGTGTGTGTGTGTGTGTGTGTGTATACCATTTGCATGTTGTTCTTCTTCTTCAGTTGTATGGGTTTACTTGAGATACTTCATCATAAGTTACTCTGGGCTTTTCTCCCAGAGCACCTGAGGGAGCGCTGCTGGAATCCTGCTGTTGTCGTAAATGGACTGGTCGTGCACTCTCACTTTGCAAATGAGCAGATCTGTTTCCTCTGCAGAGAAGTATTCTTTTCTACTACCAGGCAAATCCACCATTTTAATAGCAATCCAGCCTGGTGCTGTGACCATTTTTTCACTGTTAAGCTGGCAAAAGTGGATTTGGCCATGCCCTCAGTGAACTTGGACCACGTTCTTCAGACCTTGTGCTTGATATGGTTATAATAGGGCTCGATATGTTCAAATAGCATCTTCATCTGACCAGTAGAAGTTGCGATTGCACCCACAACACCCCCAATAGAATCGCCAATGTCCTCCACAGTCCAAAGACATGCAAATAGGTGAATTTGTGTTTCTGCAACATATAGTGTGAGTGTCTGTCGTGTGAGAGTTAGGGTTCCTTGTCTTATTTCCTTTCTTCAGGCGCCACACTCTCTGTACTACTGTAATATTGCATTTGGTTAAGGAAGATGTATGGATGTGAAATCGCCTTAGCCGTAACAAAATTCCTATAATAGTGGTTCTCGGTGGGGCAAAATCGTCTTATTCCGTCACTGCTTTCCTGCTTAAAGGCACGGTTATCGAGGGGCCCTCATTTCCAAGGCTGTGAATGAACCTTAATTCACCTCAGTTGTGTTATATGCTATATCGACTGCATTTTTTTTCAATATCCTTCTGAGGTTAAAAAAATTCATTTTTGTCTTCTGTAGAGGACATTATGTTTTGCTTATATCTTTCATACTATATATGCCGCTCTATAAGCCCTATAAGTCCTATTGCTTCTTAAAGAGGAGCTTTAAGATATCAGATGTTTGGGGGTATGACTTTGCCATCTTCCTCCTCCTGTCCAATCAAAGTCAATATTAAAGAAACTTTATTTCATTGCATCTCAGGAATATCAGCATAGAGCTTGAATCATTTTAATCTAATGCTGTATTTATCCAAATTTATTGGATTCATAACAAAAGCCCATTGACAAGTAATGTTTTTCATATCTGAACATATTTTCCACAACAGACATTTTCTTTTTATTAAGTGTCATAATTTTTTTGACTGACTCATTCAGTTCTGTTCTTGCCATTTTGCTATTCATTGAAATCATAGTCATCAGCTCCCAAAGGGGTACGAAACACAAATGTTTGGTGTTTTGTGTTATTGCAAAGGTGTTATTAATTACAAAGCACCCATGAGGCTGCTTGTCAATGAACTTTGTAACTCAGAACAGCTCTTTTAGAACTGTAACATGGGTTTCAATTTATTGCTACGTGAAATTGTTTTACTTAAAACTACTGCTTCTTTCTAATGTGAGATATATTGTTTTTTGTAAACAAATGAATAAAGTAATGATTTTTGATATAAAAGTAACAAAATTTCAAACATGGCCTCTAGTAAAGGCAGCGTCAATCACAGTGGCGGAGCATTGGATGACGACTGAAATGGAAAGTCACATCCTTCACTGGAGTGTGGGATGTGGCGGTGCTGATAATGGGGTTTACATAGCTTTGAATTGTTGTTTTAAACTTGCACATTTATTATTTCCCTACATCATGGTGCTGGGGAAACATTCAGTAAATGGAGGATGGATGAACATTAATTATTATAACTTAGGGCTAGTGGGAAACTCCTCTCTCTGGGTATCTTAAAGTTCCTGGGAGAAGTTCTACTCTCTTTACATTCGGGTTATCGGCTTTCTCAGTTTCAGGCATGTGTTTATCTTCGATATTTGTTTCCATGGAACAGAATAAGAGTCATTGCTTCTGGGCCATAGAGTAAAGAGCAGCATTCATTTGACAGAAGGTGAAGGGTGTCCATTTGCAAGGGAGGCATTAAAACATGGCAGAGAGGTTTCTGTCTCACATCCCGGCTGGTCCTGCGGCTCCCAGGCAGGGGGTACCAAGCCCTGGTTCTACTGTTCAGGAGCGTTTCTCTGGCGGCCTAGCATGGCCTGCTGATAAGCTGACAAGATCCCCTGACAGATCATGGGACTGAAGAGCAAGTTATAGACCACGGAAGAGCCTGCAGCTGCACATTGCTTTTCTGGCCAATACGAAGTTGGACTGAGCCATCAGCATTCACAGGGGGAGGTGAGGGGACTCCTGGTAGGTGCTGATAGGTGCTGGTAACACCACCCCCCCCAATTGCCCTCTGTTTCTTATCTCCCAAACACTTACCCGGCAAATGTTTCCAGATTAGGCTTAATGGGGGCCATTAGCCATAAGCATTTTTCAAAGCCATTGCCTGCTACATTTTGTGGGCTCTTAGCACGCAAACTTTTAAAAATGGGTGGAGCCAGTGTACCTTGTCCATTCTCTAACCCGACAAAGAGTCGCCCACAGTAAATCCTACGCTGCCAGTAACTTAGGAGGAGTCACAGGCTGGCTCCTTCCTTTGCATGACGGCATTACTGTGCCTCTACCTCAACTCCCTGCATCAAGAATGGATTGTGCTTGAAGTAACACTGCTGTCAGAGGGACCTGGGGTTTTTAACCATGATTAATGTCTGCTCATTTGTGTAAAACAGTGTCATGATAAAGAATGCTGACTAGATCGCTGATCTAACAAAACTGCCCCGCTACGAAAAACAGATTCAGTGATTTGCACATCAAGTTCACTGTAACTGCAATACCATCCATTTTTGTAAGCATTAATTTAAAAGACAGTCATCAGAGTTGCTTAAGGACTATAAGTTTATAGAAAGACATCTTGAAAAGAAAAAAATAATTTAGCTAGTGATAAACAGGAAGAAACTGTGGTCCATGCAGTTGTGGAACCTACAGCTAACGCTGTGGCTACATAGCGTGACCAGATAACCAGTGTCAGTGAGGACACAGGTAGGACAGGATTTGCAAACTACCATTTCAATTAAAAGGATCTGGATTTCACTTAAGCACTGAGTTCTTGCTGTGTGCTGATTGGTCAGTCTCCTATAATCATGCATGTGTCACTAATGTTAATGTGAAACTGTTGGATGAGTGTTTTCAGTCAAGGAAACAAACCAGTCAAAGCACAAGAAGAACTGAACTATTTAGCCGAGCACAGGAGCCTAAAGTAGTTTATAAAACCTGAAGTCGCTTGAAGTGTCCTCCCTGACATGGATTATCTGCTCACCCTATGACTAGAGGAAGTAAAGCAGATACAAGGGACAATGGATACAGGGCAGTAGACGCTACAGCCTCACAGGGAATGCAGTCTGTAATATGTAAATTTAATACATTATATGCTAACAAGTCTTCAGGGAAAAGGATTATAAAAAGGTAGAATTGTAAACAAACTTTATATTTACAAAGAACACAGCATTTCCTTATCAATAAGAGTAATTAAACTTCTCCATGCTTTGAGAAGTCTTGGGCATAAATAGGAAATGAAAATGGAACAAAACAGCTGCTGTAACATTATATTACCACTAGGTGAGGGTATTAATACACATCTTTCAATTTGAGTTTAGCATTTTCTGCCCTGAGGAGCAAAACCTTCTCCATCTTGTGCTATTGTCTCATGTTTTTACTTACTTTTAGTAGTTTACTGCTCTTTAAACAGTTAAAGTGTGATTTTTTTATGCCAAATAAGTTCTGTGCTTTCAAGCCATTTTTCTTCTTTCATAGCTATATTTCTAAACCAGTCCCAAAATATTTCCCTTAATAGCTCAAAGTCACGGCCTGAGAAATGGCTCATTTGTCAAATATGGATGACTTCAGTACCCCTCGCTGGCTCAATTTGTCTTTTTTGAACCTGGCTTTCATCTGAAAAGGGCTTGCATTTGTTTCTATTTCTGGGATGGAGGGGGGCAGGGCAGTAGTGGTTGTAGTTTTGAGTGGGGGGTACACAGGTCGGGCCAGTGAATGTGCTCTAAGACTCCAGCTTAAGATTCTCACCATGTGTTTCCAAATAGAATCCCAAAGGTTTCAACAACTAATGCTTCTACATAAACCCTCTTGTCAGGTGCAAATCCCTCCCCCATTGTTTGTGTGTTGGGGGGGGGTTCACCACACGGGGAAACTCAATTTCATAAAAATCTATGACTGCAATCAAAAAGCTAAAAATTCTGAAAAATTTGTATTTTGTTAGGTTACTTGTGGTTAAGGTTAGGGCTGGGTAGGGGGTAAGGTTGTCATGGTTAGGATTAGGGTTTTGCCCATAGAGATGAATGTAGGTTTGGTGAATAGGAAGTCCTAAAATTGCCCGCAGTATGTGATTGGCTATCCTGTGATGGACTGGCACTTTGTCCTGCACTGTGCTCCCTGCCCCGTTCTCAGGATAAGCAGTTAGAAGGTGCAGGAACAGATAGATAGGTAATCAATGGATACATGGGTAATGGGTAGATGATAATACATAGTCATTCTGCCCTTAAACAATAAATCTATACCAATGATCTGTGTTTAACAAACAAGTGTTGTGACATTATTGCAGTACTAGTTTTCTTCCTTAAAACTATAAGGTGAGTAATTCCTACTATGACATAAATCTGTCTCAAATCTTATGGCCTGGGATTTGGGTGCCACTCTGATGATTGATTTTACACAGCTAGACTCCTATCCTAATACATTTTTAGATGATGTAATCTGCTCAATATATGTGCTGCACACCATTTATCATCTTTACTGTCAGTATTAAAGCAGTCGCTATATCCTTATGGCACTGTCAGAAGAATTGCCAGCAATAAGGTTAGCAACAGCAGATGGCTGCATTTGTGCATTAAAGCAAACATTGCTGGAATCAGGCAGGGTTAAGAGGCGCCAGGAGTATTGTCAAGAGGTGCCGGGAATATTGGCAAGAGGTGCCGGGAGTACTGTCAAGTCGTGCCGGGAGTATTGTCAAGAGATCTCGGGAGTATTGTTTTTTTCTCTCGTGTGACTTTTTTCTCCATTGATTTGTGCATCTGGTGTTTTCCCTACACACACAGGCGCGCCCCTGTACAGTTTGCTCACCACGACTCACTCCTACCCACACTGACCTTTCCATCAAGTCACGCGATAATGTGTATGCCGGAACGTCCAGATCAAACGTCGTTCACGGGCAGGGGCCTGGCTCCGCCCACCAAGCCCCCCAGCTCCTGTGGGCCAAATGACATGCTGGTTGAGCTCATCTGACAGAAGCGGCACAGTGTTTTAACGGGAGGTTAACAGAGACCTTTAACTGATTCTTTTCCTTTTAGACACAAATGAGCCAGATGATGCTTCTTGCATTGGTTTTTATATATTTGTCGCCTCACACCTATGGGTCCTGGGTTCAGCTCTCCACTGAGCTTCCGTGTGTGTGTAACGGTGCCGCAACAGGCACAAACCTCCAACCCTTGCGATACACAAGGAATAGGCAAAGGCAAGAAACTTCAAAAATACAAGTTTATTAACAAAGTGTCCCACACAAAACTGCACAAGGAAATCAGACCCCCGCACAATAACCAGGTTACACCACCTGGCTCCAAATTAATGGTTGGGTAACCAATCACCAACTGGCACCCCCTCCCTGCCTAGCCTATCCAACCAGTATACCGGGCGATTACCGCACCCCCTAAGGCCGTCGACGTGGGTTAAGCACACACTAGCATACACAGCACTCCTGTTAACTAGCACCAGTCAGCACCACACACACCCACTTCAAAGATTCACCACAAATAAAAGCATAATAAAAACCATTCGGGGAATGCACTCAGGTGTATCCAGAATATACCATAAGACCACCCTCAGATAAAATACAAAACACACTTCAAGGAATACAGGATCCCGACTACATTAGGACAGTGGTATTCACCCCTAACGTAATACCCCTTCAATGAACACTTATCGGTGGGGAGGTTTAAATAAGGAGACCCGTGGAATAGCCTGTCGGTCCTGCAGGAACACCACAGGGGAAGGTGTATCGAATGGTCGGTGCCGATCGGAAAATTGGACCTCCACCCACAGCTCAGCCCCCTTCCAATACTGCCGTCTTTGTTCCAGCGCACTGCCCTTGTCGAGCGTCAGTTCTCTCCTAGTCACTCCGAAGGTGCACAGAGACCATCCCCGCGGACCTGTGAAACGGGGGGAGGAAGGAGTATCAATCCCCACCCACACACAGTTCGTGTCTGCACGTTCACCCGAAAAAACTTAGTCACTTCCCTTATAGGAAGGAACTAGAGCACGTTGAATAATCTCACTGGTCCTCCACCGTTGCACTTGTCTGCTGGGAACTGCTCCTGGAGATCACCACAGCAGGTTGGTCATTGCGTAAACGTCACACTCGTTCAGATCCTACCTTGCCCTGCTCCCACTGCGTCTTTATATCCCGTTCTGCCCGCCCCACAGCTCATCAGTAGCATTGGGCGCACCTGTCACTCACACACACCCATGCATGCACACCCATGGTACCACCTCCATTAACGCCCACTTGAAACAAAAAATTTGCCGTTTGCCATTTTGTTTGTTTGTTTGTCCCATTCCACATCATGCTTGCTTCGCACAGTCATTCCCTGTATACAATTCCCTATAAGCACCGCTACATTTTCCCCCAACCATTAACAGTGGTCGTCCTGGCCACTGCACTCTCAAATCCACTGGCTAATGGCCGGCCATCCTCGACCCATTACGACCTGTAGCGCGCAGGAAGAATGCCGCGATTAGCCCGTTGGGGGTACCGATTATTACTGGGGTCGGGCACTGCTACGCTAAATTCTGGAGGTGATCCATGCATTACCTCAAAGGAGGGAGGCACTGTCACATCAGACCCGGGAACCCCATGGGATAAAGTGTCTTCGTCCTGCGGATGAGGGGTACCAGCTACTGGATCCAACAGTGCACCAAAAATAACAGGCGCAGGAGCTGGCTGGCATGGGGATGTGCGCTGGTGTAACCCAGCAGAACCGTGCAGCCAATACTGTTGCGAGGGACCAACTTGCCTTAATCCCTCACCTCCCTTACATTTATCCTCACTCCTTCCATTTTCCCCTAACAAATCTCCAGGGCAAGGCCGCAAATTATTGCAGTGAACTGTCCGAATTAGGCCCTCCTTACCCTCTGGACGAATGCTAAAGGCGGGTTGGTCAGGTCGTGACTGTGTCATAACTACAAACAGCGTCAGAAGCCACTGTGGTGCAAGCTTCCCCTGAGACCTACGATGAAAATTCCTCACCAACACCCTCTCCCCCCGGTAACAATGGCAAGGTTCGAGCTTGCTTGTTGTAATTAGCTTGATTCCACTGCTGATGAAGTTCAACGTTGGTTTGCACCTTAGTGTAGGCCTCAAGAAGGGTCCGGTGATGGTTCTTAACCCACCCATCTACGCCATCCTTATACTGCGGTCGCACAACACCATGAAGCACATCCACCGGCAGTCGTGCATGGCGGCCAAAGAGCACATAGTGAGGGGTCAGGCCTGTACTCTCATGCGTCATGTTGTTGTAGGCTTGCAGTAAAACAGGCAGTAGATTGGGCCACTGAGCTTGAGAGGCCACTTCCATAGTGCTTAAAAGGGATAGCAAGGTGTGATTAAATCGCTCACACACTCCATTACCTTGCGGGTGGTATGGTGTAGTACGATCCTTCTTACACCCATACACCGCACAAAGCTGCCGCATTAAATCTGACTCGATGGCACACCTTGATCACTCAGAATTCGCTCTGGGCAACCAAATGGGAGGATGAGTGCAGTCCACAGAACCTTGGCGATGGTGGAGGCAGTCTGATCCCGAGTGGGGACTGCCAGAGCATATCGAGAGAACACATCTGTAATCACAAGGATATATGGGTAAGTATCATGAGGTCTTCCCAAAGACAAAAAATCTAGTGCCACCATTTCAAATGGGTAACTGGCAGAAATCGAGCACAAGGGTGCTTTTGGCTGTGCTCCGTACTTCCCCAGTACACAATTGAGGCACTCGATTGTCCAAGCTCGGGCACTTCTGCTCATCCCCACCCAATAAAATCTCCTCCGCAGAATTGAAGCCATCCGGTCACCACTTGTGTGGCCTGCTGCTTTGTGGTATGCCTCCCATACCTGACAAGCCTGATCAACAGCAATCACCACCTGCTGCACAGGGGCCCCAGTATCTGGCTCAGTGACACCGAACAAGGGCTCCCTCCCACAATTCCAAACAATCCCATTCCTTCATCAAACACAGCAGCTGGGGAGAACCGAGGGGTCGCTCACTATTGGGGGCTTGCCCTGAGTCTTCCATGTATGCAATTGTTGTATGTCTGGGTCCTCCTTCTGTTGCCTCCCCCATCTTCCTGGCCCAGTGGGTGCCTCTGGTAGCAGGATACCCTCCACCCCATACATTAACACATCGGAGGTATCCCCTGGTAGTCGAGAAAGGGCATCGGCATTCCAATTCCTCACTCCTAGCCTGTAGCGGATCTCGTAAGAGTAGTTAGCTAATTGAGCCACCCACCATTGCACTGTTGCCCCTAACTTTGCCGTCTCTAGGTGGACCAAGGGGTTATTGTCAGTAAATACAGTCACATGAGCCCCCCACAAACAGTCTTCGAACTTCTCAGTGATTGCCCACTTTAAGGCCAGCAATTCTAGCTTGAAGGAGCTATAATTTTGATCACTGCATTCAGATGAGTGGAAATTGAGGCTGGCATATGCAATCACCCGTTCCTTCCCACCCTGAACTTGGGAAACGACGGCCCCAAGGCCATCAAGGCTAGTATCCGTATACAACCTAAAGGGGAGCTGGAAATTAGCGTAGGCCAAAATGGGAGCAGTAAGGAGAGGCTGTTTAAGGACATCAAAGGCGGCTTGACATTCTGTGGTCCACTGGATGGTTGAAGATTGGTTAGCACCTCCCTGAAAAATCTGATTGAGCGGCGCAGCTTCTCTTGAAAAAGCTGGAATAAATTGCAGATAATACCCGGCAAATCCCAAAAATGAACGGACCTGCCTCACTGTTGCTGGAGTCGGCCAGTCCCGGACAGCCACAGTCTTTTCAGGGTCTGTAGCCACTCCCTGGCCACTGACCACATGTCCCAGGTATGTCACTTCACGCTGGAACAGGCGGCATTTACGTGGCTGCAGTTTTAGCCCATGCTCCTAAAGTCTACTAAAGACTCTCTCAAGGTGCTGTAAATAGGTGTTAAAATCAGGTGAGTAAACAATTACATCGTCCAAATAAATCAGAAGAGAGACACCTGGGACCCCAAGCAATGCTGCATCAGTCACTGAAAGGTGGCTGGGGTATTACAAAGGCCAAATTGCATGAGTTCAAACTGGTATAGGCCAAATGGTGTGGTGAAGGCAGTCTTCTCTTGGTCCACGGGATCCACCTCCACCTGCCAGTAACCACTTGCTAAGTCAAGAGTCAAATACCACTCTGCTTTGGAGAGGCTAGTGAGGGATTCCTCAATGCGTGGCAATGGGAAGGAGTCTTTGTGGGCCGCTGCATTAAGCTTGCGATAATCCATGCAGAATCTCCATGACCCATCCTTCTTTTTGGCTAGTACCACTGGGGCCGCCCAGGGACTTGCACTCTCTTTCACCACACCGCTATGCAGCATCCCTTGCAGTAGCGCTCTCAAATCTGGGTAGAGGTTGGGAGGAACAGGCCGATACCATTCACGTACTGGTGGCACCGTACCTGTAGGGATCTGGTGGGTGACTACTGCAGTCTTCCCGAAGTCCTCATCGTGGGCTGCAAACACAAGAGACCACTTATGTAGAAGAGCAGTCAATTCTTCTTGCTGGTCACCATCCAGACCCTCACCCTGCAAAGCCAAGGCCGGATGATCCTCGCTCAGGGTCTGTTCAACCTGTCGAACGTCAACCTCCACTACCCGAGGCTCAATGTTCCGCAGCAATAATTGGGACTGCCCCCTTATGCCCGTCGGATCTATCTGGGTCACAGTGGCCAAAGGACGTCGTTGGGGCAACTCTAGGGGAAATGGGTTTGGGTTGCAAATACGAAGGGGTACCTTCTTGCCCCGGATCACACCCACTGACCTCGCTATGCACCACTCCCATCCTCGTTCGTCTAGGTCTTCCATTAAAACAAACTGGAAAGGCTGGTTAGCAGCTAGGGGCACAGACACCCAAACAATCATCTCTGTGGCCGGGAGTACCACCACCGGGGGCTGTTGCTGAAGTTTAGCTACCCCCTGAAAACCCACTTCAGCTTCTAAGGCTTGCGTCTGTTGGCAGGCTGCAAAGGCCGCATCTCAAGCCTTCTCAGCCGAATGAGAAAACACTGATTTAAAATCTGCGACCCCTGGGTGTCTACCCAGCAGAATACCGGCCCAACAGTCATTCAGTCACGTTCATACCTAAAAGCCCATACTCTGTGTTAATACAGTCATCCTGAACTATAACAACCCCTTTTTTTAGCACCTCCACCCTTCCTACGTTAAAGTCGAGAACTGCATACCCCACATAAGGGATCCAAAGACCATTAGCAGCCCTCAAAGCCAGCCAGGATATCCGACTAGGATCTTGTATACAATCCTCACTGAAATGGCGATGGAACAGTGTTTCACTAAAAAGGGTAACCTGAGAGCCAGTACCTATTATGCATGGCATCTGCCGCCCTTGCACCAACACCTCGACTACTGGGCAACTGCCTACCATAGAGGACCTTTGAAGGGGTGCCATTAAAGAACCCTCCCAGTTCACTTGCCCTGCTATGACAGGGGGTGCCAAAAACCCTGCCCAGGGCGTCGTCTCGGGCAGAACCGTTGGATGTGTCCTGCCTCCCCACAATCATGGCAAATAGCTCGCCCTTGGGCATCCCATTTATATGGCTGCAAACCAGGGCGATATGACCTCAGACGTTGGCGCTGGGGTGCTGAATTGAATTACTGCCGCCGAGGAGGCGTACCAGTCACTAATGGGTTGGCAGCCAAGCCCATGCCACACTGTTCCCGTATCTCCTCCAAGAGGGATTTTCCAAACACTATTAGCTGCTCCTTTAATTCCTGCCGTAACTCTGCCCGTAGGGCATCCTTCATCTGTTGCCATGCTGCTGTAGTTAACTCCCGATCCTTTCCCTCTACTGATGTCACTGCTGGTCTAAGCTGAGGAGCTGTGAAGGTTGGGCAAGCCTGAAACTCCTCTTCCCAAACCAACTCCTGTTCTAACGCCTACATGCCTCAGCAAACGTCAACGTGGGCACTCGTCGTATTTGTCTTAATAATTCCTACTTCACAGGTCCCGATCTCAACCCCATTGCGAACTGGGTACCCAACAGTTCCTCATCTGTCCCATTAATAAGAGGATCTCTAGCTCGCCATCTCTGATGCAACTCCCGCAGACGGAGAATAAAAGCCCCTACTGCTTCCCTAACCTCCTGCTTACAGTGGAAAAATTGCACAGGTAGCTGAGCCACTGGTTGCTGGCCCCCATAGACCACAGCTAGGGCCTCTAAGATTTTAACCTTAGTTACGGTCCCCTTCAGGCAGCAGCAACATTTCTCTTTTAGCACTCCCCTGCAATGCACTCAATACAAAATCTACACGCTGTTCCACATTCAACCCATGAGCCCGAATAAAAGTCTCAATCTGCGTTTCCCAGTCCTGAAATCTAATTGGCTCCTCCTCCCCAATAAATTTTGGTACCTATGGCCCTCCCATAAACCAGGGCATTAATGCACCCACTACTTGGGGCTGCTCACCATTGCTCATATTACTTGTATATGCCAAGGGATCCTGCCGAGTACGCCAGAAATGTAACGGTGCCGCAACAGGCACAAGCCTTCAACCCTTGCGATACACAAGGAATAGGCAAAGGCAAGAAACTTCAAAAATACAAGTTTATTAACAAAGTGTCCCACACAAAACTGCACAAGGAAATCAGACCCCCGCACAATAACCAGGTTACACCACCTGGCTCCAAATTAATGGTTGGGTAACCAGTCACCAACTGGCGTCCCCTCCCTGCCTAGCCTATCCAACCATTATACCGGGCGAATACCACACCCCCTAAGGCCGTCGACGTGGGTTAAGCACACACTAGCATACACAGCACTCCTGTTAACTAGCACCAATCAGTACCACACACACCCACTTCAAAGATTCACCACAAATAAAAGCATAATAAAAACCATTCGGGGAATGCGCTCAGGTGTATCCAGAATATACCATAAGACCACCCTCAGATAAAATACAAAATACACTTCAAGGAATACAGGATCCTGACTACGTTAGGACAGTGGTATTCACCCCTAAAGTAATACCCCTTCAATGAACACTTATCAGCGGGGAGGTTTAAGTAAGGAGACCCGTGGAATAGCCTGCCGGTCCTGCAGGAACACCACAGGGGAAGGCGTATCGAATGGTTGGTGCCGATCGGAAAATTGGACCTTCACACACAGCTCAGCCCCCTTCCAATGCTGCTGTTCCAATGCTCCCCCTCCCTGTATACAATTCCCTATAAGTACCGCTACATGTGGAGTTTGCATGTTCTCCCTGTGTCGTCGTGAGGTTTCCTCCGGGTACTCCGGTTTCCCCCCACAGTCCAAAAACATGCTGGGACTAACTGGAGTTGCCAAGTTGTCCATTGGTGTGTGTGTGTGAATTGATGGTGTGTATATGTGCCCTGTGATTGCGCCTGTAGCCTTCAGGATAGGCTCAACCCACCGCAACCCTGAATAGGACAAGTGGTTTCAGAAAATGGATAGATGGATGAATATTCAATACCCGTTCATGAATCGCCACCTTATAATGGTAAAGGGGTTTGTGTGCCTCCATGATCCTAGGACCTATATTGTGCCCCTGACTGGGTCTCCCAAGGCAAACTGGTCCTAAGTGAGTAGCCAGACTATGTGCAGTTCAAACAGACTCCCATGACAATTACGATAAAGAACCATGTTACCCCGCCTGGATTGGGAAGACTAGGGCCACGCCCTGGATCTGATGGCAGGGGACAATAACTTTGCAATAACTTGCAGCCTCAGCAGTAATGCGGGCGCTGTACCGTTCTGTTGTGGTAAAGTGGGAGCTGAGCCAGAAGGCAGAGCTCTCAACTTACTGGTCGATCAAAATTCCTACCCTCACCTATCGTCATGAGCTCTGGGTAGTGACCAAAAGAATGAGATCGCGGACAAAAGCGGCTGAAATGAGCTTCCTCCTCAGGATGTTTGGGCTCAGCCTTAGAGATAGGGTGAGGAGCTCGGACATTTGGGAGGGGCTCAAAGTAGAACCGCTGCTCCTCCACATCAAAAGGAGCCAGTTGAAGTGGTTCGAGCATCTATCTAGGATGCCTCCTGGGCGGCTCCCTGGGGAGGTATTTTGGTCATGTTCAACCGGGAGAAGGCCCCGGGGCAGAGCCAGGACACACTGGAGAAACTATATCTTTCGGCTGGCCTGGGAACGCCTTGGTATTCCCCTGGTAGAGCTGGATGAGGTGGCTGATGAGAGGGAGGTCTGGTCATCCCTGCTTAGACTGCTACCTTCTGTGACACAACCCTGAATAAGTGATAGAAAATAGATGGATGGATGGATGGATGGATAATTGAATGGATGGATGGATGGATGGATATACTCAACATGTGGTCCTGTCTACACATTTTAATTAATTTGTTAGTGTGATATTATATTGTGTGTACAGGCATATATATATAAATATATATAATATGTTTGTGTGTGTGTGTATGTGTGTGTGTATGTGTGTGTGTGTGTTGCAATTTTTAAATAGATCCGCCCTGTGCTCAACCCCCCCCCACACTGTTTTATTTTATTTCCTCAACTGCACCCCTCTCCTGCAATTCCTTCTCGCCCCACACTTTGAATACCTCTGCTTCAAAGGGATTCCAGCTGTATTCACAATAGCCCCCTCGCCAATATGTCACATTCATTTATATCTGTTGCCCCAATAAGTAGCAGTGGTATCTTATGTACCGCGCTGTAATGTAGCATCTCATCCCACAGAACGAATGGAATTTCGCTGCTGGACCAGGTGTCATCTGGCCACATCTGTCAACTGGGTCAGAGACAAGAAAGGATAGAGCTTTACTGATCCACCCCCAGGGAAATTTTAGCTGTCCAGCAGCATAACAAAGGATAATTAACTCCTAGGGCAATAGCCCCCTCCTTGAAGAAATATATCAATAAGAAATAAATAAACAAGAAGAAAGTGTATAGTACTGTGAAATCTTCCAAGTAAAACAATGCTATGGCCGCTCTTGTGTGAGTGAAATGTAAGGGGCTTTGCTCAGCAGCCCAAGTGCACCCACACCCATGGAAACTTGGAAATATTTACAGCGAGGGACTGGCGCTCGCGTGTCTAAGGAAACCCCGAGCCCCCCTGGTGCAGGCTTGTGTGTACACTAAAATGACTGGCCTGGGGGGGGGGGGGAGGGGGGGGGGTCCTGGGAAAGCAGTACCAGGGAAGGATGGTTTTGTGATGGCTTGTTTGGAGACATGGTGATAAATGCAGATGTGCGGAGGGGGCATTATTTAGAGGGAAGGTAGGGTCCTACGGGACTTAGCTAAAGGTGTAGATCATTCACCCCGACTGATAGTGGCAGCTTGATCGTATCAGCCAGGACGCTCTCCTGTTCCGGAGCCTCAGATTCAAAACAGGAGTAATGAAAAAGAAAATGCAGGAAGATGGAGCTGGTGTTAAGATGGGAGGGGCAGTACTTCAGCTGTGCCTTATTACAGACACTAGGCTCTCTGTTATCCATCTCATCCCTCCGAACACACATCCAGACCCAAATGCCCAGTCCCACAACCCATCACAGCCTAATCCAAGACCCAAGGCCTGTTGTGTTTACATGTGGGGCGCTTTGTGGGCCTGTTGGTTAGAACTGTTCCTGTGGTCGGAAAGTCACTGGTTCAAATACCATAGGTAACAGAATGATTTCATCGCATGGCCCTTAACCCAGGTTGCTTCAGGGACTGGCTGATTCTGCTTTCCATTGTGTTTTTCTTTGGGTAAAGTTTGATAAATATTTGATAAATAAGTAAAAGTACAGCATGTTGTGCCTGTGCAATTGCTAAAAAGGGTTGTCTGTTTCCATTAAACCTGTCTCCACTGCCATAAGCAAACTAAAACTTACAATATGTGAAGAAATTGTCCCCTGTGTCCCTTAATGAGTGGAATTCCTACCTAATTTAAGAAGTCAGTGCTCAGCTTACAGTGGCTTAACCAGACCTCTGTTTTTGTAGATTAGGGCACGATCACGTGTTCCTTGCACTACCACGAAATTTGAGGAGCACTCCGCGCTCTACGACAACATAGAAGAACTGGCTTTGCAAGAAAACCCAAAAGCAAATATAGGAATGCAAAGGCAGTGATGGATCACATGGCTGCTGCTTTTCACTACTCAAATTCGAGATGATTCTTGTAGGCTACAGGCATTCAGTGTATCCTGAACTGTCAGATCTGCTTTCTTATCAGTAAGAAAACTGTGTGACAACAAAGAAGCAGGCTCGGTGTGACAATGAAGATGTGGACTCTCCGTGGGGCGGCACACTGTAAGAAAAATGCCCCACCAGTGGTGGAAAAATAGGCAGTGTTTATAGTATGGGTGAGCTGGCTGAAACGGCTTTTCTGCTTTGCTGCGAGTGAGCGACCAGGTACAGTGTGGGTGGAGAGTGATTGCACGTTGTCGGACACAAACACAAGGACCATGCCTGCGGTTTTGGGGAAATGACCGGCTGTCCTGCTAACACAAAACTCTGTTTGTCAATTAGGATTTGCCAGTTCTCATCCCCCACATCTGACCAATAGGAAATGTAACTGAGTTTTTAACACTGTCATTTGTCTGGCATTGCTGATGAGGAAAAATTTGTTTAATGATGTTTAAATTGCTGATAGAAACAGTGCATTTTATTTACCTGGGGCCACACTTATAAAGTCACTTTGGGGCTCCCGCCCACCCTCAGATGTTTCATAAACTAAATAGCTAATGAGAAGAGTCAGAACAGGCTGCTGTAGCATCTCCTAAATAAGGAAAGCGTTTTATTTAATATTTAAATCAGGGAATGTTTGTGGCCAACAAGGGGCCAAACCTTGGGGGCCCCACGCAAATGCATGGATTGAGTGATGGTAAACACTGCCGCTCGTTGTCACATGACCATTTGGATCACTGGCAGGTTTGTTCATGACACCCTGTACATGTCAAAGTCCTGGATATTTATGGATTCACTCATACAGCTGAGTGTCAGCAATCGGGCGCCTGTTAGACTCTAACTGGCAGCCTGCTGCTTGTTGGCCTATCTTTGTTTAACCCCATATTATGTGATAATTATTATAATCCACATGGTCGACTGTCTAGAATGGTTATTTAATCTATATAATCACCGATGTCCATCAGTCAGCTGGAAAATACTATTTCAGTACAAACCTTTCTTATTCTATTATTA
The DNA here is from genome assembly GCA_011763525.2 of Mormyrus iriodes. Classification (NCBI taxonomy): domain Eukaryota; kingdom Metazoa; phylum Chordata; class Actinopteri; order Osteoglossiformes; family Mormyridae; genus Mormyrus; species Mormyrus iriodes. The sequence goes on from JAAGVU020000001.1 coordinate 30,124,586, forward strand.
GATGGTTGTTAGTAATCATTTATTGGACATTTTGGGTCTATAGTTAAAACAAACTCCTGTGTCATTATACCACATTAATATGGATTTCCTTTCTGTTTATTTTGTTTTATAGGTAGTTTTAGGACTAATAAACAGAAATTGTTTGTCTGTATCTCTCATTTATTAATTATGGTCTTCACCCTCATTTCTGTCCATTGCCTCATGTTGGGATGTTACTGCCCCTGATTACTGCAACAGTCTGTTTAAGGATTATGGGTTAGCTGCCACTGTGCATCACCCTACAAGTGGTTGTTCCTTGCTTGTTCGGTATATTACTCACCTGGGCAGCATAACATGTTACGATATGTCAGCTGTAGCCTTTCTGTAGATAATAATCACTATCAGCCTTCATTTGATCCCTAGTTATGGCTAAAAGATTGTTGCACCATGGATTTGGATGGAAAACAGGGTTTGTCATTCTGTGTGGTGCATTTCAGCAGAGTTTGCACTGCAAAAAACAGCCCCTGTCTGGTTTCGCCATCCAGCAGCTCAAGTGCTGCTCCAACAGCTGGAGCATCATGGGAGGATCTTCACTTATTCACTTAAATCGCCATGTGCTGTCAGCATGTTAGCCATGCGGCAAGCAATGACTGTGTCACAGACCATTTCAGCTGAACAAAGGGGTAAAGGGTCTTCCTGTAGGTGCAGGATGAGTCCAATGGGCCCCAAGTTATATGGCTGTATGTTATTCACCTGCCTTCCTCTGGTGTGGGGGACGGAGAACCGAGATTACAAATAATGTCCAGTGTTGAACATTTGCCAAGACTGTGGCACTTTTGTAGCGACAGGTAGCATAGCAGCCAGTAATCTACATTTCATACATAAAAAGTCATTGGTCATAACCCTAGTCAACAAACTGCTGTAGAACCCTTAAAGTGGTTAATGAAAATTCTCTCCATCCCAGGAAGCATAGGGCACATGGCAGGAAGGCAAAGTGGACAGGATGCCAGTCCACGGTAAGGCACATTCACACACATGTACAATGAGCAGTTTAGTAATGTCATTTATTCTTACTGCATGTGCTTGGACCACAGGGAAAAACCAACACAATGTGGGGACAACAAGCAAACCTCTGAGATAGGCTCCAGGCCCAACATGATTCTATATTGCACAAGCGGTTGGAAAGTACAATGAATGGGATGGACCAAGACTTCATGGTGATCTGTCTGACGAGAACATGCCTCATCCCCCAGAGCAATATCTACTGACTGAAAAAGACCCCACAGCCTGATCAAGACCAAGAAAACAATATTTGCATTTTTAAAAATTGAAGATTCTGATTTTTTTTAATAAGTTACGTCACAGTCATTTTGTGAATTTGGCTTAATTTTTCATGTGTTAGTGGAAAATCAGTGGACAGCTCTCTGATGAATGCAGAAGCTGATGTCTGTGGCAGTGAAGCCTTTAGATCCTCATTAAACACATTGAAAAGTACGGTTGGGGAAGCTCTCTGCTGGGTCTGTGCATCATCAAGTCATTTCTTACGTGTAAAATTACAACTGAAAGTCCGTGTTGAAAAAATTAACATATTCATCATTCAACTACTAAGCGAATTTTCAAACTACTTAAACATATTTTTGTAACACAGACATTAATACAACATTATTATGAAATGCACATTTAGAAGAAAATACTGTTAGCAATTTAGCATTATATGATAATAACTAACATTATAATAGTATAATTGTGAAATGTATGTTATTAATATATATTTACGCTGTTAATGTATGTTAGGATGTTAAAGTACACTTACATGCTGCTTATTAATGCTCTATGGATGCATTATGAAGGTACACTGTGTGTTTTACAAATACATATAAAGGCATTATGAAGGTGCAGTTGCCCAATATTATTTAAATATGTGGAATATTTTCCCACTTTTGCCTTTACATTCTTGGCATTCAAATAAAAATGCATAATACATTATTACTGATACATTAATATGCAATATTAATTTTAATAGATGCAGCCTTGTTTCTCTTAATCTTCCATTTATGCTTGTGTTCAGGTTTTCCATAAAGAAAGATGATACTTGATCTCATCCACTGTTTCTTTCCCCACCTGATCCTATATATGGGTCTCGTTTCAACCCCCACCCCTTTCCTCAGTAGCTACAGCAAGGCCCTAATGCCCCGCTCAGCCTGTCTTACACTGTCTCCACTCCCACCCCCATATCACATGACACTGTTCTCCATCCTGCCCAGACGGCCTACCACAGCAAAAATAACATGACACGGGACTGAAAGGGTTTGAAACTCGGCAAACGATACAGCGGTGTGCCCACAGTGATGCAGCTCCATCGATAGACGCCGGTCATATCCTGGAAAGGACCCGGGGAATCAAACAACATGAAAAACCATTATTTATTTATTGACCTCCAGCCCGGTTGAAAGGCGTCTCATCCTCTCTATGGTCTGCCTGCCTTGTTGTGTTGTCTGAAACGCTTTATTATAGCCTGTGGCAGTATAACAGCAGTGTAGTTTGTGTCCATGTGGAAATCACATTCCCTGCAACACTAAGTACCATCCATTGCTGTGCTTTATGCTTGGTTACCAGTCACTGCAGGGCAAATTTGACTCACCATCTCACAGGCAAGTTGTACACAGAAATTAACTCGTCTGTTTATGTCAACAAAGCACTTTAATGTCCTGTCTGGCTCGGCACTGACACTATAGCTGGGATTTGAACCCAAAATCACCCATCAGCCACAACTGCTTTATGCTGGAGAGCCTGAATTCATTTCTCACTTCCCTAATGAGCCCATCAGACAGTAAGTCTAATGCGAATATGAGTCATTGATTGTGGAGGAGAGGCAGTCACATCTGGTCTCCCAGGGGGTGGCATGCAGGATGCTGAAATGATGCCAGACAGGTCCTGTGTTCACTACTTAATGACACACGGACCATGCCTTAGGTAGCATGTGATCTGAATGACTAGTACATCAAATGGACTGTATTAAAGATACTGTTAAGGAGGCCACCAACCAGTGCATGGATCAAAATAGGTGCATCCTATAGTGAGTACCAGGATCTCCACCATACCGCCTTATTCTTCTAAACAATGGAAATTACTTTCCGTTCTACCAGGCAGGCAAAGTGGCTGGGTTGCCCCTCCCTCCCATCACTCCCCAGTTATGAGTCCTGTTGACAGGCACTGCAGGGCGGGGGGGCTTGGTGCTCTCACAGGAGTGCGCTGTGTCATCTGATAAAGTGACGAGGAGCTGGCATTTAATGGCACACACGCTCGGAGGAGGTGTCTGCTGGCATGCACATTGTGTGATGAGGGGGAGGCCAGTGAAAGGAATAATTGATTCTTCTTGACTGGATGAAAGTGGGAAAAACATTAAGCTGTTATAACAAGGAAACAAGACTGAGCATCCCAAATGAGACAGTCCCCCGTTCTCTGAACTAGGGATTCCCAGCCTTTTGATCTTTGTGGACCTGAGGAAAAATCAGTAATTTCACAAGTATTACTGCTCCATATTCTTCAGATGATAAAAGAACATGCAAATATGAGAGGTCATGAAAAAAGTGAAAATATATAGATTCTTTTTGGAAATTAACCATCCCGTACTCAAAACCCACAGTGTTTCGAGGCCTGGAACATTGGCAAGGGTTGGAAACCCCTATTGTCGACTGCTTATCATTTAGTCTAACTGTGCTCAAGGGTCCTGCTGTAGCCCCCCTGGGATCCAAAGCCACATAAAGATGCATATATGAGATGTGTATATAGACAGTCTAGGTATTACGCATTTTCTAAGCCAGTCATTAATGGCACAAAGCTGCACAAGCGTCTTAGTAGTGTGATTTAAGTTGTTCGATGGTCAGAAACTGACCTCACCCAGCTGTAATTTGTTGAAAAAAGTTATTCAAAAACCTGCAGATGCCTTGAGGAGCAGGCATGAGGAGCAGAGGTTTACTACCCATTACCCACAGGTCCATATTTTCAGACAGAGATGCATTCGAAGGTAAGTGTGTATATTTTATTGGGGTTGCCTGAACCATCAGAAAAAAAGAGTACAGAATTCTACCTTTGAGGGTACATTTACTTGTCACTGAACCCTCATGGGTCTGCCAGTTGTACTCTAGCTGTAGGTAAATGTTCCTTTTAAGATACAGAAATTGACTCTAAGGAACATTTTTATACCATTGGGGATACATAAATGTTGTTTGTACCTTTGGGTACCAAACTGTACCAGGACTGTACCCTTTTTTCTGACAGTGTGGCACCATAGAAACAACAGACTTTTACAACAATAAAAGACCCAGTAACAATAAAACAAAATTTTCCATACAAAATGGGGGCATGGAGAGTCTGATTTCAGACATTAAATGGAGACATCTATGTACATCTCCACTGATGGGTTTATTCATACATCTGTCTCAGATCAGCCTTTAAGAAATTCAAAACTGCAGGACAGTTGTCATACGACAAACTGATTTATTGCCAAATGGTGCTCTCTATCTGATTAATAAATCAAATTAAGCTAAATTAGATTATGGCCTGTTGTTTTTTATTTATGTTTGTTTGTATCTCATAAAGGTCTATTGAATTAAAATATAATTAATTTTGATTTTTTTTGTTAAATAGAATTGTTCTCTATTTGAAGTCCAAGTTAACAGGGGGTGTAGCCCAATGACCTAAAGGATGCTCTCAGTGTTGCAAGATCATATAAATAGAGGCTGTGTCTGAATTCAGGACCTGCTTCCTTTGGACGACGCTGTCTACATAACCGTTGTAGGCTGCCTCCTTCAACGAGCTGCGCAATGAATCTTGGGATATGTTGGACTTGGCCAAAGAAGGACACATTCCTAGACCGCACTTGAAAGAGCCTTCGAAATGGGACAGCCTTGCTGCGTCGCTGTGACGCATTCGGTCTTTGAATGCAGCCTTAGAAGGATGCAGCACCTGAATTCGGACACAGCCGTAGTCTTGTGTTTGTTAAGGTAGCTAATACATCATATGCCTCACATTTTATTAAATCCACGGACCTGAACAGTAACAACACATAAATGCTGTCGCATATAGTCCAAATGCTACATCTTAGAGTGGCTGTTACAGCTATGGTCATAGTCATGTGCCACAGCCACGCCCACCTCCAAATGGTTTCATTCGGTAACCAATCACACCTAAGGTCATTATAGGAATTTATTAACCATTTAAGGTCACGCTGCTCAGTGCTTATTTTTTGACTGGTGTTTGGTCACATTCACCTACTCATTCATGGCATTTTATTCTATTTATTTACATTTATTTAACAGATAATTTTGTCCAAAGCAACATATAAGTGAGTATGATGTATGTGCATCACAAGTATGAGGCAGTCATTAGCCAGATGGGTCACTAGGCTAAGCTTCTAATGAATGATCAGTTACAAGGGCAAATAGTTAAAGGAACATAAGCTATGCAGAATATAATAGATCCTACTATCAGTAAAAGTATGCAAATCACTCCAAGGCAGACTCAGGTTCCTACTAGACTAAGTGCAAAATCCAAGAGTGCAAAGTATTCTGCTGTTTTTGTTTGATCACATTCCTAGTGTGTTTTAGGTTAATAGTTCGAATCGGTTCTGTTTGTTCTGGTTTCCTGGAATCCGTTTGCTGTACTCTTCCCCCTGCTTCTATCTATAATCTCACCCTTGGTGATTCTTGTTCCATTCAGCACTTGAGTCCAATCCATTCATCCTACCTGCCCACATTGCAGTCAGTACTGGTGCCACTTAGCCCGGGGAATCCAGCCTGTCGAAGAGGAAAAACCTAACAGGCAGAAGACCTAGGACCACGTGTACATTTCATGGTGTTAGTGACACCAGCACTGGTGTTTGTTGTATTTTGAACTTTGTTAATAAAGCACATTTAAATTCTGTTTTATGGCTTTATCAGACAACAAATATAAGGTTACCATCTCCTGTTTATGCCATATTTATCATTGCAAATGTCTTGAGAGGAAAATAAGCACATGATTTACTTAAGCGCGACCTTGATATTACTACCAATTTAATGGCTAATTTGTCACGTCCTGCAGGCCTGACCCTCCTGTCCCCTGCTAATGTGACCCTGATGAGCCAGGCCAGGTGCTTGTTACCCCTTAATAGTCTTTGTATTAAAGTATCTGTTTGGCTCGTCAGCCCG
>JAAGVU020000001.1:30130855-30141192 GCA_011763525.2 Mormyrus iriodes
TAAGCGCGACCTTGATATTACTACCAATTTAATGGCTAATTTGTCACGTCCTGCAGGCCTGACCCTCCTGTCCCCTGATGAGCCAGGCCAGGTGCTTGTTACCCCTTAATAGTCTTTGTATTAAAGTATCTGTTTGGCTCGTCAGCCCGGGTTCAGTCATTGACATTGAACCTTCCTGTTGCCTGTACCCTACCTTGTTGCCAGCTCTCCTGTTTTTGATACCTTGCGATCTTGTTTATTTCCAGTCTCTGTTCATTGAGTTCAATAAACCCCCTTCGTGTTTCGCCACAATGCCTGCCCGTGAGTCCTTTGTCCCATCTTTCATAACATAACTTAAGTTTAGCTTCCTAAGATCAGACTGGGCAGCACATAACCGTGGTTAAAATGTAAAACCTGATTAGAGCAAAGGCACCGCATCCAGTTTCCATAACGGGTTCCGATGATATCGTCTGCTGTGGTTGACCTCTGCCAAGGACAGACGCAGCCACATCTGTAGAGCACCCCGACCTTTAAGGCAGCATACACATGTGTATTGGTGAGGAAGACAAACTAAAATATGGAACTGATTTCTATGTCTGCTTCTGAACTGACAGATCTACCATTACTTAACTGGTTTATGCATTTTTATTACAATGCAATTTACAGTTTTACCTGTTTATTCAGCTGGATACTAGACTAGAATTCAGGTCAAATACCTCAAGGGCAGAACATCTGCACTCCACCCCTGTCACTAACTTATCTGGAGCCAAGTCTTCATGGTTGAAGAAAACTTTGAAATGAATTGTTCTCCACATAGATAAATAACTTTTAACAAGCACCAACTTGGGTTGTTTTAAAGAATTCTTTATGTGATGTGTTGCACTGTGTTCTCTATTGATCTCCTTACATCTGTTTCATGTAATAATTGCATCTTGAGGTCAATACTTTAGATAGTCTGAAACAGGATTTTTTGGGGGGCGGAGGGGGGGGCAAAGTTAAGGGTCAGACCCACCTCTCACCAGGAATCACTTACTTATTATTAGTGATATAAAACAGTGTTTTCTCCAGGTAGCGGGGGATTGTGAGGTCATGAATGATAACTGAGGGCCTTGAGATGTAATGAAACCTCGCAATTTCATTTATTAGTTATTTGGTGTCTGCCTGTACTCTCCTAGAGCTGAAATGGCAGTTTTAGGCGTTTTGCTTTCCAAGCCTGTTAACTTTGGTGCGCATTAATAAAGTTCCTCATTCCACTATCCAGATCTCTGTATCACAAGACTCTGTTCAATGTCCCAGTGGAAGCAAATTTTTTATATGCACGATATGCAGAAACAATTGGCTGCCTCACCAGAGTCACAGCATGTAGCTTCTTAGCACTTTGTTTGCGCACCAGCTGCATTGGCTCTAAATACAGGCAAGGCAGGTTCAGTGAACATGGCAGAAGACCGCCAGGATGGACAGCTGGTCATACACATCCCATACTCACTCCCACAGGGCAGGTTAGGGATATCAGGCCTTGTAACTATATTTCTTTGGAAACTGGAAAGCCATGTAGACGATGGGAGAAAATGCAAACTCCAAATACAAAGCCAGGTGTGAGATTTAAGATACTCAATGCTTGAGGCATGAAGACAAATTGCTGCCCTAGTTATAATCCATCCATCTATCCATCCATCCATCCATCCATCTTCAATTATTATTAGTATTACTACTATTCTAACTGCTCGTTCTGGTTATTTCTGCAGGGGGTCTGGAACATATCCCAGGAAGTACAAAGAACAAGGTGGGGGTAAACTCTGGGCAGCAGGCATGTGCAGAGGGGGTGGCAGGGGTCCCTGAGCACCTGCCTGTATTGCCAAAGCTATTTAATGTGAACTTCTGTAAGCTTTAAAGGTACTGAGTGCCCCTTTTGAACCTTTGAGCACCTGCCCCTCGGAAAGTCTCTGCACAGCCCTGCTAGACAAGATGCAAATTTGAATAACGTAACTGGTAAGTTCTTTTTGGGGATGCTGGTTTGTAGGTAATTTGATGTGCACTTTTTTTGTTAAATTTTGATTAAAAAAAGTTTTTATTCATTTTTCAGTCATTTCAGGTGTTTGAATGAATGGAGGTCAATAACCTTTACATACATCCTTAACCAATATGCATCCTCCTGGGAGGAGATAGGAGCTGGGTTCGAGGGAAACGGTAGCTGCACCACTGGAATTCAACTAATGCCACAGTCAGGTGACCCACAGAAACAGAGGTTGTCCTAATCTGACTGTTTACCTCACAAGATAAACCAGTGTTCTCAATGCATTGACTAAGGATCTAGTATGATGAATTTGCAATACTGCCATATTGCGGGAATTTCTGTAGGGTCTATATCGTCATTCATTAGCAGCATGCTACAAAAAAAGCACTTTGCAATTGGCATAAGAATGAATCAATGGAGTTATGGTCCTTAAGGAAAGTCAAATTAAGTCAAATGTGTAACACATGTGTTTCTGTTACTGCATCTCTGTAGCTACAAACAAGTCTCATAAAGCACTGGTGCTGCTGGTGAAGGTGGAAATTACAGGGCATTCAGTCAGTGCAAGCACATGGTCTACTTGAGTAGCTGCTATTATTAGAAAGCCACTACCCTGTGATCAGGGAGTAGTAATGAGAAGGAAAACACCCTACGCTGGGGCACGGAGCATGGTGTAATGCGGCTTCTTGAAATAGCCACGTAAACAGAAAACTTTCACGTCCCCGATCAGCAGTCACCGGCACGGTGTCCACGACCGAGACTCCGTCGTCACAGTGACGGCAGCAGCCTGATGCTCTTACGCGGCCCCCGTGCGCAGATTGCGTAGTGGGGAGCCGAGCTACGGCGCTGGGCGCACGGAGATGGGATGCTCCAGTAAACATGTCAAGGAGTCCGATCACTAAAGGGGTTTTAATGTTGTAGTGACTGGAGAAAGAAGGAAACTCTTCACGCAACCTGTTACGCGAAGCTTTGGCAAAAGAGAAGCGCGCAATGAATGACATTAAACTGGCAGTCCTGGGAAGCGATGGGGTCGGGAAATCAGGTATTTATGGGAATTGACTGCAAAACATTGTTTTCCATCCAGTGAAATAAATAACAGAATTACAGTTCATAATACATTGATTACATGCAGTTTATCCATTCTCGTTGCAGCGCTCATCGTGCGATTTCTTACGAAGCGCTTTATTGGCGAATATGCATCATCAACAGGTAAAGTTACACTTGAAACGTCTCTAACAATGTATCAAACAGACTAATTTTTGCTGCTCCGGTTAGCTTCGCACTTACCAAATGCCAAAGCATTTCGACGTACAATATGTATTTTAAAACGAATCGAATATTTCAAAATGTCTCCAGGATATGCAGCCTTGTAATAGTCCTTTATCAATAGGATAATATTAATTGTGCAAAACAAAATTGTATACGTCGGAGCTATGTGTTTCCAATAATTAATATTTTGGAGTGTTTCGAATGATAACCTCTGTCTGAAAACAACTGAGTTATTTTTCTTTTTCTGAAGTCCTAATGGCTAAAGTTGTATATTACCTCTTAAAAGTTTAAGTCATCTGGTTTACTCAGGAAATGTTTTTCCTGTAAATCCTCCCCGTAAATAAGTCAATGAAATGGGACTGTAATATTCAATTCTACAGAGAAACGGATAGATGAGGTTTATTGGTCTTTGAATTGATTTTGCCTGAGTGTAATTAATCGTTTGCTTCTCAGAGTGCATATATAGGAAGCGTTTGTCAATTGATGGACGGCAGCTGAATCTTGAACTGTATGATCCATGTTCTCAGGTATGTGGAGAGAAAACGTGAAATGGTGATGATTATGGGATGTCAGTGCCAAGTAGCACTTGCCGTTCACAGTGGTTTATCATTGTCATTCACTTGTTTTGTTTTCAGTCATATAAACTCGTAGAGAATTTATTTCTTACGTACATGCATATCTGTGTTTCCTCATTATGTCTCACATTCATCTTGTGAAAATGTGTCTAAATATTGCTGGCAAAATTTTTAAACTTTCTAGGGTAACTCCCTTTTATGTTTAAGTGTGCATTTTAATAAAAAATAACATCTCACAGAGAATGTACTGAACTATCGAACTAGCGAGTGACCGTCTCAGCGACGTTGCTGAAATGCTGTAACCACGTTGCATGCTTAGTGACTGTGTGGGATGCATGTATGAGAGCAAACTGACCACTGTTTAATACATGCCCAGGCTTGTGAGGGAAAATCTAACCAGAACGAACAAACGCACTGGGCCGATGGCTTTGTGGTGGTCTATGACATTAGTGACAAATCATCGTTCCTTGCGGCGAAGACCGTCCTCCATCTCATCCGGGAGCAGCACCTCGGGGTGGCCAAGAGGTACAGACCTGTCTCCAGCTGCAGTGGGCAGTGGTGGAAATGAATGATTCTCTGCCTTTCCGATCACAGCTACGAATCACCATGGGCATGTAACAGTCTTCTGCAAAACTGATTAGATTCCCGCTTGCTTCCATTAAAAGGACAATAGCCAGTGACTGTGGTTTGAGTGGCAGCTGTGCGATTCTGCTACCTTTCAATCTGTTGAGCCATAGTTCAGCTTGTATGAATATATATCGAGAGTTTTGATAAGGAGTACTGACAACACTGACAGCTTAGCATGGGGTTCAGTGATAATTGTTTCAAGAACACTCAGCTGCACGTGTATTTACACTAGTGGCTAAAATTGTGGAAACATCTAGCATTTTTGGCATTATGCTTTAAAAATTACTATACGAAAATTGTTTATAAACAATCAAAGAATGTTACAAATATCACACACTGGATGGTTAAATAAGTAACTGGAGCAACAGTTGAATAAAGTTCTGCAATCTCTAAAAATTTGAAGTGTTTCCACAATTTTGGCGACTAGTGTATATTGTGAGCAGTCCTCCATAAAGTTCATAGTACATTTTCAGATCCTTTCAGCTGGTGTTGATCATATAGTGTATATGTTAATTTTCTTGAGCTTTGAGTAAATTGTGGCACCAGATTACGTCAGTACACACTTAGGTCCATTACCGGCTCTCCCGTAGGGATGGAGACTCAGTGGTGTTTCTGGTGGGAAACAAGCAGGATCTGTGCCACATGAGAGAAGTGGACCGTGAGGAGGGCCAGAGGCTGGCGGCTGAAGCCAGGTGCCACTTCTACGAGCTGTCTGCCGCCGAGCACTACCAGGAGGTGGCGCTAATGTTCTCCAAGATGGTGCGCAACATCAGCCTTTGCAGCAAGACAAAGGATCGGCGTCGGCCTAGCGGCTCCAAGTCCATGGCTAAGCTGATCAACAACGTCTTTGGGAAGCGGCGGAAGTCGGTGTAGGGGGAGGTTTGATGTGGCGCTTAGCAACAGACAGACAAGAGCCGTGCGAAATCACAACTGCAGCTACATTATTTCTTTATTGTTTTTGGAGCAAAACTATTTTCTGAACCATTATCCTTCAAACAATAATACTGTAGCTGTAATATATACATTATGTAAGGTATTAAAAGTAACTTTTGTTAAAGTGTCTTACAAAACATTTACATTTTAAATAGTTGTCATTGGTCTTACAGTGCTTATATTCCTAGCAAATGCTCTGACCTGTAGCCTTTCCCCATTTCTACATAAATTTAGTTCCTTAATCATTAAACTGCTTGTTGCAAAAGATTCTTTAAGCATAATGAAAGTTAGAACAAGGATGAAACAGTTCTTGTAAAAAAACACATACATATAGTGGTTTAACTGCTTACCTGATGTATGTTGTACTGTTTTGGAGTGGATGTGTGTCAGAGTGCAACGTATTTCTGTTGTTTGGAACAATTCATCTACTTAACTGTTCACTTGATCATATTACCCTCTGTATTATCAAAATATGTATTGTTCACTATACATAAAAGCAAAACAATGAAAATATGAATTCCTATGAAATATTCCTTTTGTAAATAAAGTTGAAGAAGAAGTTCAAGAAATGCTTGAAAACTCATTTTCCTGACGGTTTTTAATATTTGACATTGCTTAATTATGTAACTAGTAACAAGGCTTACGTGTCAATATCTGCATCACAGTGGAAGAAACAGTCATCCAGAACTAAGCTAAGCCTCAGACCCATATGAAGTCTTGGGTCACGGGAGAGAATTACAAAAGCAGAAAGACAGACCTGAGACCGTCTCTAAAGTAAATATCCTTTGACTTTTGCTTATGCTTCCTGAATTAGGCCCCAGGCTCACTGTCACTCTATCCTGGACAAGCGGTGTGGAAAGTGGATGGATTAAATTCTACAGCGGTATTTCCCAATCTAGTCCTCGAGGACCCTGAGTAGCTCCATAGCAGGAACCTGGGAGGGAGCAAAAATGTGCACTGTCTGACAGGGAGCTCAGAGAGAGCAAAAACATGGACTGACTGTGGGTTCCTGAGGTCCAGATTGGGAAACACTGGTCTACAGTATATGTAATACTAAATGTTGAACACGTCTTCGACATATGATGCTCGAGTGCATCTGTGAGTACCGTTCCTGCTATTCCAGAGCAGCTGGGATTCATGTCTGTCGTCTGACTGGTCAATGGGGGGTAGGGGGTGTCCTTGTGAACAACAACAGAAAAAACATTTAGACAAACTGCTGTGTCATATAAAACTATGCGAATACTTTAGATGATTCAATGTTTTAGGAATAATCAAAGATATAGGAGAAAATCAAAGACTGATCTCAAAGTCTTTTAGTCAAAATATCTGTCTACGTCCCACAGAAGGTTGCTGTGTGTGTATGGAATTGCCAAGACTGTATGTGCATGTGTGTGTGTCTCCAAAATGACAGTCTTACAGTCTTACAGACAAAATACAGTCTTTGTGAAGGTGAGTCTTGTTTACTGGAACGGACATGCTCCTTAGAGGAACCAGCACCTGCACAGAGTGACAACCGCAATAAAGCAAGTCCTTTACTTCCTGGGGGAAGTAAGTGCCATCGAGACATGCTCTGGGTTTGAAGCCATTCCAGCTTTTGCTTGTGATGTCTGACTGGAGGGCTGGTGGATGGGGAGTTCTACATCTGCAGGTGGCAATAGGGCGTGAAAGCACTCTGAGGCTGAAGAAGATGGCCTACAGGATAAGACATTCACCTGGGCAGGGGATGAGGGCTGTGTTGGCATGCTTAGCACCATGGATATCACTACTGTAAACAACTAATTTATAGTGGAGCTCTTTAGAGCTTGGTTCTTTTTTCTTTATGACTCCCTGTTGTGCCTGGGGAGTCCACATTATCTCTTTCATACTGCAATTGAGCTTTTCTTGGAAACAAAGTTTTTTAAAATATAAAATACTGTACAATACTGTAATACTAATCAAAACACTTTATATTCTGCATAAAAGAAGTACATTGTTAATCTGATGTACGGAGACAGAGATGTGAAAGTATAGTGTACACATTAAATTTAAGCCCCATAATGACTCTCACTGGCATTGTGCCATTGTGGTTACCAGGTTACTAGCATGCTGCCATGTGCTACAGAAATACCAATGCTGTAAATCTCGTTGCAGGGCTCCCTGAAGTGTACCGTTTGCGGCTCTCTGTTTATATCTGATCTTCTGGTGAAATACAGCCATCGAGCAGCTCCTTTCAAGTGCGGCCCTGAAATGCAAACAAGCGTAAGTTGAGAAATCCAAACGCAGATGGCCCCGGCCCCCGGGCATCTCCCAGGAAACCACGAGGCTCGTCACTACAGCGGGAGGTGGGCAGTGTGACGTAAGTGGCCTTTTCATGTTAAGAGCGTGCGTCTGCTCTGAGCAGCCCACATTTTGTGAGGGCCATTTCCCACCAATCACGATTTTTGTGGACATGCTCATTGTCATGTTTCAGGTGACCTATCACAGAGATGCATTAAATTAAACAAGACCACATCTACATCAAAATGACTATTTTTCTTCATACCTTTTTGTCTATTTGTGACATGGATCTTCATTGTTTCAAATGCATTTGTAAGGCTGTTGTTACACCCCATGTTAACCTTTGGGAAAGGACACAATATATCCAATCAAACCACATAACCAGGCTGGATAGAACACACAGTCATATAAGTACACAGTGTGGGTAATTTAAAGACAGCAGTTCACCTAAACCACATTATAAGACTCTAACAGGAAATCATCAAGGAATCATGGGAGAAGGTTATACGCCACACGCCATGTGTCTTTTGCACAATACAACATACATTTCAATTAATTAGACAGAATTCCACCATAAAATTAGTTATGGCATTACTGTACAGTTATGCTGCTCTAATCAGTGTGGAGAATGAATTTCATTAAATGTAAATCAGGGCATCCATAAATTATAGATATGTTACTTAAAACTTGCACGTTCAAAGGCTGGAGGTTGCACTCTTGAGCGCAGCATTTAACATTAATTACAAAGAAAAGTAGGGTGTGTGTGGTTAGCAACAGGAAGTCACAGAACTTCACAACATGTTACTGCAACCTGGCGGCTACCGTTTCAAAGTTTCCACACCTGAAGCTTTCTCTACAGTAATACACCCTGATTAATGCATCCCACCAGGTTCAGCTAATCAGTCCTGTGACCACAAACAAAAAAGTAACACTTTACATAAACTACATCTTCAAAATGCCGTTATAATGCATTTGTAGAACATTCAATAGACCTTCATAATGCATTCATAGAACATTCATAAGAAACACGTAGGTGCACTTTAAAATGTCTTAAAGCATTCCATTCATAACACTTTCAATTAACAAAATTACAGCTTTAATATACATTAATAACAAACATTATATTATTATATGATTACTGCACTGAATGTTCTATGAATGCATTATGAAGGTGCAGTTAATGTAAAGTGTTCCTGACAAAAATAAATGTATCAGCAGTATCTGAAATCCACTTGGTACTAAAAAGTGCCACCCCATGACACCTTTTGTGCATGCAAACAGGTGGCGTCATTGTTGGATCCACAGGAGCTCAGTAATTACAGACCGGTCTCTAATGTACCATTTTTATCAAAAGTTCTGGAGAAAATAGTGGCTGCTCAACTTCAGTCATACTTGAAGACACGCAACATACTGGATAGTTTCCAGTCGGGCTTCCGTCCAGGACACAGCACTGAAACTGCCTTAACTGAAGTCGTAAATGACATAAAAATAGCAACTGATGCTGGCAGTGCAACTGTGCTAGTGCTTCTGGACCTTAGTGCAGCCTTTGATATGGCTAACCATTTCACCCTATTACAAAGACTCAAATCTGAGGTTGGATTGTGTGGAACGGTGTTGAAGTAGTTTAAATCGCATTTGACTAATCGTTATCAATATGTTCAGGTGTCAAAAAATTATACTCCGTCGTCTATGTCATTAGTCAAATATGGAGTGCCACAGGGATCAGTACTTGGTCCTTTACTGTTTTCTCTCTACATGCTGCCATTAGGTAAAACAATGAGAAAACATAATGTTAATCATAATTCCTATGCCAATGACACCCAAATATACATTTCGGTCACTCCTAATGATTCCACACCTATTGTCACCCTAGCTAAGTGCTTCAATGAAGTCAAGACCTGGATGGCTGAAAACTTTTTAGTATTAAATGCTCAGAAAACTGACGTTCTATTGTTTGGTGGCAATTCCATAGATATTAATGCCATAATGTCTGCACTCCACTCCAGAGGGCTGAACTTTTCCCTCAGCAACTCAGCCAGTAATCTAGGTGTCATCTTAGATACAAGCCTATCCTTCAAATCGCATGTGGATGCAGTATCGAAGGTATGCTCCCTACTGCTACGCAACATTGCCAAACTATGACGATTTCTTACTATTCAAGACACAGAGAAATTGATACACGCTTTTGTATACAGTAGGTTAGACTACTGTAATGCTCTGTTAACCGGGAGCACACACAGCACATTAAACACCTTGCAGCGTATTCAAAATGCTGCAGCTCGAATCATCACCAAGAGCAGGAAGTTTGAACATATAACCCATATTCTTAGTTCTCTGCATTGGCTTCCTGTTAGGTTCAGGACTGACTTCAAAGTTCTCCTATTTACTTATAAGACACTTAAAGGTCTAGCACCTGCCTACCTGACAGAGTTACTTGAAGTTTACATGCCGCATCTTCCACTCAGATCACAGAATGCAGGTGTCCTTGTCGTTCCACATATAAATAAAGTGACAGTTGGCGGTAAAGCATTCTGCTACAGGGCCCCTATATTATGGAATAGTTTACCAAGCTATGTTCGGGATGCCGAATCAGTCTCAGTCTTTAAATCCCGACTGAAGACCTATTATTTCAGTTTAGCTTACCCACAACTTAACTTATAACAAACCGTAACTATGGCTGCTGGTGC
>JAAGVU020000001.1:30152303-30165818 GCA_011763525.2 Mormyrus iriodes
CAGTGTGTTTACATACATAATTACATACAAAACGAATCTTACCTAATATGTAAGAGAATATAAAGGGTTTATAAGGGTTTAAAATCTACAAAAATAACCATATAAACATAAGGTTTTTACTTCGCGGATTTTCACCTTTACCGGGGGGTTCTGGAACGCAACCAACCAGAGATAGACGAGGGATCACTGTATTCCTCTTTTTACACACAGTGATCTGTGACGTGCTTCTCCTGTATGTCTTTAATATTGTTCTGCACTTAATGTTTGGCAAAATATTCCGGTATGTTCGTACATACTGGCAATAAATTGAGTTCTGAGTTCTGATATTTATATGCATATGTTTGGTGGTTTGTTGTTGATTTAGTAACTTTAATACCCAGATCTTTGTAGTTTGGTAGTTGATTTCTGATTAACCGAGAGCTATTATTTGGCACATATCAGAGCACAGCTGGTATGTGAAAACTTCATAGTGACTTAAATCGAGCATAACACCTCTGCAGTTAATCTAGTAAACTGCTTCGATTATACCATTATATTCAGAAAACAGCTGGGCAAACTTAGCAAGTCTTGTATGTTTGTGTGGATTTCCCCATAATATCTGGACTTTGCATGTATGTAACCCTCAATTTTGTGTCTGTTTAGAATGGACATTACTTCATTAGTCAATAGGTTTGCACCTATTGCAAGCAAACAAACAAAAAACAAACAAACAAACATATACTGTATACAATTATGTATGAATGTAATTATTTGCAGAACTGAAGTGACAAGACCAAAGTTTTATGAGCAAAATAAATATGGATACAGAAGCATTACTAAGTATAAATATATAGACTTAATATTGCTGTAGGAGCTAACACACTTAAATATATTACTGTATGACAGATACCCTGATATAGGTTATATTACATATCAGGGGCATCATGCATCCCTTTTTTTGAGGGGGGTGACATAGACTATAGCCTTGCCTAAATGAAAAACAATGCATACGGAATCCAGAAATCCAATGCTTTACAAAATAATTAAGAACATGCAGTATATACAGTTATCTGTTTAGTCCAGACAGAGGTTAGTAAAAACAGTGGGTCAGGTGGCACAGCAGCGCACACTCTGCTTCAAAGGAGACGCAACTCAAATGAAAGCAGTCGATGCTTGCAGTGCATGCCATTGGCAAAAAGAGAATATGACACATTTAATTTAGGTGCACATTTAAAAGAGATGACATGAAAATAAGCTGTGCTGCGTTTGCAACTCAGTGACGTGATGAAAGTTAATCATCAATACATTAAAATAAAAAATCAAGCTTCCAAAAAAACTAAATTGGCCCCATGCCCCCTTAGTCTCTACGGGCATGATACCTGTGTTACATATATCCATAAAAAGTATTTTTTCACACCTTAAACAACTCATCACATAAAGAACTTTATCTTGAGTCAGTGAGAAATAGTAGTATTTAACAGTCAAGCCCATGAAATCTCTTACTGTTGCACTGAAAAACTATTCAAGCACCTGGACTTCAAATATGTTGTCATATGTATTACTGCATTACAAGTTTCTGAAGCAGGCCCAAAATCTCAGAGACCTTGTTTAGAAGGGTGATTATTTCAGCTGCGTCTCATAAGACTTGTCGCAGCCAGATCATGTGATGATGTTGGGTGTCTTTGAAGCTGTGTTTTGGACATGTAACGAGTCTCAAAAAAAATTAAAAATGACAGGAAACTGTGTATGACCTACTTTGCTACAGAACATTGCTGCTGCATCTTGATTTCAATCACAAAGCAGCTGATGCCATGATTATTACTTAATTTTGAGATTGAGGTAAATGTTAGATGTATATCTGTGTGTTTGTGTGTATGGTTGTATGTATGTATTTATACACACACACAAAGTCTATATCAGTCTTCGGCGCTATAAATGGCAAAAGTGTGGGCACTTTTGCGTTACATTCACATTGGCAAAATCATTATTATTTTAAGTCCTGTCTAATAATCACTAATAAAAATAAAACACTCACCTTTATGAATGCAGCAGACTTTTAATTCAATATTTATTTTTATATCTAAGTGAAGTTGTAAACATTAAAAAGGAAATAGTGAAGTAGGTAGTGTGAACTAAAAAGTCCTGATACATCACATTTGTATTGGGGGCGGGCGAAAGAGAGAGAAAGAGAGAGAAAGAGAGAGAGAGAGAGAGAGAGACGCACTGAGTTTCCACTAAAGTAGGATGTGACCCCAACAACCTGTGCATTTGCTTAAACCGCCAGGAAGCCAGTGTAGATGTTTCACTTCACTTCCCCAATACTGGGAAGTCCCCCGTGGGATTGTTAATGACAATGAACACGTACCATTAAACTTTTTGATATGACAAAAGAAGATGAATTTATTAGTGTATATCAGTGTTTTGCTCTCCGCGTGTCCCGATCTATTGTATGGTCTACGCGTGCTGAACACGCTGAACTGTACGCAAGCGGTAAGTAAGTGCGTTTGCCATGTGCCACTCTTCAGGCATTCGAGGGATTACTCCATGTAAGCTATATCATCTCAGACCGATTATACCTGTTAAGTAACCCAGTAGATCACCTCTGTGTCACTGTCGATGTGTTAAAGTGCTGCCGAGCCAGGAGCCCGAAAGTACCTCATCGTAAACTGGCCGCAGTATTATCTCATCTCTTATCGCATCTGTGCCACAACCGCATGTGTGAAATGTACATTTTTTTCGTCTTTCAATATCAGTGCCCGCTTCTTCGCGACTGGGCAATGTTAAAGTCAGACCGTGTTTAGGATGAATTATTGCTCATTATTACATTTTTAATATATGTATATATTTTAACTACTATTAGCAAAAATAATACGGTGGTGCAGTGGTTGGCACTGTCTCCGCACACCCGGGGCCTGGATTGGAGTCTCCGCCTTGGCTCCCTGTGCGTGGAGTTTGCGTGCTCTCCCCGTGTCGTCGTGGGGTTTCCTCCGGGTACTCTGGTTTCCCCCCACTGTCCAAAAACATGCTGAGGCTGACCGGAGTTGCTAAATGACACAGAGGAGAGTGTGTGCCCTGCGGCGGGTCGGTGCCCCACGCTGGGTTGTTCCCCGCCTGAATACGACGTCGGAAACCAAGCGGTTGGGAAGTAATAATAATTCAGAATCCGGTATCATGATTCGGCTGTTGTACCTGAAATTGTTTTGGTGTGTTTAAAATTCACAATACAAGTCCTGTACGGCATTATAATATGGACAATTAATACTGAGGTGCTAAAGTTGTAGTTAACTGAGGAAAACAGCACAAATACAGGAAAATACTGGTTTTTCCTAAATCTTCAGGTTATACTTCTGTTTGTTCTTTAGGGGCTGAGATGCGAAGCAGACATCGGTAGGTTACAAAAACCTTTTCTGTATTTTCATTTCATTCATTTTCGAAGTTACACGTTCTACCATAACAAAAAACGTGAATAGTTTTTAAGAAGTAACATTACGCAAAGCGATTTACACAGTCGGTCAATGTATTAACTTTTCAATAGCCTAGAGACCCTGGATATTTATTGGGGGACTTACGCTCTGCAGTAATTGGTACCATGATACGCTTAAACAGGTACCTGTCTCATGATACTTCTCCAACCAAAGGTAATTACTCAATTAAAAATAATAATAATTTATCGCGCAGTTTTCTTTGATTAATAGCGATTAATCGCACCTAACATTAATATTTACAATCATTCATATTTACAAACTGAATCCCAGAATTAATGTTACAACTATTACGAAGGGGAGTTTATGGGTCATACAACTTATTACTGTAACATATCAATTTTGTCCGATTTTTGAAATTAGTTTGCAGACAGACTCAGATTATACAATTACATTGTTTAAACTGTCAATTTTGCCTCTTGGGTAATCAGTTTTGCTATATTACCATTTATTTCTGGAATATAAGTATTTAATCAAATCCAGGGAATTACAGAGAGGTGAAAAAATGGCGAAATTACCAAAAATTTAGCTAAAACATACATCTTATCATACAAACTGATTGTTTTTTGTGGGTTACATGAAATGAAGTAGAAATATTTTAAATTATTTTATCTAGTTTTGTGTTCTTCAGTTTTTGGCCACCTATTCTGGGAAAATAAAATAATCAAATCAGAGTGGCAAATGACATAATTTTAAAATATCTAAAAAAAATATGGTGTCAATTACTCTACTCAAACAAATTCTGTATTTCATTGCAGCATGGTTGTTTTTTTATTTTCAAGTTCGTGAGACCCATATTTTCATATTTGTTTAATGATTTAATTTAAACTTGTGATGTACAGATAATTAATTTCTGATAAAAAAAACTAGGCCTACATGCAAGCAAGTATAAGCTGAATTTCAGTCCTTTTGAAGCGGATTGACAAACTAATTCTGATGGCATGATCGATCTCAAATGCTAAAACCTATTTGGCAATTGGTTCGAAAAACAGAAGCCTGGCAGCCATTGAAAGTGCCCTTAATAACAAAAAAGATCTTAAATTTTTAAGGTAAAAGCCTTCCGTAAAATAAAACAAATTTTCAAATTCCGATATTTTTATCCTATATATGCCTGTGTTGGGCAATTTTTTTAAGCAAAATAAACCAGGTAACATCAGCTTCCCCGTGAGACGCTACCTGGATGTTTTTATTTCAGCTTTGAATTCTGGGATTGTGTGTTACATCATAACTTAAACTGTCACGTTGTTTACAACCAGGAAGGAATATTTTAGGTCTCTATTAAAAATCTTGCTCATACTGTTCTTCCATTTAGGTATCAAAATACTGCATGTGCTAACGCATAAGATATAATAAAGCATTATGACTTATTATTAACATTATGCATTAATGCGATGAATTTTCCTGCCCGAATATATGTCTATATATAGACAAGGATAGTGGATGTTTAGTAAACTGTGAACATGGTGTGTAGTTTTCTGCTACTCCCTCCCAAAGATTACTGCCTCAGCAATAGCAGGAAGAAGAAGCAGAGGATGACCCCAACTGCCCCACAAGACTTGGAGTGCAAGGTGGTAGTACAACAGGATGTAAACGGCGACCTGGTGCCTGTGGTCATGGTGAGATGGAGGACGCAGCTTGATGGTGGGTGCCATGGGTGTCATCCTCAAGCCCGGAGTGGCGATGTCTTAAGCTGTCCTTAATACGTTCAGCAGCAGCAGCTGATGTTCACTCCCTCATAAATTCCCAGATCAATGAGTGTGATTTGTGGGGACACCAGCCTCAAAAAATCCCTACAGTAATGGAACCATCATCTTGATCAGATATAAGCTACCTGTTGACTATGCCAAAGAGCACCTGTGCAGTTTGCTCCATTTTGCATTGGTGTTATAGGGCTGTCTCATGGGTTTGCGTGACTCCATTAAATAATAAAATGACTAATTGTGTTTCCTGATTTCCTGCCACTCAGGAAGTATAAAACACCTCAGAGGTGCAGAAGTTAACATGCTGAAGGTATCGACCAACAAGAACCTTTGTGTTCGTTACAACTTTCTGGATGAAATTAAGCCCGCAAATAAACAGGTACAATGAGTAACATGATGGACACTGTCAGATTTATTTAGTTATATATTGTGTAACTATAGAGCACAAAAAGTCCCAGAAAACATTGAATGGGTTTGAATGTATTTATTTATTAATATCAATAAGTAACATTCTGGGTTTAGTAACATTTTGGGTTTAACATTAGCATCTGCTATGCGTATTTCTACATGTTTCCAGTGAATTGAGGTTTTGAGCTGAAGACACGGCATTTCTGTACTGGACTATATACGCTGCAAGTTCCACAAAGTGTTTCAGATTTCAGATAAGCTGTACTTTGACTTTCTTTTAGTGGTTATTTTCTCTGGATGGAGTGGTGGTAGAGCCTGATGAGGAATATTACGTTTTTTTGTCTAACTTGCCTAAGCCAAACATAGGTGAAGACAACTACAGCATTTACAAAAATATCGTCATACCAGGTAAGAATTATACACTGTAAATTACAGGTTTAAATCAAATTCCCTGAATGTTCTAGTGGAGGCTGAAAGTCATATCTCTACTTTAAACAGACTTCTATCAGTATAAAGTAACTGTTACTGGAAATTAATAGAATTCTGTGGTGGTAGAGAATGTGAAAGTCTGTCTTTTTATGGTAAACTGAGTGGCAGTTGCTGTTGCTGCATTGTTTTGACCACCAGTCCTTCTGTCAGGATGCCAGGATGACATGATGTTGGGGACCAAAGCGTGCCTAGAAAGCGGTGAGATCTTCCACATCCTTCAGCACAAGGCCTAGAGTCAGTGCCTGGTCCCCCTAAGTTCCCAAGTTCAGTCTCCTCTGCAGGAAGTATAAGTTAACCTGTGCTCTCAAGCACATTTGAACCTGAATCCAATTTGAAATCCAAATTGTCCTGGAATGAAACCAGTTTAAAAATACATTGTTTTTATAATGGAGCTTTAGAGAGTCACACTTTACAAGATTCTCTTGTTCCGGATGTGTATTTAGTCACATCAGCACAGTCAAGTGCTATGAGTAAAGGTCCCAGCTTCATTTACGAAAACTGGGGCAGTCGGGTCACCCTTTTTGCGTAACACTGTTTATTAAGTGCTCTGGCCTCATTGTGGTGTTTTAGGAAGCAGGTGGAAGCCCGACATTAAGCTGATGAAGGCATTGGTGAATGGAAGCAGTGCAGTTACAGTTAATTTCAACCGCTGGGAGTATGCAGAGAAGTACAGGGTGTTTGTGAAGTGCAATTTCACTCAGCTGTGGGATTTTGTGCAGGTACCGTCATTAAATTATGCTTCGATTACATAGCAAAGTAAAACTGGCAATACCTCTGTAAGCAGTCCGGTTGTATTTTCATTATATTAGACGCATTAGACACAAAATGAGTTAATCTTTTACTTTTATATTTCCGCATCAGTATGTGTGTAAATTTTCCATATTTTGGGAAAAAAGGCAATAAACCCTGACGAATAGACCACAAGTGAACACCGCTATATGATAAAGCTTTTGTTAAGGTAGGGTTAGGAATCAAATTGGTTTTAAGTGATGAGCAGCCTTTGAAAACTCTTGAACTATCTGGCACATGTTTTCACAGAGGAATGACACTACACTGAAAGTGCTGTTTGACTTTGAGAAATTCCCTGCCCTTTGCTGTGTGTTCAAAGTTGCGGTAGGTGATGTTAATCACACCCACGTATCTTCAGTTCTGCTGCGTAATTAAGGAAGCGTTCTCATTGTATTTGCCAAGGCACGATCAGCTCTGTTGATGTTCATGGTGCCAGCAGTGTGATTTTATTATTTTTTTTCATTCTCAAAACAAAACTCTTACAGATTCAGCCCCTATTTAGTGGGTGCAAAAATAACTGCATTCGACCACAGAAGGAGTTTGATGTTTGTTCTGGTAAGTTATAACAAGGACACTGAGTCAAACCCATTTTGTAACATTATTGTCTGACTATTTAAAGCTTTAAATTGTAAACGACAAAGTAGCATTTAAAAAGCTACGGTTGGAGGATTCTCTTTATGAGAACATAGTAGTCCAATGATGCTTTGATAATAATGCAATTTTATGTAAAGAAAATAAAGTACAGACGCTCTCCGGGTTACGATGGGGTTACGTTCCATAAACCTCTTGTAAAGTGAAAATATCATTAGGTGAAAATGCGTTTTAATACAGTACACCTAACCTAACAAACATCATAGCCTAGCCTAACCTACCTTAAACATGCTTAGAACACTTACATTAACCTACAGTTGGGCAAAATCATTAACACAAAGCTTAATTTATAATAAAGTGTTGAATATCTCATTGTGAAGTCGAAATATCGTGACATGGACCATCGTAACCTGGGGAGTGTCTATATACACAATATACACTCAACGGCCATTTTCTTAGTAACTTTTGTACACCTGCTCATTCATACAAATATCTAACCAGCCAATCATGTAGCAGCAGCACATTGCAAAACATTCTGCAGACTTGAGTGAAGAGCTTCAGTTAATGGTCAAATCAAGCATGAGAATGAGGATGTGATTTTTGTGACTTTGATCTTGGCATGGTAGTTGGCGCTAGATGGAGTGGTTTGGGTATCTCAAAAACTGCTGATATCCTGGGATTTTCACGCATAGCTGCCTCTAGAGTTTATACAAAATGTTGCCTAAAAGAAAAGACAGCCAGTGAGCGGCCATTCTGCAGGCATAAACTCCTTGTTGATGACAGAGGTCAGAGGAGAATGGACACACCGATTTGAGTTGACAGGAAGGATACAGTACCTCAAGTAAATACTCTTTACGACAGCAGTGAACAAAAAAGCATTTCTGAATGCACAACATGTAGAACCTAGAGGCGAATGAACTACAAGGCCGTATTGGTTCCACTCCTGTCAACAAAGAACTGGGCACAGGTTCACTAGAACAGGACAGCAACAGATTGTAAAAATGCAGTGCCTTCCACAGGCTTTTCTTCGGGTAAATGCTTGATATAGGGGGTGTGGTGCGGTGTGGTATAGGGTAAATTTTGCGTATCTTATCCTCCTCTGTAATTTTTTCCATCCAGAGGAGTGGTCCTCCTCAGTAAATTGTGCTTGATAGTTGGTTATGAAATAGTGGCACTTCGGGGCACTTAGGGGTACTTCTCATTCAGACCGAAGAGGCAGGTGATAAAGCACCACCAATTCCCACCCCCCCCCCCCCCCGCCTGGAAAAATGTCATCTGGTCTGATGAATCTCAATTTCTGCTGCGATATGCAGATGATAGGGTCTGAATTTGGTGTAAACAGCATGAATCCATTTACCCAACCTGCCTTGTGCCAACAGTCCAAGCTGCTGATGTAATGATGTACAAAGGCAATTCTCAGGACACTGGGGGCCTTAAGGCAAAAAACTCCATGGGGCCCTCCGACGCACCCCGCCCGAAATGGTAAAATTTAAGTCCATTATTTTAGCGTGATGCCCAAATTAATAATATCGACAAAGAAAATTTAATAAACACAATTACATTATTTTCACTTTACTGTGGAAAACAGAATACACAAATAGAGTAGATTTGTCGTTGCGATGTACTATGTAATTTTTGGGTGATCTTTTGGTGGAACAGGAAATTCACAGCATGAATGTGCAGCTGAAAAATCTGTAGCAATTTCGTGATTCGATCATGTCAACATGGACCAACATCTAATGAAGCATGTGTCCAACACCTTTTTGAATACATGCCATGAGGAATTCAGGCCGTTGTGAAAGGCGAATTCTACCCAGAATTAGAATGATGTTGTTATGAAATGGCCACTGGGTGTATATTTCCATAACCTTGTAAGCCCATTCACTTTCACTACTGAGAGTTAATTTATGAAATAAATACATTTAATCTGTTGTATTTGCAAAATCATGCTGTTAATGCAAAGCTACTCATGTCCCTGTAATACATTTTCCCATACTTAAATTATGTGTGTTCTACAGTTAAGTCACACAGTAAACTAGCATAATTTAGTACTTTTTATGTCTTTTTTTGTCTAAATACACAAAATCTTGGCTGATTTAAGCTGAAAAATAGTTGTTCAAGCTGAGGATCCTGATTGATTACCTCTTTACGTTTCTTGGCAACTTTCTTCCAGCTTGGACAGACACAACAGCCCCACCCAGTGACGCTACTGAGCATCACACACTGCTGGCCTTTGGCACCCTGGGAGTTTTCGTCATCTGTGTGACGACCTTGATTGTCTGTAAATATTGCAAAAAACAGTATGGAGGTTAGTGATAAAAAGACAACCTAAATACATCTTAAGCTTTGAGTATCCATTACAAATACTGTCTAACCAATATAACTGACATTGAGATTGACAGCTTGACCTATAATATTACAGTTTACCACATATAAAATACATGACAGACAATTCAAGTTCTACCACAATTGTGTGTATCAGAATAAATAATATATACAGTTTACAATCATAACAGCTGCTATCCTGTATATACTGAGCATGATGTTATGAGCTGGACCTGTCAATTACACAATATAAGCATGCCTGACTCTATATGGCTTAACGCTGCACGAAAATGGGCAGTGAGAGGCAGGAGTCTAAACTGAATTATGCAGCCTTATCATTTATATAAACTAAGTAGTGTCTGGCATGATACCAGTATTCTTCAGTATATTATGCCAGCATTTCAGTCAATCATTTTTTATTATATGGCTGAGCTATGCTAACCCACACAATTGTTCAAATATATATCGACAGGTTTTTGATTAAAGCAACGACCCCATTTAGCTGTCTCCCAACTGCTGCTTCGGTACTGGATCGGGGGACCACCCCGTACAGAGATCCCGATATTTTATGTTTATTATCCCTGCTCAGTATGTAAAGTATACAGCTATAGCTTTTTGGAAAAACCATCAGGACAAACAGAGCTGAGCTGTTTCATGTTAATAGCCCCAGTGGGCTGTCTAGGCTCTTGAAGAGCTTAAAAGAGGAACTTGGTTTCATTTCCTCTTTCCATAGATCCTTCAAAGACTGACAATGATGCCAAAGACCCACAACAGACAACCAAGAGCCCACAGAAGGTCCTGATCATTTACTCCTTGGACCACCCCCTTTATAAGGACATTGTGCTCAAGCTGTGCGCTTTCCTCAAGGTGAAGTGTGGCACAGAGGTGGTCCTGGACCTCCTGGACTCCACCCAGCTGGGCGAGATGGGCCACCTGCAATGGCTGGCGTGCCAAATGGAGAGGCTTGAGCAATCGTCCGATAAGGTGCTGGTCCTGTGCTCGCGTGGTGTGCAGGTCAAGTGGCAAGCCATGTGCGGCGGACCCCGGGTGACACTGAGAGAGGACACTCATTCACCCATGGGGGATATGCTGACACCTGCCTTCAGCCTAATTATGCCGGACCTGCTCCAGTCCGCCTCCTTGGGCAAATACATAGTGGCTTACTTTGAGGGTATTTGCGATGACAAGGATGTTCCCTCGCCGTTCAGACTAACAGTCAAGTACAAACTGATGAATCATTTTGAAGAGCTCTACCTCAGGATTCTGGGCAAGGAGAAGTTAGAGCCATGGATGATTAACCATGTTGAGGGCATTAGAGAGAAGGATTATCATCAATGTCCTTCTGGTGAAGCCCTAAAGGGCGCCATTGAGACCTTCCAAGCCTACCAACTTGAAAATCCAGATTGGTTTAAGAAAGAGTGTATAAAGAGTGAGGAAGAACAAGGAGACTGTGACCTACAGCACCCTCTACTGGAAGAGACATATGACACTTATTCCCATCAGTATATGCCAAAGTTCAGGGAGGACCCACACTACAATCATAAGATTGCGGAAGATCCTCAGCAAACATTCTCCTCAACTGCAGTAACATGTCACAGAGAAAGCAGACCTTCTATCAATGATTTTTATTCAGCTGTCGACAAAGGGCAGTGCCAAATATATTTATCAGCTGGAGGAGACATGTCAATCAGCACAAATTCTGCTATTTACTCTTCAGTCTTCATAAGGCAGCCATGTTGCATGTCTGAACAAACAGTGCATGAACTGCTGGAACCAGTTAAGCAGGAAGAGCCAAGAGGTGATGAAGGTGCAGTGGGGACTGAAGAAGAGCCATTCCCCTCCCTATGTGATCTCTCACTCAGGAACCCCAAGACACTATGGCCTCGGGAGCCACAGCTTATTTGCGCAGCTGGTGTCTCCTGCAAACCTGAAAAGGAGGAGAAGGACTCACAAAAGTTGGAGGAGCAAGGAGGGAAGAGACCTTATAGTGGGTCAGACCAGGGTTACATCTCCAGGTCTTCCCTCCAGAGTGAATACCTTGGGAGAGAGGATCTCCAGAGTTCAATTAGCATGTTTTAGGCTATAAGGAGCATGATGCAACAACTTCAAATTCTGACTGCGTTAACAGCAGAATTAGGACAGGGATCTCATGACGATTTAGGCAAAAAACATGGAGTCCTTACAAATGACTAAACATCAGTTTTATTTTTGCACTTTTCTGTTAACTTGTTTCTGTAATGCCTTAAAATACATATTTAAAATACAACTACTAATGATATTAAAGCAACTTCCACAGATGTTCATAGGACACATATGTACAGTTTACTACATAGATTTATTGTTATTATTATATCTTGGTTTGTTAGATACATTTTATTTGCCTAATATTTGATCATACATACACATTTTAAAAAGAAAATACTGGATCATATCATCTTTAAGGTATAATAATATACACTCCTTGTACACAAGTGATTTGCTGTACTGTAAACAAATGTACATGTCATATAAATTTGGATATATTTCTGACAAACACGTAGTTCTGGTTCGGGTTATTTCGACAATTCAGTTCTATTTTTTGATATTCTGGTTTAAAAGGTGTAAAATAATATTTTAAATCGTTAAACCTCAGAACGCCTATTTCTTTATTTCACAGTCTTTTCTAATTGATCTTAAGGAGACACACATTGTAATTTTGACAGTCCATCATATATATTTGTGTATTGCAAACGGGTTGTGAAGCACTTTGATCCATTTGCAGTTCAGGTGACACCCTTGTCTGGCCAATCAACTTAAGCCAAACACTGTTAATAAATCAATCAATCAATCAGTCAATCTCCTGTGTGCCACCATTTAGCAAGTCAGATTTACTTTAAAGTACAAAGATGTCCAAGCACTTTGGTATGTTGGAGAAACCCAATTCATTCCACTCATAAGAAATTGTCATTGCATAAACAGTTCTAAAATATGTTTCTTAAATGCGTATATATATACATATATATAAAATAACATTAATAAACCATAACTGTAATAATATACTAGATACACTTTCAACTGTAAAAAATATAAATAACATTTTCATAACATCCATCCTATTCCTTCTCATCAGTTACCTCCCTTCGTACTCTCTGTGCACCACTACAATTGCGTTTTCACATCTTCATGGATCATTATTAAATACCACCTAAAACATACTGTCTTGACTTGAGTTGTTCACTTCCAGTGCAGTTAAGAATACTCAGAATTGCAGTGTCTCAAAGACATACAGTGATGTTTGTTCCAAGGTAATCAAGAAATGTTTCTTAGGTTTCTTCGGGGAATTATCACCTTAATACATATCCTTTCTTCAAACTTTGATTAAATTAACAGTATAGTTTTGCATGATTAAAATATTTCATATTGCTATAATTGTATGCTCAAAGTTGTTGTGCTTTTGCTTCAAATTCATAGTTTTACTGCTTTCTAATTTGAATCCCTTATGAAGAATTTTATTCTATATAAGTATGACCATGTTAATTTGGAAAGCCAGAGGCATTTATGTTGTGGGATTTTGCTGTCTTTTCTGCTCTGTATTGGTCAGATTACATGTTTTCTTTAATGGTAAACACTCACCATCCTAAATGTACTGTTCAGTTTCTCAAGCTGTTCCCTTCGACTCAAACCTTTATATTATACTGTAGTTACAATTTTGACATTTTTGGCAAGAAGAATCTGTCTACCTGTCATAGATCTATGAAGAAAGTGAATCAAGA
>JAAGVU020000001.1:30165918-30177980 GCA_011763525.2 Mormyrus iriodes
TGTAGTTACAATTTTGACATTTTTGGCAAGAAGAATCTGTCTACCTGTCATAGATCTATGAAGAAAGTGAATCAAGAATTCATTGATGCATGGGTCATCTCCTAATGAACTAATCAATAAGATTTAGAGAATAATCCCAGAGTACACTTGTTACGGACTGACTTAAATTATACTGTTAAGGCTTGATCACTGTAATATCTCATCAGTCTAGTCTGCTATTACCCAAGGTAAAGGAAATATCTACATCACAGCTTCATAACATTGCCCCGCGGAGATACTGTGGAGATAATGGATTCTCCCTGCCAATTTATTTTTTGCTTTTTATGTTTATATTTAATGTTATCTGGAACATAACATGACATACACATATGGATATGGGTTTGATTTTTCCATGCTGCCAATCGCCATCCGCTTTAACTTATTTCCCGTTGGTCCAAACCAGGCAATGACTGGCAGCTCACGGTAATCTCACCACAATGGTTTTCAAAGGCTTAATTCCCAAGTGAATGCGAAATATCAAATGACTAATCATGATTGTAACACTCCATTAATGGAAAATCATTTAAAAAACGCACACATTCAGTGCGTCATATTTAAAAAGTTTGCACTCTGGAAATTATATGCGTACGCTGTTTAAATCGCGAGAGGCACAAAATACTCATAAAATTCATTAAAGTATACTTCATAAAATATTAAGGTCATTGTTGGTATTTGAATGTGTAGTACAATACTATTATTGACAAATGACAATGGTGTATTTAGCCTATACATATTGTTAATTGATGTGTTGTGCACCAAATACTCTTGACTCTCAACAAGTAATTTTGCTAGCTACTTCTTACTAAACATATTCAAAATATTATAAATTACGTTAGTAATTTATAGTGTACACATGAGTGCACAAATAATACATTTTCGGGTATGTTTTTATATTGCACTTTGCCTCTAGAAAATACCACCTATTAAAGTGCAACACCCTGTAGCTTAGACATGCAACGCAATTATTGACAAACAGCACAAACACATCAATTATCTCACAGCCATAAAACATTCCGCTTTGGCAATCTCCTTTGTGTGTCTCATCGTGAGTGTGACGTTCTGATTTATGATACGCTGTCGTGTTTGATTTTAGCACCTGCTGAAAACGTGTTGCAGACAGACACTGTCGGTCATACTATCAGCACTTGGTCCCCAAAAAATAAAACCTAGGTGTTGCAATCCAACCTTTTACGATTGCGTGTTGACCGCCAGCGTGTTGACATAACCATGAGGACACATGTCATTCTCGGAGACACAATGTGACACCTGGGCCGGATTGTCGCCGGTCAATCTCCTAACTCCCTTCAGCATTAAGCATTGCTCCACCAACTCCAGGCACTTACAGGCTAGGATGAATACGTTTTTAAACATGAACACCGACACTGGCATCCTGTGAACATACATCAGCAGACACCTGACCACAAGCAACGGCACGTTGACAAGGAGGCCGGTGAGGAACTTGGTCCAAATCCACCTGCAGTTCATTTGCGAGGAGGTCAGCTCGTAAAGCCACAAGACCGGTACACCCAGAGCGATGAAGTAAACCGAGATGACCGTGTACTTCAGGTAGCTGGTCGGGATCTCATTCCTCAGCAGCATTTCTATCAGCGTGAAGCTGTCCAGCAGGTCCAAGCAGGTGACCATGAAGCAACTTTGCGAATAGTATCGGCTCGCCCCGTTCACGTCCTCGATGATTGAATTTATCAGGCTGTATAGTAAAGGTACGGATAGCATCATTACTATTTTAAAGCCTGTGATCCCAAGCAACACTTTCAGCTGAATCAGATCCAGAATGGACGTCTCCAGAATGAGCACCACTTTCGGAGTGCATGCGATAACATAGATAAGCCACGCTAAATAGGCGAAGGTGAATTCCCCGAGGTTGCATCCGAAGATGGAGGTCTTCTGGTGGAAGCCACAAGCCCGCTCGCGTTTGCTCCTGGCGTTCTTTATGAAGAAAATCCCCCACCCTGTTATCACAACCAAGTCGGTGGCTACCCATGAGGACCAGTAGAGATCGGTGAACACAATCAGGTAGAAATCCAAAATACCGCCCTGGAAAATGAGCACGAGAAAGCAGAGGATCTTATAGAGGAGGTTACGTCTGGATCTCCGCACGAACAGGGGAGCACTCTGCATGAATTCTCCAGATGTCATGATGTATGCAGCGGTGGCGGCTGCAGAGGAGACCAGGGGCTTGGTGATGCTCTCCTCTAGGTTCAGGCTGCCGGTGGAGGTCTGTGTCTGTCTTCCGGATGAGGTATTTTTAACGAGCAGCTTTTCGTTTCGTGAGGAAGAGGAGACGGGCGACTCCAAACCGCTCACCGCTTCCAGCTGGGAATACTCGGCTTCGGAGTCTTCTTGGGCAAAGGCTGCAGTCATTGTATATGTGTCCTCCTCCTGGCTCGCTTTCTCCCTAATACAGACGGATCTTTTAAAGTGAACAGCAAAGGATGAGTAAAACCCCGGTGCGGAATTTTCATATTCAATGGAATGGAGTAGCCCGTCTCCCGATTTTACTCATGTTATTTTGTCTGCCCCGATCAATAGTAACATATTATTTATATTACCTGCCTAATTTCATCGGACGGTGGTTCATCGAGTTCGTTAGAATAATGTAGCTATTGGAAAAGAGTAAAGTGGACAGCAAAATGTGAATGAAAATCAGTTTCAACTTAAAGTGTGCGTGGTGTGCTGCATATACATTATAACACGTGGACCTGACCACAGACCACAGTATAGCAAATCTGATCATCTGGAGCTGCATGGTTTTCTGGAATCATTGGATCTGGTGAAAAACAAACAGGAAAACATTTGGCACCAATGAGAATGAAACTGGTTTAAGTACAACGGATTTCGGAATATAGTGTGCAATTCTCAGGGACATAAAATACGATTGACATTAGGCATACCAATATAACGTGTATACATTTTGTAAGGCTGTGGTAACTTAAATGGCTTTCATTAGAACGATGGCCGTATAGGCTTTAGGGGTTACTTGATAGGCTTATTCTTATTTTACCCAGGCGATTACTTAGATTGAGGGCACCAATAGCCAAGGGGAAAAAACGATAAAATGGCCGTCAAAAGGAGAGCAGGACAAGGAAGGGTTACGCTAGAGATTAGTCAGAAATATTCCAATTTACTTCCCGCATCTGTGAACTTCAGCTGCAGGCGGCAAGTACCGTACAGCGAAACAAACGGTGCTACAAACCTGTTAGCATTACCCCGGATACAGGTTTGCTTGGGGGGGAAAAATCATAACGACTCTCTGCCTTTTCGTATTTTCGCAATAATCACTGTTGATAATAGCAGGAGTCAACAAAATGTGATGGTTTTTATGAGATCCCACATCATTTTTTGATTTTCTTAGTGCCATGAGTTATATAACCATGGCCCGTAGGCCGAAGGACACCGACCTAATTGGGCAATATGTCGGTATCTGATACTCGAATTTAGACGGCACTACTGTCCTATTGAAATCACAACCCAGCACCAATCAAAGCCCATGTGGTGCTCCCCGTCCAAGATCAAATGCAATTGATTTAAGTCTGAGACCCCTCAGAAGCTGACGCCCTAGGCGGCTGTCTATGGCTCCTAATGGGTTGATCAGCTCTGTCACAATCCTTAAATTGTTCTGCCCCATCATGAAATGTAAAAGGACAAAAAGATCTGCAACTTGGACCGATCGCAGAGGGAACGGAAAATATCCATCTTGCAAATCAGTACATATTGGGTTGGGGGCTTTATTAAATATGATGGTGTAGGTAAGTTTGTATTACAGCATCATTACCATACAGAAAACCATATAGAATCTTCCGTCTCTGTAATATGACAAAGCACTCATTTAGGAGCATTTGATATTTAGGACCTTCTTACGGATATGTGAAGAAAAGGAAGCCAGTAAGCCCTGGAGTTCTTTGATTATAAACTTTAATAATCAAGTAATGTTGAGGGTTTTGTATCATAGCAAACAAACATATTTAAACATAAATATGTGTAATCCAAAAGGTTAAACAAGGACGAATTAACAATCAGGGCTTTGTGGCTTGGCTTCCCCAAGCAAGCTTGAATATGCAATATTCATTGTGACAATGTATAGAACATTTTGATAAACACTGAGATATTTAATTACTGCATTTGAGGTTTGAGTGCAAAACATGATAATGTAACAATTTGGTCCTGCAGTGGATTCTGATATCAGGTACCAGAGGATTTCCTAGCGGCATTGCTATTCACAAAGGCCAGAAAAATATGCTTCTGTACATGTTTAAAAATAAAAAAGAAAAAAGAATAAAAAAATTAAATCAACATTTCACACCAGGGGAGAGGATGTGAGGTGTTCGCAGAAACTTCAGAGTGCATCTGTGCGTGTGGAAAATAACTATCCAGAACAAATTCAGTGCATTAAACAGAGGAGGACTTAAAGTCTTCACCGGTGCGTTTCCGTTTAACCATCGTCAGCAGACCGTTTCCAAAGACACCTGGCTAGATGACATGCGAGTCAAACTCACGCCAGAGAAGAAACTCGACAAGGTTTATTTACGGTACCATTCCATGGTTTCCCCCAGGTTCTCTCTTTTGTTGCAAGTCTTTAAATAATCCGGACATTAACAGACGTACAGATGGACAGTTCTAGAAAATGATTCAGCACAGGTCAACGATCTTATCTCATATAATCTTATTGATCTTTTTTTTTTTTTAAATACTTTTTCTTTTTATTTCACTTGTTAAATGGCCAGCTAAAAGGCACTGCCACAACACAAGGAGAGAAGCTACTGTCCAACACTCACACAAGACAGTCCATAATGGGTCTAGTATAGGTGGGGGCAGGGTCTGGTATTGGGGGGCAGGGGGGAGTGCTATAGGTAAACCTCATAGTAGTCGTCCAGCTCTTCGTGAAACAAGTCCCACTCGTCCTCTGAGTCAGTGGCGTCGTCGTCGGTTCCGGCAGCCAGGAGCATCAGTAGCATCTCGCTCAACTCGAAGGTCACCATCTCCTCCTCCTCGTTCTCAAAGGAGTCGCCACTCTCACGCTCGTCCAGCAGGTCCCAGAGCGGTGTCCTTCTAGAGCTCTAGGGAGCGGATGGCATGGGGGGGGACGAGGGGAGGGGGGCAGGGGAAGGTGAAACCAGATTTATTCCCCATACAATTCCTGGCATCACAGCTGAGGTAATTAGCAAACATTAGAGAAATTGTAAATGGATTACACAGAACACCAACAGCAGCAGGTCATGCAACCAAAATACATGATAAAATACCAGTGCTAAAAATATAAATGAATAAATATGACTCCATCCATCCCCCCCATTTATCCTGGTTGAGGGGGAATAAACTGTATACAAATACAGATGCAAATTGCTGCTACTTCGGCCAAGTAGGCTTTTACATATGCCTCATACACAGCTTCAGTGAAAGGGGGTTTCAAACGCAGCCTATAGGGGGAGCTAAGGAGGAGCTCACCCGGGGCCGCCCTGAAGACCCCGCCTGACGTCGTTGTGGGTGGGCCTCTTCTAGACGCCCGTCAGGGTAGGCGTGCTTGTAGAAGCAGTTGGCCCCAAACGGACAGGAACCTCGGCCCTCGTCGAAGTACCGGCAGGGTTTGCTGCTGTATGGATTGCGGGGGGGGGGGGGGGCAAAAAATTGGGTCAAACCAGAACATGGCTTCACAGGTAAGAGAGGGCCTGGGGGTTCTGTGAGGGGCTCATGGGTCAATCTGGCTGCAGATTTACTCATGGTGACCTTTGTGCACACAGCATAATCAGACATTCCAGTGACAGGAGACAGGATGACAAATTCATACCTTAAACATTAGACAAACAGGACAGGGCTCCATTTGCTGATTGGTTATATAGTAATATTTCTCAGACTGGTATAAGGAAAAATTATGTTCTGTTCTGCTAGTTTAGTAATGTTTTAAATACTTACAAGCAAATAGCATTAATCTTTTAACATCAGATATTTCCATGGGGTAGCATTTGAATCTCCACAGAAACATAAGACTGAAATGTCCCGTGGTATCTGTGTATCTAGTGTATGCTTTTAAATCACTAAACCACATCCACCCTGCTGCTTTCCTGCTCCGTTGCACCCATGACTGGCTACAGATGCTTGGCTGTCCACGCAGGATAACAGCTGAACAAAGACAAACTCTACAATACAACAAGCAACGTTGATCTGAAATGGCCATAATCGAGCTTGTGGCTTCATGGGAAATTTATATTGCAGGACTTGAAAGAAAGTGACATTATACAGAGTTGTGACAGTTATTGCAGCACAAGAAAGAGAGGGGGAAAAGGATGCAGAGGAAACAGCGTAGCTAATGTGCGTCAGTACCCCATGCCGTCCTTGTACTTCTGGATGAGCTTCTGTTTCTCCTCCTTGTCCTCCACCCAATACTCGCTTGGGATGACAAAATTGGATGTGATTCGACATTCAGGACAAGACCTGGAAAGAGGGAGGGACAAGTGTTATACCATGTGATCCTATTGGTCAAAGTGTGGCCCTTCATCTATATGTACACGAGCACACTAACAAGAGGGCCACCACTGTCAACGTGCTGTCTAGATCAGAGCCAGTCCTAGCCAATGGGGTGTCCTAGGCAAGCATTACCGCTGGCAAAGTAAAACGGGCTGGCAAGTAGACACCCTAGGTAGACCGACCAGCTCTGGTGCAGATCTGCATGTGCATTCCCTAGCAAGTGAGCACAACAGCCCTGTTCCTCACTTGATGATTTTGCTCTCAAATTGCTTGGCACTCCTCCACTTGCGGATGCACTTCAGGCAGTAGCAGTGTGAGCAGTTGGACAGGATACCAAATCGGCGGTCGCTGGGGTTAGCCTTCTCGAACACCACCTCCATGCACACGCCGCACATCATGTCCTTGCTGCGCTGGATGGCGAAGGATATCTCCATGTCCTTTTCATGGGCCTCGATGCACGCCTGTATGAGCGACCGGGTCATGTTACAAGACTAACGCTTCATAACAAAGGTCTAGACTCGAAGATCACACAACAGCTCACACAGCTGAGGTTGCAGACCTGGAAGTAACAATAGAAATGCAGTATTCAACATCCCAAGAAACATCTACTGAAAATTTGAATAGAGCACATTACCCATTTATAAATCTGAATAATACTGGTTCAGTGTGTAATTAATAAGCTGTAAAGTAATTCTGCATAAAGGCTTCAGCCAAGCAACTATTAATGTATCCAACTTCCGCCAGAACAAAAACACACACAAACCAGCCAAGAACAAATTTGACACCGAAGTAACTAACCAGGCACACACAATTTAATGATTACTAACATTCACATTTAACTAAAGTGATTGCAGTAGAACAACAAACAGTCCAGACAAATGACTCCTTTCCAACCCATTGAAGGCAGTATAGCTCAAGCTCAAGTTTAGCTCAGTCTCTCAGCTCAGATCTGCATGGATTCTGCCCCCCCCCCACCTACCTCCTTAAACTGGACTGAACCACTGCGATTAGGCAACAAACACAATTGAGGACCTAATTATTTTTTCAATACAGGTAAATTTGAATTTCTGTTACAGCAAATAAGCAACAGTGAAAAGCAGCCTCCACTGTCCTCAGGCTTGTGAGTTAGCAGTGTGTATTTTTTCAGTTAATGAAAATATCAGAACTGCAACAAATTAATTTGTGCTAACAAAACATTATTTCCACATTATGCGATCATTTACTAAAACAGAATAAAATAGCATTTACATTGTTTTTAAACTGAACAGATGACACCTTAAGATGGCGTTTCTCAAATCCGTCCTCAGGGAGCCTCAGATGGTCCACATTTTTGCTCGCTCCCAATTCCCAGGGAGTTGGGAGGGATCAAAAACATGGACTTCTCGGGGGTCCCTGAGGACTGGTTTGAGAAACACTGCCTCAAGAGACTCTGGAGCTGCATTTTTAACTCGAGAAGTAATTCAACAAGCAGCTCAAACAAGGCTGATTGGGAGGATTTTCGGATTAAGAGCCCTGTGTACAGTGGAGCACCAAGACCAGGACTGAAAAATCCTGGTCTAGAACAGGGGGATCCAGCTATAGTCCCACAGGGTGAGAACTTTGTAGGTTTCGGGCATTTAATAGTCAGTTTTACATGCTATTCTGCTCCGGTCCTCCACGGGGCCAATGACACACTGGACCCTCCTTACCTTGATGTGCTGTGAGCGCTGGGCCGTGTCGAAGGGGTGCAGGACCTGCAAGCCACACATGTCGCACACATCACCGTGGAGATAGGCGCAGTTAAGGCCGTAGCGGCACTCTCCCACTGCGGCATACGGGCACAACTGCTTCTTCAGCTCCTTCTCAGCACGTTCCTTCTCATACTCTTCCTCGATGAGGAGGCCGGGCGTCTCCGGCAGCGTAGGGTTGGTTGCTGTCATAGAGTTGGGGGGCGGGCAGAGAGGAATAGACCCCAGACAATGACACAGGCATCAATCCAAGAAGGGTGGCAGTTTCACAGCCCTTACAAAATACATGTGCCCTTACTGCATTCCCCATGATCTTCACGGTGCCATTGCAGCAGAGTCAGGGAGGAATGGCTCTTTCCTTAACTTGTGGTCGGTTCATTCTGCCCATTAGGGATGATCACATGTCCTTTGTAAAGGCAACAAACTTGTCTGCGATCATCTCTTGCTTCCAATCCCACATGATCACTATTTGAGTTCCTACCAAATGATCAGCCAATGCAACATCACTGGATTATGAAAGCGAGCCACCCAGGCAGTCTTAAGAACGCCACAGGCTCTCAGCCCCCCCCCCCACCAACTGGCAGGTACGGGAAGAGCTGGATTCCACCAAGGGCCACTCTGCGGTCACTGCGCTGGCCACCACCCAAAGCCCACATCCATCTTTCAGATGGAATAATATGAACTCAGTGTGTGCCTAACAAGGCCAGGGGCAGGGATGGAAATCAGAATGAGGGTCTCTGGCACAGTGAGGGACACAGCAGGGCAGACAGAGAGCTGGGCCATGCTACCAAGCTCCAGAGGAAGCACTGAAAATCTGAAGCACGATGATGCTGTTAAAATCAGAGCTACATAGCTATATAACTCACAGGAGATGATTGTCCGGTTAGCAGACAAGCAGGCAGGAAGTTTCACTTCAGCCCGATTTCAAGTTCATTGTACCAATACAAGCATGACAACAATTCCTAATACAGAAAGAAGTACTGTTTTCGTAACAGAATGCGACAGCTATTTGTTGCTGCTCATTTAATTTATCAAGTACAGTGAACAGCAAACTGGCCCAGAGGAAACTCACCTCGCCCACAGTAGGGCTGCCCTGGAACAAACTCTGCGGCGTGGACCCAATCCACAGCCCCTGAGGAGTGCGGCCGCGCCGACGATTGGGCAGGGCCGCCCAACCCACTGGGCCTGGGCTCTGGTGCGGCGGCGAGGGCAGGGGCGAGCGGCGCAGGGGCGGGCGGCAGCGGAACTGGCAGCTCGGGTGCTTCTAGCTCCTCTTGCTTGGCTGGTTTGGCATGGTCATACCTAAACAATGACCGAGATGGACATTTAGTGAAAATGGGCTCCACAGACAAGGAACACCTGTGAAGCAGCACCAGAACAGCTGGAGAATTAACTGCACACTGCACAATAGAGCACAAGGGAGATGCAAAATCTATAACTGACACTAGGGGCACATTCACTGAAAAGGGTTAAGAAAAAACACACATAAAGCTGTCATTTATAGTGCACGTTAAATTTGGATCACAAGTGCTAATTGCCTTCTCCACTTGCAGCAGGAACACTATCTAGCTTGTTCGAATAAAATACCTAGTCATGGATAGTTACTTAGGTTCAGCATCTACATCAAGTGACAAACCAATGGCTAGTGAACAAAAAGGAAATATGATGAGAAGTATATAGAGTTTGGCTTTGACAGCAGCAATGGAACAGCACAGTGCGTCATTCGTCTACATTTGATCTTGAATGAGGCCATGAAGCAAGGCGAGCTGAAGCAACATCTGACTATGAAACAGCCAGAGCTTGCTAGCAAAACAACAGATATTGTTATGCACAAAGGTGTGGAATACACCCGGCAGATGAGTAAAATGTTAAAATGCACAACAATCTCAGAAAACTAAAAGTAAGAAAACTCATACAACTGGCAAGCTCATACTATCAGCTGCAACTGCAATGTGAGAAGTTATGAGTGGGACTGAGGCTGCTAGTAGGTTGCAAAATGTTCTGATGTCAAGTGGCACAGTAAAGAGAAGAACTAAAGGAATTTCAGATGACATTCATTTGCAGCTCCTGGGTAGACTGAGCTCCTATGACCAGTTCTCTCTGCAGTTGAATGAATCCACAGATGTTGCTAAAAAAGCTCAATTAGTAGTGTTAGTTTGCCACCCTGGGGAAGGAAAAATACTGGAAGACTTCTTTCATAAGGAGGTGTCTGTGAGGACATCAGTTGAGTAATTATTCACACTTCCGAACAATTTCAATTACAAAAATGGGACTAAGCTGGAATAAATGTTCCTGTCTATAGTGACAGCACAGCTGTAATGACAGGCCAAAAGAATGGCATTACCGTGAAGATAAAAACTGCTGACCCAAACGTCATAACTACACACTGCATGATGTATCGGCAAGCTCTTGCATCTAAAGGTACGCAACCAGAGGAACTGCATGCACAGTTGTGACCACAGTAAATTTTATTAAGCCCCAAGCTTGGCAGTCACATTTGTTTGGCCAGCTTTGTAAGGAGACGGGTACTGGTCACGATTCCCTGCAGTTTCATTCTGAAGTGCGACTGCTTTTGCGCGGGGTGCTTGAGCTACGCAAGAACGTGCCAAAGTTTAAGAGATGTCAAAGCTAACACTGCAGATTTGTTTGCTGATTCAGATTGCAGCAAAGCTGGCCTACCTTGCAGACATACTCAACTCACAGAAAAAAATAGGGGGAAAGGATGCAAGACAGAGTTGCAGATGTTTCTCTGGGTGACAGACTTCTTAATAAAAATAAGCTGTCATTGGATACAGTGACAGAATTAGCTATGACATACCAATTGGCACTGAGCAAGCACCTCAGCACATACTTCTCTGATGTCAAACCTGATGTCTGGGACTGGGTACATGATCCATTTGCACCAGCAGCAGCAACCACAATCAGCTTTACTGGTAATGCAGAAGTGCAACTGTTGGAGCTTTCCCGTGACAGGACATTAATTGTCCGATTCCACCAGATATCTCACGCAGACTTTTGACCCTTCATCTCACAGGAGTATCCTCAACTTACGGCAGAGGCCATTGGAATATTGCTTCCCCTTTCCTTCCATCTAGATTTGGGAGGCCTCATTCTCAGCATTGACTGCCATGAAGACCAAGCATAGGGTGCCTTGGCATGTGGAAGATGACCTCAATCTGCTTATCATCCATCGCTCCCAGAATCACAGTCAAAAACAAGCTTGCCTCTCACTAAAGGTACATCTTTATAGCTACAAATTATATTTTCAATAATGCACAATTCGTAAAAAGTAGTGTATTAGTAGTAGAGTTCTAATTCGAGAAAAGTTGAAAAGGTGTCAAGTTCTGTCACATTGTGATAATATATAACAGGTTTGATGTAGAGAGGGGTCTTATTTTTTAACGCATACAATATTTTTATTATATACACAAATAATCACTTCTCCTTAAGGGGTCCCTGGCCTGAAAAAGTTTGAGAACTACTGCTCTACAGCAATTTTCCGAACCTATTGTTTGGTGACCCCCAGACAGTCCATATTTTTGGTCCTTCCCAGCTCCCAGCCAATCAAGACCACAGAAAACCTGGTACAGATGTGTTGGAAGCTAGGAGGGACCAAAAATGTGGACTGTCTGGGGTTCCCAAGGACTGGCCTGGGAAACACTGCTCCACAGGACCTGTAACAGCTAAGCAGCCGTCATGTGGCTGCTATAATCCGATAAAGCTGGATCTCTATGAACACTAAATTTGATTTAGAGGTTATTCTCAAAGTGCACTGCTGTAAAACCCTGCTTTGGGCAACACAGCTCTATTTACATT
>JAAGVU020000001.1:30198558-30232532 GCA_011763525.2 Mormyrus iriodes
TGCTTACTGCTAGCATATCCATATGTGATTAATGCTAGCATATCCCTGTCTGCTTGCTGATAGCATATCCATATGTGCTTAATGCTAGCGTATCCCTATCTGCTTGCCACTAGCATATCCATATGTGCTTAATGCTAGCATATCCCTGTCTGCTGGCTGATAGCATATCCATATATGTTGAATGCTAGCGTATCCCTGTCTGCTTTCTGCTAGCATACCCTTATGTGCCTAATGCTTACA
The DNA here is from genome assembly GCA_011763525.2 of Mormyrus iriodes. Taxonomy (NCBI): domain Eukaryota; kingdom Metazoa; phylum Chordata; class Actinopteri; order Osteoglossiformes; family Mormyridae; genus Mormyrus; species Mormyrus iriodes. Next base: position 30,198,799 of record JAAGVU020000001.1, read on the forward strand.
TATCCCTGTCTGCTTGCTGCTAGCATACCCTTATGTGCCTAATGCTTACATATCCCTGTCTGCTTGCTGCTAGCATATCCTTATGTGATTAATGCTAGCATATCCCTGTCTGCTTACTGCTAGCATATCCTTATGTGATTAATGCTAGCATATCCTTGTCTGCTTGCTGTTAGCATATTCATATGTGCTTAATGATAACATATCCCTGTGTGCTTATTGCTAGCATATTTCAGTGTACTTGCTATTAGCATAGCTATGTGAGCTTATTTCAAGCATATCCCAGTGTATATGGAACTAGCATATCCATGTGTGCTACCAGCCAAGCATATCTGTGTTTCCACATCTAGCATATGCCACTATCCTTCACAGATAGTGCCTCCTGCCTCGGGCTGCAGAGCGGTCTGCTGGTGGCAGTACCCATCCCAGAGGAGCATGCTGCCCAAGGACAGGAAATCGAGGATGCTATCCAGGTTGCTATGAAAGAGGCCAGGTACGAGTTGCCCCCTTGTTGGGGTTGTGAGGAGCAGGGGCACAGGAGAGATTTTTGAAGTGGGGGGGACCTAACAGTGAGTAGAAAGTCTCAATTCTTAAGCTTATCCAGCCATGCTTGATAAGGCAATCGGCTTGATTTAATAAACATTTTGATTGGCACTGGCTGGCATACATACAGTGTTACAATGTTCCCTGTATGGAATTACCGATCACCCAGAAATGGTCTAGTAGACAAAAGCATAAACAACAGATTTCTTTACAATTTGCTGCAAGTTTAAATTTACTGAGCCCCAGTATACTGTCATGTTGCATATTATGTGAGGACACATTCATAGATTCATAGCTGTATTCTAACAGACATAATTTACCGTTGGGTCAAACTTGGATTACGTCATTTTCTTTGTTGCAGTAACATAAATTAGCGTATCAGAGATATGGGAAAATTATGTTGACAATTGCATCCGACATAAGCTTGGGGTAGATTAAGCCTATATATAATTTACGTCCACTTACTTATTGCTTGTTATTTTCTTCTGCATGCATACCTCTCTGGTCCATGTGAGTTATTTATCCTTCATTAAATCTGTAGGTCATCGTGGATGTGATATTTTAAAGCCACGTGTAGGCTAATAGGAATGCGTGCATTTTACTCTGTCCAACAACAAATGACATAAAGGGAGACAGCGGGAACGCGTGTGTACTGGCACGGGGATGCGAGCACGTGTCAGGGAACTCCTACCTGCAGCAAGCACATGCTATTAGTAGTTTGTGATGATTGACACAGTCTGATGAGTTTAAACATCACGGTATCCAACCCTATTTAAGGATGCTACTTATCAAAGTTTTATGAGAAGTGAGAAGCTTCAACATGACCAAACACTCTCTAGAACCATACAGACTCCCGGTCAATACAAAGCAAGAATCTTAGGCGCCTTACATAGCCTATAATGTTTTTAAAGGCAATTATACAAATACAAATAACTAAATACTTATTGCAATTGATAAAGAATAATATTGGACACATCAATCAATATACAAGACAACATAGTAAGAGTCGGTCTTCATAATTCAGTATTACTATAAATTTGGTTTATTGCATGCTTCCTTTCATAATAGTTATGATGAGCTACAAAGCAGGACTAGAAGGGTTGATGCAGCACCAGCAAATGTAGAAGCTACATGAAACTGCTACACAAAGTGCAAGCAAGTCAACTGGCACTTTCGTGGAAAATGACAGAGCAACATCCCTTTTATTAATTTACACTTCCCCTTACAGAGTTGGATTTTGACTTAAGCATTTTTCCAATGTTAGTTTTAGACTTCTGGCCACACCTTGATATTCTGTGCATTGTATTCTGCTTGTCTTCAGCATGAAGGATATCAGGGGTAAAGACGTGACCCCCTTCATCCTGCAGCGTGTCAGTGAGTTGACTCAGGGGAGGTCCTTACAGGCCAGCATCCTTCAGAAGGCTCGTCCAGTGTAGGAACCTTCTAGAATGTGATGGAAGCGAGTTCGGTAACAGCTCAGTGTTCCAGGTTGGCATTTCTGGCACAATTTAGTTTCGGTTTTTAGTTTTTAGTTTTAGTTTTTATTGTTGGTTTATGACTTGTAAATGATGATTCCTTCCACAATTATGTAATTGAATTACTTATGGTCTACGTTGTTAGTAGTTAGACACAATCAGAAGTCTAGAACATTTCCCATCATTAGAATTGAATATATCTAATTATTATACATAAAGATCTGTAAGAGATTAAAGTTGTATTAAAAATATTTGGGGGGTCGTTGTCGTACTTTCCTTAAACTCGTGAACCCAAGATATGGCTCTGATACTTAACAACGCTAAGGTGGGCAGTCAGATTGCCTGCGCTCTGTCAGATCTACGCAGGAGCAGAAGGGCCCAGGGGACCCCACCCCCCCAGAAGGAGAGGGCATTGCCTCGACAGCCCCAGACCGTGAGTGTTCACATTATCTGCTGAAGGCTGACAGACCGCCTCTGTGTTTCAGATAGCGCTATCACTGGGGATATGAGCAAGTGCTGATCCATTGTGTTTGTATGAAGTAAAATCACAGGTATAGCAGTGCTCAACTGAGAGTTTCTGTCAAGTATGTATGCCCTTGAGACATCTGAATGTTTTTCTATACTTCTGTTGTCACTTCTGTGAGAAAAAAAGTTAAAGAAGGCCCCAATTTGCTGCCTGTCTGGCACAGTTTGATTTTGGCTTTAGTTGAGCTCATACTTAGGTGTCCTTAACTGAACTCTTAAATGAACTAACCATTCAACTTAAAATAAATTCAATAAAGTCAAACTAAATTTACATTTGAAGAACAATGACTGTAATGGCTACAGGTGTTTCTGTAAATAGAACATGTTTGCTTTATTTCATCATTTGCAAAACTAACACAACAGAGTAAATTAGTATTGCTCAGATTACCATTGGACAATTCATGTGATTACACACATTTGGGGGCAATTTTGAGACTCCATTTCACCAAACCATATGTGTTGTAGAAGAAATCCAGAGTACTAAAAAGAACTCTTGCAGATCCAAGAGAATAAATGCCCCCCCCCCCCCCCCACACACACACACACAGACTTACTTTCTATGGGCTAAACTCTATTTCCAATAATGACTACGTCATCCCCTGACCAAGCCTTAACCTTAACCATAAGTAATCAACCAAAATACAAGTCTTTTGGCAGTTTTAGTTTTTGGATTGCAGTGACCGATTTTTATAAAAATTAGTTTCCCCTTGTGGGGACTGAAAAAATGGTCCCCATAACATCAAATAACAGGTTTCTTATCATGTATGTAATATGTACAATGTATGTAATATATATAATGTAAGTAATATATACATTAATGTATATAATGTAAGTAATATATACATACCCCCCCCCCACACACACACACAAGGCATAATCATTCAATATCAAATTTCCTTAGGCCTCATTTGACAGTAATAATAAATATTGCACTGAAATAAAATGAATTACCGCTGCTGTATCGTCAATTACTGGTGTTTCTAGTATAACAGAAAATACATTAATCTTGAGTGAAAAATAATTGTGAGGTGCTAACTTATTAAGTTTAACATTATTTGAATAGGGAAATACTTTGTGGGACAATGAAGTGCTCAACTGGAGCAGAACCCAGCACACGCTACGGGCTGCTGTTACCCCGTGACATGAAAAACTCTTCCATCAGCCAAGTACAAATCAGGAAAAAGCTTCCTTCCTGAAATCTTTTGTATTGTAGGTTGTTATCGGTGGGGTGAACATGGACTTCATTGCCAAAAGGTACACTGAGAAGCTATTGGTAAGTGTATATCCTGACCTGTGTATGGTCACTTATAGCATTGGACATTATGTTGGTGTGAGGAATTGTCTGGTTTGTGGAACACTCGAGAACAGTCCATTGCTATCCTGACAAAACTAAAAACTTCATCTTATTAAAATGTTCCAGAGTGGCAGATATCTACTTAACATATAATATCTAATATCTAAACCTGCTTTATTTAATGATGGTTCAGGTCCACTGCTCCAGATTTTTCTGGACATTTTTGTTATAAATAACAACTCCAAAATTACTAAGATCCAAAATGCAAACCTATATACATGAACTGATATTGATAATGTATGAAAACTTGGAAAATGACTTCATTACAGTGTTTATTTTTTAATTATTTTTTAGACCAGTATTTCAATGTGTCCAGCAGATGGCAATCATCTCCTTTGGTTTGTCTGGAATTTCTAATATGGTGGTTTATTTTAAAATATGGTAGGTAGATTCTAGAATTGTGCTCTGCCATCCATCCATTTTCCAACCATAATATCCAGTACATGGTAATGGAGGGTGTGTACATATCCTACGCAGTACTGGTTCTGAGGCATAGGGCATCAGGGATGGGATACCAGTCAGAATTGTTCATGTAAATTCATTGCTGTCATTTTAATTACAGTTGTGATTGGGCACTGACATTCCCCACCAGCTCCGTACTTGCTCGCATTCGCCTGTATTTGTCATGCAGCTGACATACAATATGAGCTGATTCGCTTTGCTGAATAAAGCTGTCAGAAGCTCTGTTCGATTCTCCCTTCAGCTTGGCCAGACCAATCTGGGAAGTGTCTTCCAGTCTTTCGGTGGTGTGGGAAGAAACATAGCTGGTAAGCGATTTTCTTCCAGAGAGAAATGCGGCCATATTGGTGCAGTGCTGCAACTTTCAAAGAAGTCCAGTTAACATGTGCGAGCCATAGGCAGATCTAGACCCTGATTAGGGCGGTCTCAGCCACCCTAAAAAGTAATTAGGTAGCACTTTTTATGAATGCCATACCTATACGAATCTATGACCACATTCATAACACATTATAATGCATTCATAAAACATTATAAACATGAGTAAGCCATGTTTATTATGCAGTATGATTGGTTTATGAAGCTCTCATCTATAATGCACTATAGATACCTTCATAACGCAGTACAAAGCATCCTTAATTCTTATACGACTATTATAATGCATTATCTAGAGTACATTATAGATGAAAGCTTCTTTGGAGTTTATGAAGTATTATAATTGACACTATAATGCCTTATGATTGTCAATGGAAGATGCTGTAATGCTTTATTCATTTTTATATGTCCATTATAATGTTTTGTTATAATTATGAAGATATCTATAGTGCATTATAGATGACAGCTATAAGTAAAGTGTTACCAATAATTATTATAAAACCATTTAGCGCCCCATATTTTTTTTCTGTGTATGTTTTGTACTCTCCGCTTGGCAGATTTTATCGTGTGGAACCCCCCCACCCGCTCTGCAAATTTTTATCGTGGGGTGGGGCGTGGCATCCTATATTTCTTCAGCCCCACAAAGGGTCAGATTCTATTTGTGCCCCTAGTTCTGGCCATTTAACGTCGTGAGTTGGGTTTGACTCTTCATGGTTCATATGGTGCAAATACCATCTGAGTTCAGTTGCCGAAAATTGGACCAAAAAGATGCCTGCTGTTGTCCTACAGAGCCTGGCACGTTTAGTTTAAAAGTTTAAAAAGGTGTATGAAACACCACAGATAGCAGCATCTGTGCTGTAACGATAACATTAGGGAGCTAATGATACGTGTGCAGTCGGGGGTTCTGATTAATGGGTCCAATTTCCAAGCGGGCTGGGTTGTTTATTCTACGCTCTCCTCGGCTGTTTGCTGGACGGTGGTGGGCGCGTCTGATCTATGGTGACTCTCATTTGTGGTGCTAACTGTTCTGTCAGATGGCCTGAGTCGACTGGGGGAGGCACCCCTCTTCATCTCCGCCATCGGGATGGACTCTCACGGCGATGCTGTCCTGCACTATTGCAAACACATGGTAAGTCTGTGTGTGTTTGTTCCTTGTTGTTGCCCCCTTGATGATGTTGTTGGCACTGATGTAGGATGTCTCACATCTCAAACTCATGTTAGTTGTAAGCAGTTCTGACCAATAGATATTCATCCACCTTCCCAGCCTTAACTGGCTTTGCATTTTTCTTCAGTTCGATTCCAGTATTTGTAGTGCATTTCTGACACTGAAGCTCAGTGCGGTAGGTAATACTCAAAAAAAGTGATTTCTGGAGTAGAGAGTGTGGAGCTGGTTCTCCAGATCATCACCTTATTCCAAGTTTGACCCGACGGGGTCTCCATGAAGCGCTGTTCCCAACACCAATCCCTCTGCTGTAGGCCACAGGGAACATCTGCTTTAGTGAAGCGTTGCACTGTTTCTCCGCACGCTCTAGAGGTCACGAGGAATCTGGACCCAGCGAAATAATCCGTCTCCACGCTGTGAGGCCTCGGTGACTCATTTGCGGGCTGCTCCCGGTTTCTGGGGGGCGGCACGGCCGGAACACGTCCCCGATGTCACGTGGCCGCCAGTGCATCCATGTGACATTACCCCATCTTGTTCCCATTGTCTTCCTCCACAGCCTAGAGGCCCGTTTGCGTTTGCTGTGTCCGGGCTGGCTGACAGGCCGTGGAGACTGAGCCGCTTGCTGGCTTGGGGCTCAGGCTAATCTCTCTGGAATGAAGCTGCTTGATGCAAATGTGCAGTTTTTTTTCCAAGTGGCTCTTTTTCAAATCTTTGGTTTCAGCTGCCCCAGTATTTAACCCACAATCTTTCAGTGCTGGGAAGAAAACTCATAAGTGAGCACTGCTGAACAAATCCTTATCAGCCAGTTATGTAAGATAATTCCTACACAGCTAGTCAGAGGGGTTATATTCCAAAAATGTAAAAAATTAGAGCAATTTGGTATCGCTGCTAATACTCGGTAGTTTTAAAACAGACTCATGTCTTCAGAGTATACTTATTTTATTTTAAAAAGTACGCACATTTTTCACATCCATGAATTATCGCTCTGAATCATCCCAAGATGCGTGTGTTTTTGCCTGAATTTTGTTTCCTATTCCCGAGAACACAAGTGCGGTTGCTAGGATACGGGAGCAAAGGACCGCAACCTATTGTGTAGTGATCACCAAGACCGGCGAGCTGAGTCTGGGATTGGGTGACATGGACATCCACCAGCAAATCACGGCACAGTATGTGAGTATGCCAGCGGCAGCAGTGAAAGGACGCAGTGAAACGGCTCTTCTCTGCACTTGCCACTTTCAAGAGTGTGGTGTTCTTTCTGTGATGATCCTTTGTACTGAAACCAATTTTTTTTTAAAGGGACAGAAGCCTATTTTAGATTCAGCGTGATCAAATAGTTCAAGCGTTCATTTCTAACAGGCTCTTGTTTCACTTTATTTTCTACTCTGAACAAACAGTGTATTGAGGAATCAGCGTACAGAAACCAGCTGGTAGTTCTGTGCGACCTGTGAACAGTTCACGGAAATTTTGAAATTAGATTTCTCAGACTTGAATGATTAGGTGTTAGCATAGTTTTACAATAACAAAGAACAAATACATTTAGGTTTAATTATTATCTCATCATAACACATATTTTTGTATTACAACAGATTAAAACTCATTTCAGATTACAAATGACTTATGTCTTACCCAGGAACAGAGGACAAGAAGGGTGATATGATGTACCAAATATGTACAATCTTTCCCCACCAGTCAGGTGGTTAACTCTACCTCCTTGTCTATGTCTTAATGTCCCTGTCCTGCTTATATGTTTTATTATTTATGTTGCATTTATTACTTCTCATTTGCACTATGGCTATGGAGAACAATACTTCTCTTCGGTGTATGACTCCACACATCATATATCAGTAGCTTACAATGAAAGATACTTTGACTTAGAAAGAATAACATAAAGTGAAAGGGGCCGTTCTTCCTTAGGTGTCCCGCTTTGAAGAAGAGCTGTCCTCGGCCCAGTTAGTGGTTTTGGATGGCAACATTCCGGTGTCAACAGTCAGCTATGTTTGCTCTGTCGCTAAGAAGCATGCAGTACCAGGTAAAGGTGTTTGGCGTCTCACCTGCCTTATTACAGTGGAATGATTATCACTATAATCATATAGTGTGTTTGCAGTGAAATGACCAGCACTGTCACCTTAGGAATCCTACTGTTTTGGCTGAGACATGATCAGCACTGTCACCTTTGTGATCTCAGTGTTTTTGCTGTGACATGATCAGCACTGTCACTTTTGTGATCTCAGTGTTTTGGCTGTGAGATGATCAGCATCTTCACCTTTGTGATCACAGTATTTTGGCAGTGACACAATCAGCACCGTCACCTTTGTGTTTGCAGTGTGGTTCGAGCCGACAGATGTGGACAAAGCCAGTAAGCCATTCCTGTCAGAGAGCTGGAAGGCCATGACCTACACCTCCCCTAACCTGATGGAACTGTGTGCCATGAACCAGGCACTGGGCCTTCCCACACCAGATGGTGCGATATTAGCAGCCTTAGAGGCTGTGGCAGAACCAATGCTAGTATAATAAAGTTGGGTAGGCCGAGGGTGGGTAAATTCCTCTTCCCTGCATGGTCATTTACACCCAAAGGGAGTCTTGGTAGTTTATGTTACAGCAAATAATAACTACCCGTTTCTTCTGGGGAACAACCAGTGCAGTTCCCTAAATAAATATCAAGTTGCCAATCTGTGGTTTTTTTCATTGTACTATGTCCTTCTCACCAAATCATTTTGACTGTGGTGTAGGCATAGGCAAGATCAACGAATGATGTGATGCCGTTAAAAGACTTCATGCATGCGTTACTGAAGGGGTGATTGAGTGATAGCATGAATGAAACAAAAAATGGGTGAAACAGTCAGTGATGGAGTGAAGGAATATATGGGAGTGACAAAATGTGCAAAGGAGTGTCAGATTGTTCATGTGGCCCTCCTCCCCGTAGTCCTCCCAAAGACCCTGGATGAGGTGCTGCACTGTGCAGCATCCCTCTCTCGTCCCCTGCTGGAGCACCTGAGCTGCGTGGTGGTGACTCTGGGCTCGCTGGGAGTGCTGCTTTGCGGGGAGCATGAGGACGGTGGCGTACGGGTGCAGCCCGGGACGCACTCTATGCTCAGGGTAACGCCCCTGTTTGCACTGAAACCTGACCAGCATTCATTACTGAAAGTTACCCCTTTAATTTAACTTGGGACTTTACCAACTGTTACCAGGTTCTCCCAATGCCAGCGGATTACTGACTCTTGACAAAGTGTGTTAAAGATTGTGTCACATGGGAATGCCTAGTTTGATTGGCATGTTGTCTGTCTCCCCTTCCAGAAAGGCCGACGGTGCGCCGTCCATTACCCAGCTGTGGGCATCCCGCCTGAGGATATTGTGAACGTCTCTGGGGCTGGTGACAGGTGAGACAGCCTCAGCGGTAACCTGGGGTTATAACCGTACATGGCATCCTCACAAGACGTCTCTAAATCGCGCTGGCCTGGGTACAGTGATATTCATTTTGAGTGACTCGATGAAAACAGCTTTATTATAACAGAAAGACTAGGCTCTGAGATTTAATTACAACATAACTTGCAAAGTGGAACAAGGCAAGGGAGGAACATGGCTGTCAGGGGTAAATCAAACCTTGGGATTATTTATGTGCGTCCCCCTGCTGATCCTCTGCCAGATTTGTGAGCTGGTGACAACTTCCTGCATTCCGAGCGTAACTGAGCAATGTCATGAGGTCCAGCTCTTCCAAGGAGTATTCCAGTACAGAACTCCGAGGCTTAGTGATCTAATGCTGAGTCCTCCTATGTAAGCCACCCTCCCTCAGCCCTGCTGGGCCCTCTGATTGGAGGACTTTTATTTGTACAGTATGGAATATCTCGCCATGTCTTCACGCATCTTTCTGCGCTGCTACAGGCTGTTCCTGGTGGTTCACTTTCCCATGGGTTGCCTCTGTTCCTGCATTGTTTCATTCACTTCTGTTCATTTTTTGGCTTTTGGTCAGCATAGCTTGGCACTTCGGTATCCAGATTTCTTTACTAAAAGGTTGCTGATGCACCTTGTTGCTGATACCTTCAGTGATGTTAGTAAGCTTAATTGCTTCGACAGAAATTCCCTGCTGCATAATTGGATTTGTTGATCAGGTCTGTGGGGAGGCTGCTACTTAGGCAAGACAGGGATAACAAGATCTCGAACATGGTTAATTCAGACCTTTTTGGGTTGCATATTAAAAGCCACAGCATATTCATATTTCCTGTCTCCCAGACATAGATGTGCCCTGCACCAGTGTTGAATAATGCTGACAGACAGTGGAATGTATGAGTTAAGAACTTTGATGGTAGTTTTGAGGGAAGTTGGTTAACTGAGATCATTTTTTCAGATCAGAAAATCTAGGCGTTTTAATATGAGTAACTTTAGCCTAATGCTGATATTGACTTCTAAATACAAATGCTGGAAAAGTAATAAATCATAATCAGCCTTTCAGTAACTGCCATGACAACAGAAAACTGTAGTTAATGCTCCATAAAAAAATGATAATTGACAAAATGTCAAAAAGCATTCATTTATATTCTTTCTTCCCCCGGCTCAGCCAACAGTAATTTACGTGCATTGCAGTAAGACATGAGTCAGTGACAGTGTTGGACTGGGGGATGGAGGCCAAAAAGCACATGACCAGAGTCTCCCACCCAGGCAAATGAGAATGTGCTGTTGAAACATCCATCCAGTCATGGTGCCAATCCCAGCATGCAGAGAGGCATGGTGGGCTGCAGAAACATGCTGAAATGCATCAGCACAGCATTGGATCATGGGAGGAAAGCATCAAATCCGAGAAAGACATGCAAACTCCTCACCGGGAGCCAGCAATGCTACCTGCTTAGCCCCTGTGCCAGAACTGTCCTTCATTCATAAACACGCTCACTATCTCTGTCTTCAGACACCTACCTTTGACATTGCGCTTGCATATGTTATGATGTTTTATACCACTGTGGTTGGTTAGGCTGCCATTGGTGGAGAGGAGTGACGGGTGTTTAACCCCTGTGTTATTTTTGGGGTTGAAGTTACCCCAGCCCATTTTCAATAGATTAAATTCTATGGATTCTAGAATTTAGAACGGAAGAAGTGAAATACACAAGGGTTAAATCTTCACTGCCTTCTTCTCCTCCTCAGCCTGGTAGCTGGGTTGATTGCAGGGATCCTCCAGGGGCAGGACACAGACCTCTGTGTGCGCATGGGGCTCCTAGCGGCCCGGCTCTCCCTGTCATCACCCCATCCTGTGGCCCCCTCTCTGGGAACTAACACTGTCAGCCCACAGGGGGTCCACTCTGTGGCCTGGCCCAGCCCCACCTGCCTGTGGATAGACAATCTGAGCAGCCAATGAATGGAAGGGATGTCTAGCTGCATTGATGGAAGACCAATAAGATTATGGCTTGCTTGGACCTGACAAATACATTATTGAAATATGGTTTAAACTCAAGGTTTAACCATATAATTACCAGAAAGGGATTACATGGATTACTTTTTGTTGGCCATAATGGAACAAATCAATTCTGAACATTTTAAGTGTAATTCCTTTATACTTCTTGAACATCTACTCTATGTACATAGCTCATATCCTGTACTAGACATGAAAGGCTCTGCTAATCTAGTTACTTCATATCTGTGTGCTCAGCATTTGTTGCGAAACTAGGATTGTCAGTCCTTGTGTTGGAATTTAACAGCAGCTACCTCCATTTACTACTTTTTGGCATTCATGTGTTGAAAACAAAAAAAAAACCTGTTAGAATTAAAATAAATGCAGCTGTCATTGGTTAAACTGGTTTGGTTTGCTTCTCAGTTTCATTTATCAATCATAAGAGCAGTTTGTGCAAGGGGGGCAGAGCAGGCAGCCGTCTGTCATGGGAGAATGGGTAAGGTGACCATCTACATTCATTCAGATTCATTCCACTTGTTCCTCATTCCAAATGCCCCAATATAATAAGTCGTTCTGCTTTTCTTTTGACAGTAACTCCAGGGTGCTCTTCTATTTCAGAGATGCGGTGTTAGTGGTGGCATTGTCTTCTTCCCCTTCCATGCCAAAATGCAAAGTTTACTTATGAAATTTGTATTAAAACTTATGAAAGTTTTTTTGTTGCCCTGTTTCCTTTGTATGCCTATCTGCCCCCCAAAAGGAGGAATTGCAAAAGAAAGCCCAATCCCTGTCGCTTCTGTACTGCCGGCTTTCCCACGGCTACGCGGGAATTGACACTGATCTGCCTTTGTTTAACTATGTCGCTATCAGTGTCCTGCACTGTGCGGATCACTGGGGCGGCAGTCAGGTGATCCTTCTGGTCCAAAGGTGAGTGTGCGTGAGGCAGGGGGGTTCAGGGCAAAGCTACCACCACTATTAGCTCCTTTTAAGCAGGGAGCTGAGCTGTATATTACACAGCCTTGTGCTTCTGCTATTCCTTGAGAATATTCCCTGGTGTTCAGGGGGCAGCCTAAACATGGGGGGATTGTTTCAGGACAGAGCTGCTCCTTGATGGAAGTTGATTTTTCCTCATAGCTTGAAAAGCACCTGCTGACTGCTTCTGTAGTCATGATGGTGCTGGGAAGTTTAGGAACATTTTTTTCTGAATTTCTACCTAAATTTGATAACAAATCTGATCAGATCAGTGTGTGGCTCAGTGGGTGAAGACCTGTGATTAGAAGGTCACTGGTTTGAATGGGGCCTGCAGACTGGTACCATAGTTGGACCTTTGAGCAAAGCCTGTAACTCTTCCCCCCCCATTGCTCCAGGGCTGCTGCATGCTGGCTGACCCTGCATTCTGACCCCCAAGTGTCACTCTCACCTTTCTGTGTGTCTCACAGAGAGCAAGACAAGGACAGGGGGATAAACAAAGTATTATGAGAGAACCCAGCAAAATATTACCCAAATTTTTGTATTTATAAATTTGACTTTATTGATCAAAATGATCCACTGCTAAATATATTTGATAGGATTTGAACCTATATATTCAAGGACACCTCCCCCCCACCACCACCAAGCAGCAGTGGCTTTGACTAAAAGTTCATGGTACCTGTGGATTTTCAGGAGGAATTTTATATCATTTCTCCTCACAGAAAAGTTCTATTGGATTAAGGTCTGGATTTTCACTAGGTGATTCCACAACTAAATATTTCTTCCAATTCCTCCATCCTTTGGTAGACTGACTTGTATGTTTAAGGTTGTTATTTCGCTGTGGGACCCACCTTCTGTTAAGCTTTAGTTCATGGATAGATACCCTGACATTCTGCAGTAGAATTTGCTGGTACATTCCAGCATTCATAACTGCATCAATAATGCCATCCGGGTCCCATGGCAGCAAAACAGCCCCAAACTATGACAGATGAAATGCCAAAAAGTTCTATTTTTAACTCACCTGTCCAAAGAATATTCTTCAGTGGCTCATCCAGGTAGTCATTCGCAAACTTTAGATGGACAGTGATGTTCCTCTTGGAGAGCAGTGACTTGCCATCCTTCCATTCCACTACTCTTGTTCAGTGTTTGGCTGATGATGGACTAATGAACACTGACAATGACAATGCAACTTGCTCGTGGAGTGATTTTTGTGGGACAACCTCTTCTCAGGGGAGTAACAGTGGAATTGCCTCCGCACATTAGCTGCCCAACAGGGGACTGGCGAAGTCTCTTGTAACTTTTTCTTAGCTGGATGGAAGTGATAAAATCATATAGGTTCTTTGATCAAGACATGGAGACAAGACTTTTATAGTGAAGGTGCGGTTTATGTTTTATTCAGTTCAGGGCCACGCAAACTCACACCAGATTGTCACCCCACTGATTTACAGTCCTGACTCTAATCGTTCCCTTAACTGAATTGTTAATCCTCGAGGTACACATGCTTTTCCCAACAAAGTTATTTTAACAGTGTATCACTTTTATTAACAATAACGATCAATAAATAACTTTAAAAATCTAACATTTTGCATGCTATTTTTTTCTCTATTTTTATGATCATGTTTTTGTCGAATTTATGCAGAAATTCAAAAAGGTTTCACAAACGCCCTAGCACCACTGTATATTCAGTACTGTTTAAAAGTCAAAGAAAATGTTTAAAGCTCTTTTTCTGGGTATCTAATTTAACATTAGAACCCAATTAACAGTAACACAATAAAAGATAAGCAAGAATTTATTCTGTTCTCCAAAAAGTGGATGGCTAGAAGAACACATCTTCATTTAAACATCATTTTCTTTGACTGCCTAACACTCTTGCACAGTTCTGTGTATGTGTATATTAAATGAAGCGACAACCAGAGAATTTCACAGGAACTTCCTAGAACTTCCTATTGAACTCTTTTCAAGCTGTACTATTTCATTCAAAAATTTGGTTAATGTTGTTGATGTGTCTAGTGGTACTTGATCAATGAATGTTGGAGTGTAACCCAAATGCATTTTCTGAGCTTGGTAGGGAAATCGTTGTTGTACCATTGACGTAAAATAGCTTGCTTTCAAAGAAACCTGTTGTTCAGGTTTGTAAGTTGCTGTGTAGGTGTGAGAAGAAGTTTCATATCAAGAATGTGTATTTGTAATCTTTTCAAAGTTCAGATTAATCATAGTTTTGCACAAATGAGTGAAGCATTAGTACTTACAATACAATACAATAATGGAAAAATATGGTAATTTTATTTATTGGTATAGAAGATAAACATCTAGTTTATGCACACATTTCTGAGGGAGAGTAAAAAAAATAAATGGGAAAAATGTTTATTACACAATTATTATTTATATATTTTTCTATGCACAATATCTATAATTTATTTTATATGCTGTGTGTACAATAGGTGTATTGTGATAGATGGCTGTGGAAATGTTAAAGGGATTGTTGGGTATTTTCAGACTTTTAAGAATGCAATGCCTTATGACATTTATGACAATGTCTTTTTTATCCTTCCTGTTAAAGCTGACAGGGTGAGTGAGTTTTTTTGCTACTGCCTCTGTTTTTCACAAACAGACTTGTTTGATTGTTTGTTCTCACGAGGCTTACTGGCCTCGGCAGCAGAAAAAGAAAAGGAAGTCAGTTTTGTTTCGAAATGCAGGAAATTAAGCAAACTCCAAGAATCACATTTCCTAACAGCTAAAAATCTGCAGAACACAAGGATTGAAAGAATGGCTGAACAAATGCAATTGTGGAATCCACACAGCAGCCCTTAACTGCATTCACTGAAAAGGTTTTTTTTAGGCTGAAGTGAAAGCTATTCACTGCAGTTCTGAATACTTGCATCTTGATGGTCATCCATCCATTTGTATTTAATTAATGAAACGTAATGATTCCAGATCATGTTTTTAAATAGTGCATAGATATGTTATCACAGACCATCACACTCAGTGTTTTGTATGTGAATATGTTATGCCTAAAGCAGTGCTTCTCAATTGAGGTGTGGGAGTAGACCTGGTGTGCCATGGAATTTTACCCAAATATGAAATGTTATATTCAATTGTTTCAAGATATAAATGTAGTACAATTTTTTTAATGTTGTAAAATGTTTTTATTAGGGCTGTCAAAGATAACATGTTAATGCGTCAGCATTAATTTGAAAGTCATGCTGTGTTATCATTACTTTGATTGCATTTACATATGTAGTGTTTCGAAACCCAAGCAAACGAAAATTATGAGCAAAAGTTTTTAAGAAAGACCAATAGTATTTCTTCTTGATTGTAAAATATGGCAGAGCGTGAGTCATTCCATTGCACAGAATCCCGGAAGTCACTTCTAAAATGAAAACATTTGATTAGTGCAGTGGTCTGCAACACAGGGACCAACACAGGGAGCCAATGAGTAGCTCGTATAAATGTAAGTGTAGTTTTAAAATTTTGTTTATGCACATGTATATTTGGCCATTGCAAGGAATTACACTTTGTGTCAGATGTTGAGCATGCTACTCCCCCCCCCCCTCCCGGCTTCCTCTCTCACTGTAAATAAATTTGGAGACCCCTGATTTAGCTCCTCACTCAAATGCTGTTGGAGGGCAAAGGCAAGGAAACATCGTTACTTGGCTTACAGGACAAAAATATCGTAATTTGCAATATTTATTTTATCGAAGGCTAGTACCATAAAATGAGAATCCTTCTAGTTATTAAGTGCATTCTCAATTGTTGTCAGGCTTCTGTTTTTAGAGCCATTTGCCAAATAGCTTTAGGATTTAGATAATTTTTTGTTCCTAAACATTCAGCTTCTGTTTTGAGAGCAATGTGATAAACTAAGAATAAATTGCCTGTTAGTGGACCCAGCTAACAGGCAACATCCCTAGAACTTTAGCCAACGTTATGTGAAGGTCAACTCAAAGTTGGCAGAGAACATTCGTACTATAACATTAATTTGCATTTTAACAACATCCATCCATCTATACATTTTCTGTACCCACTTACTCAGGGTTGCACCTGAACAGTGTAAAGTGTCAGTGTTACCTGCAGCTCTATTTTACCCTTCTTTCTTAATATTATTGATTTTAGTTGTAGCAGTGGGATAACGTTCTGGGAATATTAGGAAATCTGTTAGCGGGGCACATAGTGGAGTGAAACCTTTTTATATCATAGCTGCTTTATTTGCCCTGTACAATATTAATACAGGTACCATTTATGTTTGTCTTTAAGACTTTTATTTGCGATAAATAATCCCAGGCAGCACAGGACAAAAGGTGGGGAAAGAACCTGGATGGTATGTCAGTCCATTACAGGACACATGCTGTGGGCAATTATAGAGATGCCTAAACGCATGTCTTTGTACTGCTGTAGAAACCATGAGCATGTGGAGGAAAGCCAGGTGACACAGGCAGAGCATGCACCTTCTGCATATACAGAGGTGGGATTTGAATCCCTAATCCAGCAGGTGTGAGGCCCCATTATTCATGAATCTTATGTGATGATTTTTAATACAATCTATTACTTTCAATTTACATTAATATCAAAGTATGTATATCTGTGTGGGTGTGTGTGTGAACATATATACATACATATAGCATACTTGAAAGCCATTGTATGTGACTAAAGGTTTTACTCAATATACATATATGTATTTTTTTTTTGTTTCTTCTGTTATTTATGGGTTACACAGGGGAATTTGGCATGGACTCTTTTGTAAGATTTGTGAAATATTTTGCAGAGGTGGAACTTACCCAAAAACAGTCAATGACAATTCTACCGGGTGACACAATGAGGAAGCTTAGCTGTGGATTCTGAATTGAATATGATTATGGAATGAACAAAAAAGGCAACAGGATCCCCTGTCCTTAATTTCTAAAAGGTAACGCTATCACGCTACAGCTGCAGTCTGGCCACTACTCTCAAAGATACATAACAACAGCATATCAAGGTAAATACATTTCTTGTGACTACTGTCTTGTTTTCTGTATCCTGTTCAGTATTGTTGATATTCATTAAAAATGTCTGTGCATTTAGCTCTGATGGTTATAAATGTACATGTGTTTGCAGATTCTGAACAAACAGAATCCCACTGAAAATCAAATTAAAATAAATTACTGTATTTTGGGATTGGAGGATTTGGCGACTGCATATTTTAATTGAAAATTATGGTTATTAATACTTATATGTATTCACCCTCCATTATAATAAAGCAACATTTAGTGCAAGTCAAAATAAATTTAAAACATCAAAAATGTAGAAAATGTGAAGATATGGAAACATAGTGTAGCATAAATTGTCCTGACGAAACCCTCTGCTGTGTTTCAGTATGTCAGCCATCATTTGGACCTTTGCCAGTTTCCTCATTATAACCACTAAAAGCTTAGCTGTACATCATGGAGAGAAAGAATTCGAGCTCTGTATTACTCATAGCTATGGCAAAAAAGACCTATCCAACCACAATCTCACTGGAATTCCCACAGGATTATTTCCAAATACCCAATACCTGGATCTCTCCAACAACAACATCTCGAGACTCGAGAGCAATGCTCTGGTTGGTTTTCCTCAACTCTGTTTTCTGAAACTGAACAATAACACAATTCGGTACATCTCCCCCTTGGCTTTTTTGCACAGCAGTGGCATAAAGGTGCTTCACGTCTCAAATAACCTCCTGACAACCATCCCAGACCTCTCTTTACCTCATCTCCGGATTCTGGACCTATCAGGCAACCTGTATTCCAGCTACAAGCTTGGAAGCTCCTTCGCAAATCTCACAAAACTAACATTCCTTATGCTTGGGGGGCCAAACATCAAAGAAATAAAATTAGGGGACTTTGCATTCTTGAGCAACATGTCATTAAAACGTCTCAGTCTTGACTCTGATCTTCAACAATATGAATCAGGTGCTCTTGCACAAATAGAAAGCTTGCAAGAAATAACCCTCATCATGTCCTTCTGCCAGCGTTTCGACATGTTTAAGTCCATCGTGACAGATTTAAACCAAACAGAAACTACAGCTATGAGGCTAAATCCATTCCTTCCCAGGCACTGTCAGATTTCTAGTGATCCTTTTGAAGGTTTTAATGCAGCTCAGGCCCTCCGCAGCATAATATTTGTCCAAAGCTGGTTTAATAGCTCTGTTATGGTAAAGCTTCTGGAAGATGTATTCCAATCTACTCTTGAAGAACTTACATTTATTGACATTGTGTACTACGAAGACACTCCTGATGGAGTTCAATTCTACCCGACGCATAACCAAACAGTTTACCTGACATCACTAACATTCAATGGGGTGCGGCACCTCCAGTACAGTTACCCAAAAATCAACATTAGCGTCACTTATTTATCCCAGTTGACCTATCTGAAGTTTTCTGGCACTGGAATGAATATTTCCCCTTGTAACTTAATTTCTGACATTCCGTCACTAGTGATGCTGGATTTATCCAATAATCTGCTTTCGGATGATGGGTTTTGGTGGCCTGCTTGTTCTTACACTAAAGTCTTTCCTGCACTGAAGCAGCTGTGGCTGAGCCACAATAGGTTCGTTTACCTGTCATTTATCTCTCAAAAGACTCACCAGATGAAGGCCCTCGAATCATTGGATCTGAGCTTTAATTCCATTCAGCTGGATGGGGAGTGTTCCTGGCCTACGCACCTGCTGGAGCTGAGCCTGAGCAACAACAACCTTGGTAACAACGTGTTCAGCTACCTGTCACCTCACTTCAAAAGGATTAATTTGTCAAAGACAGGCATAACTGCTATAACTCAAAAGGACCTCTCATCCTTTCCAAATCTAACTCATCTCATTTTAAGCTCAAACAGCATACAAGTGCTCCCAATAGATCTCCACATCCCAACTCTACTCAGGCTGCACGTGGATCAAAATATAATTACTTCCATCAGCCAGGAACCAATACTGGGCTTGCCCATGCTGCAGCATCTTAAGGCAGGCAACAACCCATTCAGTTGTAGCTGTGAGTCATACTGGTTCGTCACCTCACTTAGTAAATCCCTGCTCCCTGATTGGCCCTTGGATTACACCTGCAGTATGCCTCCATCCTTTGCTGGGGTGCCTCTGGAGGAGTACAAGCCCACGAAACCTTCATGCTTACCATGGCTCCAAGTGAGTATTGTAGTCCCAGTGCTCCTCATCCTCTCGGTGGCTTTTGGCATCACCTTCTATGCCTGCGATGGAATCTGGTACACTAAGATGTTGTGGGTGTGGATCCGGGTGAAGAGGAGGGGCCACAACGGGGCAGGGCGGCTACAGAACACATCGTTCAGGTACCATGCCTTCGTCTCATACAGCCAGCATGACTCCACATGGGTGGACAGTCAGCTGGTGCCCAGGCTGGAAAATGCTGGCCTGTCCCTTTGCGTGCATGAGCGGGATTTTGTTCCAGGCAGGTGGATTGTGGACAACATCATCAATTGTGTGGAGGACAGCTACAAGACACTTTTTGTACTCTCGCAAAATTTTGTCCAGAGTGAGTGGTGCACCTACGAACTCTTTTTTGCCCAACACCGGGCCATCAGCATCCAGGACGACTCTTTGGTCTTTATCCTACTAGAGCCAATCCCTGCCAACTCCCTCCCTAAAAAATTCCTGAAGCTGAGGTCACTGCTCCGGAAGCAGACCTATCTGGAGTGGCCCAAGGACGAACGCAAGCAGCAGATCTTCTGGGCCAGTTTGAGGGCAATGCTTTACGCAGCTGATAAACACATGGCCATCAAAAAAGTGGCAACAGACATTGTGGATACTTTGCCACTTATTGCGGATCAATGACAGAGAACAGATCCATGAGCTGAATAAATCTGTTCAGGAATAATGGCATGAGGTTGTGCTTTTGTCTTTTAGGAAAAATTCTAATTGAGCAGCATTTCTTGCACATACTAACTGTACTGGTCCACCTAAGTCTCATGATTTTGCAACAACGCAATTTCACTAAGAACTAAAAGCTGTCACGGTCTGTATGTCCGACACCACCCTCTGTGACCTTTCCCCATTTGGCCAGCAGGCATTGCTGGCCATTCCGCCTTTCTCCCTCTCTGTCTTTGTTCCTAGTCTTCCCTAGTGTATCTCCCTTATTCCCTGGACTGCTGCATAGTGTAGTGGGCTGAGTGTGCAGGCTAGGTTGTAAACCCTTTGGTCATGTATTCAAAGCCAGCTTCCTCTGTTTATTTGTAATTATTAGGTTTTGTTCCCCAGCATTTATTTTCTATTTCAGTTTTCTTGTTCCTAGCCTTTGGTTTGCTTTTTGTTCTGGGTTTTGCTAGGTGCCTCTGTTGCTGTTA
This sequence comes from Mormyrus iriodes, assembly GCA_011763525.2. Taxonomy (NCBI): domain Eukaryota; kingdom Metazoa; phylum Chordata; class Actinopteri; order Osteoglossiformes; family Mormyridae; genus Mormyrus; species Mormyrus iriodes. Next base: position 30,219,339 of record JAAGVU020000001.1, read on the forward strand.
TGTATTACTTGTCTTTGCTATATTCTTAGTATTTGATTCCGTTTCCTAGTTTCTCTGTTGGTCTCTTCATTCCATGATTTTGTTTATTAGACCCACCTGTTTCCTGTTGCCCTGTGCCTCATGATTGTTCTACCTGTTTGCTTGTTGTCCTACGCCCTCTCTGATTGGTTAATTGTTCCATGTTTCACTCCTGCTTCTTTGTTACCCGGTTCGGTTTGTGTATTTATGTTCCCGCCTTAGTTAGTTTCCCTATTTGGTCATTATGTCAGAATATAGGTGGTCTTGAGAAGTTACTCCCTGTGTTGTAACCCTGTTTTGTTTTTTTAAGTACAGATCCCTATTTAGCCCGGTTTCTTAGTTGTCTCACTTTGTGGATTCTTTGGTTTATTCTTGTTTACCCTGTTTGCTTTGACTCTTCACAGTCCTTTTATTTTGTGGTTCCCCTGGTGTTCAGTTCCTTTAATAAACCCCTGTTGTCTCGTGAGCTGCCAGTGGATCATCACCTTTTCCCACCTATGGCATGCCATGTCAGGACAAAACAATATGTATCCAATGGTTAAGTCTGGGTTTGCAGAAAAATCTATGCCATACACGAACCTTAAATCACTGTTAAATATTAAATGAAATAATATTAAATCAATATTCAATATTGGAAAAATAGAGAGGAAAAATTGAAAAGGCTAGAAGGATCCTGTTCTATACCAGCATGTATTGTCACAAGAAAGCATAAGTGTGAGACTTAAGAGTGATGTGATGGATGTTTTTACATTTAGTACATCCATCTTCCACAGCCACTTACTGAGAGTACAGTGTCACTTTGAGCCTGGGGCCTGTCTCAAGCAGCACAGGGTCTGCGACATTCTGAAAAGAATGTCAATGCACACATATGCACACACACAATTCAAAACTTCAAATCATATCAAATCAAAAATCATATTCAAATCTTTGTACGACCTGTCCATTAATTTCTATGGGTATAACCCTAATCCCAGCAATGACAACCTTAATCTCTACCCAGCCCTAACCTTAAACATAAGTAACCAGACAAAATACAAGTCTTTTGGCATTTTTTTAGTTTTTCGATTGCAGTCACAGATTTTTATACAAATTTAGGTTTGTATTGTGGGGACCTGAATAATGTGCCTACAAGTTCAAAAGTGACAGGTTTTACCATATTGTGTGGACAAACCTGCATTAACACACAAGTAGAGTTTAGCGATGAGAATCCAACCTGCAGCCTTGGAGAGGCGAAGCCATACAGTGTTAGCCTCTGAGCCACCACACTGTAACAGCTTCAGTATGTAAAAACCAGATTTAAAATAGTACATCTTTGATTTTCTTTTTAAAGAACTTTCATCAGACATTAAGACAAGTTTTTTCTTTGTTTTTAGAGGTTTATTTTATGAAAAATGATGTTTTTGTAAATGTTAAATTACTGAAGTACTTAGAACCTTACAATCATTGACATGAATTTACATTTTACTCATGCAATGCGATGTCTTAATCCTTATTCAATGTATTATTGTTGTTTTTCTTGTTTGTTTTTGACCCACCCTACATAAAAACAAGTCAGGGTAGTTATTTAGCAATAGGAAATATATTGATTTAATAAATGTAGTGTGTCTGGCTGGAATTCTTTTTTTAAACATATCTTCTTTTGTGTTTTTAATATGAGAAACATTGTGTAACAGTGTATTGCTGTCTTAGCTTTGCATTATTGTTATTTCCTTTACTCATAAATCTATTATCTACCTCCTTACTCTGGTCATTTATTAACAACATACATAGTTTTACAAACTTTCGCTAATAAATCTGCTCTCTTAGTATATCTTCGAGTCAACACTTTTTATTACTATGTGTTACTATCTTAATGAATAATATGATAATACATAACAATATTTTGATATATGCTATTCAGGATTCAATGAATTGCTAACTTTTCACCTTGACGAAGGTTGCAGTTTATCCGTAATATCACGATATGTCTCCATCTACTGTTATCACCCAGTAATTTGTAGAAGAAATTTTTGAGATGACTGTACTTAATGTATTTTCTTACAAATAAGAAATATGATTTATATCAACATTTTAGCAACTTGTTAATAAATATTGAATTAACTTTTTGGACGTTTTGTATTTACTAAAGTGATTGGTGATGTTTCTGCTGTAAATTATTTTTTCCTTAAGTTAAACTTTTGTAGTAACACAGTTTCTTGTGTCAGTGTAGTTAGTTAGTTGGTGTATTTATGCATGTAGTAACATGGTGTTTTCTTATAAGTATACTTAAGTAGTGCTAAGAAAGCTTTTGTCTCCAGTTTTTATCAGTTCCCCAGTCCGTTACGATAGCCATCATCCCCAGGCGACATGGGTCTGATAGTTACAGAAATACCGAGAATTATGAAAAAGGGGAATTAAATTACATATATAACACCACGTTTAATTAGATTTTATCTTTTATAATACTTATAGTTTATTCTATAATAGCATTTTTATTTTTAAATTGTAAGATGCAGTCTTTAAAACAACGTTATTATTGTTTATTAAAGAAATAGCGTTTAAATAATTAACTACATTACCCATGATAAATTGTGCCCTCTATTCTGCGCATGCGTGATGCGTTGTGAATGGTCGGCACCCCCTCCCTCCTCCCATTTCAATGTAAGATGGTGGCTGGAAGGTGCTGCTGGTATACAGTGAAAGGCTGAGAGGAAAAACAAGGTATTTTCTCAACAAATCATATCAGATCTGAGAAATAAATGCACTAAGATTTGAAGTTGCTTGCTTACACAGTTCTGGGCAGTACAGAAAGATAAATCAATCCCCGCCCCATTTGGTGTGATTTCCCTTGGAGAGGAATCCCAGCAATAGAGAGACAGGGGTGAGTATCCCACAAACTATCGCCATAAACCAGTTAAAATGATCACGTAAGATAACAGGATGACTATGCGTGTACGTGTGCAAGTTCATCTTTCACCACCTCTCCACCCTTTCTAAACGATACCCAGATGTGGGAGGCAATGAATTCATAGGCTGCCCGAGTTGAGTGCCTGTGTCTGCGCCGAAGCGCGCAGGAAAATCGCAGGCTTTGCCGGGCAGCGCAGGCCTTACGGCTACCGCTACACAGCGCCTGGCATCACTGGCTATCCGGGTAGTTAGCCGCTAAATACCTCTCCTGGTTGTTAAGACCAAAGCTTGCCTCGGTACACTTTGCTTTGGGCAAATTGGAAAAAAACTGATCATTTTAATAATATGCGTGAGGTGGGAAGGGAGTATAGTTTTATGTTGGATTGCTTTGCATCCAGGCTGCACTTGACCGGCTTTTTCCGTCCTGCTGAGCCCAAGTTGCTGGGGGGTGGGGGAGGCTCTGCATTCACATACGCGCTGCACGAATGTCGATCGGTACCGGGCTGTTCGGTACTGACAGGAGCCGTTTTCTAATTCCGCTCCTTTCCTCTGATTGCTACCAGCGACCGCTCTTGTTCGCCGCTCCGTTAGCTTGGTGGCTAGCCAAGTGGCTACCTAGCGCCGCTTAGCTGACCGGTAAGCTGCGTTCACGACCGGACCGGACCGCTGGTCTGCTTATCGGACCCGTCCAACCGTACTATGGGCGTTGTGTTATGTCTTTATAAATCCCTAATACGAGCCGCCGAATCGAATAGACGGTAGACTAACTAATGGTTACAAATGTAACATTTCCTCTTCCTCTTAGAACCCGGACGGACGTTATTCCCTGACGCCAAGTTAAACGCCGGGCGGAATAACGCACTTAAGCCATAATAAATCCATAAAATAAAACGTTGAATAGTTCAGTCCAGTACTTTCTTCGGGTTTTCCTTAAGGGAGTTAGGGTTGCGTTTTCTTTGGGTGATCGACCTAAAGATGCGGTATCCTATCATCTGGAAAGGGACCGGTCCATAAAAAGTGCATGTATGTGTCATCGTGGAGACTCGGCACATATGAAAAGTGCTTGCTGTTTAATAATATGGCTCCATTCGCAGTAGTAAGGGATAGTCTCTGGAAAAAAAAGGCCTCACTAGTATGAGGAATAAATCATACATTGTATCTGTCAACAATGCCACATGTAATAGTGTCGGGTTAAAATAGTATGGGCTTGTAAGTGCGTTTTTAGCAAATAAAATGTAGCCTGACCACTGGGAGGTGGGAATAGAAAGTTTTATTGGGTTTAGGTCAGGAGCTTCTCACTGAATGTCACTGCATTGCTTTGGCCTAAGGGGACATCTGAGGACTAGAAGTGTCTCCTGCAGCGTACTCGCTTGGTGGGAAAATGCAGCAGCTGGGAAAAGATTACAGTGCGGTCATACTGTAAATGCTGATGTTTGACAATATTGAAATTGTCTTAGAGCCGCCTGAACCATGTTCTACTGCACAGCTCTGTCTTATCTAGAAACAGCTTTTTGCTGGATTTTGCTGATTAGGTGATGAATTACAGGAGTGGGTTCAGTGCGTTGCAGTGTGCTGTGATTTTTATTTTTTTTCCCCTTTTTGGCAGATGAAGTTTTTTATTTTTCTTTTAATACATAGTTGCTGTAAATCCTCAGGACATATTTCAGTCTTGGACATTGGTTTAATTTGTACAAATGTAATAGGTATGCAGCTTCAGTGGATTGGCATGTCTAAATTATACTTGGGTACATATGTATCCTATAGTGATGTCATATCCTGTCCGCAGTGTCCCCTGCCTCGCCATTCCTGTGATGGGCTCCAGTTTTGCTGCGACCCTGCATTGGTTGTGGGTAGGGGCGTGTCAGCCTATGTAGTATGTAGGCTAGCCAGTTGTGACCTGAACTTGGCATGAGATGCAATTTGGCTTTACTTGTAGGAAAACCATATTGTTTGGTGCTAATGTAGCTAAGTATTTATGGCATATTAATTGGAAGTCACTTAGACAATGTGTGAATTTGTGTTCATAATCAACGCTTTGACAGTGTGATCCGTGACACGGGTGCAGATCTACATATGTATGTGTTGCATCAAACTTGTCAGTATAGGGTTTTGTTCCCCCCCCCCCCCCCCCACCGAAACACTCATATGTAGGGCATAACTATAGTTTTGGAATTATTTCGGTAGCTATTGCTTGATGTCTTTTCAGGGCAGTTACATTCCCTTCCCTTTAGAGGATCTTAGTCGAAATGGGTCATAACAGCAACCCCTGTCATAGTCTTTTAGCATCGCTTCCAGCACAGTAAGTGAATCCCCCCACCCCCCCCCCATCTGCTAGTAGTGTTTACTGCAGTCATTTTAACCAGGTGGGATTAATGTTTCTTGCGCAGTTTCTTTTTCCTAATCCCAGTTTTAAGAGTGCTTTATCTTTTCGTTATCGGGACTCTACTACTTTCACAGGAACAAAGCTATGCTTCATAGTGTGGGAAAAGTTGAAAATCCGTGAACTGAAAATTGAGTAAATTTTCGTGTTATCAACCACAAAGATCAAGTTAATCTGGTGGTGGAATGTTTACTGAAGTAATTCCCACTCACAGCTCAACCCAAGGTTGCTTTAGTATGTTTTAACCGTTGGCCTTCTGGTAACATGTCAGGTTCCTTAACCTGCTCTCCCTCCAGTTGGAAGTCAGTGCCTCTGACACCTGTTGATCCGAGCAGGTTGTTACAACCCACGCTAGGAGGCTGCAGCTGCTAGCAGAACCTTTGCCTGGGTGGTGTGTTTTATTGGTGCTGACAGTGTTTGGAGAATGGAGTTCCTTGTGTCTCTCAGTTCTTTGCTGCTGATGTAATCCTGAGTAGGCCTGCCCTCTCCTCCCTTCTGCGCTTGCCTGGCTCTGGTTCAGAGCCTGGTTTTTGGGGACTGGGAAAGGGTTGGGGTTTAATGTCATTCTGTCACAGGTTTTTTTTTTCTTTCAAATGCTGGGAGAGCTTGATTGTTTTCGGGTAAATGGAGCAGGAACAATGAGGAGCCAATCATCAGCTTCATATGACCAGGAAGTGGGAGGGCCACGTGCTGCCTGGTGGCTTAATCAGGCTTAAACAGCGCTCTTAAGCGGAACTTTTGTTGGTGTGCCGTCATCACTTCCACTTAGACCTCGTGGCCATGCGAGCCAACGTCACGCTGACTCACATGCTGTTTACCAGGAACTAGATGTCTTGTCAAAACATTTTCAGGTTTTCTGAATGACTGGTTCCCTTGAATCTGAGTTAAGTCGTGTGTTTAAGGCAGGATCTGTATGCTCACATGGGATCATGTACGGTGTTTACAATTTGTCGATCATGTTTTTCAATCTGCTTCTGATATAATATACGGACTAGCAGAACTTTTTTTCTTGCCTCAGATTCCTGTTAGAAATGGGTTTTTATTGTGCTCTGGAATGTTCTGTCCAACAGAAAAAAAACTGGTACACAGTGGACTGAAATATGCTTCGCTTGTACACATAACAGCCTTAGCACGCTGTCGAAAGTCTCATTTTGCATGTTCACGGTTGGCTGTGTGGTTGGAGCATAAATAGAAGGATTTCAGTTGAGAAAGGCAGCATTGTGCTATTGTCATGATCTCACACAGGTCTGTAGGAGACCATCATTCCCCGCACAGGCTCGCTCTCTGCACACATTTCCAATACCTGCCGCAACCTGCGGCACTGTACAGGTTACAGTTCCAGCAAGACTAACTTGTTTTCACCAAGAAAGGCTAGTCCAAACTTCTGTAGCCTCCAGCTAACCTTAGACCATTGCTTTTGTTTTAAGACATTCGCCGTCCTGTTACTGCTCAGAATACATGGGGGTGGGTGGACAGGTGTTTTAGGTACTTGTGACACGCCAACAGTATGGTGAACAGGTGAATCATTGATAATGGATGACTTGTTGCTAAACACTAGCATGTTGCCTTCCATGTCCTTGTTAAACTTCTGCATTTCCTCTTTGAACATACGAATCTCTTTCTAATATGTCCACTGGTATAAGGGGACCTGCTACAGCCTTTATTCCTGGAGCTGAGGCCGAGTGTCTGCTGTTTTATATTACACACTGCACATTGATCGCTCATTGTTGAGATTCTGAAACTGATTATCTATAGGGAATTATCTCCTGGAAGTTTTCTTTCAGTCGGGATTTATCACGTTCTGTTCTACTGTGAAGCTCATAGTTTAGGATTAGAAGTTGCATTAATTTTATAGCTCCGAGTGATGTTTCCTATGTTTTTATGACCAGGATTAATATGACTGCGAGAAGCTCAGCTTTTGCCAGGTGAAGAGCTTTGGATGGTTACTTAATGCTTTTTTTTTCTTTTTCCTTGAGGCTGCTGTCCTGCTGACCTCCATGGTGCAGGCTATGGTACTGTCTGTCCCAGCAAGGATCAGACATGGCCACTTGTCTAGCAGAGGGGCATATATTATGTCCCGCGCCCCTTAATTGCTCCTAGTTCTTTTAATGTCACACACTGTATTGCAGTGAAATGTTAAGCAGAGTGATTCACTTGGATTATGGAGGTGGTGGAGGAGTGGTGGCTTGTCACCTTCTTCATGAAAATTCAAAAGCTATGGGGCACAAGTTTGAGCCTTAGCTTGAGGCCTGTCCCATTAGCAATCCTAAAATGAAGATTTGAATAAGACATTGACACCAGGTGGAGCTACACATGAGATGTCGTCCTTTGATGTTAAACCCAAATATAAGAGAGGTCTGTTGGAAGTTTTATGAGTCTGTGTCATTTTCAGAGCTTCCACAGAGCAGACAGCTGCCCCCTTACAAAGCCGTGTCTTTGATGCATTGCGCTATCTAGCCGTAGAATTCAAATGGTGCTTAGCTTCAAGTTTGGGAAAGCTTGTGTGTGACTGGTTAATCACAGGGATTTTTACAGATTGCCATCGGACCGTTCCACGGATGTTTCTGTGGAAGCACAGGGCATCCCCAAGTCTGGAAGAAACTTAATGCCCGTATCCTGCTTATGCTGAATGCCAGCTCGCCTGGCATTGCTCTAGGGCTGATTCCTCACAGGCAGACTCTGAATAAGCTGCCCTGGCCTGTGCAGGCCAAGTTTGCCACGTCAGATTGATCCTGCCTTAAATGTCCACTCAGGGAGGGGACCCCTCCTCAGCCCCACCCTGTCTCGTCTCGTCTTCCCTTTAAAGCAAGATCCTGGATCATCTCCTCTGCTTTTTAGCCTGGGTAGGGTATTTTTAGCCTCCTTCCTTCCCTTCAGTTGCCCCCACCTGCCATTCTGCACCCCTATTTGCAGTCCTGGCCTAGATAAGGGCCTTGGTCATGTTGTGGGATGATGCCCCTCTCTTTTAATTTGCAATTTGATGCTTCATCAGTGGTGTCATGTGATCGTGCCACATGATCATTCAGTCGTGTGTTTACTTATTTTCTGAAGTTGAAGAAAATCCTCCCTCTGTTTCTAGAATGTATTCTCGGCATCAACATCTTGCTAGCGGGACAGGTTCATGGGAACTTGATGTGTGATTTATGAAGACGGCCACCTTGTTACCTTTTCTTTTTGTTTGATTAGTACTTGTTGAATTGAGGCTTTTTTGGGTGATCCTTAGTCCTGGTTGGCTAAATTGGTCTAAGGTCACTTTCAAATTTATTCTGGGTTTTGTTTCATTTTGTATTGGTCACCGTCATGTGCTGCTATAGCTTGATTGTGCATCATTTTTAATGTTTCTTATTAGACATTCACCACTTTCAATTGTGTGCTACGTTTGCATATAAAATGCAGTGGTTGTGGTCAAGTGATCTGCTGGACTGAAAACAGAAAGGATATTGTCTCTTTCCCTGGCTGCTGCCCCAAACATTTGGGTAGAATGGATCTCCATGCCCCCAAAGTCTGCATTCCTAGTCCTGGTGGGCCACAGTGTGGAGCTGTCTCAAAACCGCTTACGGCCTCAGTTCTGAGAGAGCTGCAGATTAGTTCAGTCAGGTTAATAATTAGTTCTTCAGCTCTGAGGTGGAATGACAGTGCTGTGCAAGGCCTCCTGGACCAGGAATCTTGTTTCTTCCCAAATTATTAAGCTGTAGCCGGATGTGTATTTTTGTCCGGTGTCAGTTAGCCTGCTGCATTGTAGTTGGAGGACTCTGCAGTGATGCCTGGGAGCAGCCATATTCACCTCTGTGATAGTCGGTAGACTGGAAGAGAGTTGTATGGTACCAGCAGGCAGGGGAGAAGGGGGGGGACGTTGGGTGGAGGTGGGGTGCTCGTGCTTTTGTTGTTCTGGGGACTGATATTGCACATCCACAGAGCTTATGAGTCGACAGCTTATGCTGCACACTGCAGGTTTGAATACAAAATTCATAAAATGAAAGTGCAAAATAAAAAATGGCTTCAACGAAACATTAAGACTTAAAACTGTTCGTTTTTTTGGTGTGTAAATTGATCTGGGTTAATATCTGTCAATTTCATTCAGAAAAAAATATATTTGGTCACTCTTCAAAACCTGATTAATCCTTGGAGAGATTTTCCCCAAATCCTGGCCATCAGAATTCTGCAAGAATGTCTGTCTGAAGATTGGATAATTTTTCACAAGTCACACTGTGTGTCTAAAAATATTGTATGCACACACAAATTTAAAATGTCATTTTAAGTCACGAAAATGGAGGTGACATTCCTTGTTGCCATGGCAATTTGCAGTCGTTGCTGGACTCAAACCTGTGGGTATTGGCTGGTGCAATAACCAAGTATTGTATAGGAAAGTAAATTAAGGCAATTTCATCTTCACTTCGTAGTGGCTAGATTCATACTGAATAAAGTTAGTTTGCCAGCAGCGGTGCTACTGGAGTCTGGGCTTCAAAGCTCTCCCTTTTCATGTTTAATCTTCACTCGCCTGTCAGGGGGTGGTAATAATCCACCTGAATGTAGCTTAGGTGAGGCCACCTTGCTGGTCACATGTTTTCTCTTGCCTGTACCTGTCCTTCCATTCTTAATCAGATAAGTGTGTATGTGTGTATATATATGTGTGTGTGTGTGCACGTGTGATATACATATTGTTGGTTTTTGGGACATCAAGATACATTATCTGGAATCTTGTATTGTAGAAGTTGTCAAGTGGCCTTTCAGCAATGCCTTTGTAAGCTATTGTTTACTGATTATTTTGGGCACTTGTCCAATAAAGTGAGACTTCTTTGTAGTACTGTGTTGTGTGATTTGGCAGGTAATGATCTTTGTGTACACTTATAAGGTCAGAACCGGACAAATCCATGTGTCCACGATATTTATTTGCTCAGTCTTACAAATGCCACCATTTCCTGAAGTAGGTGCTGGTCCGTTCCAGTTCCAGGCATAATCCCTCACACAAGCACTCACAGGCTGCTCCACTTCCCGGGCCAGGAATCCCCTTTTAGGCTCTCAGTTTTATGGTATACTGTGAGACTTGGCAGTCTGCTATGCATGGTATAGAACAGGGGTGGACAATTTTATCTGCAAAGGGCCAGTATGTATGCAGGTTTTTGGGATAACCTTTAGGTCAGCTGTTCAAACCCAGGTGTGAAAACTCTTCAGCCAATCGGTCCTCTAATTAGTAATTAAAGTAGGGAGTTGCATTGAAAACCTGCGTACACAGTGACCCTTTCTGGATAACACCCCCAGTATGGAAGAACAAGTGAGTTATATACCCGGATGGGGATTGCTTTTGAGTCGAGGATCCTTCACTTAGTATTTTGGCAGGGTCAGAGTATGCCTAGCTATGGTATGTGTCTTTAACTGACCTCAATAGTGGGGCTGGGCGATATCACATCGATATTTTTTATCACCCATGTGCAGTAATCACCAACGCTTTAGATGACAGGTGAAACATTTGGCTGGTTTTTTTAGTACTATACGGACGTTTGTTTACACCCACAATTTAAGCAGATTAGTAGTACAGCTAAAATATTAATGAGATGTTTTGTGACACCCAGAAGTTAGTTATCTCTATAAACTTGGCGTATCTTTGTCTATTAAATTCGGTTAGCTGAGCACACCACATATTGTTTTGGTATACTTCAGTGTCATACGCACTGAAGGGGTGTTGAAGAAAGGAACAGCTCAGCCGCCATGACAGCTTTTCAAAGGGGAGATCTTGTGGATAAACAAGGTGAAAAGACGTCAGTACTCTTTGGCGGTGAAGACTGGGTTTAATAAGCTGGCTGTTTATTAAATCAAGATCTTTAGGTACTACTTGGCAGGTGTATTCCCTGTTCAAGACTGGAGTAGGGTACCCTGCATTCTTAATTTGGTGACTTAATGTTTATGCTATGTAATGGTACTGACGGTTCAGGGTGTAACGTGCTGTGTGTAAGTGGAAATAGCCTTGCATGGATTCTGGGAAACAATGTGCCTTGTAAGCCATTCAGGTGCTTTGTAAGTTGGTGTGCCTGTGCCCCCCCCCCCCCCCCCACATCCTCTGCAGTCTACAATGTCACAGTGCTGTAGGTGGTTCTGATCTTCTAAAACGTTCTTCCGACTCCCTGGCCTTGTCCTTCCCTGCAGCTGCCCTGCTCAGGACTCCCCCCTGCACTACTGCGCCACTGTGAGACGACGGCACCTCCACCACCACCGCATCGTAGGATGTCCCGCAGCCCTGAGGTGAAGGAAGACCCCATGGAGTGCCCCCTGTGCATGGAGCCCCTGGAGATCGACGACGTCAACTTCTTCCCCTGCACCTGCGGCTACCAGATATGCCGGTTCTGCTGGCACCGCATCCGCACGGATGAGAATGGGCTGTGTCCCGCCTGCAGAAAGGTGCGGTGCGCCCTGAGCTGTGCTGTCACCCCGACCCGGGCTCCCTTGCTGGCTTCCCCCTTGTGCTCCCTGCTGACTTAAATTCAGAAAGTGTTTTTTTTTTTTTTTTCTTTTACTCAAAAGCTTATGCAATGGGAACAAGTATTTCAGTGGTTTCTCAAACCACAGTTTTGTGAAATATTATAATGTGGGGATCAGAGTTTGGTTCTCATTGTATGCAAGCTTCACACTGTTATCTTAGAATGCAGTGGAGGTGTTTTCACTGTAGTTCAGTCTGGGTAGCGGGCTGGTTAAATTCATAATGGCTGCCCATATACAGAACCATTGCATCTTTTGCCTCAGGTTGAGTACTTGTTTGTGCCGGATACATTCTCACATCTGAGTAACATTTAATGAGCCTGTCGCTGCCTATTTATGTTAAATTATTCAGCCGTTTTAAAAATGGTCTTTGCCTTGGTAGCTACTTTTCTTTGTTGAACTTAATCAGCTTTTTTGGAAGCCAGGTGGGCTTAGCACTTAGTGATTGATAAACAAGCTTTTTCCAGGAATTTCCTGTTGACAAGGAAGGCAGATCGATACTTTGCAGTTAGGAACCTATTTAAACAAGCCAACTCGAGCCCTTTGCAGCAGGTGCTGGCAGCTCAGTGGAAGTCCGGGTTGAAATCAAAGAACCGGACCGTTCTTGGAATTTCAGCACCTGCAGACAGTAGCTTTACGCACCACTAAATGGTTTTATGGTAAAAAACAGAAAGGAGGCTCACAAGGCTGGAGATTTCAGCTGAGCTGGGAACACGTGTCCCTAAAAAGCAGCTGATCTCTGGTTAGCCATCAGGCAACTAGTTAACTTGCTGTAGTTGTATGTCAGAGTGCAGGTTTCATGGTGGACTTTTTTTTTGTTGTGAATATCAAGAAACACGTTGATCCCAACCGTACCTTTCATGTGGAGCACTACCTGTCTCAGTAATTCGGATGCTTAGTTGGTTCCTTCTTATCCCCTCCGTTTCACCATAGCCTTACCCAGAGGATCCGGCAGTCTACAAACCCCTGTCACAGGAAGAGCTCCAGCGGATAAAGAGCGAGAAGAAACAAAAGCAGAACGAGCGCAAGCAGAAGATCACGGAGAACCGCAAGCACCTCGCCAGTGTCCGCGTGGTGCAGCGCAACCTAGTGTTCGTGGTGGGCCTGTCACAGAGGCTGGCTGACCCTGAGGTGAGCCGCCCGATCCCTGCATGGGGAGCGGGCCCGTTTAATCTCCTCACACCCTAAGGCTAACTGGTCAGAATTAATTTGCGTTTAACGGTTCGGCGAAATTGACTCCAGCAGTTGGCTCCGGGAGTTGCAAGCTGTGCTAGTATTTTTCCTGCTTAATTCATGTCTAGTTGGGTAGGGGCTTGGCTTGCAGGGTGTCTCTAGTTGACATGACTTGGAAGGTACTACAGTTTTGTTTGTTTGTGTGTGTGTGTGTGTGTGTGTGTGTGTGTGTGTGTGTGTGTGTGTGTGTGTGTGTGTGTGTGTGT
>JAAGVU020000001.1:30232632-30243089 GCA_011763525.2 Mormyrus iriodes
AGTGTGTGTGTGTGTGTGTGTGTGTGTGTGTGTGTGTGTGTGTGTGTGTGACAAAATGATCTGACCCTTGTTTAATTAGAACTTTTCTAACCCAAATCTGTTGTTACTCAGCAGACAGTTGCTGGATATTGAAAGGAAACCATGTCGTGGCTTTCTCCCCATCCTATGTCACCTGTCATTTTTCCCGAGTTGCTCAAATGCCATCTTTTCATATTGCTGGTGTTTTTTTTTTTTTTACTTTACTTTTACGAGTCCCGATTGTACCTTAAAATAACTTCTGTGAGCCCGGCTGTAATGGCCTACCTGAAGTAAGCTTTTGCACCAGTCTGAGAAACACTCAAGGAAAACAAGATTGGAACGCTGGTGACGCACAATAGTGTGAATGGTGTCATGTGCCACGAATGGATCTGTGGTCCGGACGAGCTTTCTGAAATTTCCGGGGTCATCTCGCATTTCGTAAACGGCTAATGAGATTAGTGGCCTGGACTGAGCGGGAACATCTAAACCCCACGGATGTCAGCGCAATCTGCCTCTTGTGTAAGGACAGCCAGGTTTGGCCCATTGAGGGGCTTGTGCGTTGACGGGGCTGCCCATTTTGGGGTCACTGTGCAAACATCCAGAACTGTCCGAGTGAGGTGACGACGGGTGTTTGGAGTGGGCCATCGAGAGAATAAACCTCCAAGCATCTCCAGGACTCAAAATTCATAAAGTTGTCATCCTACAGCTGATAGCCCTCACACAAGCATGGCAGCATCTGAGAAAATGTTCTAATTGACTCGGATCAGTTTCTTTAAATTCTCGTTTTATAACGTATTTTTAATTGCATGAAGTGCATCACAGCCCACACTTTCCCCAAACTCACAGGGGCATGTGGAGGTTACATCGTCTGCTCTGGGAGGAGCGCGTTCCCTGTCTTTTTTTGTTGTTTTTGTCTGTTCATTTACTTGGTACTGTCATTGTCAATGTATTAATCTGTGAATAAATGGTAGGCAGGCAGCAGCCATTGTGCGGCTGTCTTTGTGCGCCCCCTGCTGTAGAGGCGTGAGCGAGCCAGCCCTCCGCTTCAAACCCACTTCCCGCCAGGTGGCATGGCGTTTGTTCTCAACGTTCTTCCCTTTGTTAGAGAGCTTGGCTCTTGAATTGAAGGTGACGCCGACTCCTGACTCATATCACACATCCTCCTGCTTGTGTGAATATAGTCATTGGTTTTTCGTGTTTTATGACTAATGTACCCCCCCCAATGCTTGGTGGCGGGAACAGCCCCATCGGGGTGTGCCTTTAAATGTTTCCATGTGCCTTCGTAGACCATGACACCAGTTGGGCTGCTGGGGGTGCTTCCTGTCGGGCAGGCCTACCCAATGTGCTCCCGGTTCTGAGCCCAAGAGGGTTTGGTGGGGGGGGGGGGTGCTTCTTAGCTGTGTAATTAACTACCTCCTGTCAGTCAGCTCTGTGTGTGCACGTGCATGTATATGTATGTGTAATATATTACTGACCCATGACCCGTTTTGTCCCTGTATTTCCAGGTTCTAAAGAGGCCAGAGTATTTTGGGAAGTTTGGGAAAATACACAAAGTGGTGATCAATAACAGCACGTCATACGCAGGCTCTCAGGTAATAGGCAGGACTCCCACCCCACCGGGCAGGTGTGTGTACGTGCGTATGTGCGTGTATGTGCGTGTATGTGCGTGCGCGTGGTGGGCCACGCGGATGCTGCTGCTCGTTAGCACGTTCAGCCTGTTCACACCGTTGTCACAGATATGAGCATCTGTCATCTTTGTAAAGACTGATTTGTACTTCTGTGTATAATCTGCACAAAGGGTATTCAACTCTGGACCACGATTCCAAATCCAGGTCGTGTTTTCAGTTCTTCCGGGGAGTTAGTTAAATAATTACTGATTCTGATTGGCCAGAGACTTCACACCTGGCTCACAGGTGAAGGAAGGCTGGAAAATCAGTGAAAGGACAGTGAGTTGCATAGCCCTGATCTTCACCATGAGTATAAATGCTCGCAACAGCCTAGGCCTCTTGCCCAGACCCCAGCGTAAGCTCTGCGTAGGCTCGACACAGAAGAATTAATCATCCTTTCAGCCTTAAGACTCCACTCTGTCAGAAAGAGGATGAAGCATGTCTGTCCAGAAAGAGGACTGCCAAGAGTTACGCTGCTCCGCTCTCCTCTGCAGGGTCCAAGTGCCAGCGCCTACGTCACGTATATACGGTCCGAAGACGCACTCAGAGCCATTCAGTGCGTCAATAACGTTGTCGTGGATGGCAGAACACTCAAAGTAAGTCCCCGCCCGGGATGGGTCCCGGTACTTGTCATCCTCAGGTGTCAGAATTCAGGCAGAAATCTCACACTTTCGCTGACGTGTGTCATTAACTCATGCATTTGATTTTTAGTGCAGTTCCTACACGCTTATTATGCCACTTTTTTTTAAGCCTCCCATGCAAAATATGTACCCATAGTCATAAAAGCACACGCACAGAGTTATGAAGTTAAGTGAATTTCCTTCTAGCGCATGTGATGACGTGACCCTTTTGGTTTTTTTTTACATAACGGGTAACATTTGTCAAATTAGACTTTAGCCAGAGTCTTTATGGCTCTTTCTCTCCAAAGGTGCTTGCTGCCATTTACTATTAATAGTGCTAGTGGTAATTGGCTCTCGCACCCGTGCCCCAGTGTGGCACACTTGCAGACAGCTGGAGCGTCATGCGAACGCCCTGTTTCATCTGTGCCCGGCTGCTTTCTGCTCTTCGCTCGAACGTGCGAGAGCATTCTGGGGAGCTCGCCAAGACACTGGCTTTCGCACGGCGACTTAACAAGCGCTCTATCAGTCTTTAAGCTCAAGCAAATTTCCATTTTACCAAGAGTAGCTGTTACTGTGTGCTGGAGATGTCTCTTTAGATTATACATTCAAAGGTGCTGCTTGTATAAATGGTTCTATTTAGTTTTAATAGTGTGTGTTTGCTAATATGTTAACCCCAGAGGGATTTGTATCGAATCATCCTATCACTTGTGTAACCCCCGCCCCCCCACCTCGATGCTGACTCATCGCATTCTCTGGCAGCTCGCTACCCAACTGATCGCCCTCCCTCCTCACTGATCCCTCTCCATTGCCCCCTACAGGCCTCTCTAGGTACAACGAAGTACTGTAGCTACTTCCTGAAGAGCATGCAGTGCCCCAAGCCAGACTGCATGTACCTGCACGAGTTGGGGGACGAGGCGGCCAGTTTCACCAAGGAGGAGATGCAGGTATCTCTCGCCGCCCCTCAGCTGTGCAGTAGCACCCCCTACTGGGAGGCGGTTTCGACTGGCTCTGGGCAGAGATAAATTTAAGTGTTGTAAGCGCTAAATCTAAGTGTAGCATGGCAGTTTTCAGCTCATCCCCTCTTACCTGTTGCAATATGACAATCCACCTGAGGGGTAGCCATGGAAACTATTCATCGTTTTGGGACCCTCATCTGCTGCGACACAGCTCTGAGACGGTTCTGTCCTGCTGCTGAGCAGAGTCTCAGCGGCTTTTCTGGAGCGGATGTTTTTTTTCCCCCCGTGAATCAGACATTGGGTGCGGGAGACTGTAGCAGATGTTATTCTTGGATGGGACGAGTCTTCATGGGTTCTGGTCTTCACCTCCCACAGGCAGGGAAGCACCAGGAGTATGAGCAGAAGCTGCTTCAGGAGCTCTACAAGATGAACCCCAGCTTCTTGCAGACCTCAGCCCCCGGGGGGGAGAAGTCAAAAGGCAAATCCAGCTCTTTACAAAGGTACCACTCATCGACATCATCCACTCATCCTCCAGCCAAATTTAGGGCCTCTCCTGTCCTTTAGAGGTCACCAGGGTCCTGGGGCCATTTCAGGACTGGTAAGTAGGAGACACCATGAATAACAAAATGATCAGTCGAAGGCCTTTTTGGCACATCGTACTCGCACATCCAGATTAACGTATTAAAGATGTTTTATGGGTAGCCTGGAGCTCCTGGTGAAGGACACTGGCTGCTAGCAAGAGAGGTGCTGGTGCGATTCGCAGGACGGCTGAGCTGTTTCTCAGCCCAGTCCTCAGGGACCCCCAGCCAGTACACATTTTTGCTCCCTCCCAGCGTACCTACATCAAACAGGAGTATTTGAATACCTATTACTGGTGTTAGAAGCTAGAAGGCAGCGAAAATGTGGGCTATGCGGGGTTTCCCGAAGGGAGTTAGGGTTATCTAAGTATTGATAATGGTAGGAATAGTATTAATGATGAAAATTTCATTTGAATTTGAAAGTATATTTTCAATATGGAGACTGACAGCAAACTGCAGCCTCCTCCAGTCCCGCAGAGCTGCCTTTGGCCGCATCCATCCATAATGCCAGCACTGTACTGTAGGTTTAAACCCCGTTCCAGTGGCCAGGTCTGAAAGCCATCCTCGATGTGCATCATGTTCATGATCTATGCCTCTGCCCCACCCCAGGCCAAACAGCAACAGCAAAGAGGCGTGGCCATCATTACAGACCTCAGGCAAGACTGCCAATGGGCTGGGAATCGACCACCGGAAGACGCCCCCACTGCTGGACGGCAGTTCCGACTCGGAACACACCACGCCGGATGGGCCGGAGGCCGAACTGGGGCTGGGCCCGGCGCCCGCCCTCTCCCCCTTCTCCTCGGGCTGCGACCCTGCCAGGTGGGCTGCTTCTTGTTTCCACAGGAGCCGTGCGTGTGGGTGTTTGTTTTGGGTCATGGGGAGCGGGGTCATGCACTCTGTTCTGTGTGGGGGGCTGCTTTCTGCTTGGATTGGGAGTCTGGGTCAAAATCACCCTGTTTCTTCCCCCGGAAGTTTAGTCGTACGTTACTCCAAAAAAGGACAGGTGATGCCAGTCTGGGCCGGCTTTCAGCATGCATGACCGTTTTACCTTTTATCCCAAAGCTGGTTGGCTCTGCTTTTAAGGCGTCACAAGTGTTCAGCGTATTTAATGTTGCAATGTATACATTGGTATGTTCAATGGAATGTACTGCAGTGCTGGTGCTTATTTCTGTCCAATAGGCACTAATTCTGGAGAGGGGTGCGTTTTCCTGGAGTGGTACTCTGTGTTACAATACATAGTTATAATTTTTTTGTGAAATGTTTTACCCCCATCAGTCTGAATGCCCCCTCCCCACCCAGCCAGGTACCCACACATTTATTCTCTGTGCAGTCACTGTCCTGTCCTGACACCTCCCTTGTGACCTTCTGACCTCCCATGATCCTCTGCTCCTCGCTGTGTGTCGGCATGTTTGATGCACCCAGTCACGTCACATTTCTCTTCCAGCCCGAGTGACAAGCCCCCAGAAGCCATTAGCATAGGTAACGGGGAGAGCCTACCACTGGTGAGTCTCACTGCTGTTTCTCCCGGAGCAGCCGTTAGCTTAGCGCTACAGGCATTGATGGTAAAGTAGCACTGGGCTGTTTCTCACTAAAGGTAACATAGGCAACATGTCTTGTGTTATGTACCAATTTATTGCATTTCTAGGGACAATTGTTAGCATTTTTCAAAAATTTAGGGAGGTTATGAGAAAAATCCTAAGATTTTGTCTTTGATAAGGATTTCTGATTCTGGAGTTTGTGATCTTTGAAGTTCTAACATCATATGAAAGATTAGTTTTCTTTGAGGTAGACATGCAAATGTAAGGCAGTGCATTGCTGTGTGATAGAATGGCTGAGTGACAGCTGAGAGACCAATTGGATATCAAGAGACGTTTGTCTGCCCTCCTTGCCTGCAGGTGCCCAGTAGTGACTCACCCTCGCCTCCCCCCGGCCTCCCCAAGCCCAGCCTGGTGGTCCCCATCAGCCTCTCCAACCTCACAGCGCGTTCGCCCTTTGAGGGGGCAGCTGCCGAGTCGCAGTCGCTCTTCTCCGACAACAGTAACTTCCGCCATCCCAACCCCCTCCCTGGTGGCCACGCCCCCTTCCCCAGCTCCGCCCACAGCAACCCCGATTGGCCGACAGCACCAGAACCACAGAGCCTGTTCACGTCAGGTGGGTAAACTGAGCCAGGCTGTCTGTGGCCCCTCTGTCAGGAGGGGACTTAAATCCAACTCCCTTTCCATTTATTTTGTAATAAGACACCATTTAAGATACTGAGTACTTTGTATTCTGGTAATGTCTCTTCAATGCTTAATCGTGGTTTCATAAAGGATGCATAAAACGTAGACTTTCATATTAAATTTGAGCTAGGCCTGAGTAAATTGTTCTCATTAACCTTCTGATCCTTTCCGGTTTATTATACTGCTGTAAGACAAATAAATAATGCATGTACATGGGCAAACGCCCTGGCTTTAATTAACATGCGACCGGGATCTGTGGCTGCGTGCTTTATCAGCACGACTAAGGACGCCTGCCCTGTGAAATAGGAGGAAATTGGCTTTGAGCCTATAGCCTTTTAGCGAAGGGCCCGTTCGCTACCCCCAGTAGCGATTAGCTTGTGTATCTTCTCCGGCGTGTGTGCTATGCATAAGGCTGGCCACCCCTCTCCCCACAGACACCATACCTGTGTCGTCCTCCACGGACTGGCAGGCGGCCTTCGGTTTTGACTCCTCCAAGCAGCAGGATGATGACCTGGGCTTCGACCCCTTCGACATCACCCGCAAGGCTCTGGCTGACCTCATTGAGAAGGAGCTGTCTGTTCAGGACCCCCTGCCCCCATCGCCAGGCGCCCTGCGTGGACCTCAGGCCAAAGGGGCCCCTGGCTCAGGCATCCCGCCCCCCCACCGCACAGCTCAGCCGCTGCACCGCACCGTTTTCAACTCGTTCAGCTTCCCAGGTCCGGCTGCCCGCTACCCCTGGGCCGGACCGCCCACCCGGAATCACCTGGCGCACCTCAACCACACAGCCAACGCCACCTCCAACAGCCACTTCCTGGACTTGAGTTTGCCAGCACAGCACAGCACCGGGCTGGGGGGCATACCCATCACAGGTGAGCCCGGTCTCTGGGATCCACACCACTAGGTGGCGATATCACTACCCAGGTGCTTCCTGACGCTTTCCATCCCAACCTTCCCCTGAAAATATTGTGGGTGTTGGAGAGGCCTTTAGAACTCAGCCTGGGGGTGGAGCTTGACACGCTTGTCAGGGGGTTCCATCCTTCATTCGTTGATTCTCCCCTTTGGGACAGTTACAGGTTGGTGACGTGTCATCCAGAGAGGAGTTCCTGTGACCCCTATCTCTGTGGTGCACACATGCACACACGCTCACAGTAGTGGTGGGGTGTGAAGGCCATGACATGTCTTGAAAGCACGTCTTGCACTCTTCTCCCTGACCTTGAAGACGTCAGCAGAAGAGCAGTAGGCCCATGCCGTCACCCTGCGTTACATGCGGGAGCTCTTTCATGGCATGCGTCAGGATTGCTGATTTATATGCCATCTAACTGGAGCAGTGTTTTCCAATCTGGTCCTTGGGGAATGGGTAGGGAGCTGGGAGGGAGCAAAAGCATGAACCGGGTTGGGAAACACTTATTTGTAGGGTAGCGTAGAGGTTTTTTTTTTTTGGGGGGTGGGCACCTTTGTGACTGAGCATCCCGTGTCCCCCTGCACTGTGTAGTTAACACTGCGGCTGCGTAGGGTCATATGGTCGATTCCAGCACTGGTCATGTTCATCTCTGTGTCTGTCTCTGTGCCTAGTAGGGTTGGGCAAGGAAAAAAAAAGCATTACTGAAATATCGGGATAAACGATAATATACAGTTGTCCGACGCCTACTTCATCTGCTGATCAAAATTTTAGTGTTTGTAGAAAAGGATCGATTTGTCATGGTCAGGTTTATTTGATTTAAAAAGTCAACCATGTAAGGCAGTGGTTCACAAACTTGCAGTAAGTCCAGGCTGCGTACAACCGTTATGACCAGTGTTTACATATCTTCACGTACCATCAGAGGAATCCCAAAATAATGATTATTTTTTTCTAAACTGCATTGGAAACGTAGGCTGGGAGGCTGAACTGAAAGCCAAATGCTAAATCTTTACCTTGCTTTGTGTGTAGCCTATGCCAACTTGCATGACAAGGGGGATAATCGGTTAGTCACTTTCAGATATCGATGCCAGGTTACTTGTCTATTACTGAATTCCGATAATATTGTCTTATCTCCTAGCCCTAGTGTCTAGTATGAATCTGCCCCCACCTGTACCGCTGGTATAGACAAGCAGTTATGGGAAATTGATGTATGTGTCAATAACCCCTGTGTTATTTTTGGGGTTGAAGTGACCCCAGTCCATTTTCAAAGTGAGGTTACATTCTATAGATTCTACAATTTAGAATGGAAGAAGTAAAATACACAAAGGTTATAGCGCTCATAATTTATGTAAATACAAGTGACTGAAATATTAATTGTTTCATTTGGCTGGAAGAGCTACTTATATCATTATTTCTAGAAACATCAATATCGACCATTTTGGATTGTTTGCGATTTTGCCCTCATCCATATCTCCTAGCATAACAGATGCTTCAGCAAGAGATTTTCCAGTCCTTCTGGGTTTTGTAGTCGGGGGGGTCCCTGTTATTCCTTCTGTACCTGGGGGGCGCTCAAAGGCTTTTGAGGCATGGAGGTAAATGTCATGTAGTTCCAAACATGGCCACAAGGTGTCACTGCAGTGTAATAGCTGTTACTGGA
This sequence comes from Mormyrus iriodes, assembly GCA_011763525.2. Lineage (NCBI taxonomy): Eukaryota > Metazoa > Chordata > Actinopteri > Osteoglossiformes > Mormyridae > Mormyrus > Mormyrus iriodes. Next base: position 30,241,246 of record JAAGVU020000001.1, read on the forward strand.
AGGTCCCAATTATTCCAATTATTCTGTTTTGATGGACTAATTTATATGTATATTAGCTTTGCACAGGGCCTTTTAATTGGTTTGATAAATATATTGTAACACGCATCTATTTGCATGTGTTGACTTACATATGCTGCATCGTCGCATGTATAATCAACTGCACTGTTTGTACTGCCTCGGTCTCAATTTTCTCTAATGGCCTTTGTCCTGGTGCGTCACGCGAGAGGCTGACTGTCATCAATCATGCCGAAATAAGCTGCTTCATGAGCTGCTAATGCGGGGGCTGGCTGCGAAACTCGCGTCACCATATTCCGCTAGGTGAGTGGCGTCAGTTCTTAAAACTGACCAGCGTGGGTTAGAGGATGTTTCCTTGAGCCGCCTCCCCAGGCTGGTGCTGCTTTTGGTTCCTCTTCAACGTTTCTAGAAGGTTTCTGGAACGTTTGACACTGCACTGAAGACAGATGTGACTAGTCTGACTTTCCGGGTTTGGGGGCAGATTAAGCATGCAGTGAATTGCATTTTGGGAGACAGAGCAGAGCATGTTGATGTGGCTCAGTGGCATGCGGCAGCCCGCTATCTCAAACACAGCAGCTTGCTGCCTCTGTGCCACACCACTCTGGCCATCCAGCACACATGTTATTAGTTCAGGGAGTCTTGGAATCACTGGTGAGCCGCTAAATGCCCCTCACCCCCTCGCATGCGACTCCTAAAGCCCCAATCAGCCTGCGAACATTAATAATGCCTCTCACGTCCATCTATTATTCCACAACAGGATAAACGGATTCCTCTTTGTGGTTGTGGAGTCTGGGGGGGTGGTGGTTTTAGAGCTGCGGGCACCGAAAATGACAAAACAATAAAACTTTCATGGGGAGGGGAGACTTCTTTCAGAGCTACTTTTAAAGCACTGTCCAGTGACTGCTTATCTTGTCCCCAGGCTCCTGGGCCCTGCAGCAGAGGGCAGTGTTACTGCAGTCACTTATATAAATCTGAAGAGCCCTCAGTTTGCTATGATGATGCTTCCTCATGCAGTCTGTAAGACTGTAAGGCATGGTGAATTTCGGGGGCACAGATTAGTCTTACTGCGATTTGTGCGTAATGAGATTTTGTGCATAACAAGGTTTCTCAGGGTAGTGATGTAGAAACGTAAATTTCCTTCCTGGTGTTTGCAAACAGCTCGTTTAGTTGCTTCACCCGCAAATGAGTAACCAAGCCCTCTTTGAATGTAGCTGCTGGGTATGGCAAGAGATCCCCCCTCAACGTGCAGCCTGTACGGAGGCGCACACATCCACCGCGCATGGCGATTAGCATTAGCCGCTACTGCTCGATCGGTGACTCATCACGCAGTCTCTCTCCCTCCTCCACAGTGACGACTCCATCTCTCTTCGGTCAGCAAGCAGTCAGCCCCTTGAGCGGCACCCTTGGGCACATGCTGCTGGTGAAGCCTATGTGCTCCTTCGGCCTCACGGCTTGTTGCCGGCCCGGCCATGTGTTTTGATTGGCCAGGCGCGGGGTGGCACACGAGCTCATTGGCCACTGGCCCCTCTCCCCAGGTGCCTTCAAGCAGAAGAAATGAATAGTGTAAGCAGTCACCTGGGAGAGCAGAGGGCTCTGCGGCCAGCCACATTCAGAGCCCCACCCACCGCCCCTTCGCCGGTCCTTTCATCCGTGAGGCCCGGTCACTTAGAAAGGCGTCTGGCCGTTTGCCCCCACAGAAGAAATGCTGGTGGAATGTCCTAGTAGTCCAACCCCCCCCCCCCCCCCCCCCCCCCCCCCCCCCCGCCCCCCCAACCCCCCGCCCCCCACCCACCACCCCCCCAGACGCACCCACAAATCAGCCCCGGCGC
>JAAGVU020000001.1:30251331-30281494 GCA_011763525.2 Mormyrus iriodes
GAGCACTAAATCTTTTAGCCTACACACTCCCTTGGGTTCGAGGTGGAGGCGCCGACCTGGTCCCGCATATCTCACGCAACTACGCAACAGGTTTATTATCTCCCAGATAATGGAAAACACATGGCCACGTACTAGTACACGGCCTTGCATCTTCGTACATGTCCCCACAGGAGTTTTTTTCTAAATGAGGGGGCCGAATGTGGACAAGGAAGCCTGACTGTCCCCCTCTATGCTGAAACTTTCTACGTTTGTCACCTTCAGTGACACGCGCGGTTAGCATATCACGCCACGAACGCACTTCTTCGCCCCCGAATACGCCGACACTATTAATCTGCCAACCAGGCTGCCATCCTTTGATATTGGTTACTAGTCAGCGTGGGGTTTTGTGACACTCGCATCCCAAGAACCTTGATTCTTAGTGACGCCCCAGATGTCAAGCAAAGTGGTTTTAACCGAATAGTTGCAGTGGAAACCAAAAATGTCTGAGGTGTTGCCTACGAAGGGCTGGTCCTGCAGACAGCTGCTCTGATGTTGGTCACAATGTCCATTCAGATTGTGAGCATAGGAACCCACAGCTGCTATTTCTGAAGACCACTGCGGAAAAAAACAGCTCGCAAAACAGCCCATCTGTAGACTATTGAATTCTGCCGTAAGTTATCGTTCTCAAGAGGAGTAATTCTCAGCGCCATTTCTAAATGCATTGATTACACCAGGCAGCAGTACGTTAAATATTTCATGAAAAGTTGCCAATACTAAGAAATCGCCAATGGACAATGAAGCGATGCCATGAATTAATGATGCTTACGAGCTGTGCGCCGTTTCTCTCAGCCGTGTGTATGGAAGGCACTGTGGATGCAGCCTGTGACGCTGACCCTCCTGTTTTATTGTACTTAATATTTCATTACAAACAGATGGCAGCCCAGTGACTGACATCTTAAACGCATGAATGAAGCACCGCCCCGGTTCTGGGCTGTTTTTCAAGTGTGGCATTTATGAGTCTTGTGTTTGTCTCCTTTTTAGTCTGTGGCGAGTTGTGGTCTGCCCCCCCCCCAACCACGACTTCAGATGAACCTGATTCTGTGTTTAATTCCCCTACTCTTCCTCTCTCTCTCATATCTGGCTGTGCTAAGTCTTGTGTTACCCGATTAATAGTGTACACCTGTTTCTGGGAGATTCAGGGAGTGAGCTCGGGTTTGCAGCCTTAGCGAGAGCTTAACTTGCTTGAACCGACTTTTTAAAGCTCGTGCTAATTTAGTTTGCTGAATATTCTACACAGCAGGATTTTGTTAGTTCAGCAAAATGGCTTTTTAGTAACCTAAACGAAAATCGGCATGACCCAGTGAACAGAGTCACAGTCCAAGGCTTTGGTCTTTCACCGCGGTTTTTTTTTTTTGTTTGTGAATATCTGCCGTTGCCAGAGCCGTGCTATGTCACTGTTGTGACATCACACCATCTTGCCCGTCTATAGTCATTACTCCACCACATCCAGCCAATCAGGGCTGAGAGAACTCAGTTTATAAATAGGCATGGTTACGTTAACTCCATATAACGAGAAATGACACCAACCCTAACTTCTCTTTGTTTGAGGCAGATTCTTGCTTGTGTTGAGCCTATCTTTGAGACCGATATCCTGCAGTCTGGAAAATTCCCTGTAGGTGGCATCCCCGTAGGACGCCCTTCTGGGTTGTACATGCCCTAAGCGGAAACCCTGTGGTCCTGGGTGTCCTGATGTACGCAGGATTCACCGGCATCCCTAAACTCTCCCACCAGGCTCTCATTACCAACTTTCACATTGCAGTTCATTTCCACAAATGACTTCAGCCTTCGATCCACCCGGATTCTGCATCTTCGACAATTAATTGGAATAAACATCCTGTGGTTTTCTTGCGTCTCTTCTAATTATAGCTTTTTTGGGGTCTGTTTTTTCTTTTTCCCCAGTCAGATCTGAGTGAGTGTGGACAGTTGTGGTAGGGTTCATAATGTTTCACACGTAGCAAGACACTGGTGTCAAGCTTGCTTTCGCGTAAGTACCTGTTACATAAAGACTCCCCCAACTAAGTCTCCGATGTTCTTGTTTTGGCAAGTTCACGCACCCTTGTCTTTACCTCGTCTCCAGTTTAATTTGGGAGGGTGGATTTTAATATAGAAAGAGACTTTCATTTCAAAGTCTGGCACAACTGAAGCTTCAAGCAGTACAAGTAAACACATCAATGAGATTTTATTAATTTTTTATGGTTATACATTCCACAGTTGAACATTTCCAGGAAATATTTTTTCTTGTTTTTATTTTGTTTACTCAACAGACACATTACTGATGTAAAAGATTGACAGGTTCTTATACTGGTTGAAATGAAAGTTGCAGTATCTGTTTCTGCAATCCTGTTGGGGTTTTCTACACCACACCAAATTCCGCCCTCTCCAGTGACCTCCATGCAGTGCCAAACCCTTCTGTAACTGCTTGACATCAACTATGAGAAGTGAGAATGGATGTAGATAAACTGCTATCTGTATAATACTACTTTTTAGTTGATATTTTTCTGGTTTAGTCCCGGGGAAGTAATTAGCAGCACCAAAGACGTCTGGATAATTGTGTTACGGTCTTCAGTGTTGCTGCTGTAGCCTTACAGGAGGCCACCTTTTATGCGGGTACCGAAACTCAACCGTGGCTCTGCAAGACGCTTACTCCCCAAATGAAAGGGAATGTCTTTAGAAATGTATCTAATTTCCTACACAATTAGACCCCAGTGTAGAGAAAGTATTCAAAAGAAAAAAAGTGTGCTCTGTTTAAGTATTCAGCTGTGGCTCTTAAGACTTCACCATTTTCTGTGTTTTATTTAAATTTTTTTCTGCCGGATCAGCAGCTGTTGGACAGGGATCACGTTGCGTCTCCGTCCTCGGAAAGTCTCCGATGGCGTGAGACGGCTTTTATCTGTCGTCGTCTTCCGGGGAGGGCGGGGTAGAGAAAATGCGCATTACGCGGAGTGTGTCAAGTCGGGTTATTGTAATTTCACGCTCGGCAGCTTGCTTTGCTGCCTGCGACCGAAAGTCTTTTCGAAATATCCGGGCGTCGTGGAGTTGAGAAAGTGCCAAGTCCTGAGAGGACGCCGCTCGCTCGCGGGCCGCCCAAGGTCGCTCCCTGATTCACACCGGGGGGCTTTTTAAACGTCACTTTATGGGCTAATTAAGACTAATGCTGGGAACAGCGCCGGCGTGACCCTCCAATCACCGTCGAGTTGTTTGTCGCTCTGGTTACCATGGCAGCAGCCCCCACAGTTTAGCGGCCTGTCATCCGGGCCCTTTAAATCCATTTTTTCTACTTCAATAAAACAGCCAGTTTGCTCCAGCATATTAATTGACTACAATTGTCTTCCACCGCCGGGTGATTCTTATCTAAACGCGACTGTCTGTTCTGTGCAGGAGCCTTCTGCCTCGGCCCCCACATTTTCCTCCCTCTCTCTTCTTCCAGATTCAGCTCGCAAGGTGCACCATTTCCAAAGCCAACCTCACTTTTCCAGGTAAAATCTTGCCCCGGAATTATGCTGGCGTGACCAATGACATCATATGTCCGAGCCGCGGCTCTGCTTTCGCTCTGACGATGTTAGAGTCGGGAGAGAAACTGCCCGTCTGCATGTGAACGCATCCGTAAGGAATCGCTAGCTGGGCGTTTAATTAGCCCCTCACAGTGCTCTGCCCGGGAGAGCAGCCTCGCACCTCGCCTGCCTAATGGAAGTTCTTCAGAGAGAGGGAAAAAAATGCAGTGCGTCGGCGCTGAGCCATTCGTTAGTCTCGTTAATGTCTAATTGCATCGCCACGACCCTGTACTTGATTAGCAGCATGGAAGGAGGGAAGAGAGATTCCATCAGGTAGGTATTTGAGGTTTTATTTCCCTGTGAGAACAGTATCGATGGTGCGCCTTTGATTTGAGCGCAGTCGGGAAATCCGGCAGATTCTAGGCTTTGGTATAAGCTTATGATGCTTAGATCGCCATGGCAAACGCTTAAAAATAAACTTTTCCCAGACCGAAGCCTTTTTATGATGGATTGTAAATTTGCTCATAACATTCCTAGTAATCCATTGGAAACTAGGAAGTATTACCCTAACCGTTCCGGCTTTGCTTATAACCCACATAACTGTAATACCAACTCGATATTCTGCTTTATATAGCCAGACTGTATATAACTTTATAATAACCACTGATGAGGCCTAATAGCGAGTATTTCTAAATACAGCCTGGTAGAGGTTACTCTGCTTTCATCCAGAATTAGACGTGATTCTCCGAAGGGAGAGTTGGGGGCTGATTTAAATCCTCCAGCTAATTTCACTAACACATGCAGCTGTTTGCGATGATTGTCAACCACCGTTTTACACAATTTAATTTGCGCAAACTGACAATTTCTTAGCAGACCGACTTATAGGCTATGCCTGGGATTTATTATTGTTATCATTTTAATTTCCTGTCCAAACGCTGGGAAGTAGCCAGCAGCTGCAACTATATGATAAACTCCTGGGATGCCATACGGTCGTTAGCATGTTGCTAAGCTAGCAAAAGTTCTCATTGTGAATATTTCCAACAGGTAGTCAGGTCAGAATGGTGAGACCTAAATACACAGTCCTGCTTCATTTTGTGAGCCTCCAGTTCAGTGGGTAGCACTGTTCCCTCACACCTCCAGGTTTGGGGGTTCAAAGATATACAGTTGGGTGGACTGCCCATGCCCAAGCTCATGCACTGCCCATGATGTGTGGGTGTGTATGTACCCCAGAATGGGCTGGCATCCCCTCCAGGGAATGCCGTTTGCTGCCTGGGGCAGATTCCGGGAACCTAATCAAGGGGACAGGTAGATGGACCCATTCAGCATTAAACATTCTGTGGGATGTAAAAGGCTGCCACACTGGTTTCCAGTTTGCAGGGTTATCACATACAAAGGATCACTTACAACTTAGTATTGATATTAAGAACACAAAGCATTATGATCATAGAGGTATAAGGGAGGATGTATTTCCATCAGAATGGGGGGGGACACCCATGTCATGACATTAAACCCCCCCCCCCCCTCCAGATCGGCAGCCAAAGAACCCCACACATGGTACAAAGGGGATACTGCACCTTTCATTTTTTGTTTTATGAATTACCCAACATTTTTTCCTTGGGCAGGTATTGATCTTTTTCTCTCTTTTTTTTTTTTTTAATCGTTATATTGTCATTTTTACAATACTTTTTTTTTCTACAGAAATTGTAAAACACCCACAGGTACTTACTGCTATGACAACGGTGGAATGGAGTTCACGCGGTGCTCGACGATCTCGCGCACGTGTGGTGAAAGAGCAACTTCCCTTAGAAAACAAACAGGAATAACCTAACAAAAGAAATGGGCGCCCTTGGGCCCGGACTCAGTAAGAATGGGATGCACCTCAGACATGAAAACGTTCAAACATGGGATTTCAGTTTCGATCCTGCCGGAGATTCTTTACATTTTTGTACAAGGCGGGTCGCCTCTCTGCTTTGCGGCTGTCCGATCCACCTGACGTTCGCTGCTTTTCTGCCTTTTTCCTTCCGGGTCAACATGTTCCTTGGCCTCTGTCTCACCAAAACCCACCAAACTCCGAAGCTTGTTCGCTCTCGAATGCTCAAAGCGTTTTTGCTCGCCGTGGTGGTCTGTCTTGATGTCAGGCGTCTTGCTCTACCTCCAGCTTCAGCGGCTCTGTTGACACACTTAGTGGGGAGGTCTGTCGTTTCACTACCCTACATAGGTTTTTCTGTTGAATAGCACCCCCTCATACCACAGTCAGCCAGAATTGCCCCTCCATTCACATCCCACTACCCGTCAACATGGGCATAGGGTGGGCGTGGACCTCACCGGCGAGCAGATGGGCACTATCGTGCCGTGTCGTGGTTCCTGGCCGTTTGTGGCATCTGGCACGGAAGCTCAGTCTCTGTGAAAGACCCTATCAGGGTCTCAAATTTGTTAGACACACACACATTAAAAATACCATAGTCTTTAGCTGAGATAGATTGGGAATAATTCTAAACGTGTAGCAGGCTCTGTCGATTTGTCCTGGTTGCTGAGTTGGCGGTATTTGGGGGCGACGGCGTGCGGTCTCTAGCACACGGTGCCGTTCTCTGGCCGCGTCTTGGGGCACACGGAGCGGGATGGCGGTGGCTGCACGGATGGCGCCAGCGTGCAGAAGAAGCCAGCGATAAGCGTGAGGCCCAGACCGCCCCAGGCGCAGAACATGGACCAGCCGTAACCATGGGCGATGTCGTCAGGCAGCCCGTACAGGTAGCGCGGGTAGCGCGAGAGCTCGAAGTTAATGCCAGCCACGCAGGTGCACAGGGAGATGATGCAGAAGGTACCTGGCAGGGAGAGAGGTTGGGCATATAAGACATGCAGCATGCTACTGGGCTGCACTAGTCAAAGCCCTCATGAAGCCCCCTGTCTGGGAACAAGTGAAATTGGCTTGGTAAGTCAGAACCCCCTCAGAAGATGGCGCCCTAAGCAACCGCCTATGTTGCCTAATGTCTTGATTGGCACTGGTTTCGGGGAAGGGCTTGGAGGAAGACGCCTAATGTGTAAATATAAGAGGTGATCCAAAAATATTTATATCCTTATGTTCTTTAATAATTCTTAAATTAATACAAATCAAATCAACCTCTGTTATTGCACATTTTAATTAGTAATGCCTTCTGGGCCGTATGATCATTCTCCGCTTTCCACTTCAGAGTAATAAGGGTTATAAAAGTTTCAAACAAATTACACCCCCCCCATACATTTCTGGAACAAGTTTAACTCCTCAGCTTGCAGACCCACAGAGAAGCCGAATCCTCCACTTCAGGGGAACCGTCGGCGCTTCATTACATGCCCAAGGGGGCACCGCTCTGCCCCGGCGTGCGTGTCTACCCCCCACTTGTCGGCACCTTCCCTCGGGCCCTGAACGCCATCCGTCTTCTGTGCTGTTTCTGAATTAAGTCTCTTTGCTCGTGAAAAAGTGCGTGCTGTGTGAATAGGGACACCTCCGGCCCTGCCAGCCGTGAGAGCGCGTGCCAATTCATACTCACATGTAACTACTTTATATTATAATTCTTCATTATATTTGTACCTTAAAAGTGAAGTACAGCAGGGAACTACCCAACCAATTGAGGTGTGACGTCTTCCTCAACGGTACAACTACAGAAGCCCTCTTAAGATTTGAACAAATAGACTCTGGGTTGAGAGTCCATTCCTTTACAGACTACATTAACCAGAATCCCACAGTGCCGCATCGCTTCAACACTTACCTCCCATGAGGAAGAGCAGGCCAGCCACATACTGCATGAGGCCACGGTCCCAACAGCAGCCGAGCACCCCGATGATCCAGCCAAAGAGGATGATGGCCACCGCCATCCCCATGAAGCCAGCAGTCATGCGCCTCAGGTCTGTGAGGGGAGGGGGAGAGAGGGTTAGGGTTAGGATCCCAGAACAGCCAAACAAGTACCTCGAGCAGAGTGTGGTTCGCTGCCCCTATGAGATTGAGCCCACAACCTTCACAAATAACGTCCCAATTATAATTCCGTATAACGAACTGCAAAAAGCGGATACAACAGACTGACTTAGCAGAAGCTTGCCGTGCTGCTCTTGGAAAACATTCCCTCCAGCACTTGAAGGAGAGTCTCTGCAGTACAATATATATAAAGAGTTAAATGCACAGTGCAGATTCCTGGCTGGCTTCTTGGGAGCCTCTAAACAAATCTGCTTCAGCCAGGCCTTTTCACAGCCTGCCTGTGTCCTTCACAGTCATTTCTCTAAATCTCTCCTCCAGTACAACAGGAGATATTTTATTGAGTGTGCCGAGCTGGGTAACTTCATTAAGCACAGTCTATCAGCTGGGGGCCAGAAGTCAAAGCCCGGTTACATGCTAACTGCATGCACGTTTGTGGGGGTTGTGTATATACAGTAGAACTCGAACATCGAATTTTTTTCAACTTGTACCTCAACCGAGATCTTGGAACCCATCCAGATCTTGGAACTCGACCGTTCCTGGTAAAACTTGTATGGGTCGAGACGCATTCAACTCTACTAATTTGGACCTCGAACGGGTTCTGATAACTCGGAACACGACAAAACAAAACAGACCTGCTAAAACATGTACAGATCGAGCTGGGTCTCCCCTAGCAAATAATAACCTCCATCCCTCCTCCTCTCCACCCGCCACTTCCAGTATACCATCAGCTCACCTCAATACAGGTAAAGTGCTCATAAATTGTCATTTATTTGAAAACGTTTATTGCTTTTGTATGTGTGCTTTTTCATGTGTGTATTAGTTTTATATTGATTGTTAATGCCTTCTATCATTAGTTAGGTAAGTAGATAGGTTTAAGTAGGCAATCATTTGGGGGTCTGGAATGGATTAAATTCATTTACATTATTTCTTATAGGGAAATTTGACTTGGACTTCGACCAAATCGCAACTCGACCAGCATTCTGTAATGAATTAAGTCTGGGTTCCAAGGTACCACTGTGTTACTTAGTGGGAACCAATTGTCCCCAGAATGTGATAAAAACATGTTTTTTTGACGTTCTGGGGACCATTTTTTTTTTCAATTTTATAAAAAATCTGTCACTGCAATCATAAAACTCGAAAATAGCAAAAGTCTAACATTTGTTTGGTTCCATATGGTTAGAGTTTGGACTGGGTAGGGGTTAGGGTTGTCATAGTTGGGATTAGGGTTTTACTCATGGAAATGAATGGATAGTCCCCACAAAGATATGAGGACAGGTGTGCGTGTGTGTGTGTGTGAGAGTAATTGACACGCCATCTGAGCCGAATCACTTCCATGACTCATGAATTAATGTAGCGCCTGGTTCATAGTCAGTGTTACATTAGTGACACTAATGATTCGCATGGCTTCCCTTTTTTACTCATACACAAAAACTGCATCATTATGTAACAGAAACGCCATGCAGTGACGAGTGTTGCCTCATGCATTCTGACTGACGTTGCCTATTGAGTCAGATATGACTCTGAGGGTTAAATACGTTTGCCACAGTTGATGATAAAGGGAAAAAGGGGGAGTTGATGTATGAATGTATGAAAATGGAAGAAACATGGTAGCCGGTTTAGACTACAAACACCTCAGCAAGTAAAGGCCAGCATGTGAGCTGGTATGACACCAGGGGCAATTCTGAGATTTATTTTTTTTGATTTGGCAGGGGGGTACAAAAGGAGTAGATTCAAACACAGGGGCTAACCTAATAATTAGCCAATTATATGTTTTGAATTGATGAGTGACAGGGGAGCGGACACTCCGGAGGCCAATCAGCTTTCAGCTGGGGGCCAGTGCCCCTGTGAGAGACTCAACACAGCTCAACTCAACATGGCTGACTGGCTTGCCACCTAGTGGGCAGAGGGACATGGGATATGTCAGAGAGTCCTGCTTCATCTGTAGAGCCTCCCAGGCGTCTGGCGGCTCCGTTGTTGAGATGGTGAGGGATACAGGGTAGCTTAATAACCAGAATATACGGAAAACTGAGAGAGAAGCACCTGTGCTGTCAGAGAAGCCCGGGGCGGCTAGGAGAGCTTGGTGCTGGCGGGATGTGGCGGGAAACCACGTGGCAGTTATTAACGCAATAGCTGTATTCCCCCCCCCGCGGGGCCAAGCTGAGGGTGAGAAGTGTGTGGTGACAGGAGGCTCCAAGCACAGGGAAGGCTTGGGTGAGATTGTTAAACATGAACCTCTCAAAATTAAAAAGTCTTTTATGACGTCATAGTTTATTTGTATTTTACTTGTTTAGCAGATGCTCTTATCTAAAGCAACACATGTTTCTGAGTGAAAGCAGGGTCAGCCAGTCCCTGGAGCAAGGTTAAGGGCCTTGTTCAAGGGCCCAACGGTGACATCACTCCGCCAATTCTGAGATTTGAAGCGGCAGCCTTCCAGTCACAGGCACAGTGCCGCAACCCACTGAGACACACACGGCCCCCAGAGCAGCAATAATCTGCTCAGAATGGGGCGATGGGAGTCTATTGCTAAAGTCTCACAGCAACTTGCTTGGTGGATCGAACACTCGTGCGTGGAGTTCAGATTCTTACAGCCCTCGACCTCTCCCAGCAGATGTAACACCCCCCACCTTCACAGGGTTCTGGTGAGTGGTTCTGATGCATGGATGACTGGATTGATGAATGTCTGCATTTACAGTCAGCTGGTGGGTGTCCTTCAGTACATGTACAGCATCCCTTCCAGATTGCTCCAGACAAAAGTGGGTGTTCAGCGTGCAACTGGTTGTTCTGCTCCAATGTGACTCATTGGATGAGATGTGTGTCTGAAGCAGCCGTAGTGTTACAGCAGAGAGCTTTTCCACACCCCACAGAGAATCCCTCCGAGTCACCAGCCATGAGTCGTTCCTTCACTCAGATCTTACGAACAGTTCACCCTCAGACACCTGTAATGCCCTTGGTGATTATCTTTAACGTGTGTCCTTAGGACTTCGGGTTTTCAAACGAGCGTAATGTGTATCCTGCATCCCCAGCCAGCCACTCATCACTTTTCCGATGATGTCATGGGACTTTGCGTGACTTTGTCCTGCCGGTTCGTTTAATTAAACGGCCCATTTCGCTCTGTCTGCCCCCACACGCTGTGTGTCTATCAGCGCCGCTCAAATCATTACTTTTATGATTATTATTCAGCGTTTCCCCCACACGCCTTCCCGCGCGCGTTTACGGCTCGTCCATCTCACACCGGCACGATCTGACTGCGGCAAATGTTTCACCTTGCTCGGGCAAACCCTACTGGCTTCCCACTGAGGGCCGCCAAAATGTGCTTCTGTTTCTGTCGGTGGAATAAATCGCTATGTTCACCTCATCCAGCTGAATTCTGAATGCAAAGTATGGCGACCAGTAGGTACTAGGGCACTAATGTTTTTTCCACCATTGAGAAAATTGCATTTTGGCCCATATTCTAGCCAGCAGCTTATTTAGAGAATCTTTGCTCTTCTGGATATTAGCCAATAAAAATGCATCCTTACAAATTATACTTCATTGGTGGGTGTTTTCATCTAAAGCAGTTAAATAGCTAACAACTAAAGCTTTTTTAAGCACTTTCCTACAGCCAGAAATGCCAGATAAAGTACTTTAAGGATACTACAGCATCACCCTTGTTTACCATCCCAGACCCTTAACAGCCCAGCTACCTGCTGCACTTCGAAGGAGCAGCCACTAGGGGGTGATAGGTAGCCCATGCAGGCAGTGGCAGAGCAGGCATGGAAGAATAATGTGGGGAGAGCAGCCTTCGTGGCTCAGTAATCATCCCTCCCAAACTTCCCCAGCTTCCCTATGGCGTAATTAATATCCTTCACATCCAATGACAATGGAGTTTGTTAGCCTTGGCAATATAAAAGGGAACAGACAGAGGTCACTGCTGGAGAAGACAGATAAGTTCCATCAGAAAGTCGCCGTGGCGTCCCTTTGAACATTATGTACACGGCAAAGCATGAAACTGCCGCCTGTCTTCAGGCTCCGGGTCGCCGTAACCTCTCCATCGGACGTGATTCTCTGCTTTTCCTGTTTGTCCATTGGTCACGGCTCCAGGCCACGGTAACTGCACATGCCAAGCTGGTAACGGTCAGTCAAGTCAATGACACCGTTGCTGATTGACGTGGGAGAGTCGCTGTGCTCTGACTGACGTACTGAGTGTCCTGGTGCAGCATTCCGCTGTGTTCCACTACAGAGGTTCTCTGATTAAGGAGAAGCTTACGAACAATGCAGGATTTGCAGTCGGGTTTTCTACATATTTGGACATATTTACTTCTTGTTAAACATGACCAAGACTTCAGGGGCATACGAGTATGGGTATTGATGCCAAAAAAGTTCAAATCCTTGCTGTAGGGTCTGAGAGAGAGTAAATATGTAAACTATTTAAGTTCGTCCATGTGTCTATCTATCCATCTATCTTCCATAATTTTCCAGCACAGGGTTGCGTGGCTTATTAAGTCTCTTTGAATACTGAAACTGAATACTCATACTTGAGTACTGAAAGTACTGGGAGAACACAAGGGAAAGGCAGGGAGTTTATTCTGCTTATATGACTATACTGCAGGATTTACTTGAATGACAGCAGTTTGTGGTAATGTACTGACTGGGACAGTCGATCACTGCATTGTCACATGCATTTCCTGACACCATTAAACCTGATTCATGGTGACTACAGCACTATCATGCTCCCCATCTCCCTCGTCCGGGGAACCCGAACAGCCACAGCTTGGTGCCACCGGCTCCACTGGGTTGCGCTAATCACCGGTTCTGGCTCGCCACTCGGCCCGCTTCCATCTAAGGGTCCGGCTGCTGAGGAATCGGGAGGGTGGCGGGAACGGGGGGCAGGTGAATGCAGCGCTGTCAGTCAGCGCCTGGGGACCGGGCTAGAACCGGATGCCTCACACTCCTTTAAAGGCGATAGCCCTGCACCTGTAAGCTCCCACACTGCTGGCTTCAGCGTAAGCAGAGGGGTAAATATTGACTCAAACATGCTCCCCTCCTTCCTGCAGACCGCCCCGTACACCTCGTGTCATTTCCCCCCACGTGTCCCACATGACAGGGCACCCTAACGCCCTTACAGTCCAGCACCCCTTGGAGGCTCCTTTCCATGGATGCTGGCCTCTGATCCTTTAGCAGCTGTCAGCTCAAGGCCCCCTGACGTTCAGCTCCCCTCCTGGAGTCCAACTCACTTATGACCCATTAACGATGACCCGCGGTGTCTGCATAACGAGCTGCCACTTACAGTCACAGCTGGTGAGTGTGATAGGAGGTGGATCCTGCTTCACAGTATCCAAAACACACTCCCGAGGTCTATACCCTCCTCCATGAGAAACAGGAACGTCCCTATCCAGGTTTTTCCTTGCCTATGCACCCAGCTCCCCACCCTCCACCTGGGCCATCTTTCTGGACTAACACTGTCTCAATCCTCTGCTGTCTTTCTCCTCTGAGCTTGGCCTGCCTGGAACTGACCCAGTGGTTGACAGTCTCCCACCCCCACTCCCCGACCAGGCCACCAGAGCCTCAGTCCTACAGGTTTCCCAACGTATTTCAATTAGTGCCTGATTAACACCTGGAAGGCCAGGTGTGCTGCCTTACTGTGGCGTAGGATGACCACGGTAAGCAATTAAGAGGTGAGATATCTGAAAAATGTGAATGTGTGAAGGGGGTGTGAGAGAGGGTAGCAGGGGTGAGAGGGCAGGAATGAATCGGCCTCTTACTTCCCCCATCCCCCCCCCCCCACACACACACACGTACACACACACTACCACCATGTGATTCTTCTGTTTGTCCTTAACCATTCCAGTGTTCTTGTCCAAAAAACGTCCCAGCTTAGTAGCTCAGGGCACTGAATGAAATTATCAGTTTGTTTGTTTACCAGATGGTGACAGAGTTGCTCTTCTAATGTGGGTAAAACGAGGCCCCTGGTTGTAGGGGCTGTACAGTTACCAAATATGTACATAAACTGGCCCAACTCACGACACCAATGTACAGTACTTATGCAGAAAAGTAAATGTATTATATACAGCTGGCCAGAGAGGAATGCTGAAAGATATGCCAACACAGAAATGTACACAGGACCAGACTAGACTCCATTTTGTTTCCAGAGCCACCTTGTGGGTAGATGAGCTGCCTTTGTCTCACACTTTTGTCCAAGTTTACACTATAGGGGAAGGTTAAATGTGGGTTTACTGGGACTTGAACTCACAACCTTTGCATCATTAGTACAATTTTCTACTTGTTGAGGTAGCCTTTCAGCTCAGTTGTCCTGAGCTGTTATTTTTGCACTTGTGGCCTTTTTGATGGCTCTCACAAGTCTAGCCAGCCTGGCACTGTACATGTCATCCATCTCCTCTTGACCTCTGTTTTTAACAGCAGAATTACCACTGATTTAATGCCTTTTATTCATCGTGCTGTAAACTCTAGACACTATAGTGTTAAAATCCCAGGATGGTGGTAGTTTCTGAGCTGCTGGAACCACCACATCTGGCAGTAACAATCACAGCAAATCATTGTGAACAGGAGTCTTGGCTGAACAGTAAGTGAGCCTCGTGACCCTATCTGCATGCTGTATGAATTCAGTTGGAGCCACATGATTGGCTATTTAGAGGATCAGACTGTTTGCATTAGGCAGCAGGTACCTCATAAAATGGGCACTGAGTGTAGTACAATACACATCAGACCACAAAACAAAGAAGGGGCCCCAGTCATCCAAACATAAAGTCTGAGTGGAGATAGTTTAAACAGATCACTGCTAATCCCCTACTGGTGATTTACAGTCCCTTATTGATGAGGTGCTGAATGGTGAGGTGTGCAATATAGAGGATGGAATGGCGTGTGTGAAATTTTAAGCAATTTCAGGTGTTTGCCATCCGTTACCCATCTGGCGCCTGCATTACTTTTTAATTATATTTCTGAACCCCGGGCTTGCCAGCAAAAGAAGCTCTGGTTGGGAACACAGCTCCACGCCTAAATGGCAAAGCATTTTCAGATAAGTAAAGATTTAGTCACAAATGCTACCCCTGGCTAGCTCACGCTAATGACTTCTGACTGCCATCCATCGCATAACAAGGGCACAGTAATTCTTATTCAGTTTAGACAGAGTTTTACTTACAGGCAATTAAGCTTCTCGGTAAAATGCCAATTTGACCAAGACATTTTAAACAAGAAACTGACAGTGCACGATCTTTGCAGGAATCAGTTTTCAGATAAATCAGATAAAGTAACAGTGTGAGGTGAACTGCTAGATGTTTGTTTTATTGGGATTTTTGTTCATCTTTTTCGGCAAGAGCAGCTACTGCGGAATGACGTGGGGAAACTTCATCTTGTTACTCGTGTCACCAGCAGGCGGCAACGGAAGAGTAAATGAAGAGGTGGCACCCTTCACTTGGAGGCTTCACTCACTACGCCCTTTTGAAATGTCAGCTTTCCTCTTTGACTCCACATCGGCAATCGAGAAGGAGCCGTCCGGCTCGGCATGTGATGCCAATCCATGACGAGATGAGAGGAAAGATTTGGCTGGGGGCTGGGTGACAGTTATTCCTGACTGAGATCCGGCTGACCCCCCCCTCCCACCCCCCGTTAGACGCTTCATTCACATCAAGTTAACTGTCAAACTGCAGCTTCCCCACATGGGGGCCACAGCAAGCAGCAGCAGCATAAATAGACTTCAAACAATTAATATTCTCTGTGACCCTGACCGAAATACATGGTCACAAGACGGATGGATGGACAATTAATATTAGTGACAGTGTTAGTCTCAGAAGCAATTAACTTTATACACTTTTAAATGTCAGTGTGGGAACCACCAAAAGGTTACACAGCATGGGTGGGGGGGGGAGGGAAGGGGTCCCCCAAACACTGGCAGGCTGAGATGTGACTTGACCTTTGACCTTTGCCAGGGGCACTAAGAACTGACAGACAGAATGGCCCTGGTGATTTGCCTCCTCAGTGTGTGCTGTTGGACACTCAGCTAGCTGCCACAGCCTGTGGTCACGCCCCCGCGGTGACCTCTGCTCTGCTAACCGGCTACTCCTGAATACTGATCTAATATTTCAACAACCAATCACGCGCCATACAGGTCAGTGCTAGTCATTCTTCTTCTTCTTCTTCTTCTTCTTCTTCTTCTTCTTCTTCTTCTTCTTCTTCTTCTTCTTCTTCTTCTTCTTCTTATTATTATTATTATTATTATTATTATTATTATTATTATTACTTGCCATCAAGTTGACGTCAACTTCCGGTGACCATATAGACAGGATGTCTAGGATGCCTAGAGCCTGGGTCTTCAGGCTTCCTAATGTCACATCCATCATTATGACTGAGTCCGTCCAGATCATTGACAATCGTCCTCGTCCTCTTTGACCTTCAACCTTTCCAACCGATGCTAGTGTGGATCATCAAAGCCTTAACTGTCAGCACAGTGGTATGTGACAGACAAACTGCCCAATCGAATCCAGGAATAAACCCTGCAGTTGGACCTTAGAGGGAATGAATCACTTGGGTCACAGGGCCGAGCGGTATAAAAAGCAGCACCTAGGCAAGTCACTGCAGGAAAAAATCGTCTATTTAATGATCAGTTTACTGGGACAGCCTGCCTAGTACTGTGTCGTACCCTTTTGGCTACAAAACAGCATGAATTCTTCAAGGCTTGGATTCAACAAGGTGCTGGATTCTTTCTATATGGATTTTGATCCATGAAATTTTTGCACCAGTATCACTCCTTTTGGTTTTAACGAGTCTGTCTATTCCCCACTGACCACTCTCATTATCGAGGTGATTTCGGCCTCAAAACTGCCAAGGACTGGATCTTTTTATGTGTTTACCACACCATCCTCTGTAAACTGTAGACACTGCATTTTGTGGACATCCCAGGATGGAGGCTGTTCCTGAGACGCTGAAACCACCACGTCTGGCACCAAGAAACACACTGAGCTCAGACTTCTTAGCTGTCCTAAATCACCTAGATCACGCGTGTTGCCCATTCTAAAGCTTCACTGAATGCTGACTGAACCTCTTGACCCTGTCTGCCTGCTGTTTGTATTGGTTGTTGGTTTGTAGGAGCAGCCTGTCCATGGTAACTTAAGGTGAACTTAACAAAGACCTTAACCTTGATGAAGAGGTTGCGAGTCAGGAGGCTGGCAGCAGGGCATCTCTGTTGGCAAGGTGTCGACAGGGGGCCCCATTCAGCAAGTGGGAATGGCAGGCCTTAAAGTTGGAGAGGCGGCAAAGGGCCCTGCATCTGTGGAGAGGTCTGGGACTCACCCGCGTGCCGTTGCGGGATTGATGCAAACATGTGCGTGCTTTTTGCTCCCGACAGCCTGGGTGTGGGTACCGATTAATCTCCAGCAGAGCTTTCGATTAAAATGGGAATGGACTCAAGGTGGGGGTGGGGGCCCCATGTTGAACATGCCATATGTGTAATCAGGGGCCCACGAATGATATGGGGCTTAAGGCTTTTGTTCTCTGGATGAATATTTAAATTATTGTATATAAATGCATGAATATTCATTTGAAAATGTGACTCGCATGCGACATCTCCTCCCCTGGAGCTCCAGCTCCTGACAGATACTGTGTTGTTTGCCCCCCCTCGCTCACGAGCGTTTCTCTTCAAACGTAACATTTCGAAAATGCATTGTGTGTTTTCTGTCACCTTAATTTTGGGACAGTGAAACAACAGATTCTTCCACGGAGCATCACTGGGGGCGACGCTATGCCAGCTGTTGAACAAAGACAAATGAAGTGCCGTCACTTTAAATCTTCTCTCCTGGGCTTTGTACAGCACCTTGCTTTAAAGCGATGCCTCCCCAAGGCATTCTGGGTATTGTAGTCAGTCACACATCAACAAAATTTAAAGGGAGGTATTTCACAGAATTAAATTGTGTACTTATGTCTTCTTTTATTTGGCTCATTTTTATGGTACTGGAGAGACACATGGATTTGGATCATTAAATGGATTTAATGAATCAGAATGTAAGGCGGAAGATGCCCTGCAGTGCAATTTTAACATGCATTAAATGCACATGGCCGGTCCAGGACAGCAGTTTTAACATGCATTAAATGCACGTGGCTGGTCCAGGGCAGCATGCTGGTTCAGTGGGCAGAACTGTCTCCTCAGTCCCTCTGCTCTCCCTGGGTCACATGGGTTCCTTCCAGGGACCCCCACTTCCTCCCACAATCCAAAGACATTTAGCTAGGCAACTGGACATCTACAACCTGCCCAAAGTGCCTGTTTCTGGGGTGTACTGTCCAGGGTAGTACCCCAGCCTTGTGCCCTATGATGACTGGCATAGGCTTCAGGCCCTCCTGCATCCCTCTAATGGACATTAGACGATGGATGGATGGATGTCTGGATATGGCACTCAGATTCATGTCACATGACTTGCAGTTTACTTCACTATGAATGTTTCATGTGCCCGTTGTGTCCTAGTAACACAGCCAGGCCAGACACTCCCTGTAGTTACTCTGCATGTTGAGCAAGACCTACTCATGAATTTTAATCGTATTTGCTTGGCAGAGTAATTTTACAGCCAAACGCCGTCAGCGGGCAGCTGAGGTCAAAGTGACTCGGCTGAGGTCACCCTGCTTAAGGGTACAACAGGAAAGGCTCCTTTGGGACTGGACAGGGCTGCCTATTGGTCACAAAAACCAAACAACATGCCCAGCTAGTAAGTATACAATGCCTTGTAAATGTAACATATACATCCATCCATCTAGCCATCTAACCATTTTCCAACTACTTATTCTGTGGAGGGTTGCAGGGGCCCAGGAGTTTATCCCAGGAAGTAAAGGGTACAAGACAGAGGACACCCTGGATGGAATCCCAGCCCAACCCAAGGGACGCAAACGTACACACTATGAGTAATTCAGAGACACCAATTAGCCAAACTGCATGTCTTTGACCTGTGGTAGGAAACCTGAATGACCCAGAGGTACTTGTTCTATTTAAATTAACTTGAATTACATAGAAATACCACAAACCCTAAACACTGCATATAAACTGAACTCAAAACATGTAAAAATCTGCTGCATTTATTCTTAAGAATATTTGTGGCACTTGACGACTTTCTGGGAAGCTGTTTTCATGTGACTCTCCAAATGAAAATGTGACGGTTGACTAGTTTTATGGTGACGCCAGTAAAGCGGAAAGCTCTGAGTGGATGAGGAAACGATGACTTATCTATCGGCCATGCGAGCTGTCCCATGTCATCCTGGTAACAGCATCAATTACCACCAATGCCTTCTTAATGGGGAAGCAGTCTCCACCTCATGAGGACATAAACACCCTGTCAGCTTTCCTCTTCGTTGGGGTGGCCACTCTGCGGGAATGTGCCGCCTTCTAACAAGGGTACCTGTGACAACAAGCTCACTCCAAACAGAGGCTGGCATGGAACTTACACTCATTTAATGAGAATGATCTGGCTGCTGATTACTGGGCGATCTCCACTAGGAGGACCTCCGCTGTGAGGTCGGAAATCATGTAACCTCCACACCAGGACCGGTCATGGCACTACTGAAGATAATTCAGCAATTGCCGTTCGCACCTTGTTTCCTTTAAAATTGTGAAGACGGATATTTCTCATAATATCTTCAGCTACATGAATTTCACAGTGAAACAGCAAATCTAAAATAGACTATTAACAATTTTCCCGTAGATTTAAATGAGATTATTTATGTCTGTTCTCAGTGTTGCACTAATACCACAAAAATAGCAAATAAATATTTTAAAAGAGATGATTAAAGTCAGTTTTCAATGTTGTACCGAGGTCATATCTGGCACTATTGTGGAAGTCATGTAATTTCAAGTCTCGTAGTTGAGGTACCGCCCCTGTTCCTGAAGCCTGCGTGACGTCATGTCCTGTCCAGGTGAGGAGGTCATGTGATTTCCAGCCCCACACTAAAGGTCCCCCTAGTGGAAGTCACCCAGTGTTCTGCAGCCAGATACTTTTGTATTTAACAGACACTTATTCAAAGCAACGTACGACTGAGAAAGTCCCTGGAGTGATTAGAGATGAGGGTCTCAAGGGCCGAAGTCACTTTGCAGACCCTAGAATTTGAACCCACAACTTTCCGATCACAAGAGCAGCATCCTGACCCAGTAAGCCACACCTGGCAGTTAATGCAGGCTGAGTTTTTCCAATTTGGCAACATTTCTGCATATATATCCCTGTAACCTTGACCAGGATAAGTGGCTGGCAGACGGATGGATGAATCTACATATACGGGTAGCACTGTAGCCTCACACTTCTCCCAGGGCAGCGGTTCAGTTCTACCCCTCTCCCCTCTGGGCATGTGCAGTTGGCATCTGGGCATTCTCACAAGGTCCAAAAGCTGCCTGAATGGGTGCCTCTAGATTGGCCTTAGTGTGTGAATTTGTGTCAGTGTGTACTCAGGTGGGGTGTTCCCATGCTCTGTGTTTCCTGGACAAGCAGGGATGGAAAACTGATAGATAGATGTATATATAACTACACATATAAATGTGTTTTATTTACATGTGTATATTTTTACAAGAAAATATTTGGGGATTAACAAAATGCAATTCATATCAAGGAGGTGAAGCATTGTGATATTCACACCTTGGCTGGGAATTATAATGTTTGCAGGCCAGAGCTTAAGGAAGAAATGATTTGAGCCTGTTGATACGGGCCTCCGTGGTGGCCCGGGGAACTCGGTGGAGGGGCATGAGCTCTGAGCGGGTGATCGGCAAAGCGGGTCGACCGGTGGGTTTTGCGAATCGGGCCAAAGTAGCAGCAGATTTGCAATCTACTGAGAAAAGTTCCCGAAAACGTCTCTCCTAGTGACGGAATTTCTGTCTGGGGAAGCCG
Organism: Mormyrus iriodes; assembly: GCA_011763525.2. Taxonomy (NCBI): domain Eukaryota; kingdom Metazoa; phylum Chordata; class Actinopteri; order Osteoglossiformes; family Mormyridae; genus Mormyrus; species Mormyrus iriodes. The sequence continues at coordinate 30,271,650 of JAAGVU020000001.1, forward strand.
AGGGGGAGGTGAGAGTGTTTTTCTGTCTGTCTGTTCTGGGGCAGCTTGAGTATCCAGCTTGAAGATTCAAGTGCAAAATGGAGGCGTCACTGACAGGATGTAAGCGGAGCCAGAGAGAGATGAACAATCCCCTCTCTGAGCTGCTTTGTGGCAGCAGATCCAATGAAAATATGGGGGGGAGGGGTTCCAGCACAGAGCATTAGCAAGCAAAAAAAGGTGGGGGGGGGTTTAACCAGTGGCTAGTGACGTGTCACACGTCCCACTGCGATGGCGACTTGTCATCTTCAAAGAGCGATCTGTACACCGTGGGAGCATGATGACGACTAATATCAGCACTACATGGACCTGATCAGGCCGAATTTACCTTCATGCTCTGCTGACAACCAGAGTGGATGCGATTATTCAGGACGTGCCACGCAGGTTTATACCAGCGCATCTGCTGAGTAGCTGGGCTAATTGCTCTATAATCAGAATAATAATAAAGTCAGCTTTTCACAGTGTGAAGGATGGTGACTTTAAACACTGTGGCCCATCTGTAAATGTGCAAGATGTGAGCCGAGCCTGACGGGGGAAACGTTAAGCGGATTGATGCTGCGGGCTGCCGCCTGGCACAGGCGCGGGGCAGACGCCAGGGGCCATATGGCGGTACGGGAGAGCGGCCCCGAGACCATGCGGGCCCTGGCCTCTGTCCCCCACCCCGGCCTGCCTGCCCTGCCCCTCCTGCCCGGGTGTGAATCTGTCACGTACTTACTCTCCTGGCAGGGGTTCACCAAGTGGGAAAAAAAATAATAAAACATGAAACAGCCTTGATCTTTGCGTTAGCTCTCTTGTCCATCCTGACCGCCTGCCCTGAATGCAGGGGGTGCCTTCAAGTGCCAAAAATTTCCCTATAAACATGCAGAGGAGTAGCTGGCTTCTGGGGCAGCCGGGTCAATAAAGGCAGAGATCTAACAATGTGGAAAAATGAGGCCCGTGGGGGGGGGGTTGGTTATAAGGTTATGTCAAAGTTTCAACTGGTTAAATAGGCAGCAGATAACAGCGTACAGTAATCCCAGCCATCTTCGGGCTTCATGTCACTAGCAGGTCCCTGTGGGGTCTGGCATCAAGCCACTCCTCTGCGGTTTGCAGGCTGAATCGCATTTCTCAAGCTGCTAAACTGCGGTTTCTTTCCTCCAGGACTGCAGCTTCGCTTTACCACAGGTGACGGCCTTTCAAGGGAATGTCTCTTTCCAAGGGTACTGGAGATCCTTCCGGCATTTTCTCTCATTTAAAGCGTAAGCACTTAGCTGAATGAATGATCACGCTGATTTAATACACGTGCCAACGTGGTACAAGCCCCAGTACTCAGGGCCAGTACTGCCTTCAGACAGCAGCTAAAATTCCACCTCCTCTAGCCAGACCTCACAGCACACAACCGTTACGCTCCTGAGAACTTTCCAGCACGTTTGTAGGCAAAAAGAATCATTCCTACTGCCTTCTGATTAATGGGACTGTTCCCTGTATGCGTTCAACACTCATGGAATTAATCCTGCTATTAGGTGCCACTGCTGTGTGGAGCGCAGCTATTTTTACAGATATAGGAGGCATACATTTGTTTATGCCCCAACATTCTAGAATTCCTGTGTAGCTTTGTTGTCATACAAAATGTATCTTAGCAACGCACAGCCATGCGTGTAGTTCCGGATAAGAGCAGCCGCTAAGTAAATACGCATTTAAATCCAAGCAGGACTCGTGATGCAGCCAAGGCCGCAGATTGTGATCTTGGGAGCTGTGCTTCACAATTATTTGATGCCTCTCCTCCTGCCCCTGACTCTGCGGCCGAAGCCTCTGTGCATATCTCTGATCAAACCGCTTATATTTTCCCAGACAAAGACACTCTGGTGATTGAATAGCTCCAATAAAAGGACCGCGACCGACCCCTTGAGGCCCGGCACCGGCTATTACCGGGATAAACTAATATGGACCTTTATGGCGTTTAGTATTTATAGGCAATAAATGGGCTGGATTTAATCAGTGTCAGAATGCTCGATTAGAAGGTAAAATGACGGCAGAGCAGCACTGTAGCCGAAGCTGACAGTTATAACGCTGTTTCACCGTCGCTTACCATGGATGCCCTGCCTGCCAGCAAAAGCGGACAGGCAGACACTGGGCAATTACGTGGTATTTCCAGATCATTCTATGAAGGGGGGGGGGGGGTGGCGGCTATGCTAATGGTTTCAGCACAGAGAAAGCTATTTAAGAAAAAGTCATTACATTTACGGTTTCACGACCGAGATTAGGGGACGGAGTGAAGAGCAGCCAGAATGACTGCAGCCCATATTTAGACAGCCCTTTCCTTGCACTGCCTGCAGGGGGAGCTTGAGAGGCACAGTGAAGGACAGCTGATAATTGTACACAATAGAAGTAGCATATTTACGTGGGCTAATTAATCCCGGCAGCATAATGAGCTCTTTCCGTGAATGCACTTAAAAACAAGAGGTGGCAGTCACTCACTGCCTGTGTTGAGGAGGTCGGTTCAGACCTGTTGTTAGCCACACATGTGACATCAAAGTACCGCCAGCCCTCGCCACTACCATCAGCCCCAGCTTACACACACTTGTGAATCAACACACACTCTGATGTGTGTTCTGATGGCCTAAATCATAACCCATAAAAGCATCTCTCTCACTGGCTAAGTGTAGGGGTGCCTGAACCATACTCATTTGCCCCCCGCCCCCAGGTAGAGAGTAAAAGGCCTTGCTAGGCTCATTAAAAAGGTCAGCATGCCTTGGCTAACGGCACGTGTCTGTGTGACGGGCAATAGATGCGGCTGGCAGCATTTCAACTGTATCTAATGTGATGAAAACACGGTCAGAATCCCTCTCTGTGCAATATGGATTAAAAAGCCTCCATCATCTGATGTGTACCTCCTCCTTGTCAGTTATATTCCTGATTTTTTGTGCAATTCCCCCAAGATGGAACAACAAACCGCATCCCTTCCATTTGTGAAGGAGCCTGAAGGTGGATACAGGTCTCCTTAGCGACCACGACCCACCGCACACCGCCGGCCATTAACTAAACCGCGAGCACTAATGGACGTTAGCAAATACACTGCGGTGCTCTTCGAAGAGTTCACACCACACAGTACATATAGAGCAGACCATTTGGGGATGTGTGACAGCTAACACGCTGTTAGAAAGTGTTTTTTAGACGTTTTATTAATTGTTCCACTGCAGCTGGTGCTGGAGTCCTGCCCATACTGGACGACGGGGAGATTAAAACACCTCTCTGTGAGTTTCTCTGTCCTATTTACATTTGTTGGCCATGGCTCCTCCCCCTGGACCTTGTCACATCCTCATTGGCTCAGTGACATGAATGGACATTGGACTGATTGACCATTTTTCTCCAGGAGATACCAGGAATATAAAGTGTTTGACAGGCCCCAACCGATAGCATTCAGGATGCAGCCACTGGGGGGGGCTGTAAGGCACCCTGTGGTCTGTAGTCACACATCAGCAGATTTGAGGGAGAATCTCACCCACTCAGCTCCTGTGGTCCACAGCACCCTAGAGTTGCATAACAGTTTAATCATATTTACCGAAAGGCCTGGGCCTTTGTGAGGAGGGTTTATCTACCGCAGAATAACTGACCCCAGTGGTGGAATTACCACCAGGCAGTGCGGAGGTCTTAGCTACAGCGAGCCAGCCATCATGTGGTCACATGACCAACGGATGTTCACCGCATCACCCCGAATCACGCTAACGCTGTATCTTCTGCTGTCACTCGTCACATCAGTGTCTCGGAGATTCCTGCACATCCGTCTGTCAATTTAGGGCAAGAATGAAGAGGAACTTTCCGCTAGGAGGGCAGACCTAATAAGCTGCAGTGACAGGAAACCCGGCCGTAGCCCCTGGCGGCAGACACGGCTGTCCAAAGCGAGCCAGCGCATTAGGGATTCAGCCACCGGCCCCACTTGGTGTGGAGCGGGATGACCTTGGCTTACGAAGCAGGCCTGGATGAAGGAACATTCCAGCGTGTGCGGGCGCAGATAAGCGGGTGGGCGCTTGGCTGTCAGCAGGCATGAGGGAGTTGGGTGGGGTATAAGCTTGACCTCTGCTGCCGTGGTGAGGCTGCCTCAGATGGATTGACAGCACAGCAGTGACAGAGGTCCATGTGGGTGCTTGGCACAGTGCCATGCAAGTTTTTCTCACAGTAATGGCACCCCCTTCCCCAAAGTTTGTTTTTTTTTTGACTGACCGCCATACTTTTATGATTTGAGGCGGCCTTATTGCCCCCCTCCTTTTAGCATGAGGGGGTACTTTAATTAAATCGTCCAATTTGAAGCACCGGTTGCTGAGAGGAGATAGTTGAGGTTATTTTCCTTGCCGTGCTGTCCGGGAAAGTCACCGTCCTCCGCTGCCCCGACCGAGAGCTGCCCGCTCTGCCCGTAAATCCGCCTGAGGGTGTTATCGCCCGGGCCGCCATTTTCTGGGCTCATCCGTGTCGCTGTGTCGTTTATCGCAGCCCCCAGTGTAAATGTTCACATTGTCGCCTCCCTCTACGCCTTTAAGTCCATCCATCCATCACCCACAACTGCTTATCCAGCAGAGGTTGACAGTGAGCATGGCAGGAGGCACACAACGCCTCAGACAGAGCAAACAGAGTCATCAGGTGCAGGTTTTTGGACTGGCGGTAACCAGCGGAAACATGCAAGCCTCCCAAAGGCAGGATTTTAATCCTTAACCCAGAAGGTTATGCGGCTATTCCTCTGGCTACTGGGTCACAGTACAGCTTCACCATTATTACCTGAAACACTTCACATTTCACAGTCTAATTAAAGAACGAAAGCCTCAGTGTCCTAAGGAAAGGAGAATGGTAAGAAAAGAACATCGATTTATTTTGCTTAAGTTTGTATTGGGTTTTAAACCTGATCAAATTATTAATGAGCGCAGAAGAGGACCACAGAGCTTGACTGAACACAGACCCTGAGCAGCCGCTCGTCCAGGAGATGGAAGGCGTTTCTAAAATATTCATATTTAATCAAAGTCTAATATGACACACAGACTAACTTTATTAACCATCAATCTTCCATAACTGCTTTTCCAGCACATGGAGAGCCTGGAGCACATCCCAGAAAGTATAGAGTGCAAGGATCGGGATACTCTGGAGGAGATAACAGCCCAGGGCACATATTAATACACAAAATGAGAAGGAACCCACATGAAGACTGGTGAGAAGATGCAAACCCCACACACACACAGAAGGGGTGGGATTTCTCCAATCCTGGAGGCGTGAGAGCTGTCCGCTGAGCTCCGGTGCAGCCTGGAGCTTTGTAATGTCCTTCAGAAGCACACTTTAGAGAGCTGCTGTAGATGCTAGTCTGCGGTTCCACGCTGACTCTGCTGAGGAACATCTCCAGATGGCTGCACTGTCTTTGCTCTGGCCCAGCATGAAGAGTCTCTGCTCCTCTTCTCCTCGCGTTTGACGCCTCCCAGGAGCGGTTACTCACTTCCTAGTGCCTGCCTGTTGTCATCGCAATCATACCTTCGCTTCCTCCTTCGATCCAGGTTCTCTCTCCTCACTCCACTTTCTCATAATCATACACCTTCTAAATGTCTTCTGAGTTCATGCCAGGACTGGACTGTATCTGGTTGCTCAGCAACCCCAGTAGTGCCCTCCTAAGTATGAAATCTGTGTACCTAGCTACACCTCAAACCACGTCTCACATATATATCAGCATCCCTCCATATAACCCTCCATCTTCCGACCACTTACCCAGTTCAGGGTGTCAGAAACTACACCAACAACTTGACATCGAGAATTGGCATCGACTGGCATCATCTGATCTACGCTTGTATATTACATGCAAATTCCGTGTTCCAGTATGTTTCCCTGGCTGTCCAAATGATTTTACTGTGGGCTGACCTTGGGCTGTACTGCGGTCTCTGTGCTCTGATTGCACGCTTGCTGACTTTGCTTGGGTGATGACTGGTTGCACTGACCTCTCCCCCCCCCACCTCTCCACCCCCCTACAACCTAACAGAGGCCTAAGGATGAGCCAATACAAATCTAACACGGTTCTGATACAGATCTAAGGCTGTCCCTTAAAACCTCAGCTGTCCTCTCCCCCATGGGCCCACTCCCCTTCCTGTGCGCCCGTCTGCTCTTGCCTGAGCCAGGCCGCGCGCCAAGGCGCTAACAGATCGATGGGCTTCTCATTTACATCATGTCATTGGATGCCGCCAGCTGATGTCTCTTTTCCGGCAGCTGGAGTGGACAAACAGGATGAGGTTTGTCCTGAAACAACTGAAAACATCCACAAAAATTGTGGGTCGGAGGTAACGCAGGCCGGACACGTCTTCCCAAGTGCTACAGATAATCGGAGTCAGTCATCTCCATTACTGGAGCCTGGCGATCAATCTATTACCCACAGTTTAATCACCGGCAAATCATCTTCTCATTGTCGGAGCGCCTGAGCTAATGACGGCATGCAAGGGAGCATGGGAAAATAATTAACGCCATGTCTCATATGACAGATTGACATGGTTCAAACACTCCTCAACCCTCTCTGTCCAACCGTATTTGTGTAAAGCCACAGTGCTAGAGCGGCATTTAGTGGACGACCCCAATCAGGGGCCTGGCTATGGGTTCCCACCCAACAGATACAGACCCATGCCAGAACCCCCCCCCCTCCCGTGGATGACTTTTACCCACCAGGAAACCCCTCAAGACCTCATACGAAATTCACACCCTGTTGTCCACCCAACATACCCAAATGCCAAACCCAGAAAGATGTCTCGGTGATGTCACTGACCCTAATTTGGCTAGAATTCATTTTGTATTGCAGCAATGTGCCCTAGGAAGTAGGAGGTGTGTAGGACAACCAACCAATCACATTTGCCATACCGCAACTCTTTATCGAGTTGTTTGTGGACCCGTTTTTCAATGGGTCAATGGTGGTTTTTTTTATTATTATTATTTTTCCATGTCAGAGTCAGTCATTATATGAAGTTGTAGCATTGTGGCCACGGGGGTGTTGGTATCACGCCGAGAACAAACGGCGTCGCTGTGTGGCCGGCCTGACTGCCCGCAGCTGGTGGTTAATAACAGCAACCAGCTATAGCCCTATCCAAGCCCTCAGCTGCGAGGACAGGGAGGGATGAAAAGTGCTTGCTGTGCTTTCTGTGAACGCGCAGACGCCACTAGGGGCTTCATCCTGCAACCAAACACCCCACCTTAATTGCAAGCCCTTCCTTTTTTGCCCTTTTTTTCTGTTTACAAAGTACATTTCCAGCCCTCCATTTTGAGGAGTATCTGTGTGAGCGGGTAATATTGGGAACTAAGTGACAAAACAAGCAAGCATTAAGGCTGGAAGAAGCAGCTGCTCGGACGGTCCCACTCGTGAGGATCTGCCCCATACCCGTCATAAATCAGGAGCACAAACGAGTCCCCTGTGCGGAGTGTCGGAGAGTGACAGCAGACAGAGGAAGGCCCTGTGCAGAGGCATGAGTCACACTAATCAGGGGCGCATCTGATTAGCGGGTCACACGCCCACCTGGCAAGATGCTTGCAGAAACTTTCGACTAGCTGAGCGCTTCACACCAAAAAAGCAGAAAATATGCATGGTTAGAGCATATGCTTGACTTTCATAAAAGTAAATATGGCATGTTTCAGCACAAAGGTGGTTTGGCAATGAATGAGCTGTGGACGTAGTCAATTCTGGATGAGAACATGGACCATGATGGATGAGAATGTGGACTATGCTAAATAAGGACATGGACCCTGCTGAATCAGGATATAGACCTCGTTGGATGAGGACAGGACCATGCTGGATAAGGATGTGAACTGTGCTGGATGAGGATGTGGACTGTGCTGGATGAGGATGTGGACCGTGTTGGACGATGACAGGACCATGTTAGATAAGGATGTGAACGTTGCTGGATAAGAACATAGACTGCGCTGGATGAGGATGTGGACCACGCCAGATAAGGATGTGAACTGTGCTGGATAAGGACATGGACTGTACTGGATGACGATGTGGACCGTGCTAGATGAGGTTGTGGACCAGAGTGAATGTTGACCAGAGTGAGCACCATAGATGTATGTGTCCCTGTGCTGTCCCATAACTGAAAACAAAATTAACTTTACTGTGTTCTATATACTTTAGATTCCCCCTGACACATGATCTAGGTTTCATAACTGAGCTTACACCTTGTGAATTGTACACTTTCTCTTTCATACGTTTAAAGATTCTTCACAGATGGGTCCCAAGAGCCACAAGCTAAGTTGTACGCATCATCTCTGGCTCCATTCTGTGTGCTTGTTTGGATTGTTGTACCAATAACCAGTAACTGGGAAATGCAACAGCAAGAGGCAGCCTGTGGCAGGGCTCCCAGCCTCAGGATCAGGTCTGATTTATCCAGGAAACATAGTGGACACGCCCCTGTGACTGCCGGCCTGCTTGCCTCCTGAACGTGCTAAACGGGCCTGACATCCCTTCAGACGGGCCGGGCCATTAGCAGGGTGTCAGGCCAAATCTGACAGGCCTCGATCAAAAAGTGGCGTTTTCAAATTGCAGCAGGAATTCTTGCCAGGTCGTGTTCATTTCCGCAAGTAACTCAATGACACCCCTACACTCCCTGGGATACTAGCCATGGGAGATATTCCAGTTTCAGGGTGGTTTTCACTGTAGGGCTCTTGAGCAAAGTCTTTATGCCCCAATTGAAGAGCAAATTTTCAAAATTCACTCAGTTCATGGGACACATTTTAAGGAAAATTTCTCTGGGGAAATTGGAGGAAAGTATCTGCTAAATAAATAAATGTAATTTAAGTTCACTAACGAGCAGTAAATGATTACAGACAGATCAGTGTGGCCTGCTGTTAAGCACACTCCTCCCTTTTCCAGTACATTAGCATCAGCAGTACAGAAATGCTAAAGCCTGTCCCCACCTACATCCCCTGTAGCTACAGGCTGCCGTTCTGAAAGGGCCGTAAGCTGCAAACAGCTTGACGTGTCTCCTTCAGATACAAACAAACATCCCATTTGGTCCCACGTTCGTTATGCTGGATGTGGCTGCCCAGGGTGTACGGGCAGGGCGCCATGGAAGCAGAGTCACCCACGCAGACCCACGAGCAGCGGTCTCATGTGCAGAGCGCGTTGCCCTCATCCACCCGACAACAAAAATAACCGCAGCAAAACACGAGCGGTGTGGATGGTGCCGGATTAAGTACATATGGTAAATGGCGAGACATAAAACGATAAATAATTCATTTTAGGACCCTGTGAATAATTAATGAAAAGGAAAACAATGCAATGGGAGCTCCAAGCACAGTGTAACGCTAACATCTAACATCCTACTGCACACAGCTGACACAAAGTCAGTACATTACCCTGAGACTAACAGCTAAAATCCTACTGCACACAGCTGACACACAGCCAGTACAGTACCCCATGCTAACAGCTAACATCCTACTGCACACAGCCAGTACAGTGGCCCATGCTAACAGCTAACATCCTACTGCACACAGCAGACACACAGTCAGTACAGTACTGCATGCTAAGAGCTAACATCCTACTGCACACAGCTGACACAAAGTCAGTACAGTGCCCCATGCTAGCAGCTAACATCCTATTGTACACAGCTGACACACAGCCAGTACAGTGCCGCATGCTAACAGCTAACATCCTACTGCACACAGCTGACATAAAGTCAGTACAGTGCCCCATGCTAACAGCTAACATCCTATTGCACACAGCTGACACACAGCCAGTACAGTGCCCCATGCTAGCAGCTAACATCCTATTGCACACAGCTGACACACAGCCAGTACAGTGCCCCATGCTAGCAGCTAACATCCTATTGCAC
>JAAGVU020000001.1:30288084-30298249 GCA_011763525.2 Mormyrus iriodes
TTTGATCACTGGTTCTGTAACCACTAGATGGCGTGTTCTATGACCATTGGTACTGTAACCGCTGGACAGTGTCTTCTTTGACCATTGGTTCTGTAACCACTGGACAGTGTGCTCTATGACCATTGGTTCTGTAACCACTGGATGGTGTGTTCTATGACCATTGCTTCTGTAACCGCTGTGCAGTGTCTTCTTTGATTACTGGTTCTCTAACTACCGGATGGTGTGTTCTATAGCCACTGGTTCTGTAAACATTTGATGGTGTGTTCTATGGCCATTGGCTGTATAATGACTGGATGGTGTGTTCTATGTCCATTGCTTCTGTAACCGCTGGACAGTGTCTTCTTTGACCATTGGTTCTGTAACCACTGGACAGTGTCTTCTTTGATCACTGGTTCTGTAACCACTGGATGGTGTGTTCTGTGGCCATTGGTTCTGTAACCACTGGACTGTGTGTTCTATGACCATTGGTTCTGTAACCAGTGGACTGTGTGTTCTATGACCATTGTTTCTGTAACCGCTGTGCAGTGTCTTCTTTGACCATTGGTTCTGTAACCACTGGACAGTGTCTTCTTTGATCACTGGTTCTGTAACCACTGGATGGTGTGTTCTGTGGCCATTGGTTCTGTAACCACTGGATTGTGTGTTCTATGACCATTGGTTCTGTAACCAGTGGACTGTGTGTTCTATGACCACTGGTATCCTGCCTCGTCTTCAGGATGCATCTTCAATATCTATAACCCCATGCATATAAATAACAGACAGAAATTTAACATGCTTATTGTTTAGTCCTTTTTGTTCATCCTGCAGCCCCCTTTGATGTCACAGAACTGTCTAAGCTTCTCTAAGTATTTTAGATATGGTTTTAAAAATCATTCAACCCAAAATAAAAAAGTGCTTTACACGGTAACAATACTGTTTTGTGTTCCCCATGTTTATTCTCATTTGTTGCATTAATGCTTAGGTATAAAAATATTCTGCTTGGCTTGATTTTCATTAGGGCTTTCCGGTGTTTGATTGACAAAAAGCAAACTAGGAACAAATGAGCTGATGTTTCTGTGGCATCATCCAAGACGCCTGCCTTCTCAAACATGCCCTGACTTCAAAGGTAATGCGTGTCAGCCTGGGCTACAGCTCACCACGTCCACCTCTGTGGCATTCAACCCCACGATTAATCTCAGATCTGCTGCGTTGCTGCCCCCCCCCAACACCCTGGTGTCTTGTAGGCCTCCCAGGTCCACGATTCATCGAAACTGAGCTCTTGTGGGCAGCGGAACCAGCAATGCTGCCAGTGTTACCAGGACTACATGTTATTATTATCAGGTCCGTGTGAACTACCATGTTACTGGGGCCCCAGGGCACTCTATTGATCAAGAGCAAAAAAAAAGCCAAGCCCCCCCCCCACCTCATCCGATGGGCCACTTCTGTGTTAATGCCTTTTGTCCTTTTTTTTGCCACCACCCACACAGAAGGACACTCGTCAGCAGAGGCCCTCTTAGTGGAGAGCTTCTGGATGCGATCAGATACCCTGAGGCGATACTGGACCGGGCCTGCGGGACCCATCCAGAGGTCTGGCCAGCTTCTCGCTTCTGGAAAAGCTGAGTGGCCATTCCAACCCACCTCCGATGGTTGATCATTTTAGTTTCCATGGCCCCCAGGTTTTCAGATTGTCATGCTGGACTTCTGTTATACCGGTGTGATATTGACTATGAGAGCGATATCTTCTCCAGCCCATGGGTCATCGGTATGGCAGCCCCACCCCCAAGGAATCTCAGGGACCCGTTAGTGTTTCATGAGACGGCTGTGTATATTCGAAGTGCCTTACACTGTATCCAATCTCTGGGACGACACCAGGGCCCACCTTCCTATCCCCCTGAGGTGTAAGACATCACGCTTGCTGTCAATCCAGGGGCCCCCAATGAAGATACCGTGAGAGTGAACAGGACCCGAGGAGCCCGATTTGGCCTCTGATGTTCCTGATAGCAGAACGTTTCAGTTCCCCTTTTAAGCCTCCCCTAGATCTGGCCCCTTTTCCCTTTCCCAGTTTCGGAGCGTCTGAACAGGGCCGCGGGTCTGGACTGCGTCTCTCCTGCTCAGTCGATTGACTACCTTTCAGGACCGCCCATCACCTGCTGTTCCTTTATAGCCCTGCTAGGTATAACGTTTAGCAACATTAGCAAAGTGTGCCAATATTTTGTCTCAAATACCCAGCAATCAGGTCCAGAGGGGTTTAGCGGCACGTATTTAAATACAAGCAGCATCTCTCCTGGATTAAGGCAGGCTAAAATATATCCTGTCGCTGTTTTAAAACCGTCACTCCCAAAATACCACCGTCTGCGTCCATCTTCATCGTCTCCATACAGAAATAGTATGATTTACGCACCGATGTAGAGAAGCTCACAAGAGAATATCTTCACCCGAACTCCCGAAAAACGGGGACGCAGATGTGCTTTTCACATCTGGCTGAATTGGCTGTGGTACGTGTTTCTCATTTAAAGGCATCGCAGATGTTCTAGCGTAAAGGAAACGGTGAGTCACAAAAACAGTGTCATTCTCTAATAGTTTCTTTGTGATTGTTCTTTATATGACCAAAGAAAAATCACACATACGTACGATCGATATGGAATTATTACAATGCCAGCAGCAGTATGGACACAGATTATGGCCTAAATAAATTTCTAAAGCGCTCCCTCTTGGATGGTAATAGAAAGCCCTGGTCTCTAGGAAGCCACGTTAGGAATGGCTTTCGGGGGGGGGGGACAGCGATGGATTAGCTCTGATGAGGGACAAAGAATAAGCAGTATTAGCAAATCCAGAACTAAGACTGAGCTTTCATTCATAAGCTCATGAGTATTATAATAACATATGTAATAGGGAAAACTGAATTATATATAGCCACTGTCAACACAGACCGTCACACTGTCTATGTGAAATTAAAGGCGAATTCATCGCTAAAAAATAAATTAGCGTGAAACAATCTGCGTCGAATCCATCCAGACAATCGTGGGATACTTCTGGCTTCCCTATGCTGGTATATCCTTATAAAGCTGGATAAATAACACTGTAATATTTGTCAGATGAGGGAAGGTTTATCTTATAATCACACCGCTTAAGGCTCCTGGACCAAAAAACACACAAGCAGATTAAATTTCACCACGCATCACTAATTTGTTTCATAACAGGTATCTGACAAACAGACACTGAAGAAATGCCTTTGATTTAAGGTTTTTTTTTTCTTTAATTTTTTTACTAATACGAATAAACGTCTGCCATGTTCGGCTAAAATGGGGATCCATCCAAATCATTATGGCTGGCTAAATGTATATTTACAGCTCGCTCAAGCCCAATTAAGGCAGGAGCCGCTCGACAGGGTCTTGTTGCGAGCTTCATTAGCATCTTAAAGACTGACAAGTGCCCACACAGTCTCAGCAGACGCACGACCGCGCACAGCCTGCGGGGAGTGCCAAGGGAGAATCCCACTTACGCAGGGCGTGCCACTCATCCTGACGGATGGTCTTGGTGATGTTGTAGGAGAGGTTCCTCGGAATGGTGGCCGAGGAATAATGATACTTGATGAAGGAGCACCTTGTAATGGAACCTGCAGGGAGAGAGAGAGAGAGAGAGAGGAGGGGGAGTGGGACAGGCAGAAAGAGACATAGATAGACAGATAGATTGAGTGAGGGAGATAGAGACAGACAAAGAGAAAAAGAGAGACAGAGATGGGGGAGACAGAATAAGACAGCATTAAGACTGGCGATGTCATGTAACAGCATTAATTGCCATTCTCCCACTTGTACTTATAATAAAAAAAAACATTATACAAATGCCACCTAAAATCTGTAATGAAGAGAACAAGGCTGGAGACTGGGTTCCAAAACAGGAAATATCTGTTGTACCCTTGAACAACATCTTTAATATTAACAAATTCAATAAATGATGAATGTGCTCCATTTGCACAGTACATTGGAATGTGTTTTTTTCCACATCTCCCATCTTGCTCTCCTTATTTTTAAGACAAACAGACACATGCACACATATTGAGGCAAGGGCAAAGCTTGAGGTCTGAGCACAAGGTCAGCCCTCCACCCAGTACCCCTGGAGAATTCTGCAGGGGGTTAAGGTCCTTTCTCAAGGGTTCAACAAAGATATGGCTACTGCACCAAATACAGGATTCAAACCGGCTGCCTTACAATCACAGGCACAGAGGCCTGACCTGACGAGCCACACGCCGCCTCTGAGCTATACAAATCCATAATACCGCTATTTGATGATTGAATAATTGTAATAACGAAGTTAAACCATTAAAATATCTGGGCCTTTCGCAAAAACACTTCACCTCTTTCTTGCTGAACACATACTCATGAACTATCTTGAATTTCAGACCAAATGGTGGATGACTGCACAGCCCAGAGAAATACTTGCAGCACATCAGCCATGTATATTCGATAAACACCAGCTAAAGTTTGTAGGAAATAACGAATCCATTAGAGGAAACTGTGCCTACAAGCTTTGGGACAGGTTGACAAAATAAGCTGAGACGTAACTATACAGGGATTTAATTCCAATGATGATCCCAAAACCAACAATTCCCCCTCTACAGTGAGAAAGTAAAATGCCCATTGACATTCCAATAGTATAAATATTGCAACATTGTCCACAAACCAGGTGGATCTCTCTTCCAGGGCTTTACGTTCCAGGAGGGACCGCAAATTGACAACACCAGGAAGCTCCGGCAGTTAACGAGCTCCACTGGCTATATAAATTGCCAGCCACTGTATCTCACTGTCTGCTCCTGTTTGGATCACTGTCTGGGATCTTCAGCTAATCAAACAGCAATGTCTTGCTTAGCTTGACTTCTTTGTGTCACTTGTTTGGCTAGAAGAGTAGGTTTGTCTTGTTGGTTACTCAGACCCTCTACCTGGTTAGCCTTTGGTTATCACGATGCTGTTTTGAGTCCTCTCACCTCACCAGAGTCCTCTTCAGGTTGTCTCGACCAAGGAGACCTCTGCCTGCCTGGGCAGAAGACCTGGCTCTCTTGGCAGGTGGTGATCTCAGTTCAGGGGATCTGTTGATTTTGCTTTTCTTAGTCCAATTCCCTTTTTTGTAGTTCAAGTGCTTGGATCTTTTGGCCAGCCGTGTCTGTTGATGCCTTGTATCTAACTTGTAGTAACAGGAAGCCATCCATCCAGCACTGGACCAGCACTGGACCACCACTACAGAAGTGATACTCCAATTTCTTTGATACAGAAGTCCTACATCAAGTTTGGGGAAGGCTAACATCAAACATTGGGCAGAATTCTGTTTTTTTTCTAGGGAAATTGGGAACTATAGTTGTTTTGGTCTTATTTGTACCTCTCCTTCAGGGATCTTGAACATGTATTGGATAAGGAATGCTTTCTGGCCTTGGTATCATTGCAGGGTCTCAATGTTTAGTCTGTCACATAATTGCAACACCTGAGCTCGAGCAGACCCAGCCCATTATCACCCCACGTATGAGATCAATGCCAGATCATTGCGTATATCTATCACCATCAGCACCTCACCCACATCAATGGGGCACTGTTACATAATCAGCCTGGCAACAAATGCTGAGCT
Organism: Mormyrus iriodes; assembly: GCA_011763525.2. Taxonomy (NCBI): domain Eukaryota; kingdom Metazoa; phylum Chordata; class Actinopteri; order Osteoglossiformes; family Mormyridae; genus Mormyrus; species Mormyrus iriodes. Next base: position 30,293,677 of record JAAGVU020000001.1, read on the forward strand.
GGAGCATGTCCAGGCCTGAGGTCAGAAGGGCAAGCCATTTGAGCCACTTCTGCCATAGATCTTGTCGGAGGCCTAAAGTTTGTCGGGAAAACCCACGCAGAGCAGCTGGGATGAGACCCGGCATCCTACTGGGAATTGTCGGCAGTAAAGACAGCGGGCCGCGTTTTGTGAGGCGAGCCGCTGAGCTTGCGGCAGCAGGAGGCCCCGAGCGCATTACTCACCGCTAGATAAGAGCTGCCAGGCAAGAGCAGTGCATAGCCTCTCTCTGCTAACCGAAGCCCCTGCTCAGGGAGCCGGCTCCCAAAAGCTCGCACCTCGGAGCCCTCGAGACTTGCTGGAAGGTTGACAATTCCCATTTCTAAGGACTGGAGTTGTCCCTCTGAAGCCGCACGTCACATTGATCCCAGCCGATCGCCGGAGGCTGCAGCCGTGGCTCACATGTTTGCGAGGACTTCCAACAATTGGGAAATTTTCATCTCCGCCTTGAAAATGTAACGCTCAGGTTCTAAGATGCCATTTTTCCTTCTCGCCTCCAAATAGGTTGGCGTGTAGAGAGTTAAAATTGTGTTGGGGGCATCTGGGGGGGTGTAGCACATACAGGATAGCCTTGACTGTCGGCCCATCAGCCTCAGACCTTGCAGTCCTGTGTTCTTGCAGCTACTGGCCTGTTATGGAGATGCTGTTGATTTGTCATGCCGCCATATACAGCCAACGTGGGAATATATGCCCTGGGACAGAGAACCTAAGTGGGCGGCAATAATTCATACAGAGAGGCCAACCTTGTCATCATCCAACAGTATGTTTAGAATTGGTGAGTTATAGAGGCGATGGTACTCCACTGGCCAATTAGCTTTCAGCTGGGGCCAGTGGCCCTATGGCCCCACCCCCATATACATCCCCCGCTCAGACGGGACATGAGCTGACACTGAAGCGGCACAGAGGTTGGATATATGTTTAAGGTGGTCCCATCTCAGAAAGGAAACTCCATTCTCTTCCTGGTTTAATCCGCAAATAAAATGTGGGATTTGGAGTTTTCCTAGTAGGCCTGGCATCAGAGTAGCAAACGGGGTCTGAGGTATGAGCCCATCATCCCTTTCTGGGCATGGAGGCCCTGTTTAGCTGGGCGCCAGCACTGCCCGAAATGCACACATGCCTACGGGGTGGGGGAGAGGAACGCAATCCTGCTGGGAGGCCCAGATCACAGTACGTGGCAGACAGCTCACCACCAATCCGGCTGTGACATTTATAAGCATCCACTGAGGACACGCAGATGCAGGCCACAACCAAGGTCCCCCCGCCCCCGAATCCATGCCACTCTGTGCTGGAATGAGGGGGTGCAGCAGGGCTGGACTCCACTGCAGCTGACAGCATGTTGTTTTCGGGCGGGGAGGGGGGGGTGCTTTTTTCAGCTGTTTCCTCTGGCTTTCAGGCTCCAGCTCAGCCCTGGATTCATTAACCATGACTGAGCTGCTAATTGAAATAATCCCAGTATTCCAACTGCGAATCACAATCACACTATTGCAGAACTTTTAGTTTAATGGGCTTTCTGACGGTCCAGGGAAGTCAGAAATAAATAAGATGGAAGAAAGTGTGGTCTTAAAAGCTTATTTTTCCCCTAAAATGAATAATACAGTTTATAATTTTTTCCAATTAATTTTAGCCCTTGAACAATAAAAAAAGCTGATTAAATTCAGTTGCAATTTATTGTTTATGTTAGTTTTATAATACAAAATAATTACTGGCACCTGTAGCTGCCACAGGCATGTTCCAAAATACGCAAATTTAGCTAAAAATGTTTTGATTTATTGTCATTTGAATGATGCGATTTACTCACTCAGTAGCTCAAACAGGGACACTTAATTTTGAGGTCCGCTAGAGCGAAAACCTGCTGAAACAATCTGATCCAGGACCTGGGATAAAAGAGTGATGTTCTAAGACACCTAGAACCCCCCAAGGCCTATTTCAGCAGGAGGCAAAGCTCCAAATGGTCAGGGATTTTCAGTTCTCCCGTTGTAATGCCACCCTCTCTGCAAATAGATTGTTCTGCTCCACTCTGTCCATTCTGTTTTGCATGTAGATTAAAAAAAAAAAAAACAGTTTTTTCAGTTGCATGTGCAAGCTCAATGGTATGTAAAAATACTCCATCTATCTTTCACGTTTCTCTATGTGCCAAGGAAAAAAATTGCTTGTTTTGCTTGCCTGCTGCTTCTTCCATGGAATCAGGTCATCATCCTGTGGCTCACCATAGTTACAATTCTTTTATAAAAAGGATGGTCTGCCCGCTTCTGAAACAGTGGGACAGGCGTGTGACAAGACGAGGAGGAGGGGACTCAGGGGCAGGTCTGATGGCAGAATGCACATTTAAGACGGCAGGACAGCGGCCCTCAAACTGCGCTCTTGCAATCCCATTAGCAGCTCCGTGACAGTGGGGTGAGTAAACTTAACTATCCAAATAAAGCCAATAGTGAATTCATTAATGGCAGAGGCGGGGGCGGGGGGGGGGGCACACTGCCCAGGGCCCTCCAGGCCCAGACCTCAGCATCCATCCTATCACAGAAAGAATCTCCAAACATTTGAAATATATTTGAAACCCGCAGAGTTGGTCCAGGTTATATTGGGCTGTGAATTTCATGCATGTGTAACACATTCAGGCCCCGGGAAACTGCGGCTTCACACTTAAATATTTATAAATGTGTCAGACACTTTAGAGTACATTTACAACAACTATTTTCAAAGACTGTTCTATTAGTATGATTGAGACTACTTCCTAATACACCCACCTTAGTTTCTGGGGCTTCATGTATTTAGGAAAAAGCTATTTCGGCCAGCGTGAGCGTTAAGGTTTCTGTGACATGACTACAGCCTGCGCTACACACCAAGAATGTCAGCCACGCAGCACCGAGTTTGAGACTGTCGATGCAAACGGGTCTGATGCAACGTTACTCCAGGCCTGCACTGGCGAGCTGCATGTAATGCGTCATGCATATTTAAAAAAGCAGCCAGAAAAAGGCATAAGATGGTATGGTTGGGTAGTCAGGATGGTATGATTAATGTAGGCGATGCAGTTTGGAGTGTTCAGCATGAGGAAGTCAATGTGGACTGTGGAGTACTTGGAAGTGTTCAGTGTGCAAAGATCACGACTGGGTGTTCAGCATTTGGTTTCACTGTGAAGTGCTCAGTGTGGTGTGTTCAGCATTTAGTGTGGAGTGTTCATTATGAAGTGCTCGGCACAGAGCATGAAGTGTGCAGTGTAGGGTGATCAGTATGAAGTGTTCAGCGTAGAATATTTAGTGTAGGGTGATCGTATGAAGTGTTCAGTGTAGGGTGTTCAGTATGAAGTATTCAATGCAATGTTCAGTATAAAGTTTTTAGCATTTAGTATTCAGTATGAAGTGTTCAGCGGAGAGTGTTCGGTATGAAGTGTTCAGTGTTCAAGATGAGGTTTACAGCATGAAGCATTCAGCATCTGCCTGTTCATCACTGCCCTCCATCTGCTGAGTGTCTTCATTCACCCATTGCTATACCTCAGCAGGACTCCAGGTCCCCCACAGGGGGAGTCCTTTGCCCTTAACCTATAGCTGGAGCTGATGGAGCATAGCTGTGCAGATGTGCAGCTGAACGGGCCATTCTAACCCGTGTTCATGTGCTAGGAGAAGCCCACTTGCTGGCTGGGCTTGAATAATACCCCAATGCCACATTGAAGCTCATTAACCAAGATGCAAAACATTGCTTGATAAAATCTCTGTCAGAGTTTGCTGTTTGGGGTGTGGCAGCCCATGTGCTCTGAAGCCCATGGTGGGCGGGATTATCACAGCCAATCACTGTCTGTTTTGACCCAAGGAGAGCCAAAAAAAGCAGCCAATGGAGAGTGGGATACACCAGTCCCACCCACAGTAGGATACTCTCAGTACTACCTGTACCCGTTTTGCCCCTGAGCTGTCAGACAAAATGGAGGAAGCTCTGGATGTTTCGCTCCCCACTCCCTCCCACATGTTCCCTGCTCCTGGCACATCTCCCAGTTTGTTTTTATACCGCTCCTCCAGTGGAACTGCCTGGTTACGCAGTCCCACTGGGAAAAGTCAGAACAGCGGCCGTGAATCCCCTGACTGTGGTGACCCCGCCCCCTCAGAAGCCCCTCCCCTTCACCTCATGCAAAAGGTCCCATAAGAGATCAGTCTCCAGGAGGCAGTGCTACAGCCAAGCCGCTCCAGGAGCCAGGGACACTAAGCACTGACACTGAGTCATGTGTCGTGGTCTCTGCATGTTCAGCTCTGAGGGTTGTGGCCCGTTTCATGCACAAACGTGCCATAGTGGATTCCCAACCTTACTCAGACCACGCTGTTGCCACCCTCCTGGCTTTGGGAAACTGGCTATTTATAGGACATGGCTTCATAGAATTACTCCTTTGTGGTGTAATTCTACCAAGCAGAGACCCGCGTCTGAGGCACCGGGCAGGTCCAGAGTGTATCTGGGTAATTATTAAATACATAGGTGCCTAATTGCAAGTTTTTGTAACTGGAACATTAAAAACCCCGCAGCATCACCGGGAAGGTGGGGGGTGGGGGTGGGGGTG
>JAAGVU020000001.1:30337291-30353572 GCA_011763525.2 Mormyrus iriodes
CATCAGTTCCAAAAACATTTATCTTGGTCTCATCACTCCAGAGTATAGAGTCCCAGTAGTCTTCATCTTTTTCAACAAGGGCCCTGGCAAATTCTAAACAGGCTTTTTTGTACATGGGCTTTAGGAGAGGCTTCCTTCAAGGACGACACCCATGCATGCCATTCCTCTGCAGTGTACGCCAAATTGTGTCATGGGAGACAGTCACCCCAGTTTGGCTTTCTACTTCTTTAGTTAACTGCAGTGAACTTGCATGGCGATTTTTCTTCAACACTTCTCATCAGAAGACGCTCCTGTCGAGGTGTTAACTTCCATGGATGGCCTGGATTTCTCTGTGAGATGGTTGCAGTTCCATCCTTCTTAAACATTTGTATCACTTTTGCTACACTATTTTGACTGATAAGTAAGGCTTTGCTGATATTCTTGTAGCCTTCACCTTTCTTGTGTAAAGAAATTACTTCCTTTCTCTGGTCTTGTGACTTTTCTCTTCCATGTGGTGCCATTGCTGACAGCATGGAATGGGAAGGGGTTTCTTTTGCCCTTTTATAGTTGAAATGCTTGTCTAATGAATAATTAGACTAACCTGTGGTTGATATTTTGTTAAATTTTAGACTACGAAATTCTAATTATCTTTGCTTCTAAGACTTTCAATGGGGTGTACTCATTTTTGTAACATGGTCTTGAATGAATTTGTTAGGACATTTTACTTTTTTGTGTGAGCAAATTTAACCAATCTTGTTTGCAATCAGTGGCCCACATTTGTGGGAGTACTTTGTAGTACGTTATCCCATAGAAAATGTTGATTCTGAAAGGAAACTAAAGGTTTTCTGACAAATCTGTTGGGATGTACTCATTTATGCTGAGCATGGTACATGGACCCCTGAGGTTTGGGGGCTCCCTCTTGGCCACAAAGAGTCACTGCACTACCTCATTTAGGAGATGCTGAAACAGCATGTTCTGCTAACCAGCTAGCTACAATCGTCTGACTCTAGCTGTATATTTAGATTTTGAAACATTTGGGGGGGGGCTTTTTGAGTTGGCCCCAGAAACAACAAAAGTACACCTGGCTGCAGTTGCAGAGTAACACTTTATTTTCTAGGCTTCTGGCTCTGGAAAGGTCCAGGCCTTTGTCAGGCTGCGTGGACCCAATCAGCTTAACGAGCTTTAGCTCAGTGCTGGTTCTTAAATGAGCAATCTTCTTAAGTGCTTTGCGGAAGGCTCCGTGACACAGTGGGCTGGGGGTTGAACCTGTAGCCCAGGGTTCCCCAATTCTGGTCCATGAGGGCCAGTCTGCAACACAGTTTGCAGATTTCCCTGCTCAAACGCACCTAAACCTGGCAATTAGCTGGTGAGCTTAATAAGGTGTGTTTGAGCAGGGAATCTGTAGACTAGCCCCCCCAGGACCAGAACTGGGGAAACCTGCTCTAGCCTCTTTTTGTAACTTTGATCACTTAACACGTTTCCTGCCTGCTGCTCTTAAATCAAAATTTGTCTTAAGGAGGAAAAACTGTTTGGCCAGGGGCCCTTTTAGGATGCCCCCCCCCCCCCCCAACGTGAAGCCTGACCCTCTTTCCCACGTCCGTTCGCATTATTTGTGAATTGTCGTCGTCGTAGCCCGCCCCCCACACACTTGACTAGGTTTTTACCCGCCACCAAAGACTGGTGCCAGTCGTTGCACAAAAGTAAAACTCGACCTGACGTCTTTTGAATATTAAAATGTAATATTTTGATAACCTGTTTTTTTTGCGTCATCCTTGGCTATAGTCCATAAATAAACATCCTGGCATACTGAATCCATCTTGCTCCCGGCCACATGCCCTATTCTTCCTGGGACAGGCTCTAGGCAAACCGCAGTGCTGTACTGGATAAGCGATTATGGGAGATGGATAGATAACGTGATATTTTGGCTCAATATATTTGGACAAATGCGATATTTCTTTACACGTCATGCTGGATGATTGTGTTGTCCTCATCTCCGTTTCTGATTGGCTATCAGCAGTCTGGGCTTACGGTGAGGTTTCAGATAAGAAGCAGCCATTCCCTAATATAGACGGGGCCGAGAAATGATAACCAGGTTTCTTGCAGTGATGCTGAAACCCCCTCCCCTCCATTTAGGTGAGTTTCAGCATTGATTTAAAAAGTAGGAAATAACAGACATGCAAAACTCAGGCCGCAACCAAAAGCAGTTTCTGAGCTTTCAGGGAGGCGGCTTTTTACTGCCACCTTCTGATGGCGGGCCTGTTTACCATCACAGTGCACACTGCAGGTAGTGGGCAAAAGACGGGAGTGGCAGGATGCAACTCGTATGCAAGATGCATGCATATACTGCAAGCAGGAGCCTTCCCAGCATTCCCCTCACCCTGCATGTTTTTATATAAATATATAGCCAAAGGCTGATATCTAGTATGCGAGCTGGCTTATCTCTGACCTGGGGTAACTGCTGGCCCGCGTTTAGGTCAGTAACACAGTGACTCAGTGCAGTGTAGGCTGTGGACGTTTGTCTGAGGAGAAGGGCATAAAAATAATAATGATAATAATTCTTCATCTGTTGCTGTGTGGTTTAGTGGGTTAGGATGCTGTGCCTGTAATCAGGAGGTTATCAGTTCAAATCACAGGGTCAGCAGAGTGATTTCACTGTTTCACTAGTGCAAGACCCTTCACCCCCAATTGTGCTAGGGATCAGGGACCTCTTAAAGGAGGGGACAGTTAGGATGATTCCAAGGGTCCCTGAGAGCCAGGGGTCCTAAAAAATTTGGAACATAATATGACTGGTCTGGTTTTGGAGCCCAGTTTGATTTGCTTTCATGGGGCCCAAAATCTCTAACGACACCCCTGCCAGGGATTGCCTGACGATATTTTCTCAATTGTACATTGCGTTGGATAAAAGCATCTACTAAATAAATAAATTTTAAATCATCTACCCACTTGTCCAGTGTAAGGTCGCAGTGAGCCTGTTGCCTATAACAAGTAGCATGTCTATCGCAAGATGGAAACGGATGCACTATGGGCAGTGCAGAGATGGCAGCTTAGCTAACGGCATGTCTCTACACACATGGAGTACAAGGGAACCCCATGCACACTTAGCAAACGTTGGATTCAAACCCCCAGCTCTTGAGGTATGAGGTCACTGCTCCCCCCCTAGCCACTGTGCTGGCTTCATTTTATGATAATTGTTTTTATTTTGTAATATTGAAACTCAATCAAAGTATAGAACAGGTTAAACCTGCTATCTCCTGGTGAGGGACCAATCTTTGATTTGAGAAATGTGGGCGTTGGTGTGTAGGGCCGTCTGGGTCGAGCTTCCTGCTTCCTCGTCGTTCCTGCCATCGCTGTGCTGATGCACAGTAAGTAACCTCTCTCCATGTGAAAACCTGGAGGAAGCTCGTTGGTGCTGCCGTTCCGTACCTGGGCTCTCAGCAGGATGCAGGACCTCGGGATGGGTGGTCGCTATCTGCTGCCTCTCGCCCCCTCTGTGTTTGTTTTTACACGGATCCGGTTCAAACAAGTGGCAGGGATGAGGAAGCCCAGGTGGCATTCGGTAAAAGACAGCCTTGATTTATTTCCTTGTATGTTATTCTGGGCGGTCTTTTTTTGCAGATTTGGAATATCAAGCAGATGATAAAGTTGACACAGGAGCACCTAGAAGCTCTTCTGGACAAGTTCGGTGGTGAACACAATCCTCCCTCAATATACCTGGAGGTGAGTCTCGACATTTGATTGCTATTGCGTTAGGAAAATGGGTTAATTCTGGTTTAGTTTATGTGCAGATTTAATTTGGAATAAATTTACAGTGTAGATGCAGCTTGTTGATGCTGTAGAGGTCCAGCTGCGGTCAGGTTATCAATTTGATGGAGACATGGTATGCTGTGGGTGACCCTCGTGACCTTTAACCTTTGACCTGCCTACTCAGGCCTACGAGGAGTACACCAGCAAGCTAGATGCTCTGCAGCAGCGGGAGCAGCAGTTGCTGGAAGCCATTGGCAACGGAGCCGACTTCCCCTGCCCCGCGTCCTCGCCAGGTCCCGGACCCGGACCCGGCCCTGCCCTCCTGGACGTGAGGCTCGGGGGCATGCAGGGCTTCCCAGCAGCCCCCACCACTTTGGCTGTGCTGCCAACGCCCGCTGACCCCGCTCGCAACAACCCCAAGTCCCCCCAGAAACCCATCGTGCGGGTCTTCCTACCCAACAAGCAGAGGACAGTGGTGAGCATGAACTTGTCTACAGCCTGACCAGATGCGGTCGCTAAGTTAACAGCCAATACCTACCGGCCATGCTCACTGAGCCAACTCTCATAACCAAGAAGTCTGGTCTGCTATGCATTTTACTCTTTACCCATTTCTGTGTTACTCAAGCATTCATGGTTAGGTGTGTAGCGGAAGTTTAGCAAGTCACCACATGATCGCACACTCCCATCGACTTTACTCATCTAAGTAACTTGTGCCCTACGTTTAAATCTGACCTCAGAATTACTTTAGGTGATGAAATTTCTGCTGAGGAATGAATGAGAATGAAGAATTATGAGCAAGGTGTATTCCATGCCGTAAGATGATAGAGTATTTCAGGTTTATTTGTAGATTTTCTCAGATCCATAGCATGAAGAACTTAGCCACAGTCTAGCTTGTGACTTGGTAAAATTTTAATTTTCACTCAATGTTGGCACATTTTTGAAAAGATGCGTATCTCTGCCCTTCAGATGATATTTTCCCTGCCAATTAAAACTTTGTGTATTTGTGTGCCTGATCTCTAAAGGTCTCAGGCCTAGTCAGGAATTGAGAAGAATCCTCCCTGTGTTTGAGGTTAGAAGTACTGAGAGAGATCAGAGTGCTCTGGGATCTCTCTGGAACCTGAAGCCAGAAGGTTCTCCATGGAAACGGAACCCATATTTTAATTTCCTTTCTGGCCATGGAGGTCTTCGGAACTAATAAATCCAATGGTCTGGCCTGAGAGGTTTGCCAGGTTTCTCTGCAGGATATTGGAGCTCTTTCCAGCCCAGGTGAAATGAGTGAGGAATTTAAGGATGTAGGTGGTGTCTCATAACTCCCTGGCATTCTGCCCAGGGTGTACCCCTGACCTGTGCCCTCTGCTGCCTGGAATGAGCTCCAAGCGCCCCTCTGACCCATCCTAGGATAAGTGTTTACAGGATGGATGGATGATCCCCTAACAGTGATGCAGCAGTTAGGGTAGATTAATTGGACACTTGTGTTGGTGTCTTCTGAAGGACTAACAGTAGGGAGTAAGGGGATGGTATTCCTAGCTCGTCTCCTGGAGTTCAGAGTGTGATGGACCTTGCGGCTGATGGGTTCTTTTCTCCTCCAACTCCGTCCCCAGGTGCCAGCCCGCTGTGGCATGACTGTCAGAGACTCACTCAAAAAGGCCCTAATGATGCGAGGCCTCATCCCAGAATGCTGTGCGGTATACAGAATACAAGACGGGTAACTCATAGCGTCTAAAAGCTGTGACTTCTCCTCTTCTCGTTCAGTAGCTGTAGGTCTTTAGCTGGCCCACAACTGAAGTCAGGATGCATATTTTCTATGCTCCGCCCCTTTTCAGGGAGAAGAAGCCAATTGGCTGGGACATGGACATTTCCTGGCTCACTGGGGAGGAGCTGCACGTGGAGGTTTTAGAAAATGTGCCGTTGACGACGCATAATTTCGTAAGTGTGGCCAAAAATGTGAAGTCTTGAAGTCTAGTGGATCATGGCTCCATGGTATCAGTCTGACCCAGCTGACCCCACAGGTGCGGAAGACCTTCTTCACGCTGGCCTTCTGCGACTTCTGCCGAAAGCTTCTATTCCAAGGCTTCCGCTGCCAGACGTGCGGCTACAAGTTCCACCAGCGCTGCAGTACGGAGGTGCCGCTCATGTGTGTCAACTACGACCAGCTGGAGTGAGTGACCCAGCCGGCCAGCTTCCCACGACTGCCTTGGACGTTTGGCCTTGTGAAAAAACCGGTTCAGGAGGGTGGGGTTTCATCTAGAGAAGAGAGGTGGGGCCTGGGAAGCAGGTCCCAGTTTAATGTGGGCGGTGTGGCCAGAAATGTGTCAGCTAGTAATTGTGTTTCCAGCCAAATATGTTGTGGGGGGCCAGCATGTTGTCATTAGTACTGCCCCCTGATTTTCTCTGGTTGTTCTCTGCAGCTTGCTGTTGGTCTCAAAGTTCTTCGAACACCACCCTATAACGCACGAAGACACGTCCTCGGAGGGTACCACCCCTGTGTCGGATCTCTGTCCCTCCATGCCCCCCTCTGACTCAACCGGGTGAGGTGGAGGAATCTGCTAGCTTTGATGATGTACTCCGTGTCTGGGGCGGGGGTTTAGGCTTAGGGGTTAGGCTTAGTGCTAGACTGGAGTTTGTCGATGAGAGGGTGCTGAAAGGGTACCATAGCCCCCAAATAAACGATGCCTCATAAACCGTCATTTTTAAAAGTAATCTTAAGCTGTAGACTAATCATCAGCCATCACCCATAAACAGTCTTACAGTTAAAAATTAAACACAGAACTGCAGAAGACGTCTTTCTTAATCTATAATTATTATATTATAGTGGAATAGTCTGGCATAGGGCCTGGCATAACGTGGAATTAATGTGAGTTTCTTTCCATCTGAAGAACAGGTCTCCACCCTCTTTGGATAAAGCTCACTAATGTAACCTTTAGGTGAACGTGACTCGTGTGACCCAGAAGCCTTTGTGAGCCCTTGCGCTAACTGATCCCTGATTGGGTCTTGCAAGGGTTGCCATGAGAACTGATGGTCATCCCTAAATTGCCCTTGTATTCTTATTCTACCACTGGTCCCTGATCCATAAAATATGGGGTAGAAAAGATGCTGGGTGGGGTGAGTTTTATAGTCCTTCACGCTTGTTGTTGATGGAGGTCCTCATAGTTTGTCTTTCATTTCTAGGTCCTTGTACCACCCCTCCACCTCCCCCTCAAAGTCCATCCCCATCCCGCAAACCTTCCGTCCCGGCGATGAGGATCATCGCAACCAGTTCGGCCAGAGGGACCGCTCGTCCTCGGCTCCCAACGTGCACATCAACACCATCGAGCCCGTCAACATTGACGTAAGTGACAAGGAATCACCGCCCACCCTGGGTCCCCCGCGTTTATGACAGGAATGCTGTGAGAAATGGCTGCTGCAGCCAAAATAGCTAATTTCTTTCCTTTCCTAGTAACCCTAAATGCATATCCTGATGTTTAGCTGTCTCTTCTTTCAGGACTTGATTCGAGATCAAGGGTTGCAGAGGTCAGATGGAGGTAAGAATCTCGTGTTTCTTTGTTGTTTTGCTGAGTGTTCTTGTCTGTGTTTCTTTGTTTCCTGTGGCATTCTGATGTGCCTCAGTGGGAGAGTGAACTTGAGCAGATTCAGTTGGGTTGTTCTGCCATCTCTCATTTCTCCTTCAAGGTAGGAAGACCACGCCGTCTCATCGGTTAGCCTTCATCTTGCTAACTTTGAGTCCCCGGCCACCTGATTTTTGGTGGCCTCTGTTGGGCACCCCGAGGCCTCTGTGAAATGCACCCGCTTTTGAATTAATCGTATCTGTTTGTCAGAGTCAAATTTCGCAGCAGTCTCCTTTGAACAAATACTTAAAAGGCATCAGATAACTGGAATGTTCATTGGCTCATGCAGTTCCGTTTCAGAAATCTGAACCAATAGAAGCGGTGTGACGTGATGTCATAAAGGCCATTTTGGTGTGGCCACAGAGAAGTCCACTCCCACCCCCCCTTCACGTTGTCATGCCTCTTTTTAAAGGCCCGCTCTGGAGCCCCAGTGCGCCCGTGTCTTTAAAAAGCCCCCAGCCGTAGAAAGCTGAGCTGGGTGGGGTTTCCCCTGCATTGCCCACCCTCCCCTAACACCGGCCGCAGAGCACGCCCCCCACAGGGGCCCGTGGGGGGGGCTTCCCGGGCTTCCCAGCCCGTGATGTGTGTCTGTCTCTCTTCCCCCCTGCAGCCCCCCCGGGCCAACCTGCTCGCTGCTTGAGGAAGCACCGAACACGGACCTCAAGCCCCCTCCTTTACTCCTACCCCAATGACATTGTGTTTGATTTTGAGCCTGGCCCTGTATTTCGAGGTAGCTAGGCCTTTGTGTCCCAAGCTCCTTCTATCTCTCTCTCTCTCCTTTCTTTCTGTCTCTCTCTCATTCTTCCTTTCTCTCTCTCTCTCCCTCCCACTCTCACTGTCACTCCCCCTCTGCCCACATCTTCACCGTCTCCTGGAGCGTAACGTGCCACAGCTCCGCATGATCGGTGTTTATCTGACATTTTCTGTATTTGGACATGCCGGTATTTCCGGTGGCCCTCTAAGGAGAACGCTATGGCTCTGTAAAGCTAAATTCGGGACAGCGTGGTTCCCCGAGGTAGCTGACCATCTGACGGTATTTTAGGAGGCCTGAGAAGTTGTTTTGCAGTTACTGCTCTTGGGTGGTCATCTCACTGCATATTTCATACATGAGTCTAGTCCACGGGTTAGAATTTCTAAGGTCATAATAATGTTTTATTATAGTGCTTATAATTTTATTTATAAATTTATTTATTTATAATCTTAATTATCTTCAGTGTCCAGTCTGTGCTAAAAATACTAAACTAAATTATTGACTATGTAGGAGATATCTAGCTTGTTTTTCCTTGGGTGTCTGAAGTTTAATTCTCGAAAAAGTAGATTGTAGGCTTATGAAATAAGGAGTGAGGGGTCTGTTCAGGAGGCTGAGGTTATTCTGGCATGGGTGCGAGGGCACGGGCGCTGGTGTCCTTGTGTCAGTGTGGTTAGCTGGTGGAACCCACCCCCCCGCAGGTCGGGGTCCTGGCCGGTGAGCCATGTCAGCATGTGATGATGAAGAGTCGCTGGCACAGAGAGGACGAGCGCAGCTGTCCGCCCTTTCCAGGCGTATGCTAACTGTTAGCGAAAGGGGGGGGTTGAGATGGTGGAGGGCTTTAGCACAAGATGTAGTGAATAGGCCTGGGGCTCCTCTGCCGTTAGACTCCACCCACTACACCAGGTTGTGTGCCCCCCTCTTTGGAAATCCCCCCTGCGCCTGCATCGCATGTATTTTTCGTGACCCATACCCCCCCCAAATACACACCTGTGTAAATGATACAGTCAGAGCAAACATAGAATGCCCCTCGCACCCCAGACTGCCCCCCTCCCCCTCCGTCTGCTCTGTTTTGGATCCTGCTCCCCACACCTTCCTGCATTTCCACTGTCTCGCAGGATCCGCCACGGGGCTGTCAGCCACGCCCCCTGCCTCCCTGCCCGGCTCGCTGACCAGCGTCAAGGCACCGCAGAAATCACCTGGCCAGCAGAGGGAGCGCAAGTCCTCCTCCTCGTCCGAGGACCGCAACAAAATGGTGGGCAGTAGCCCCTCCCATCGTGACCTGAATACAGCTTTTATTTTATAAATTCACTTTATGCTTAATGTTAAACAGCAGACAAGAATTCACACAACTGAAATGTAAAGATTTGAAAGGAATCAGTGATAAGTTGGCTGGTATATGGTCAATTATTAATGTGGTACTGGTTTGCTCCCCCCCCCCCCCCCATAGAAATCTCTGGGTCGGAGGGACTCTAGTGATGACTGGGAGATTCCAGAAGGCCAGATCACGCTGGGCCAGAGGATAGGCTCTGGGTCCTTTGGGACGGTTTACAAGGGGAAATGGCACGGTAAGGGAGACTATTGCCGTTTGTGTCCCAAGGGGGGGTGGGGGGAATTTGCATAAGCGGTGATGTCAAAGATACCTGAGCTTATCAGCTTTCACTAACCGCTGCTTGTCTTGACCCCGTGTATTTATTTCATTTTGAATAAAACATACAAACGGCCTGCTGTAAATACAGATGACAGGAGCAGGAGTCACATTTCACTCTTGATAAAAGACCCGGAGCTTTGCTGTGTACTGCAGCACTCATCGCCACCACCTCCCACCACTTGAGGGCACTGCTTCATTTAACACTGATGTGTGTGCTTGTGCACAGGTGATGTGGCTGTGAAGATGCTCAATGTCACTGCCCCCACTCCTCAGCAGCTACAGGCCTTCAAGAACGAAGTGGGCGTTCTCAGGTAAGAAGCAAAGCAAAGTACTTCTCTGCCACGAATTGGACTCAGGTTCATATAATGCTGCTCATATAATAGCACCACCTGCGATATATAACAGGTGCAGTTTGAGTCTCTGGCCTTCGTGGTGGCATTGGCAGTACATGAAGACTCTTATTTTATCATCCATCTTTTTTATTGATCCTAGGAATAATGTTTCCAGTTTTGTATATTGTATAATATTGTTCCATTGCTTATTTCTCAGAAATAATTAATATGGGAAGGTAAAATTAATGATTTTCTGGAGTTTCTTACTCGATCTGCATCCCTGATCTTTATTGGACTGGATTTGTCAACAGCAGACGTCTTGGAGTTCTGGCTGGTGTCCTAGTGCGATCCATGCGGACTGAAAGCTTTGGGGTTGCCTTGTCGGTGGAGACGAGCAAAAACCTCACAGCAAAAACTCTTCTAAGCTTGATAGACTTCTCTTTGAAAATGCTAATAAAATATCCCCCCCATTTAACACCCCTCCTCCAGGAAAACGCGGCATGTCAACATCCTGCTGTTCATGGGCTACACCACCAAGCCGCAGCTGGCCATTGTCACGCAATGGTGCGAGGGCTCCAGCCTCTACCACCACCTGCACATCATCGAGACTAAGTTTGAGATGATCAAGCTCATTGACATCGCCCGGCAGACCGCCCAGGGCATGGAGTGAGTGCCCGGCCTCCAGGAGTGGCAGGGCCACGTGGGCCTGGACCACTGCACAAGGCTTACAGTCTGTATAGGGCTGATTCTGCAGGTCTTTGTAGTAGTAGTAATAATAATATGTTTTAGGCTAACATGAAATTAGCAAACTGCCAGAAAACAGGGAGAAATAAACAGGGGAAAGTGATACACTATGAAAGCAGGATTTTTATTATTTTGAGATGTTGAAAAAGGATGTCGGGCAGAGGCTATATGATTGCACATCGCTGAGTTTAAAGCTGTACTGAAAGGAAATGGTACAAACGTCATTCTTCACACTGACTTCAGGAGGATGCTGCAGGAGATGGCCAACGTAATTGAAGTAAAATGTTCCCTTAAAAGTAGAGTATTAAACTTGCAATTACATGTCGAAAGGGTGTATGTGCTTGTGAAGTTGTAGTTAACCTGCTTATACACACGTACCCTGTGTGGATAGGATGCGTTGATTAGATCTTGAATGGTGCATAGGGTGAGTTTTCATGAACCATGGTTCCTGTCCATTTATCTACCTCACACTGAGCCCTAGACCAGCTGGGATGGATGCAGCTGGTGCCGAGTTGATTCCACTGAAGCCTGTTTGCTTTTATCCCACAGCTACTTGCACGCCAAGTCCATCATCCACAGGGACCTGAAGAGCAACAGTATCCTTCCATCTATGACCGAGTGCCCCCCCCCCCCGCCATATAATTTATAAATAAACACCCATGACAAGACCCTTGGGTAAGAGCACAGTGTTATCTGGGGCTGCTTCCTTAACCAGGCCAATCAGACATTTTCCTGCACGAGGACTTGACTGTGAAGATTGGTGACTTTGGCCTGGCCACGGTGAAGTCTCGCTGGAGTGGCTCACACCAGTTCGAGCAGCTCTCTGGCTCCATCCTGTGGATGGTGAGTGCCTGCTTTCGCTGATGACAGCTCTGGCCGTTTTCTGCCTGTGCCTCAGTGGATTGCCGAGCATCACTTCCCAAGTGCTTTTGTCTGCCCGTAAGAACATCTCAGGGCAGCTGATACCCAGTAATGACCCTGTAGTCAGTGTCCAGGGTCGTGATGCAGTTTTCCAAACCCCCGAGAGCTCATGCTTGAGCCCCCTTTTTCTCCTGGTCTCGCTTCGTCTCTTCTGCTCTTCTCATTTAATCCTACTGTCTAGTAAAACCTACTCCAAAATAAAGCCCACAATTCTTCCTCCTGATTCCAAATCAAATCTTAGAGTTTCATTTTCCTCAAAGTTTATCACAAGTCTTCCCTTCGCATAGCCTACTGTCGCATGGCCAGCTGTTGTTGCTAAATTCAGTCTGCTTGTGGGATAAAACAACACAGACTGTCTGGAAGAACTGTCACGGCTACCCTCTGTTTATTCACACGTACAGCATTTCTTTTTATTATATGTCTTTATTGCAGCTTTATGTTTAACCTCTCACGCTTTGGTTTGCTTATATCCCCAGGCACCAGAAGTGATTCGCCTGCAGGATAAGAACCCCTACAGCTTCCAGTCAGATGTGTACGCCTTTGGGATTGTGCTGTATGAGCTCATGTCTGGAGCGCTGCCCTATTCCAACATCAACAATAGGGATCAGGTGGGTCGTGTGGGTTTTGTTGGTTGCCCTGTGGACTGAAGGGCACTCCTGAGTCCTCAGACACCTGCCTGTGTTGTGTTTGCAATGCTTGCTGTTATAAGATTGCAGACAATGAAGGTTTTGGATGCAAGAACTATGCATGATGGGATATATTTGCAAAGGAGGTAGGGGTCGGTGCTGTCTGATAGGGTGGTCGTTGACCCCATACCCCGTTTCATGTCTTCTCATAAACTGGATCTTAGCAGAACTTGCTGACAGAAATTTCCCTGGGTGAAAATGTGCGGTGGGGGGGGGGGGGGTTGTCAAGGTCATGCAGAAAGTCCCTTCAGCCCCTAAGCTGTGACACGAAAAAGCAACAAAAATCTCTTTGACCCGTTAGCTAGTGAGGGGACCATCTGCCAGAAGATGGCAATTAAAGTTCTGCAGCAGACACCTCACGGTCGCCAAGGACGGGGAAGTTAGCCCCATTCATGCATAAGTTAAATGGTCAAGTTCATGCATAATGTCAAACGGTCGAGGGATGTGATTCTGGATCAAATCATTTGGATTTTTTCAGAAAGTAAGTTGCTGAGATGTAATGATTGCACAGGGAAAGCTGCCCTGTCAGCACTGTGAGGCATTAGTGAATTCTGAGAATAGCATATGGCTTTGGATTTGGAATAACAGTCTGTGCAGCAGGACTTTCACACAACCTTGATATCTCCTTCAGGGTTTCGGGAACAGTAATGTGGCTGCAGTTATGCTCTGTTTGTAATTTTAGCTCAGCAGAGAGATCATACCTCTCTGTAAATTAAAGCATACAGCTGAGCATGTTTTGGTTGCATTTCAGTAACATTTTCTCCCATCCCTCCACAAAGCTCTTACTGATGACGACTCTCAGACATGGTGTCCCATGCACTGTTTACCGGTGAGGATTGGCTCTGTGACAGCTGTGACTCCACCCCACCTCATTGTTTATTGGCTGCTGGTTCTCCAACCCCCTTGCAGATCATCTTCATGGTAGGGAGGGGCTACCTGTCTCCGGACCTCAGTAAGGTGCGCAGCAATTGTCCCAAGGCCATGAAAAGGCTGATGGCTGATTGCCTGAAGAAGAAGAGAGAGGAACGCCCACTCTTCCCTCAGGTAACCCACAGCTAGAGTCTGTATGTCTTGTCCATTATGCCCCCTGATGCTTAACGACCATAATTATGCCAAGGTTTTCAGTTAGCGTGTCGCTCCTAATTCATCGTTAAGGTAATCAGTATCAGTGCAGCACAGCTGGAGGTTATCGTCACGTTACCTACAGTACTGAAAATAAATTCTTTATCCCTCTGCTGCTAATGAGATTTCTTGATGTCCAAAGTAATGGATTTAAGGAACAGCACAGTGCCAATTTACTGTCCAATTAAGGAAATACCATTATAATCTAGCAGGTGCTGTGTCTTGCCAGCGGGCTTCGGGGCTTTTGATTTTATAATTTTTTTGTAAAGATTTGGGGTGGTGTGTGTGCTTATCGCCCCCCCCCCCCCGAAGAATTGCACCTGGGCCCCTCCCTCCCTCTCCACACACACATACACACACATTTGATAGCAGTGTGTGGCTGGCACCCAGAGTCTGACCCTCCCCCCTCCCTGTAACAGATCCTGGCCTCCATTGAGCTGCTGGCTCGCTCCCTGCCCAAGATCCACCGCAGCGCCTCTGAGCCGTCGCTGAACCGCGCCGGCTTCCAGACCGAGGACTTCAGCCTGTACACCTGCGCCTCCCCCAAGACCCCCATCCAGGCCGGGGGATACGGTGAGCATCTGCGGAAGGCCTCCTGGTGATTTCATGATCAGCAGGGGGCAATCTGCCTGACTGTACTACTGCTAATACTGGTAGTTTGTCAAAACACCGGAGTTTTGTACCTCTTAGACCTGTGTTTCTCAGTCCAGTCCTCAGGGACCCACAGTTCGTCCATGGTTTTGCTCAGGAGCTGGGAGGGAGCAAAAACGTGGACTTTGTGTGGGTCCCTGAGGACCGGACTGGGAAACACGTAGACCTTTGACCGCTTTATCCCTTTTAACAGAGACGGTTATATACTCCCTTCCCCAACCATTGTGCCATTGTACCTTTTGAAAAGATGTGTGCACGTTGACTTTGGGTTGTCATGTTGTTTATTTTCTGACCAGCAAAGTCCTAAATCCCACCTATAATCCCATTTAATAACACATCGGACGCACAGTTTTCATTTGCTACTTAAAAGTGGTTGTTTGCAGTCTAATAGAAAGTCCTTCTGAGTCTAAACACAAACAAATGTCTGGATTAAAGTGAAAACCATCTTATAAAATGCCTTTTTCTTGTCTTCTTCATCTCGACAGGGGAGTTCTCAGCATTTAAGTAGACGGATTCTGCTCGTTCATCCCTCGTCACTTTAAAGAAAAAGACTTTAAAAAAAAAAACGAAAAATGAAAAAAGGAAAAAAAAAGTCTTGTGTTCCTACAGTGGGTCCATCCATTACAAACAAATAGTTACAAAGAATGTGATGTTTTCCTTATTGTTATCTGAAGAGCAACAGCTGGGCTGGAGCAGCCAAAAAACAGTCTCACTCAAACGAGAAAGCAAATGTGGACAATGTGGCTGATGGAGAGCCAGGGGAACCAGAGGCCTGGATGAAGAGCCCCCTCCAACGCCATCACAAGGCGGAATGAAGGATGAGGAGAGTCGACGATGGGCGGGGGAAGGGGGGCAGCTCAGCTGTTGCTGGGGAGATGCCTAATCTTGTCCCTCCTTCATGGGGGAGGGGATGGGGAGAAGTGTCACGCAAGGTGAGCTGGAGCACGGCAACCACGCTTTGACCAATGGCATTGAAGGGGGGAGGGATGTAGCATTTTTCTGCCTGTCCATTGGCTGGAGAAGGCTGACTGGCACAAGTGGCAGCCAATCGCAAGCCCAGGAGGGACACAGGCAGCAGCAAAGCTAATGGAAGACAACTTGAATGGTTTTCTTTGTTTCATATGACTGTTTTTTGTCTTCTTACCTTGGTGTTGGGATTTGGAGACACGAACACCACCGACTTTTAGACCTTGAGTTAATTTTAATTTTTTTTGTTTGTTTATCAGGTTATGTTTGCGAGAGAAGGATGACAAAAATTACATTCCATCACAGGCAAATCACTGCACTTTTGATGCGCTCTGAAGAAGCTACAGAATAAGCAACCTGTCTGCTCATGGACAGAGGCTATCGAGTCTCCAAAACCCCCCACCCCCGTTTCCCGAAATGTGCATGTCGGTCTCTGGAATGCATGTTTGCCGTGTGTCTGTGGAGGTCAGCCTGATAAGAGGGTGAGTTATGGGTATGTGTACGTCGGCTGGTCACTGGCGAGGAGGAGCTCTACCTGAAAACAGTCTCATTGCAGAGTTCCGATAAAACTGCCGGTGCTTTAACCATCAGGCATGATTGTCCTTCTTTGGTCGATCTGCCCCCTGTTGGCTGTGGATGGAATGGAAGTTTGGACCCAGAACAGGAAGCTGTTTGAGTGTTTTAGTCTTGCTACTGTGAGGTTTACACTTCTGTTACACATCGTGCCACAATAAGCCAGATTCCTTAATGCAGTGAATAGTTTGTTTGCCTGTCTGTTCGCAAGCTTTTTGTCAGCAGTGCCATCTTATCTCAATGGTTTTCTGCCGCTTTCCGTCAAATTTGTTTCCTAATCTTTCAGTGGAGAAAGGGATTTTTGTTTTTTAATTACTTTTTTTTTTTAAATCTTGCTCTGAGTTTACATGCAACCCTCTGGCGTGAATTCTTGAGGGAGAAACGAAGTCACATCAGATGACTGTTTACCTGCTAATCTAGTTATCTTCTGTCCTTGGTCGTGTTTTGAAGGCTCACTTGGAGAATAGGTCTCCCGCCGTTCCACACCTACGTCTTCACATTCCAGTGTTTGTTTTAAGGGTCACAGCTTTTGTTTGTTTGTTTGTTTGTTTGTTTGTTT
>JAAGVU020000001.1:30353672-30364899 GCA_011763525.2 Mormyrus iriodes
TTTGTTTGTTTGTTTGTTTGTTTGTTTGTTTTTGTTTTCGTTTTCCTAAGCTTGCCAAGATTTGTGGACAGGCCGGCCTGAGAAGATTAGATATTATTATTATTATTTATGGGATAAATATTTTAATGTTTGAGAACTTTTATGCTTTTCTCGTCTCTGTAACTGATTTTCTGTCAGATGTTTGCTTGCACTTTGTAGTAATGGATCCAAACATATATGAAACACTTTAATTTTATATGAGCGTGTGTGTGCGTGCGTGCGCGCGTGTGTCTGTGTGTGTGCGTGTGTGCGCGCGTGTGTGTCTGTGTGTGTGCGTGTGTGTGCGTGCGTGCGCCTGCATCATAACATTAACTGCTTAGTCTAAGCCTGAACTGCCATATTATGTTGGCATAAATCCCAGACCCTCCGTTTTGCAGGGTTTTGCATAAATTCTGTTTGACTCTCCGTTAAGCGGAAGGGAAGGGGGGGCTGTACCGTCAGTACCTAGCTCCGTTCTGTGGCACTGTACCGCGCGCGGGGTGCAGATGTGATAACACTGGTTCTGCCCCTGCTCACGTTACTCTCCAGACTTGATTATACAAATGTGGACTTTTGTGTCAAATGACCGCAAATAAAAACCGGGGTGGGTACTGCGAGGTGACTTTGTCACACACACCCACCCACCATTACTGTTGCAGCTCAATCACTCGCTTTTCTTTTCTTCTGCCAGTAGGGGGCAGTGTTGACCGATCTGAATACAGCGAGTTGGAGGGAGGAGAGGGCAGGGATCTAAATGAACGTGTTTCTTGTGGGTTCCGTCGATGCCTCCATGCCTCTTCGGAAGTCTGGAATGAGTAAATCGGAAAGAAATACAGATGACTGGCAGTTTATATTTTTAAACTGGTAGGTCTGTCATAGAGGAGGGATGTCAGGCCACTGCGGCTGCATGTTGCATTAATTACACGTGGCTCGGTTACACAAACGCGCTGTGCTTGTTTAGCGACAGTGTGGTTAGCGTGACACCTTCACCCCTATGCTGACTTAAAGATGCATGTTGCTGTCTTAATGAGTCCAGACCCCCCACCCCCTTCCATGGATGATGAAAGTTCATCCCAGCTGGCAGCCATGTATAGCTGAGGTGGGGGTGGGCAATGGAAGTGGCTTATTCAGATGTAGGGACCCCTTCCCCCACCTGCCTGGGTGTCCCACTGTGACCCCCACCCCCATTTGCTCAGAGTCACTATTTAGCAGCTGGCTACACATGCTGGGCCAAGCATTTGTAAAAATCTGGTTCAGTACTAAGCACCAAGCATCTACGCATAACTGATCTTTAACTGTTAATTGTCTCACAGGAAGACCATATCACTCCCCAATAACAAATATAGACCAGGATCATAATATGATGAACTGTATAGGAGCAGAGATCAGCTGATTTTTAAACCCAGAGGGGCTTGTTAAGGCGCTAAGGTTGGGGGTCCCCATGTCCAACTCACAATCAAAGCTTAATGTGGCACGAGCCCCCCACAGCTGTCAGAACAGAGCAGGGAGGACCGTGGGACACTCAGTGGACAGATATGAGATTTATGGGGCCTGATGCAGCATTACGTAATTTTACATTTACTTTTTGTTTTTTCCTCTCTCCAGAGCAGCCTTTACGGATTAGCATTATATTCAGTTATAACTGGGTATTTACCAACATCAGTCAAGTTAATTTAACCTTGGGATCTCATCACTGGCCTGTGCTCTGTGCTGCCTCAAGCTTCTGGCACCGGTGCCCTCGCTGAATTCATGTCTGAAAATGTTTGAATTGTACGTCTAAACCTTCTGGTTCAAACTTCGCCAGTGTATCAGTCTGATAGCAAAGCCAGGTCTGCTTCCTGTGAATGAGACGCATGCAGTTTGTTGTAAAGCTACAGTCGTCTGTAGCAGGGGTCAAAGGTCAACTGCGGCACCTAAAGAATATTTGTCCTCTTCCTAGCCTTATGGGGGTGATCCTGTTATGACCATGAAGCCTCTGGTCCTGGTACCTCTGTCAGGACAGGATGAAATCCCATCCCGCATGTGGCCACCATTAAAGATGGTCCCCACTGAAGCAAAATTCAAAATAACGTAGCGTTGCCTGGTCTCCGTTCATCTATTGGCTGAGCCGTAACCTATCGGTACTGACGAAATGGGATCTCAGGGTATTTCCTCGATGTTTACAGTGATTGGTCCTTGAGCTATAACAGTACCCGGCTGGCCCTTTGACAGCCACTCACGCTCCAAGTTGCCTCTCAAACAGAGCGTGGCAGCGCTTATCGGGAATGGCTGGTGGCTCATCCCACGAAGGACTCTTTGGGGAGACATCGATGGCTGTGGCTGTCCGTTCACACGTAACACGTTTCTGTTATGAAGTCCGCAATCCATTTCATTTATATATTTTGTGTTTATATAAGTTTGTGTAGGATTTTACTTAGTTTTCCTGTTAGCGTGATGACTAAAGGTTGAAAGAACTGGATTCCCAACTGTATGATTGTGACGAAGGTTGGAAAAGATGAATAAAGACCTCCTTCTTTCGTGAAGGCCTGCTTCGCGGTGGGGCCGAGCTGCCTGCCCGCTGAGGTCTGTGCTGAAGGCGATGTCCTTGCTGACCTATTTATTTTCGACATCCCCATCCGGGCTGCTGTGTTTAACGGTGTAACATTAAAAACCTATGATGATATAAACTGCAGAATACGCGGGGAACTTGTGTTTTAAGATAGCTGTATTTATTTTATATAAATATTTTATTTTTTAAAAGGATGTTGTTACAGAGGTTTATCTTTTAAAGCGAGCGTGAACCATAGAGATTATGGACTAATTTGGTTTCGACTTGATTGTCACGTTTGACCCTCCTCTGCTTTTGTTTTATTTATCTGTGCTATCATTGCTCCCTTCCTTCACTTTGTGGTCCCTCTCCGTATCCTGGATCTGTATCCACCAGCACACCCCCCCCTTCACCGGCCCACCCCCCTAACTTTCTTATCTAAGAACTTTGTCACACTCCCTCACGGTGACAGCACTTGTAAATTTGTACAATGAAAATATTGTCAGTTTGCTAGAAGGCATGGAGACTAAAAACAATGGAAAAAAAATAAAAGCTTAAGATGATAAAGTTTTGATAGATGAAATTCTAAGAAACTATTTCAGTGTAAAAATATTTAAGACTGTATTATATTAAAAGAAAAAGAGGTTAATGTATTTGTTGTGAATATGAGAAACGGATATATTAAAGTGCATGAAACATTGTCAATCTTGTGTAGATATTTCTCCCCCCCTCTCTTTTAATGTCTACGTATTTGACTAGCACAGTGGTGGGGCTATGAAGCAACCTGCTTGTGCCATCTGTTGATTCTGCCGCTGTCTGTGTTTCATTTGGTCTCCACCAGGGGGCAGCAGCTGCCAACACACCAGTGAATGTTACAGCAGGAAAAGTAAACCAGAACAGTCTGTATTATTTATTTATTTTTTCCCGAAACAGTGAATTATTTTCATTAGCTGAACATTCTTGGCATGTTCCTCCCACTTCAGAGACCTTCATCCTCTTCGTCGATGAATCACTGGCAATGTTTGATATAGATCAAGGCTGTTTATACAGAGCAGGGATTCTATCACAATCCACGTTTGCTGTGAAACAGCGATGCATTATCTGGTTTAAACCACATGCCATTTACTGCTTAATAGCTTTCTTATTAAAAGGGTTTTGCATCCAATTCGGATTATGTACCTCGTTCAATAATACCACACCAACTCGTTCCCCGAAGGTGAACTGGAATCCTCTTTATCTCCAAGTCCAATTAATGAAATTGTGAGCTACCTGTTTTGACGTTTAGCCGGGCTTGTTTTTCTTACTCTGGTGGATGGACATGAGCCTCATTAAGCCAGGCTGCTGGATCCAGCTCTCAACAGGTGTGCTGAGGGCCATGGTAATAACACTGCTCGAGGGCCCGGGGGTATTCGGAAACCGCGGTTTCCCTGGTGATGCCGACATGAACAATAAGACCTGCGTTCTAATTAAAATCAGACCCCATAGTTTCCCGCCATCCTGCCTCACATCTAACCATGTGCCCTTCATGAGCGGGTCTCTGAGGCTACATTAAATCCGTTACTTTGTGTCTAACCAGTCATTTGTGATACGGTGATAATTCAGACGACTCCTGTTCTCCCCTGAGGTGTTGATATAAGCACCATTGCACGAGTTTATCTCCTCTAAACATTCAGATTACGACGCGGAAGGTGAAATCGTGCAAGGAGATCTGTGTGCCACCGCATTTGCAGAATAAAAGGTCTCTATTCTTTTGTTCGCTGAGAACGGTGGCTGCAACTGATTTGTCTGGCCTCGCCTGCCTATAGAGGGCCCTCCGCTATCCTGGGGCTGTTACCAGTGCCAGCTCGACGGGACGGGGTCCGGTCCGGAATGAACCAGCTTACCACTGAAGTCAAACCTCGCCGTTCGACACACCTGTGATCTCACAGGGCAGAGTTACATGGCTACACTGAAGGTAGGATGTCCAACCCGACAGAGCGGTGAAATCTGTAGGACTGGGCTGTGTTGGTCTACGCGCTCCCTTGTAACTACGCGGCATTTGCGTGTTAAGTGATCAAACAGCCTTATGTTTAATACACCACAACTCCCCAGGAAGGAAAGTGGTCCGGAGACTGTGTAATACTGTTTTAAACATATAGGTGCCCTCTCAAGCTGCAAGGGGCTTCAGCCATTTTCCTCTGATACGCGTCTGAAGAGTGGGGGGGCAGCTACTGCATCAGGCTTGTTTTTTTGCCTCTCTTTAGCAGATAGATGTTGCATATTCTGTTGCAGGGCTTTCTGACGTGGGGGTGTCCCTGAGGACCGACACGCCGGAGGAAACGCCCAGAAGGTCTGGTTCTGCCTGAGACATGGAGCTGGTCCGGCTTGCAGCCCCTCCTCCATATCGCTGGCAGTCTCTGCGCAGGGCCCCTATTTTTGGGCCCCTGGGTTTCCCCACTGAGTGACTCGTCGTTTCAGACTGCCCATCCCATCAGCCTCCCTCCCCAGACCGTTCAGCTCACACTTAATAACGCGCACGTCACCAGGGACCCCTTGTGCTGAGAATGCAGCAATCCCTCTAGACCCATGACTGGTGTCATCGCCGGATGTGTGTCTGACACGCTATCGATCCGGCAGCCGGCTCTGTATTCTGCTGAACCTTCCATCGATGGGCCCCGACCGTGATGCTCTGTATGTCAGGCTCTATCGTCTGCGATCCAGAGCTCCTTTAATGCTGGGAGGCAGATGGGGACTCTGGGCAGCCCTGGGTACAGTGAGATCAGATCCCTGGCACATTACTCCTTCCTTGCTAATATGTCTGTGTTCCCCTCATCCCCAGAAAATGCATCTAGACCCAATGCCTGACCCCAGCCACGCGCCTCTCTGCGCTCTGACACCCATTATATCTTCTTCCTCATTTACTCCTCTGGGGTGGGGCTCAGCAGGTTAGGTCTCCGTGTCTGTAACCAGAAGGTCGCTTGTTCAAATCTTTTGCTCAGCAGAACTCCCTGGAAAATGCCCCTGAGGTGTTGGCTAAATGTCTGACCCTGCATACTGTCCCCATAATTCATTCTTAACTGTATGTCTTAAAAGGAGAGCATGATGGAATATGTGAAAACAAAAGCATTCTATGTGCCTGTACTCATACTTGTGCAAACAGCAAATGAAGTATCATTTTTGTTTCATTTTATACTAATGCCAAACTTAGCTGTAAGATTCTGCCCCTCCCCACTCATTTGCTCCTGTGCTTGAGTCATGTGACTCTTCCCCCCACATCACTACAATCAAGTCTCACAGTGCCTTCCTCCCCCACATGAACCGCTATGTGTTTTTCTTGCAGGTTTGATCAACTTTCTCATATGTCAGGATCCAGGAGAGTTAAGAGAGCCTTGGGTGTTGGTGGGTGCTGGGAGGGGGGGGGATTTCTATAAAGGTCTCTGGGATAAAGTTAGATGAATGATAATGGGGCAGAGGGGTTGGTGAATGGGGGGGGCAGTGGCTACAAAGCACGCATGATACAGCGGTGAATTAATTAGCGGAGGGAAAATTCAATTTGATGGCGTAGTTAGTGAGCACGGCTTAATCACTAACACCGTAATTATAAAGGCTTCTGAACGACTTGTGAGGCTTCCTCTCTAGCAGACGGGGCCTCGCAGACTCAGAAATGCAATTACAGCAAACCTCGGCACAGATTACCGCTCCAGATAAGGTCACCGCCACGCGCTGGCCCCTGTCACCCCCCTACCCCTAACGGGTGCTCCCTCCCAAAGTGCATAATTTGTGGCCCACGGACGGGTGCGACAAAAAACACGGCGTGTCGGCTGGCTGCTTGTCCGGAACGAAAGCAGTGCCCCCTGGAGGCCTTGAATAATTTGGGTGGGATGAAGGAAATGTCAATGTTTGCTTGGATTAATATTACTGGAGATGCATGGCGTACAGGTAGAAACAGTGTGCCAACGTTGCCAGCAGGAGATATGCGTGTCTGCTTCAGATGGCGTGATTGTGCCACAGTCCTGCCGATGGAGAATGCCTTGGATGCATAAGTCATGCGCGTGTGCTGTCTGATTCTGGGCCTGGGATTCTTCTTGGATTTAGGCAATTCAAAAAATATGGGCAGCTTAATTTCAATCATTATAACAAAATAATGATAATGATAATGATTATAAGGCCATCTAACGGTGCGAAGCGACTGTGACGATGTTTCCGGGTTTAATGTTCTGCCAGATACCGAGATCCCGCTCGGCATTTAATAGTCAAAGTGTGATACTGTCCAATGGGGATTTTCTTTATCGGTCCTAAGGGTGGTACACGCTTTCATGCTAAAAAGCCCTTTCTTTCACAGAGTTCCTAGATTTAAAAAAAACAACGAAAAAGAAAACGGGAGTTCTTCAGAGAGCAGCGAGTCTTTGGGGAGCAAGGGAGACGCTCTCGTTTGGCGGGCGGCGGGCGAGCGAGAGAGAGAGAGAGCGAGACAACGAGAGCAAGGCGACCTGGGATAGCAGGATTTGCGGGAATGCCAGCGCCTGCTCAAAAAACATTTTGGGAGGTGCAGAAGAAGGGCTTGAAGCTGATACATCGGGGGATAAAAAAAGAGGACGGGAGCTGGGGGGTAGCTGGGTTCCTGTTGTTTTGATTTAGTGTTAATTGCGACGTGGAAAGCGCCTTTAAAACGAAAGCATCGCTCGATCATTTAAAGGCATTGATTACGCCATCGGCTCAAATAGCATATTATCTCAAGCGGGGGGGTGGTTGGGGGGGTGCTTTTTCTGTATGTGCTGGCCTTCTGCTTCCCCAGCATAAAATACTGCCGGGAAAGTGCTTATGTCAGGCCAGAAAGAATTGTGATTTTGGACCCTTCGCTGGCTTATTTTTAATTAACGTTACAATTGTATTTAACGCTGTAAGTGTCAGCTCTACAGGCCTGGGCACTAGCATTATATCATTAAATTGATTACCTCATTAAACACACGCGCGCTTTAAATAAGTAATTTCATGTAGCGGATAATTTAATGGAGTCCTGGGGAGTGCATTCCTGGCCGGACTCTGGCTCCTAGGCTACTTCGCTGGCAGAAAATAGCGGCATGAAAGTTCAAGAAAATCACCGGAACTGACTGATTGGCGCTGTGATCTTCTGTAGCCGAGGCTGTGGGACCCAGGAAAAGTGAAGGGCAGAGTTCAGAAATTGCTCCCCAAATATGACGTCCATCCAGCACAGTAAAAAGGGGCACGGGGAGCCTGGTGCCTATCCCAGGTAGCACAGGGCACGAGGCAGGGGGGCAGCAAAAAAAAAAGGGTTGCCAGGCCATCACAAAGATGCACAATCACACAACCACTCACTATGTGTGATTTAGAGACAGTGGTTCAGAGCTGTACATGTTTTGTTCATGGGAGTTTTACAAAAATGTGTGTAGAGGAGGCAAGGCCAAGACATCTGATTGGTTGGTCCCACCTCCTCAAGTTACTTGGATCCACCTACTCTACAATCTGATAGATTATCTCTCTGAACCAATCATTTTTCATTCTGCCTTCAGAACATTTTTGTGTAAGTAAAACTCCCACAAGCACATGTTTTTGGACTGCGGTGGACCTGCAGTGCAACTCCAGAATAAGGTCTTGCTTTAGCAGAATGAGGCTCTTCACTGTCCTTTGTGGATTGTAACTATGACAAATGATACACCAGGCATTTCAAACAAGACGCAGCCAGAATGTCTGCACCACTGAGGTTCAGCCACCGGGTCCCAAATGCATGCTAATGATACAGCACCATGCTGGCTTTGTCATCGGAAGGCCTTCGGCTAAAAGTGGATCCGGCAGAGAACCTGGGCCAGAATCGGCTCATGTTAGGATGACCCTCATGTTGCCAATACATCTGAAAACTCTCAACCACCTGACCTGTTTGGGCTAGGCCAATTCCAGCCCTCTGGCAATTGTGCTGTGAAGAACAGAATAGACAGGAAGGTGGATAGTACCTGAAAAGAGTACTGTCTAATCAAACACACAGCTGTACTTATGGGGACATCCAGAGTAAACATGAAGACGAAATGCACAGTGCAGGGACAACACAGCCAGGACGTTCGGATCCCCCTCAGTGATGGCAAATGAGCGATAAACAGAAGCGCATGGAATCTCTTAATTATCCGTCTGGAGAATAAAGATGAAAGTGTCAAAATCTCTGGGTGAAAAGCAACATGGTTCCCAAAAAGGGCCTGTTAGAATGATATGAGTTTAAATATTAAAGGTGTTATTATCAAGATATTAAACCGCCTACGCAGTGAACAATATAGATGGTAACCTAGTTCCTATAAGATGACAGTTACCACACTGCGATGTTAATTAAGGATAAAATCGGCTCGTAAGCAACATAACGATCCCGCCGTGTAAGTGAACTGCTTAGACATTAATTGGACCTGTGCTGAGACACCACTGTGTTTATGGTAAACAAGTCAGCGGCCATCATTTTCAAAGCCACCCATCGCCCGGAGACCATGGCTCCCATCAGGCGTCTCCTGAGCTGTTTTGTCAAGCGGGAGTCCTTACGAGTGGTTCACATCGAGAGCGATTTGCTGCTTCGCAGGTATTATTATCCGGCCAGAGAGAGACGTCACCTGGGATCTCTCACCTCAGATGAGATTCTTAAACACTGTGATTCATAGTGTTTGAAATGCTAAACCTGTGATGGCGGAGTGTGGCTCTGCCCATGAGGAATTTTCTCATCGCCGACCCTGGGCTCGCACGGTGATATTGGTGTATATCATTCTGTGTACGGGTTACCTGTTATTCTACTGGACAGCAGAAGAGTTCACCTAAGGGGTCCATTCAGCTTGGAGTACTAGCCATTTATACAGCTAGAATTTATAACCAGAGTAAAAGGGCACAACAGCCTAGAAATCCCTGGAATGCAAACCTAGTTTACTCAGCTAGTTACTGGTTGACCACATGAATAACATTTGCCTAAAGGAAAGTCTCAGCAGGACTGGAGTCTATTCCAGGAGATCCAGGGTGCACCAAGGAAGATATTCTAGACCAGATGCTGGCCTGCAGAAGGAGACGGCCCGGACTGGATGCTGGTCCACAGCAGGGGATGCACTAGACCTGATGCTGGTCCGCAGCAGGGGATGCCCCAGACTGGATGCTGGTCCACAGCAGGGGATGCTCTGGATCCACAGCAGGAGATGCCCCGACTGGATGCTGGTCTGCAGCAGGGGATGCTCCAGACTGGATTCTGGTCCACTGCAGGGCATGCCCTGGATCTGCAGCAGGAGATGCCCCAGGCCAGATGCTGGTCCGCAGCAGGAGACGGCCTAGACTGGATGCTGGTCCGCAGCAGTGGATGCTCCAGACCAGATGCTGGTCCGCGGCAGGGGACACCCTGGATCCACAGCAGGAGACGCCCTAGACCAGATGTTGGTCTGCAGCAGGGGATGCCCCAGACTGGATGCTGGTTCACAGCAGGGGATGCTTCGGACTGGATACTGGTCCACAGTCGGGGATGCTCCGGACTGGATGCTGGTCTGCAGCAGGGGATGCCCTGAATATGTAGCAGGAGACTCCCCAGATTGGATGCTGGTCCACAGCAGGGGATGCCCTGGACCGGATGCTGGTCCGCAATAAGGGATGCCCTGCATCCGCAGCAGGAGACGCCACAGACCAGACGCTGGTCCACAGCAGGGGACACCCCAGACCAGATGCTGGTTCGCAGCAGGGGACTCTCAGTACAAAATACCCCGCCTCGCGTCGTGACGTCATTTAGCACTGGTATCAGTTTTTACGCCAGAGGAAAACCAGCACCTTTAAGTACCGTACTTTTGGTGTAACACAATAACTCAATTTTTTCTAACGTCATGTAAACGTACTGACTGAGACGACCAATATAATGGTGAATGATGGGGCTCCATCCAGATTCCCTGAAGTTCACAGCCCTGCTAATGGCTTCTTTTATAACCACCCCATCCCGTTTTGCAGATGTTATACGACAAACTGTATATACGGTGGAGTGTTTAAGTGCCTTTAATCTAAATAATTTGTGTTTAAAGAACACTTTCCTACCAACACGCACCTTAAATCTCAACGTTTTATACCTCTGCTGGGCATGTCAGATCTTTGTATGATTTACATAGACAACACGCTTCTAATGAAAGCAGTAAAGAGCGGAAAAAAGCCTGGTATAAAATAAAATTGTGTTTTTTTTGTGGGTCAGGGGAATAACCCACTTAGGAAGTGCATAAAAGAGGATGGGACGTGTAACTCCTGAGATGTCTGGACGTGATGAAGTGGCTGTAAAGATCTTTGGAGATTTGCATTATGATAATTCACTGGTGGAAGGAGGCGAAAGTGGCACTCAAAACGAGAGCTAATGCTCTGGAGATACGCTGTAGCTAATTAACTGTTTCGGAGCCCCTCCAAGGCTGTACTTTGGAAGGGAAGTGGCGAAAAAAAAAACGAAGTGTCCCGCACAAGAGTTCTGCCACACCTCCTGTGTCCAGCATGTGAATGCAGAGTGATGCGCGATGTCCCAGACATCTGCCGTTCTGCCGTGAAATTTTCCCGGCAAATTTTAGTATCTCAACCTATGCAACCCCCCCCCCCCCGCCCCCCCCCGCCCCCCCACTTTTACCTCCATTCCCTTCGCTCCCCCCCCCCGCCCCCTACCCCACCCACCTATCCCACACTACCCCCCCCCCCCCCCCCCCACCCCCCCGCACC
>JAAGVU020000001.1:30379856-30404503 GCA_011763525.2 Mormyrus iriodes
CCCGCCCACTGCACATGTCAGCACCGAATTCCTGCTAGCTCTCAACGGTCACACTCATGTGCTCTGGAGGCTGGCGATGACAGGCTGGGTCACGCCGAAATTAAAGTATTCGGGTGACATTAAACGCTGCATGAGACTTTGAAACTTGAAATGTAAGATCCTACACTGGTGGCTAGTGTCACTGCTGTAAGGCCACAAATGGGGACTGTATGCGTCATTCATTTACATTTTCATTACAGTCCCTAGGATTAAGGGCCTTAGGGGCCCAACTATGACTTGATTACTCAATCTCAGGATATGAAGCAACAACCGTCTGTACATGGGCACAGATCTCTGAACCATGAACTGCTCAGTGTCCACAGCATGCATCCTTGTTTTCATACCCATTACGGTTATTCTGTGGTAGCTGATGTCCCATCCAAGGTGTTCCCCTTGAATAGGCATAAGGTTTCCCATCAGCCTGTCATGGATAATCATGTGTTAGATGCATGGATGATTATTGTATTGGGGGCAGGTAATGAGGCCATGCCCGTGATCGGAAGGTCGTTGGTTCTAATCCCAGGGTTGGCAGACTGGTATTATCATTGGGCCCTTGATCATAGCCCTTAACCACCAAATGATGTAGGGACTGTCTGACCTTGCTTTCTCAAAAAAATGTTATTGCTTTGGATAGAAGCATCTGCTAAATAGAAGTGATGTATTATATATGTTCTGAACATGCTGCAGTTTTGGTACTCTTAGCTAGATTTCCATAAGAGATTTTAAAAAGCAATTTCTGATGTGTGTGTCTTTTCTGGAATATGTGCCTTAGAGGGCCCAAGATGCCTTAATACCCTGACCAGCCTGGGAGGCTCGCTGGCTGTGTCGTTTGCTAAGGAGGCATATGCTGATGTGGCCACTCCTCGAGAGCTGCTGTCCAATCCGCTCACTCCGCCACAGCCCTTGGTCACTTGAGCCAATCGATCGCAGCCCTGACGAGGCCAATTAAATTGCACTTTTCCAGCTCTCTGGAGCTTAATGAGAGATGAAACGGAGACGCGACCTGAGCCTTAACCGCTGAGGTGCTGCCTGGCCAGTCACCTTAATGGCCTGGAGGTATCCGTTTCACACCGATGGCTCCCGACCTGGAGCGCCAATGTGTTGGTGCAACCGCGCAGGAGTTCTGGCACCTTGTGAGTTTACGGCAAGTTGTACAGCATGTATGAAAAGGCAGGTATTTGTTTACAGTGGCTTGTCAGATTTAGTTTGTAAACTGCAGCTCATTTACAGGAAGAGACGAGGCTTGTGGACAGTGCAGGGTGTCATTTTCGGGGCCACACTGACATTCCGCTCATTCCGTCTGTGTTTCTAAAGTTTGCTGCATCCGCGTCAGGGGTTTCATGTTTCATGTTTCAAATTTACTGTTAGAATCCCTGTCTTTGATTTGTTTTTCTGGTGCCACCGTCAGTCGGTCGCTTCAGGTTGCATATAATGTTAACAGTAACTAACAAGTAGATTGTACCTAGCTCACTGGTAATCAAAAGTTGCAAAAGGAATATGTATATTTAATATTAAATGTAGTGACTGTTTATGGCCAACAGGGGGCCCCATGCTAATACATAGTTTGACTGATGGTAAACACGGCCGCCTCTTGCGAGGATTAGGATTTAGGGCAGTTAGCCCGCCCTGAGGAAAGTGCATCTATTCTTCCTTTCCACCTGGTAAACATTTAGCTGTGAAAAGGCTGGTTTCACACCTGCTATCACTGCTTCCTTTGGAAAGCGAAGGTCCACTCTCCCCCCCCGGCACCCCATTAACTCAACACAGGCTCTGTGTGTGGGCCTCGCCTCAGTGCCAATGTGTTCAACGTGACTTTTAATGTGGAAAAACCAGCATGCTGCTCCGTGCCACCCCCCCATCATCGCACTTGAAGCCCCAGCACCAGCAGATCATGCCTGTCGTCTTGCTGAGCGGGTGGCAGCAACGGCCTCCCATTCTGTGCAGAGCGTGAATTCATTTAGCACAAATTAAAAATATCCATATTGCAGTATAATGCGCACTGTTCTTCCATGATGAGAGAGCATTAAATTACACCCCATTGAAAATTTCAAAACCATCTGCCATTTTCATTTTTATGTTTAACTGTCAATGGGCAGAGGCCGGAAATGTATCCATTTGGCAGCTTTTAAAATGACTTCCTACTCCTGTTTTTTTAGGATGAGACGGAGGTGGGGGTGGGGGAGGTGAGGGCGAGGCTGCGGCCAGCGAGTAAACGCTCTTGATTTAAACCGTAAACTGTGCATCTTGCTATCTCCTTCTTGTACTAAGTTGTGTCAGGAGGAGAGAAAATGCAAATAACCTGAATGTGGGCTCGTTAAAGAGTCCATGGTGAGTCAGATATAATTAGACTGGTTTTGAGGGAGAGGCACTACAGGGTTGGAAGGAGAGGTGAGCCATAAAGGCTTTGCTTTCTTCCCGTGTTAAGGCTAGAATTATTTGTTATGTTGTCGGAAAAGGTGTTTTTGATGTGCCTTGAATAGTTTGACCGTTCCGTCTATCCTTTCATCCACTAACCTTCCAACCAGTTGGGTTATGGGTCATGGCGTGGTTTGGATGCTTATATCCAAAAATGTGGTTTTGCCATTAAATGATATTTATTTGTTTGTTTGTTTATTTATTTATTGCAGGCCTAATTATTGTACAGCTGTTTCTAGCACTTTTCCCACTACATTTAAATTAGATGCCAAACTGCGTTTTGTTGTTGCTGTCCACTATCTAATCTAATCTAACCTAATCTAATCTAATCTAACAAATAAAAGTCATGAAAACTTTGATTTTCTTGTTTTAATACCTCTTAAACACTTCCCGAATGAGTATAGAGCTCAATAATGCACTGACTTCTATTTTAGATCTCCGTTACACCTGTCATGACCAGTTATTACCATCTGGGACTGTCTGCTGCAGACACTTCCCTGAATCATGCTGGGGTCTGAAGGGTTCAAGTGAAGCGTTACCATTCTCTTCATGTCAGGAACTATATCAAATGCCTGTAGAAGCCAAGGTGCTCTTGAAAGTTGAGTCTAGCTGTGGGATTCAATTTAATGCTGTCACCGGGAGTAAGTGATGTTACATTGCTACCCAGATTTCCGTGATGGACATTTTTCGATGAAACAGATGCTCAGGAGTTAATTGGATTGAGCTGTGACAGTATATTTATGTGATTCCCTCAACAATATTAACAATATCGTCAGATTTTTAATCAACTCTTTGCTTACACGGATATCATTTTTTCCCACAGTTTATCTTTTAATTCTCACATTATGAATTTCATTGTTGAAAACCTGGATGTGAAACAAAATTAGAGTCTTCTGTGCTTGTGTTCGCTCAATGCGGCAGTTCAGCAAACAATGAAACATGACAAAACCCTTAAAAGAAACTGCAGGATTTATAATTGCCTACCATGGGCTGCACGCGGCTGCTGCAAATGGCTCCGTCTGTGCAGCCGCGCAGGGATCCGGGGCTGTGGCCAGGCCGAACGGCATGCGACAGAATTCATAAAAGCCACAGTGGCCGGAGTCCTCACTGCTGAATAAAATGCATCTTTCACATCGAACATTGACTCTCCTTCTATGGCTTATTTTTTATCAGACGCAACTCACCCCCCAGAAGCACGTTTTGGGGAGATTGCAGCCATAGCTCTTCCTTGTACTTAGCTGCAGTGTCCTGTAATGTATTCATATTAGATTTTGTGGGGACTCTGGCCCATCCCTATCTATCCCAGTAATAAATTAGCTGCAGTGTCTTGTAATGTATTCATATTAGACTACAGCGTCTCATTATAGAAATTAAAAGAGTATGATTAAAACAAAACAGACAAGGCTTTTCTCAGACATAAAATGCACGTTATAATGACTGCTGTCTGAAAGGTACGCATTTTTATTTATTTTTTCTTAAGTAACCCTTTTAATGTAGCGTGCAAGAATACTCGCCATGAACAACGTCATTTACTAAAACTGGGAGATCTTTTATATGTGTGATTTTCTAATAGCCCTTGCAGACTGCGGCAAACATTTCGTTCGTTAGATGATCCATGGATATTATGTTGTGAACCTTTGATCACTGTTTATGTACAGGAAGGCTGATGTCAGAGGTGAGCATCCAGTTTCAGCTCTGTGTTTCAGCACCATGGACAACAGCCTGTTTTGCAAGAGCCTTCATGCCAGAGTGATGTCACACAGCTTCCTAGCTGTGCCCTGTTCGTTAAAGATGGCATGGGCTGAGTGGCAAAGTCACTCAGATGAGAGGAGCATGGCATATTCAGCTGACCCAGAACTTGACAGGAGCCTTTGAATGCGTAAATTATTAGTAATAATGGACAGAGGGCCTAAGCTGACATTTTTTTCAGTTGGCTCAGAATTTCTAGTGACACCCCTGTCTGGGAGACATTGCTCCGGGAAGTTGGTAGCTTCAGACATGGCTCTGAAGTATAGTTGATAAGTGATATTATGGGCTTCCTGGTCATACTTCCCTGTGCTGTGCACCCCCCCCCCCCCCCCGTCCCCAGGGGGTACAGCCTACGGTTAACAGACGTTTGGCGTATGTGACAGCATGTTTCATTATTTAGGACATTATATTTAATAAATAATAATTACCATATTAAAATTATATGTGTATTTTAAAATATTTAAAACATATATATTTTTGCTCAGTGTGTCAGTTCTTTACTTTGTAATGACCGAAATCATATGAAACAATTTTCTAGTGGTACAGCTACAGTTTCCTCCCACAGTACCTTAAAAACAATAACTGACCAATCAGATCACAGTGAATGTTAATGATGCCACTGCGACACCCTCATTGCCTCCATCTCCAACTCTGAATGACTAGAGGTTTGAGTTCAATCAGGTCAGAGATTGGCTCATTAACTAGTACAGACTTCAAGACAAGGCCACTCTAAAACGTTACATGGCTCCTCTTGTACTCTCCCATCTCGATCCCCACCATTACTTTTAATTTCGGTTTGTCTTTTTTTTTTCTTTACAGACACACTGAAAATGAGGCGGTTACAAATTAATTAAGGTTAGACGCTCTTGTGGTGTCAACCGGGCTGCTTTTATCCCAAAGCGCTTATTCTGAGGCGGAGAGCTGAGTGTCATGTTCCCTCACAGTGTTGGTGGGGGAGATGCTCGCCTGTACATTAACTCCGTGTGCAATTACGCGCTGGAGCTATTAATCACTGTGCCTGACGTGTTTATGCTAAACAGGAAGAGTCTGGCTGCGGCTTGCAGACGGTATCTCGATCCCTCATTCTGTCACGGGACAGAAAACGACTCGCACCCCCAGCCGAGACGGGCACAAAAATCGCTGAGTGGCCTGTCGCATTACCACATAAAAAGCCTCTCTTGGCTAATGTCGCATAGCTGCAATATGATGGAGAAAGTCTCACAGTAACTCACTTCTTGCTAGCCCCTTATATTGAGGCAGGAGGCGATGAAGATGCAATGGGATACATACCGACATGTTTGAGTCAATTAGGTGCAGGTGTGATTTTTAATCACCTATAGTCCACAGTGTCCACATATGGTCTCCAAAAGCCCTTGATGTCTCCCCACAACTGAAGTGAGAAGCTGGGCTCAATCTCAGACATTAGGACACACTTCTGCGCTAATTTAGGTTCTCCCATTGAGCCAAAATGATTATTAGTGTCGAGCGTGGCGAGAGGGGGATTCATCCTGGTTAGATGGAGACAGAAGTCATACGAGGCCCTTTATGAGTTTCCTGTGGGGAGATGGAGCTGCCATTACTCAGGGTTTGTCAGGGGCCGCTGTGGCCTGCCAGCACGGTGCTCAGGTGCCTTAGTCCCCGGTGAACAAGATCTAAAAATAAGACCTACATGGAAATGCTATTTCAATGTTTATCAGCCTCCAGCTAGAGAAATGGGAAATGAAAGCCTGGTGCTCCAGTGCCTGTGGCCTGATTCCATCCAGCTGCAGTTTAAAATGAAGCACTTTGAGTTTACTGAGTTTAACCAAGTGTCAGGCCTTTTTCAGGAGTCAACTGGCATCAGAAGGGTTTTGTTCTAAGTGCTTGACAAATTCCACCCCCACCCCCCCGAAATGTCTATCATTTCTGCTGCTTTGTGCTGAATAATGTCATTTTTTTCCAAATGCTGCCCAAACAGGGGTGTATACAGAGACAGGACCACGTGAGGGCACTTAAAACTGAAAGCAGATTGGCCCTCTCCCTTGTCACTCACTGACTCACAACAAATCATTGGCTAATGATAAGGTTTGACCCTTGGATGAATCATGGCTTTTCCTATGCTCCCCAGCTTAAAAATCCAAGAACTGCCTTTATACCCAAATCACACCAGGGATGGAAATGATGGAATTAGTCCAATCGAGAGGGTCTTCAATGTAATCTTATCTTGCCATGCTTGTCCCAGGTAATTCCAAATGAAAATCGATCCTATAAATTAAAGCTGGTCTAAGTACAAAATAATCATGGCCCTTTCATGGCTGGATTTGTATTCGTAGTTTGGCAGAATAAACCAAAAAATTGTTCAATTTTAGAAAAAAATGCCCAATATTAAATATAAAACATAATAATCCCCAAAGCTGAGCTTTTTCACCCTGTTAAATATACAGTGCTTTTGAATGCACCTGTAATGTAAATATCCAGGGCCACCCTGGATGGCATGAGTAAATATGTAATTCCTCTGAATGTAACTATATTAATACTCTTTCCCCATATCACAGTGCCTTATTACCCAGCATGCACCAGCATTACCATCACTGGGCGTACTCTGCTCTGGGGTATACCACAACCCGGCTCAGACGGACACCTGCCATAAAGACATTTAAAACTGCACTTTTTCTTTGTGCAAAAACTACATCTCAAGTGTTCACATTCTTACTCATTAACGCTGAGCCGTCCCGTAATCGGGGAAGGAATGGCTGGCAGGGCATGATTGCAGCCCTTAGAGAAATAAGATAAAAGCAGTTACTATCTGCTTCATCCTGTTTTCCTTGCGCAGATATTCTCATGGTCCTCCGTGGCCCATCCTTCTTATACAGCCTATTATGATGGAAATTGCCAATGTTCTTTACTGCACATCCATTTAGGCTACAGCTGTTATTCTTTGTCAAGAAATATGAATTTATTATACTGCATGTTTGACAACGTAGTGTAATTTATAACATAGGAGGCGTAAAGTGTTATACAGGGCTGTTCTGTCTTCATAAAGATGACTCTGTAGTTTTCTTGCTGGGGGGGGGCACTGAACCCATTAGTGGGAAGTTTTGTGTGTCTGTGTCCAGGGCATTGCTTCAAGTTTAGCTATTTAATTATGTTGGTAAATAGTGTTAGTTTCCTGTGGATAGCAGCTGTGCTACCTGTTCTTCATGGAGATAGTGGCTGTGTTACATTGTCTTCCTGTGGACGGTAGCTGTGTTACTGCTCTTCCTGTGGACCATTAGTTGTGTTACATGCTCTTCCTGTGGATGGTAGTTGTGTTACATGCTCTTCCTGTGGACGGTAGCTGTGTTACTGCTCTTCCTGTGGACGGTAGCTGTGTTACTGTTCTTCCTGTGGACGGTAGCTGTGTTACTGCTCTTCCTGTGGATGGTAGCTGTGTTACTGCTCTTCCTGTGGATGGTAGCTGTGTTACATTGTCTTCCTGTGGACAGTAGCTGTGTTACTGCTCTTCCTGTGGACCATTAGTTGTGTTACTGCTCTTCCTGTGGATGGTAGCTGTGTTACATTGTCTTCCTGTGGACGGTAGCTGTGTTACTGCTCTTCCTGTGGACCATTAGTTGTGTTACATGCTCTTCCTGTGGATGGTAGTTGTGTTACATGCTCTTCCTGTGGACGGTAGCTGTGTTACTGCTCTTCCTGTGGACGGTAGCTGTGTTACTGTTCTTCCTGTGGACGGTAGCTGTGTTACTGCTCTTCCTATGGACGGTAGCTGTGTTACTGCTCTTCCTGTGGACGGTAGCTGTGTTACTGCTCTTCCTGTGGACGGTAGCTGTGTTATTGCTCTTCCTGTGGATAGTGGCTGTGTTACATGGTCTTATAGTGTACTGTAGCTGTGTTACATTCTTCATGTGGACAGTAGCTGTGATACATTTTCTTCATGTGGACAATAGGTGTGTTACATGTTCTTCCTGTGGATGGTGAACGTGGTACCCAATTCCGTTATGGGTACAAACCCTTCTTGCTGTGAATGTTACTCTGAGATCCTTACACACCACTTACCACGAGGCTTCCTAAGCTGTGTTGATTTGAGCAGACTCCTATCTTCGTTCCTTCACGCTAGAGAGTCATGGTGGGCCTCCCACTGTAACAGCACCACACAACAAGACAGGGACATGTGTCTAATTGATCCCAGAGGGACTTCCCCACCCCCATCTTCCCAATATGATTTTGATTATTTTCTGGATTAGCAGTCCGACAGGCATGCCAAAGCAGATGGGGGTTGGGGAGGGGGGGTTGTGGTTTTCTGTGGGATGGGCGGGGGGGCAATTCTATTCCTGTCTCCTGCTTCATGTGCAGTAAGCAGACTGGGCCACTGGGAGACCGCTGGCCAGATGTGGCCTGTTTCGTCCCAAGCCCCTTACTCAAGGGTACTGTCACTGCTTCTGGCAGCAGCGACTGCCAGCACAGATGAGATGACATCATCGGGATTAACTCACAAGATCCGGGCGACTGAGAACGCGAAGGTTAGGTGTCATCAGGGGATCCGTGGTATCTCCCATCCCGTTTGATGTTCACGAAATGGAATGCGGATTATTGTCTTGGAATATTTCATAGAGGATGTGTCATCAGCATTAGCCCCCCACCCCCACTAACGGCTAAGCGTGATGATGGCTGGAAGCTAATTCCTAATGGGGAAGGGGGGGGTGAAGATTCACAAGAGCCAGACTAATATGATGAATTAAGACCGGCTAAAAATCAACTCGTATGCCCTTCTTTGTCTTTGCTGTTATAGATTTTGCTAAAACTAGAACTGTGCATTAAAACTTGGACTAGGACTAACTTCAGTGTTAAGCTGAAGCTAGGATATCAAGCTAAAGTGTTAAGCTGAAGATAGGATATCAAGCTAAAGAAACATGAAACTGGACCAGCCTCAGAGTGACTATGGAGGTCTGGCCTTGCTTTCAAACAAGTAGGATGGTTTTAGTTTTTCTGGGTGTCTTGCTAACATCATTGTTATCCGGGTTGTCCCCTGAGTGAGACAGCCTTTCAGTCATCTCTGGTAAGTATGATGAATCTTCAGTTTGTTTTAATAAGCAGGCCGTATTTGCTCAAGTTCTGCCTCTCCTAGGATATGTTCTCCTGGACCTCCAAGTTACTTAAACTCCTTAACCATGCCTCTCCCCCACTGCCTTTTAGTTGATACCTGTGATCAAAGGTGGCTGTCTGCCAGCCTCAGGAAGCTTTGTGTCTGTCCACTCCTTTCCAAGCCATCTGAATGATGCTCCAAGAAGCTGTTACAGCTTTGATTTCCTAGCTAAGATATGGAAATGAGAGTTAGAATCTGTCTAACCCCCTGCACCCCTATCCTTTTACCCCAAACCTGCTCCAGCGCTCAGCACTCCATGACACCACAGAGAGGTCCTGCTTAGATCTGCTTAAAGGCCCATCAGCACTCGGACAGGGTCGTGAACACGAGTCACTCACAAGCCTGAAGTCTAAGTACAGCTATCTGCCAGAATCAGGAATGTGCCTGTCAGCCTTAACAATATACACGCAAACAAATAAACGATAAGATATCTCTGCCAAATGCTACTGCTGTGGCCTGGAATCAAGTAAAAAAAAATCAATCTCAAAATAAACGATCATATTTCAAAACTGCCAGATGATTTTGAAAGCCTGATGCTAAAATGTCATGTTGCATTCCTTCATTACCATACATTTTGATCTTTCTCATATAGCTG
Organism: Mormyrus iriodes; assembly: GCA_011763525.2. Lineage (NCBI taxonomy): Eukaryota > Metazoa > Chordata > Actinopteri > Osteoglossiformes > Mormyridae > Mormyrus > Mormyrus iriodes. The sequence continues at coordinate 30,389,774 of JAAGVU020000001.1, forward strand.
CCCGGTTAGACTAAATGCCACATTTGTTTTCCAGCTGTAATGTCATTGGCTAATCCCCCTAAATGTTGCCCAAATTCCCTAATTACGACACTATGATTGGATCATTGCAGCTGGCTGCCACTAGGGGGCCATGCCAACTGTCTCATTTAAGGGAAAAACCCTAATACTTTGTCTGCTCAACACGTGGAGAGTTTCCCAATGGGTGTGGCTTCACCGGCTACTGCACATACGCATCTGCCGCTTCTTGCCGCAAAGACGGTGGTGGCCTGATGATTGACGACCAGCCTATCTACGACTCACGCGGCCTGCAGATTTATACCACATAAATGGGTTACAACTTTGAGCTAAAAACCCTGCCTGGGCACAGAACCGCCCAGCTGGCTGAAACTCAGTCTCGATAATGTGAAAATAATACTTCTCTCCAAATATATAACTACTGTACAAACCCAACTAAATGCATATGTTAACAAATAATAACAATAGTTTAGAGTGTCAGGGAATCTGACTTCAGATCCCAAGACAGCATTTGCTATACCTAGATAATACCCACCATTTAACGCCCAAGCAATATATGTATAAATAACACAATAAGGAGTTATTGATTTTTTGGCAGCAGCACACATGAAGTAAGCTTTGTTTTGTAGCTCTAGGTATTTTCCAACTTTTAGGATTCTGGATCCGGATTCTTAGGTTGGAGAGCATTGGCTGCATCCCTTGAGGAGTGTTGTAACAGATAGGCATATGAAGGTGTGCTGGAGGGGATGGGAATCGGAGAGGGAGGGTCTTCATAGGAAATGTCCTGCTCTACTGTTTGCCTGTAGCTCCGTGCTGTCCGTGTCCCGGGAAATGTTTTTTGGCCACGGTGCCAGGAAGGCGGATCGCCAAGTCTGAGGTGGCCCAGTCCACCACAGAGACTGGTACCGGAGCAACCCCAATCTCCCTCATGCCCCAAGGTGACAGATGTGAGGAGATGTGCTGAATGAAATGAGGACCGTCGTCCGGGAAATTAGGTCACCATGACAGAATATCAGGCTGTACTTCGCAAACTGTCACAAACGATGAAGTCCCTTTGCCTAGCACGTTCCCCTGTTACCACTACCGGCTCCCAGCCCCATGGACGCACCATTACTTATGCGTAACGGACACGGTGAAATACTCGTGGAAGCATCATCATGGTTAATTCGGTCTGTGGCGACAAGCGCTGATATGCACAAATGCAAACCAAAGGCATATTCATCTTGTCGTGAGCTATAAGTATGTTTACCTGGCTCTGAATGCACTTGCATATATTCGTGCCGAGCGTCTTTTTCCTCGAAAAGTGTGAACGGTGATTTTCTGATGATAAACCCGTGTTATCACCTGCCCCTCACACACACTGCAGTCATTAGTTGGTGAATGGCGCTTATGTGTGAGGGGGTGGTTTGATATACGAGGTATGTAGCTCTGGAATCTTCTTTGCACGTGTTCAGTATAATGGAGGATTACTGCAATCAGTCCATTTAGTGCCTCCTATGTCACTACCTCAGATCCGCTTTGAGGGTTAGCTTGTATTAATCACCAGCTTGTCCATGAACTGACAAAAGCGATCTGTGCTTATTATCAGCTCTTGGACTTGATGAGCATTGATGAACAATATATCATAGCCTAGCATGGGATGTAGACGCTAAGGTCAAGCCCCATGACCCTCAAGGTTACAGGTTCAAATCCGATGAGCTGACCTGTGGCCTTACAGTAAGATAGGGTACTTAATCAAAGGTAGAATGGGGGAGGTGTTACCTTAGTGTGTTAAGCCGCTGTGCTTGTGATCGGAAGGTTTACAGCTCAAATCCCAGGCTCAGCAAAGTGAAAGTTGAGCCCTTGAGCAAGGCCCTTAAACACCGATTACTGGCTGACCGTGCGTTCTAAAAAATGTATGTGGTGCTAAGTAAAAGCATCCGCTAAATATATGTAAAAAAATAACCATATCACCAAGGGGTCCTGGAGCAAGACTCTCTGTGACCCTAACTCCTTCGGGGATGCTATATACCGGCTGGCACTGCTCTCTGAACCCCAAAACGTTCCTCACTTGGATGTCTCTTTGGACAATTGGCTTCTGTTAAATAAGTAAATGTAAAATATATCACTATAGGAATGAGAGGCCCATCAGCCAAGCAATTAAATTATTTCTTTAATGTGCAGCAATGGAGGCGGATTTGCATGAGCCCCTACCAGCATTTGTGTTGCATTAATTATGCATTCGCACAACAAGCTGGAGCCCCGGTTCAGGTGTGTCTGCTGATGAAACAGGAGATTTTATGGCCCTCCTTGGTCCAGCCCAGGCACACTGGCAGCTGACCAGTAAAGCTCAGAGCATCATCCACATGTCCACTGTGCCAAAGATCCTCATGGATCGCTCTCCAGATCGCTGCTGCGTGTCACTGTTGTGGGGCCTGGCTGAATTAGCGACAACCTGTGCAAATTTCCGTGAAATGACGTGAGCGTCCTTAACGGCTCTCAATTATAGATTAGGGATTGAAATTAATTGAATTAGAATGGAAGGAGGAAGGCAAAGGGGGGATAATTCACATCTGCCAAAAACCAAATCCAGAAGATTAACGGCGATGTGTTTTCTTCTTCTTGGAATCTCAGTAAATGTGGAACAGATAATTGGAATTTCACATTCGGAGAGATGACGAGAAGACGGCAAATTCATCGAGGCGTAAGCAATCGACCTCAACCGTAACCGAAGGACTGAGAAACGATGCCTTGGACGTCTCCATAAAAACATTAAAAAAAACTGTGATTCACACTTGGGATGCAGCCAGACTTTAGCCATAGCAAATGTGTGTAAGTGTGTGGGGGAGGTGGGTGGGGAGTGTGTGCAGATTCTGAATTATGAATGACTCTATTTGCTCAGGTGTGATGGCCCAATATCCCCATGCATGAGCTTTACGTCCTGGGGATAATGCTTGTGTGATGGTAAACATCACATCCCAGTGATAATGAGATCAAACCCTCACAAAGCACCAAAGAAAGCCAGCAGGTGTCTTCTTCTAAAACCCCCCCCCTTACCTGCTGAGTCACCCTTTAATTCCCCCCCCGCCCCACACTGGGCGATGTCTTTCGTCATTTGCGACCTCTGATTTACACAGAGTGACATGGGCTCCTCTGTTCCTCAATCATGCCGCTCTAAAGCTCTGGAGAAAATTAATTAAATGTTCCTGCTTGTGTCTACACATGGCACTGTGGCAAGGAGCCAGCAGGGGGTGTGCAGAATCGGTGCAGGCTCTTAATACTCACTGACGTCCGTTACCGATCACACTGTTTCAGGCAACGACTCCATGGGTAATGATTTATCTGGGTGGTGGCTTTACCTTTTTCTCTAGTACAGCTTAGACCCCCCCAGTGGAGGAACCTTTCAGATCCTGTTTTGAATTTGTCTTTTTTGCCTTGAGGCTTGAAATTTTTAACTGATGTTAAAAACTAATTTTTTAATCTAATTATGTTTTTAATGCTCTTTATTCAGGCTCAGTCATAACAGCTGTGTCTTTCTGGCAAAGTCGCATCTGAAACATCAAGGAGTACAACACAGTGCTTCTTGCTGTCCATGTCTGTGAGGACCTGGCTTTGGATGTCGCCTGCTGGAAGATGGGCTCTGCACATCCAAGGCTGAGACTGCCCTGTACACATTCTGCAGTAGCCTTTCCATCTTCCATAACTGATTATCCAAAGCTGAGTCATAGTGAGCCTGGGGACGGTCCCAACTATGGTTGCTAAGGGGTGGTAAATTTCCATTCCATGGAAAGTTGAGCTGGGGAATTTTGGAAATATTCCAAGTTGGAAACTTTCCATGGGAATTACTGTGAATATTTGGGAATAAAGGATAATTCCCAGAATTTTCTAACCCTAAGAGACCCAAAACACCTTAAATATGATGCCAGTCTATCACAGGATAATCTCGTGGCACCAAAAGCATGTCTTCGGACTGTGGTGGGAATACTCTGTGAACACATGAGAACACGAAGACTCCTCACACACACAGCCAGACTGAAACTGCCGTCCCTGGAGATGGGAGTGCTGCCCACACACTACAGCTTTACAGAACAGAAATACATTCAATGCAACATTACAGGAACGCTGCCAAGATTAGGATCCTTACCAGTGAAATATCAACATTAATTGTTGACCAAAAAAACAAAAAATAATAAAAGGGATGATTTACGCTGTTGCATTGTTTGTTTGTTTGTTTATTTTCTTTGTCAGGAGAGCTTGTGTGGGTCTTCCGCGGGGGTGGGCCTCAGACAGGGCTGATTATATCCAGGGACCAAGCACCTCTGCCACCACTGAGAAGCCCCAGAAGGAGATGTCTTGAGTCATTGATTAATATGTTGTTCCACCTCGCCAGCCCCTTAATGACGCTTTAATTTAATTTTCATGACCCCTTATGATATTAAAATGATGACTGATGTTATTGGAGGGTTTGCCGTTACATTTTAAGTTTTAATTTCTAATACAGGAGAGCAGCTGAGATCATAATGAAGTATGTAATGAATTGAGTGCGAAAAAGTATGCTTTGTGTTTAATGTTTTTCATTATTTTTATTTATTTCCAACAACTTGGTTTGAGAAAATATATTTTGATTCACAAATGCAAACAATGAAATGTCTTTTTTTTAATATTAGCCTGGACTATTTTGGATCTCTGAAGACCTGTTGTGAATTAGTTGGTCTTTAACCTTTTTCTTGCATTAGAGACATTTGAAACGCATGCAGGAGACTTTGACGTTTCATATGACGAATGACAAGGAAGAAGAATTTGATACTAACACAAAGAGACTGATTCACGCTTGACAACGATTCAGAACAAAGTTTAAGCCTTTCTGAATAATTACAGACAGACGAAATTTAAAAAACACCCTCATAAAAATGGGGCTTGGGGGTGAACAGCTGAAACGGTGAAGCTTTTATTTGTAAGTACAATTTAAAAATGCACTTTCCTTACGACATTATTTAAATAGCTATTATTTAAATAAGGATCCCGGTAAGCCTTTTGGTGCCCAATGAAAGGTTCTTTGAGGGGTTACTCCTAATGAAAAGAAAACCATGGAAACAACATCACTATGCCTCATTTATTGTCAACGCCGGTGGTAAATTCAGATTCTGTCAAAATGCCACTCGACATGGCAGTAAAGTGACAAGAAGTTACAGCCCTGGCTCTCGGGAGGGCATCTTCTCTTGTACCTTTCAGCAGAAACCTGAATAGCTTGATGTGGTGGATACTTAGCTGTGTGCTATGGGCAAAAATGATGCTGCAAGTTTCTTTGGATTAGCAAATTAATTAAGAAAATAGACTAATTATGCCCAAGAGCTATTTGTACCATGAGAGACAGTTACGAGGTGATAGCTGGTGCGTCTGCAGGCTGGTTTTAACCCTCCCACACACGAGGCCCGTCCTGTACCCTTATTACTGCACGAGCGATCATGAGTCTTCATGTGATGTGTTTCCTGTCCGCTTCATTTAGCTTGGGTATTTATGGAGCTATCACTCATTGTCGACTCACGGAGAAATCCTGAAGGCTTCATCAGCTAGAAGATTCAGGGCATTGGGGAAAAGCTAATATAAATAAATAAAAAAGGACAGCATCCCATAATTTATTATTCCAGAACATGCCTTCAAGTCTATGTGACTCTATGCGACTATGAGATATTCAGAACATGCCATTGTGTTTGGGAATGGAGATTGTTTTGGTTAGACTACAGTCTCGGCTGGAAAAATCCTCCTCAGCTGAAGAAATGAATTTGCACAGATTGTGAAAAAGGGTCGATATTTGCATCCGGGTCTTTTTGAGGGGATTCTGAAGCTGCTACTGAGCTGAACTATGTAACTTCTAAGTGAAAGCATTTAGCTGACTGAAGCGGGGAGGGGGTGGGAAAGATGCCAGCATTCCTGGACAATTTTGAAGCAAAACAACAGATGGCTTATCGAGTGTGGAAATTAACGTTAATTACGAGGCTATTAGCTGTGAGCGATTCCCGCCGTTGCAGGGAGCGGGGAAGCAGGTAAAGGGAAACTGGGTAGAGAGCGCCATAAATATCGGAAGGAGGAGAGGAAATCTGGGCAAGCATTCAGGATCGGAAACAATGGAACACCTGAGCAAGTGGGTCTGGGTGACTCGGCAGGGGATGTGGACATGGTCTGGCATGCTGAAACATGTCTTACAGTTAGCAGTGAGCAAAGCCTGCTTACAGAGAAAGCTTTAAACAGACAGGGCTAATCTCCACACAGTTCTGTTTGGATCCCCTAGAACGCAGAGGCACTGTGTTGGCGGTAAAACGTCTATTGTTGTATCTCCATCTCAGTATACAACAATAGACTGGTTCAAGGTCAGGGCACAGCACAGTTAGGGATATTGTTGTTGCTCTTGCTTATGGGCTGGGGGCTTGCTGAGGCACCGTTGAGTAAAGTATATAATGTGAATTTCCTCAATAACAAATAAAATAAAATCGCCATGTCACTTTGAATAATGATATCGGTTAAGCAGCTGAACAAAAGCATTGTGGGCCAAAAGACACCCAAAAATCAGAATCAGAAATATCTTTATTAAGTAACTACATAAACATACAATGAATTTGTCTTCGTGGGTGTGCTCTGGTATTACATATAACATACAAGACAATTTCAAGTCAGTGTAAAAGTATGTATACTTGAAATGTTATAAATATTTGTTACACTAGATTGTCCCCTGACAATAAGAATTAGCTAGATGCTAGGAAGAGTTATAAGATCACAGCTGACTAAAGTGCAAAGTGTCTGTTGTTAGAAGACCAGTTACTGTTGGTGAGGGACACTATTGTGGGAAATAAGCTGTCCCAGTGTCTGCTGGATTTGGATTTGATGGCTCTGAGTCTCTTCTCCGTGAATAGCTATCTTAGCATGGTGGAGGGGTTTGTTTCTCAATGATGCTAGGAGCTAAATTGTCAGGGGCAATTGCCCCTGGTAGCATTTCCCATAGCAAATAAGGACTCAGTGAGGAATCAGACTACAGGTGATTTAAATAACCCTTACGAACAACAAAAACAAGAAACCAGAAACCTCACCCGGAATAGGGATACAGGGGGCCCGCCATGAAGCTAGGCCTGGGGGGGGCAGCACATTGGCAAGGGCCTGGTGGTCAGGCCTTCGCCCCTGAGGCCCGGCTATGCACAGCGTGAATGAGCCATGTGGGATTGTCCTCCTGCCGGCTGATCACCTGTAGGGGGAGGCATAAGTGTCAGTGCCAGTATGGTGGAGTTCACCCCGGTGAACATTAGGGTTGCTTTCCTTAAACTTCAAGTCGGGGGATAGGTTCTACCTGTTGTTTATGCACTGAACATTAGTTCGGAGTATCCGGCCTTCTTGGAGACCTTGGAGGGGGTGCTGAAAGGTGCCCCCTCTGGAGACTCCATTATTCTGCAAGGGGACTTTAATGCTCATTTGGGTAATAACAGTGAAACCTGGAAGGGTGTGACTGAGAGGAATGGCTTGTTCTGTCTGAATCTGAGTGATTCTCTGTTATTGGACTTCTGTGCTAACCACAGTTTGTCCATAACAAATACCATGTTCGAACATAAGGGTGTTCCTAAGTGTGCCTGGCACCAGAGCATTTTAGGCTGCAAGTTAATGATTGATTTTGTAATCACATCGTCAGATTTGCGACCGTATGTCTCAGACACTTGGGTGAAGAGAGGAGCTGAGCTGTCAACTGATCACCACCTGGTGGTGAGTTTGATCTGATGGCAGGGAAAGATGCCCAATAGACCTGGTAGACCCATATGTATAGTAAGAATGTGCTGGGACCATCTGGCGGAGGTTGAGAGATCTTCAGCTCACACCCCTGGCAGAACTTGTCTTGCATTCTGTGGGAGGCTAAAGACATTGAGCCCAAATGGGCAATGTTCCATGCCTCCATTGCTGAGGTGGCTATGCAGAGCTATGGCTGTTTGGCTATTGGTGCCTGTTGCAGTGTAAAGCCCCAAAACTGTTGGTGCTGCAGTAATGGGAGTTGTCTGGCTGAAGAAGGAGGCCTTTTGAGCTTGGCTAGCTTATGAGACTCTGGAAGCAGCTCACGGGGACTGGCAGGCTAAGCAGAATGCAGCTTTGGGAGTTCTGGAAGCAAGAACTCGGGTGTCAGAGGAGTCTGGTGAGGCCATGGAAAATGATTTTCAGACGACCTCAAAGAGATTCTGGCAAACCATCAGACGACTCAAGAGGGGGGGAAACAGGGCTTAGCCCATGCTATTTATGGCAGGGATGGAGTGCTGTTGACCTTAACTAGGGAAATACTCAGGCAATGGAAGGAGCACCCAGAAGACCTCCTGAATTCCACTGGCACACCTTACTTGGAATAATAAGAGTTGGAATACTCAGATTAGGACTTGCCCATCACTAGGGCTGAAGTCACTAAAATAGTCAAAAAGCTCATTGGTGGTAAGGCTCCTTGGTGGGCTGACCTGGCTAACACGCCTCTTCAATATTGCGTGGTGGTTGGGGCCAGTGCCTATGGACTGGCAGATTGGGGTGGTGGTCCCAATATTTACGAAGGTGGACCAGAGGGTGTATTCTAAATTCAGAAGGATCACACTCCCTGGGAAGGCCTATGCCGGGGTATTGGAGAGGAGGGTCCGTCAGTTAGTCAAACCTCAGATCCAGTGGAGCAATACCAATTTTGTCATGGTTGTAGAACATTGGACCAGCTCTTTACTCTTATAGGGATACTGCAGGGTTCATGGGAGTTTGGCCAACCAGTCTACAGGTGTTTTGTGGACTTCAAAAATGCACATGACCGTGTCCCTTGGGGGGGGCGGGGGTCCTGTGGAGGGTGCTTTGGGAGTAGAAGGTGCCAGATTCACCGCTACAGGCCATTAGGTCCCTGAACTGAAGCGAGAGCCTGGTTCTCGTTCAAGTTAGACTGATACCCGGTAGGTGTTGGACTGTGCCAGGGCTGCCCTTTGTCACCAATTCTATTCATAACTTGTACGGACAGAATTTCTAAGTGCAGCCAAGGGGTGGATGGTGTCCAGCATGGTGACCTCAGGATTGTATCTTTGCTTTCTACAGACGATGTGGTCCTATTGGCTTCATCGAGTTGTGACTTCCACTGGACACCAGAGTCGTTTGCAGCCGACTGTGAAGTGTCTGAGGATCAACGGAGGAGTTCATGTATCTTGGGGTCTTCTTCACAAGTGAGGAACGAATGGAGTGAGAGATTGACAAGTGGACTGGTGCAGCACCAGCAGATATGTGAACATTGTACCAGTCTGTCATGGTGTAGAGACAGCTGAGCTGAAAGGCAAAGCTATCAATTCACTGGTCGATCTCTGTTCCGACTCTCAACTATGGTCATGAGCTCTAGGACATGACCAGAAGAATAAGAACACAGATAGAAGCAGTGGAAATGATCCAGCTGAGGTGGGTTGGATATCTGTCTAGGATGCACCCTGGAGAGGTGCTCAGGGAATGTCCAACTGGGAAGAGACTCCAGGGCAGACTGAAGATATGCTGGAGAGATTCGCTCTATCTGCTAGCCTGGGAATCCCTGGGTATCCTCCCAGAGGAGTTTGAAGAGATGGCTGGGGAGAGGGAGGTCAGGGCATCTCTGTTCAAACTGCTGCTCCCATGACCCAGACCTGAATAAGCAACAGACAATGGATGGATGGGTGGACTCTGAGTCTCCTGCCAATGGGTAGGGGCTGGAAGGGATGGTGTCCCATAAGGATAATATTTCTGGTCCTCATCAAAGACACTCTTTTTTTTTGGGGGGGGGGGTAATTAATTTACAAACATGTCTCTTAATATAGTCAATAATTCTGAATATCATGAAACTAGTTGTGAGTTAACTGTTCTCCATGAACGTGGGGGACATGGACAAGACTGGGGAGACAGTGGAGAACAGCATGGGGTCAGCGGGGATGGGGGGGGGGGGGGGGGCAGACGATCTTGGAGATCAAGGAGGTAGTGGATGGGGACGGGCAGAACTGTGTTGTCTGTTCCTTCTTCTCCCCAGTGGAGCTGATGGAATTTGCCAGGAAAATAATAAGCATGCATTTTTAAAGACTCAAGCTGAGAGGTGGGATATTCAAATTTCTTCCTGACTTTTTTTTTGTTCTGGAGAAGAGAGTGTCTCCAGGCAGATGTTTGAATTGTCTCTCTTGGAGTCAGACAAGCAAGTGTAAGTTTATTCAAGGGCATGTCTATGCAAGGACTTTGTGATAGGCTGGCCTGTTCACAAAACACCCAAATTTCACTGTGTTATGTCCCCGAGCAGATGGGAGAATATCCATTGCTTTCAGGTTTCAGCAGAGCTTGATATACAAGTCAGATTAAGAGAAGATAAGATAAACTTTCTTGATCCCTGGGGGAAATTCTTGTGCGTACAGCAGCATGGTATGTAAAGTGCAGACAAACAAACATATAGTACAATACAAGACAAAATGCAAAGACAGTAAACATAGTGCATGCAAGTAAACATATAGTACAATACAAAACAAAATGCTAAGACAGTAAACACAGTGCAGACAAGTAAACATAGTGCAGAAGTAAACGTAGTGCAAAGTTAAAAACTACACTGTATACAAAGAGAACGCCTTGAAAAAGAATATTAAGGAAATAAAAAAAATAAATAAAAAATAATAATTTTAAAAAACAGAAAGGTATGTATACAGACAGCGCCACACTGCGAAGCGAAGATGGGACGCATCCTGGCTGGGGCGGGGCTCAACAGAGTTTTTTGGAACTTATTTGGATCTTGTTTTAGTAAAGCAGTGTCACATTTACTGTCGGCTAGCCAGAGACATTGTACATTCATGAATGACATTACCATACAAGTGCCAATAATCTGTCTCCTGAAGAAACAGGCTTAAAATTATTTGTTTTATATTGACAACTTGATAAACAAATATACAAACAACAGGACGACACGACGGCAATTTTGTTGTGGTAACTTAAGCCTGAAGAAATGACTAGAGTGTTTATTGTAATTTTTTTCTAGGATACCATTTTTCCAGAATATGATTGCACAATTCATGTTTATTTTAACACGCTTATTTATTCCAAATACTGAATTTAAATTCCAAATTTGATCAATTCACACCCTTATTTCCCTTCAGCTCAACCACTGCAACCTGAACCCTCATACTATAATTTTCCACCTTGTATTCAATTGGTTTGTAAATGTTTATTATTATTATTATTATTATTATTATTGTGCTGGTGTTCAAAAGCATGCGTTTTCCCCGAATCCAATCCATTCCCGACCGCGCACCCGTGTTTTACTTCGCGCTCGCCCGGGGATGAGCGACGCGGCGTCCGCCGGCGCAGATTGGACGCTTCCGGCCCGTCAAGAGAAGAGGGTGGGGGAAAACCAGGGGAGACCGGGGAAAGAGTACGGCAGGGCCGCTGTGAAAGCGGAGCGCACGGCCGCTACAGCCGAGAAGGACGGCGCGTCGGTGACGGCGGAAGAGCTCTCCGTCCGTGTGCGGGGACGGGGATGTGACGCTCGGTGTAGAGCCATCTTACTGGCCTCTTCCTGCAGCCTGGGAACGGGATGCTCTGCCCGATTACTCCTCTGTACAGCAGGTTGCTGGGCTCATCGTCCACAGCTACACTGCCACTGAAAGGAGCGCCACACGAGGGAGGAATCTAAATGCAGTATCCCTTTACAGATCTCTGAAATAAACTCTGCTTTTTTCTCCCCCCTTTCTTTTTCTCCTCTTCAAATACGAGGCCCTCCGTCCATACAGGGGGAGGATCGCCGCTTTTCGTCTGATACGGACTGGATGGATGGACACTTAGACGCTCCAAAGCCAGTTTCGAGAAGCTGTCCCATGAAAGCGATTTGAAGGGCTTTTCCGGGGGAAAACGGCATATATACATATTTTAAAGGAAGAAGCGTGGAGTGTTTGTCGATGATCTAAAAAAGGCTCTCCTCCGATCCACTTAAAACCGCGGCCGGTCTGTTTTTTTCTTGAAGAGTCTTTTAAACGCGATCTTTCCTGTTAAGTAAATCCGGGAAAGCCGATCGCCGAAAACAAACCTCGGTGCGTCCTTTGCTGGCCGCTTTCCGTAAGTACGGGGAGCGTTACCTGCTGCCTGAAAGTGCAGCTTATTCATCTGCCGGTGTTATTTGCGAAACTGCCGGACTAATACGGACAAAGGATCCCTTGTTTTGTTGTCAGTGAGGTCAATGCATAAATGCGAGAGAGACCGACTTCGCACGCGTCAGTCCTGTAGTAATTTTGTAACAAATTTTGATATTATTTGCCGTATTTGATACCGTTTAGATCGGCTGTTGTTTGATTATTCGGATTGCGCCGGATGGTACTGGGCTCCCGTGAAGCAGTAATAATGGAAGATCGGTGGGAGAATATCGCATGAAGGACACCGCCAAGTTTGGCGTGATTTACCTCATGTTGGGCATTTGACGACAGGAGGTTCGGGGATCGAGCGGACCGCATTATTTTTGCGCGGCGCTAGGCGCTTCCCAGCCAGATCCGGCGGCGGGGTTAAGCTGCAACAATCTGCGGGGCAGTATGCGGTGAGGGGGGCAGCGCACCTAAACGGCTCCACCTGATGCTGAGAGGTCTTCGACGAGCCGCCGGGGGCGGGGACTGGAGCCTGGGGGGCTGATGCGCCCACGCCTAGCTGGGTGATCGGGAGGACCGGCTCTGCGTGACCCATCCCCCCAGCACACGTGTTGGACTGGGCATCTCCGCAACTCCCGTTAAGGTACGGATGACTCTTTGCAAAGTCTGGGCAGAGTTTAGGCACCGTTTGCGAGACAGGTAAACATGCTTATTGATGACAAATTATTATGCTCTAAATTGTCTATCACGCCCTAGCATGGGGATAAATATGCGGGAAGTTAGTCTTACTGTGTTTAAATGAGCGACATGGGGTTTATTTTCACACATCTGTTTATGAATGTCTTGTGGGTGTTTATAATTAGCATTGTCTTCCCTGTTTTTCTAAAGCATCATTTCCTCAATTATTGCCGGTCTCAGCATTAAGACTTATATAAATTAACACATGTTCACACAAGGAGGTTGTACTTTGTAGCTCAGACTGATAGTGCACGATATCCCCTGATATACACAGGGACTCTCCGCCATTACTAGATGGACCAATTACCTGTATTAATGACGGTACAGTTTTGTCCAGGAGTGTGACCGATCGACTGAAAAAGTCGGAAATCTGAGATCGATTTGCATGGATTTCTTTTTCGGTCGACTGATCTGGTGGACGTAGATGAACTTCACGCTCGGTGCCAGAATGAGGTCTTGACCGATAAGCGCGCATCTCGGCTGACGGCCATTGATTTCCAGCGGCAGGTCCCTGGGAAGCGATCGCAGGTCGTGTTACTGGTGTTAATGTCTTGCTGGGGGGGGGTCAGTAGCCTGGGCCCGGTTTGTTGTTCACCCGCGTCTAATTTAAGGCCTCCTTGAGACTGCCAGTCCCCTGGTGGCTTTTCATGTGATATCTTAAGATAAATTCTTATAACGAGTCCAAGCATGTGTGTGTCATTGCTGAGCTCTCTGAGCAGCTTGGTCAAACCATGCAGATGGCTGTCAGATACATACCCTTGCAAAAAACTAAACCTGACAGATTTCTATATAATGCAGAAGTATTCTGTCTAGATATATTTAGATGATGATGACTTATTATAAAAATTTGTAAATTTTTAAGGGACACTTCTAGAAACATCTAATTTCTCAAAGGTATAAAGTGGCTGTTTTCTTGCATTGCCTGTCTGTAAGGAAACAACTTTCATGAGAGTTTTATCTGAGGTTATTCACTGTATTTTCAGATAGAGTACATGTCATAAGCCAGATGTGCATTAACATAAGTAGAGACCCCTTTTCAAAGGTCACTTGGTGCTTTTAGTGGGTTTGTGGGTCAGACTTGCTTTTGCACAATTAAATGATGCCATTATATGTTTGGGAAAACAAGTAAATGCGTAATGACTTATCACGTTATACGCACTGTTCATAATTGTATGTGCTGTACTTTTAAAAGACTGGCAGCGCAGTAGCTTTGTTTACACCAATATCATCACAAACACGCGAGCAACGCGTTGCGCTACGACGTTATGATGGCTACGACTGAACTAGGCAATAGGAATTTTCACTGTTGTTTTATATGCTGTCTGTTGTTGATTGACTGTGTATCTATTTCGCCTGCTGATAAACACTAAATGCTATTGTCTCTTTTCTCCTATTTTCGTAAAAGCAAAAATCCTTGGGTTTCTTTCAGTTTGTGAAAACAGGTGGTAATGTAAGTCTTTCTTAAAAGTGCAGTAGCATAAAGCTAACATTTGTAAAGCGGGGGATACCTGTATCTGTGTCAGCGACATTGTGATATTTGTGTGTTTGTATTGTTTCTATTGTTTGACAAAAATGCAGAGAGTCTGTAGCTTTAGCTTTCTTGGAAAGGTCACCATTATTTAGAAAGCCATCCATATTTGACCAGAAGCTAGAGGGCATGTTCCTGCCAAACAGGCAGACATCTGGGCAACCCTGGGGTCCCGGATGACTGATTTACACAGCCTGCTCCATTTGCCCCGCCTTACTTAGGGTATGAGGTCTGTATCTTGGCCCTCAGGATCACCACCTTTGCCCCTGTGGGTAGCAACTCTGTGCTGGGGGCTCTGACCTGGCATCAACTGTGTTGGAACCCCCCCCCCCCCCCCCCCCCCCCCGCCTGCCCCGGCTGCGCGGC
>JAAGVU020000001.1:30404578-30462703 GCA_011763525.2 Mormyrus iriodes
AACTTTTAGAGACCATCCCCTAATAAAGAGAGTAGGGGCAGTGATTGGGTAATTCACAGTGATTCGGTCCAAGTTCGGATTTCTGTAGCCAAGACATGGCATTCTGGACGAAATCACAGCTCTCGGGTTTTCTAGTTCTTGGAAGCCACATACGACCTGGAACCTTTGAGTCATGTTTGCGGTTCTGTGATGAGATGGGGTTTGGGCCAGCTAATGGTAAGGTGGGCTTTTTTGGGGAAGGGGGGGATTCTGAACTAGATGGCACAGCAACATATTTGGCTTTACGCACGTGGGATTCTGCATTAACGTCAGATCCCCGAATTAGCGAGCCGAATGCTGGACGGGCAGCGAGCCAGCATGGGACACGCTGGACTAGCTGCTGGATCTGCGCGGCGGAGTGTAACTGAGTGGCGCTGGGCACTGACGGGTAGATCTGCATAGTGGTGGAGCGGAACCACCGGATGGCGGCTGCGGGATCTGCATTGCAGTCGAGTGGAACTGCGAAAGTTGGATGGTGGCTGCCGGATCCACATCTGCGCAGCTGCTGGGCGAAGCCTGGTGTTGACTTGGCTGGTCACTGATGGTGTTGTGACAGATCATGTGACCAGTAAAAATCATAAATATTTATGAAGGATCTACAACCCTAATACAACTGGCCGACTTTCCCCAAACTGTACTTTTCTCCTGAGCTGGATTCCTCTTTATCATAATCCATCAAATGGTGCCTTATTTCAATTCACGGTCTGTGGAAGATGTCAGTATTTTCCTTTTGTTTAATATCACTGCCTTTTGATGCTGTATCTTCTATTTACATACCTAAACTTTTGAGTGCATGGCGGTTGGGGTCTTTTTCTTCAGGGAAAGGTTAAACTGAAATTTGGGTTGTGTTTCAGGCAACCTGTCGGCTTCTTTTGCTCTTGATTTGGTCTGATCTGTGTCTTGTTTCTAAACCAGGTCCTATAGACTCCCCAAAACTAGTTTAGAGCAGTAGAAGGTATTTTACCGTGAGTTAAAAATAATTATATCTCCGTCGCTCTCATTTGTCCTGCACATCTGAATCGAATGCGCTGCGTTCGAGCAGAAACTGTTTAACCAAGAAAATTTTGTAGTGTTGAGTTTAGAATGGATGATATCCACATGAGAGACTCGCTACCTCCTTTGCAGTTTTTAGTATGCGCATAAATTTGATAATGACTGCTAATTACCAGCACTGTTTGAACTGCCAGTTCACTTGTTGTTGCCCCGTAGAAGCCTGGTTTACTGCTTGCGGCATAAACCGTAGAGGTCAAAGGCCAGATCAAACACAAATTCAACTGGCGGTCTTGAACTCACGCTTCCGCAGCCTTACGGCTAATCTACACCTCGGGGCTTTGAGGTGGCAGACACCTTTTGTTTCAGTAGTGTGAAAAATTGCTGAAGTAACTTCTGATGGATTTCAGCAGCAGAAATGCTGAGCTATGATGGTTGCAAGAGCTGAAATGCGTGACATCAGGAAGTTGTCACACAGGCTGCCATGCCATTGGCCAGCCACTTCTTTGGTCTCTTATAATGAAGCTTGTAGTTTGAGCCCTTTGAGAGTGCATTTAAACTTGTGAGTCCCCCACCACTTTCTCCACGCTGCATTTCTGTCTGCCTTTGAACTGTGACCGCCTGGTTTAAAACAAGTTTAAAAAAAAAAAACAAAAAAAACAATGTTTACCCATTTGTGTTTGTTAGTATTTAACCTGCCTACACTCCGATCTTTGTATTCGTGAAAGCATGTAGTCTTTGTATTTGAAGCACTCCCCGGCGGTTTCCATTATGTAATAGAATTTTTATAAATTTTTGCTGTGGTACAATCTGAAGACGGTGACATGTCTTCAAGGACAGAGCAGTCGCTGGCTTGCAGTCAGCAACCCCCCCAGCACCCGCCGGTAATGGATGAAGTTGTCTGTCGACGACGACTGTGAGAGATCGCCTGCTTTGGTATCACTGAGGAACATCTGGGCTGCCCCCGGCCTGCCATTGGGCTCGGAGCGGCTTGCCGTGCCCGCCGTTAGGCTGTATCTGTGGGATAAGGGGTGCCAAGGCGGAGCATGTCCGTGGCATTCCTGCCGGCCAAGTGGAACTTGACCTACAAAGCACCGGAAAGTGCTGGAGATGAAGTGCCATTCGTCACCCTGCTGCCCGCCTCTTATTTTGCTGCCCAGCCCACCGTGATTATTTTAGGCTGAGATGGTGCACGTTGAGTGGGCTGATGGGATGCAGTGGATGATGGGCAGTCTGTGGGGGTGTCTCAGGAATGAGCGATAGCACCGCCACTGTACCGCTTATATCTTGGGGTTGGCCAGTGCGTGCCGTGGGCTCAGGTGGAACGGTATGTGTGGCGGTTGCTGTGTGTATCCTCATGCGTGTCTCTTTAAATATGGGATTGTGTGGATTCCTCCAGCCAGAACATTGATTGGCTGAAAATACATCGCGGGGTGCTCCTCATTCCCGGCACGCGCCCTGCGCCTCCTGCGCCTCCCTCCTAATCCGCTCTGTTTCCTTGGTGGTCCCGGGTGCGGGCGCACTCCTTGATTGGCACCCCTGGTTATCGACGGGGCCGCTCCGCCCCTCGGAGAGTGAGAGGACCGCCACACCGAAAGATGCCTGCGCCCACTCCCCCAATCCCCCCCCCTGGCGGAAATGCACAACAAAGATCATTCTCCTCTGGTACAGACGTGCACTCCTCACTGTCGGGAGATAGCTGGGAGTTACGGCCGAGGCTGCTTGTGACGTGTCCTGTTTTCAGGACGTCTGATCGCGTCCGAAACGGGAGCTGGGGGGGCAGCCCTCCCCCCGCTAATGTTTATCTGCTGAGTGCTCTGTCACTCTTGCTGCTGCTGCTATGTCAAGAAAAACAGTGACTTTTTTTTTTTTTTTTTTTTTTTTAAATGAAAAGGCTGTTTGTATATCTGTCATCCATTTTTTTTATTTCTCACCATGTGAAAGCTGTCGAGCAGATAGTCTGCTGATGCAAATTAATGGAAATTTACTTCTTGCTGGTTCGTTTTTTTTTTTTTCTTTTTTTTTCTCCCCCCTCAGATGTTGCTCACGTTTGGAGCTACAGTATCGTTTTGCGCCGGTAGGTAGTGTAGCGGTTAAGGATTCATACCTGAAGGTTGGGGTTTAAATAAATGAAAACATGCAGCTGTATGAATAAGCACGATTTCAGGTCGCGGAGAGTAAAGTAACAGATGGGGAACTAAATCATTAATGATGTAAATGAGTTTGAAAAGTACCATGATTAGTCAAGCATTGTACAGCATTTCTAACAGTCTGTCAGGTCAGATTGGCAGAGAGGTTATGCAAAATTCCATTATTTTATGACTATTTTATTATTTTTTTAAATCAAATGCCATGAGAGCCATTGCCGTTGAACTCTATAGTAAAGTTGTGATTTGGCTTCTTTAAATAACCATATTTTATGGGAAGACGGCAAATTCTGGGCACCTTTAAGCCACCCTGGTGATGCTGGTGGGATGATGGGCGGTGACACTTATTCTACAGGCAGAATTTGTGTGTTTTTTTGGGGGGGGGGAGGGTTTAGTTGATGATCCAGGCGTCCTGTTAGTCAGGGTCGCGTGCATCGTGTCGCAGTGTAATGCGACCGGCACCTCCACGGCGACTTGCACTAATTGCAATTAGTTTTGAGCGGCCCCCGTTTGGAGAGGGGGAGGGAGAGGCTTAGGTGAATATGCGGAGTGGCGTCTGATCTCTTGAAGCGTATCTGAGAGCCTGGGCCCCTGGCGCGCTCTCCTGCTGCCACAGCTAATGACATCGTTAATGGCATAAAAGCCGTTGGAGGAGGCGCCCTGCCTGGCCCTCGTGCATTTGCATTTTATTGCACAAAGTATCCTGAGCACCAGTGTCCTTCCTCAGGTGGGCTTTGGACAGTTGGATTATATTACAATCCCTGGTCCCCAGTTCACGTTGGCACATCTGGCTGCAGCTAGGGGGCAGCAACCTTTCCGGGGCTTTTCTGAGGGTGTGGCCTGAGAATGACCGTGTCAGGCTGAGTTAGTCTCCGGGCCTGAAAATCCGTGTTTTTAAAAACACAACTCATACTCCCATCTAAGGCTCCGGGGTTAAATTTGCACTCTAGAGGGAGTCTCCCCTACCGGTTCATAAATAAACATTGGCGGTCCCTTTTAAAGTGTCATAAAATTAAAATTAGTAACATTACCTGTGCGCAGAGGCTTTCGCTGAGAGCTGCTTTGCACTCGCCAGCCTGAGCCGGCTCCTTTGTGTAGAGAGCAGAGTAATTTTCCTTCCCAGAAATTCTCTGAGCTTCCTACAAACACAGGCGGGACTTGGCGGCCTTTAAATGATGAATATTCGGCAAGGCAGTGACCCCACCCCCCAACCAAAGCCTTTACTATTTCCAGCACCACATGCTCCTGATTAATACGCTTCTCAAATACCGTCAAGGTCCAAACCTACTCTGGCCCCTAAGTTGCAGTATATCTTAAAGCTATTTTAAAAACCGGTGGCTGGCCATTCGTACATTAAGAGATTCTCCTCTCCACAGTGTCTGAAATTGCCTGTCAACACCTGAAGAGGTTTATTTTCAGATGTATATGGGCGATTTTTCTTTAAAAAAAAAAAAAGAAAAAAAGCAACATTTTTGAGGTTTGAGCGGAACTTGTGTGGTTTTATGAGGTGAAACGTCGACCTGAAGGCAGATGGGTTTGTTGCCCAGGCAGAACGCCGTCTCATTTAGAAAGGGTAAATGGATCATTCAACAAAAAAAATAAAGGATTCGCAGTCTGCGGAGCGAGATTGCATCTCCATGGTGACAGGAAGTCACTCTCCATCAGGCTCACGTCGCCATGGCGAGCGGAATGGTACAGGATGCAGCACCCTGGGGAAATGGCCCAGCCACATTCAGGCCAAAAGCCTTCGTTTTGGCCACCCTGGAAGCTGGAAATGAGAAACGAGGTTTTTGCTGGCCCCCAGTTATTAGTTCTCGTGGTGTTCGCTGACACGGTTTTCTAAAGCCACAGAGGGCAGTGGGTTTGCGCGGAGGTGTCAGCTGGGGACGGGCGATGCCCCTCCCCCACCGATCGTACGTGTCCCCCACCCCCTGCCCCCCACCGTCGATCGCTCGCTCTCTCTTCCAGAACCCGACAGCCGTGGCTTGAAGGTTTTCACACCTGAGCGCCGTGTGCTCCGCCAGACGGAGGCGGAGGTGTGGGGGCACACTTCCTTTTCACGGGTCCACATGGGCAGTGGCTCGTGACAGCAGGCCGCCGGCACTCAGCACCAGGCCTGATCTCCTTCACATGTGCATTCCCAGCATTTACGTCATCACCCCTTAGGCCACCTGTGTCTGTGTGACCCCATAACCGTGATAATACACGTGCCCGGTGCTGTGCATGGCGCCCACACAGCATGAAAGCTTATGGGAAGGCAAGCGACAGGCTCTTGGTTCCTCTGGTACATAGGTGACTTTTAAGGGGCTGCCCACTGTGCCGGCGGCCCCCCGAGTTTTGGCGATAGGCTCCCAGAATGCTGTTTTGGTGCCCCTGTCTGTCGGCATTAATCGCCCCTGTCACGATTTAGCAGGCCGTGGTGGGAGTGATTCCCCAAGGCAACGAGGCCCATAATTCAACAGGTGCTAAATGAAAGTCGTCTTTTATTGTCGAGATTCCCTGCGTGAATGATTTTTGTTATGAGTTATTGATTTATGTACTGATGGCCCTCCATGGCTGCATCTTCACTCAGCAGTCAGTCAGGATCTCCCTTGGATAATTCAGTGTTTAGAAAATGCATATGTCTCTAACAGTACATATATACATAGAAGGGTTTATACATGTTAGCTGCTGATAGATGTGAAATTCATACAAGGCGGAACTACTGTCCACTGTCTGTCAGCATGTGGTTTCACCCAATGGGGATCAGTTGGTACCGCCAATGGCAAACAGACTTTTTGGTGATTGACAGCACATGATAATCCTGCCATTTTTGTAGGGGTGCACTGCTGTGGAACCAATACCAACAACTGTTATATTTTTGCCTAATACTACTGATAACCGGCCAATGTGTGCCTGCAGTGAAGCTCATTCATTTTTAAAATTTTTTTAATGTGATGCAGGGCTGGGAGTGTTAAATCTTTGCCGTTATTTCATGTTTCTGGGGCTGCTGCTTTCCTCATGTAGAAAAGGTGCTGTTCTCATTCCCTAGTGAACCTGAATCAATGTGTCACCCTACAATGTAAATTGGACCCTCGTCTGTAGACGACCCACCTCTTGTCATAGCGCAGCTCCATGATTGGGTCCTACAGCTCCTGGCACCTTGCTTGGCGACCGTGACTGGAGGCCGTTAGTGTGTTAGAAACGCTTGGGGAAGCTATTTTTGTGGCGCCCCCGGTTTTTTTGAGCCTTGCAGTGAGAGAGCAGGTCTTTGTGCAGCCTGTGAGGCTGTGCCCTGCTGCTGTGGGCTTCAACAGCTCATCTCCCAACCGATGACGGCATTCACATCCGACCTCTACATCCGCGTTCAGTGATGTCATTACTGTAGGCCGTATTAATGACACCCCCCCCCCCATGTAGCACGGTCTTCTCCTTCTGATCTGTCTCCCTGTACTTTTTCCCATGTCTTTCAGCTTGGTGTGCCCCCCCAAATCCTTTGTGCCCCCCCGCTCACCTTCCCGGCTTTATTTATGACTCTCGATCTTGGGGAACTTCCAAACACGAAGGGGGAGAGAGGGGTCAGAGCTCACCTCCTGTTAGGCTTTACCATGGCAGTAAATGGGTTTAATATCAACAGCCGGCAGTAGCTTTTCATGTTGCCGCAGGCTGCTCCCGCGGTGAGCCGAGGCCGCGGTGGTGCCTCCGTGCCGCTGCGCCCATGGTGATCGGCCCCTGCCGGCAGTAAACGCTGCCATTCGTCCCCATGGTCTCTTCCTCTGGTGGCTGTTTCTGAAGCGATGGTTGGCATCTCCTCCATTTGTGCTGACCGCAGTCTACAGCCTGATTTCCCCCCAATGGTAAGGAACCCCCACCCCCTCTGTAAACAGTTCCACTATGCCAGTGCTCCATGCGGAAAGTTCCGGACACCCGCCTGATTTTGGTGCTCGGTGAACCTCTCTGGCTGTTCGCTTTGGCAGGTGGGTGTGGGCATATGGTGTCCGGCCTGGGGAGCCTTTAGAAATTCCACTAGTGGGGTGGGGGGAGGGGGTGGCCTTCACTTCCGGCAGACCTGACACTGTAATGCCCCCTGCCGTTCTGCCCTTGTCCAATATGCTGTTACCACCTCCCCCCCAGTGTCCTTCTCTTTTCACCCAATTAGTTTTTTGATGTTTATTTCCCTCTGCAGCAAAATGAAGGTTCCTGCTGTACTTCCGGTTCCTAACACTCCCTGATTCGCCCACAGCCACTGCGGCTTTGTGCCAGGGGGTGGGGGGAGGGAGCGACACATTTTAAATCCTGAAGGTTTCACCCAAAGCAGTCTTGCCGCCCTCTACACGCCAATGCAGGCCGACTGTTACCGTGTGGCAAATGGTGCTCAGCATCTGTTCTCTGTGATTATGGCTCACTGCGTTTGGCTTGGGGGTGGGGGTGTTCAGATTCCCAACAGGGCTCTGTCATATGAGGCTACCCCCCCACCCCCCTGGGGTCCTCTTAAGGCATCTTTATGGTATAGCCCAAAGGTGATTAGGGGGGCGATGGTAGAGATTGTATTAAATTTAAGCAGGGATATTGTGCGCTAGAGTCCTGGTGTTACTGAGACAGCGCTCTCCTAACAGGGACAGGCCCGCGGTGATGAGGTGCAGGGTGAGGATCCCGGTGGCCTGTCGGCTGATGACATCTTCCTGGCGTGAGAGGAGCCGCTGATGGCGGCAGCCAGGGGGACTGTGAGATGCGATCCCAGGATGGCCTGTCAGCCTGTCCTCCCACAGGCCGCGGCACCGTGTCCCATCAAGGCGCCACCCCCACACGCCCGCCGCTTCCTGCTGGCCATTTCCCGTCCGCTGTCTCGCACAGAACCTCGCCTCTCTGCCGGCCTTCTCAGTTTACTAGACGTGGCGTTCCATAAAGTGTTTTATGTGTGACGTATGGCACTTTGGTGGGGGGGAGGGGCCGAATTCTTAATTTCTTGAAAATGAACCAGGACTACCAAGAAAGGGAATTGTCATTAAAGAAAAGCACGGTAATTCTGTAGGTTATTGTTGTCGGAGCTGGCTTAGATGTAATTGCTTTCTGCCTTTCGGATGAAGTTGGGCCCCCTGTTCACCTCTGGCCTCTGGATCGTGTTTGGGATTCAGAATGAGACCCAATGTAGAAGTGGACAACAGATACGAAGTGGGGGGTGGGGGTTGGGGGGGTGAGGTGGCACAGGGGCTCCTAGAGGATTCTGGGTATCATGGAGGGATGGTGTGGTGCTCACAGGGAGGTGTCCTTGATGGCTTCCTGCTATTGCATTGCCCCAGTCGCAGCCTGATAGAATGCATCACTCTGCACTATTTAATGTGTTTTAAAATAAATCTAAATAAATAAATAAATATATACACACTTTATACCTTATATAAAATACATATGTGTCTTAAGTGGCTCATCTTTAAAATGCCAATTTTGGATATTCTTGACCTAGAAAAGAGATCTTCTGAGGGTCTATTTTTGGGACGAAAACAGCATCAAATCGAGGCGGCTTTGTTCAGAAGGTCCCGCGGACAAATAAATGCAAGGTCTCCTGGAAGGGGGGTCGGCCACCTCTCGCTCCGCCATGCCCCCTGCCTGGGTCGTAGCTCTGGTGTGATTGTGCCCGTCTGGTACCCCCCGCAGCTCACTCGTCCTCTCCGCGTTTATTTTCAAGGTGAATATGCCATCCTTTGCATCCCTGCTGCATGCACTCGACTTCTGAGAGCAAAGCATGTTAGCTCAGGTCTCTTTAATTCCACCCCCTGCAACCCCACCCTGCAGCAGATCTAGGTAATCCCTTTCCTCGGAGCCCGGTGGTCAGAGATCCCGTGTGGCTGATTATCCAGGTCTTGTTTCCTCAGTGGGATTCAGGATAGGGACGGCGGGGGGACCTGGTCTCTGGTTGCTCATGTGAGCCACGTCTGTGGAGTACTTTCCAGTTTGTTTTGGATCTTGAAGGGCTCATCTTCAGAAGCTCCTCAAAGGGTCCTGCGCCCCGGCTGGTATGTTTCTGCCCCGGCTCCTGCACCCGGAGCTAGCGAGCGGCCAGTCTGCCCGTGCTGCCGAACGCCGCTCACCGGGGGACTTTTTGAAACCGTAATACTACAGTCACTGTTATCGGAATTCAATGTTTCAGTGTCAATAGCGTGAGAGACATGAATAAACGCTGGGATATTAAATCCTGTAAATCTGTGTGGGGCCCAATCTGAAAGTGTGAGGAGCATATTGATGTTTTACTACCGCTAGCGACACTACAGGATGTGAATCGAGGATTAAAGGGGGAGAAGCTTGACACCTTGTTTCTCATCCTGCCTGCCGGCTGAAAGGCTCCACATCCGGCACCTCAGCCAAGGAGAAGACCCCCCCCTGCCGCTTTTCCTGGATGTCAATTACATTTGTACTTATCAGATACTTTTATCCAAAGCGACATGCCATTTGTTGAGAAGAAGGGTCAGACAATCCCTGGAGCAATTGGGGATGTTACAGGATTTGCTCAGCGGCGCATCAGTGAAACCACTCTGTCGACCCTAGGATTCAAATTGGTGACCTTCTGGTCACTGACACAACATGCCCCGTATTCTCCTTTTATAGGGCGGATGGCTCGGAGATACCCCTCGAATAAACTCCATGGCCTTTGCTCGCAACTTCCGTGTGCTGCTTGCTGGCCCCGCCCCCTAACCTGGCAGCCACTGGCCCTTTCGCACGTCCGTTACACAGCGCAACGGTGTCTGCCGTGTCATGTTATTAATGGAGATCACACTATTAATCTGAAGCATCTCGCAACTGGGGCCCAAAGGTTAAGGAATTGCTGGAATTATTCATAGCCCAACGAACACGTTATTATTCAGTGAGTCTCCAGTGTCTGATGGGCTCATTTAACCCTGGCAAGTCTCTCGCTCCTCAGTCTTTCAGGGGGATATAAATAGGCCTCCAAATTGAATTGGTATTCAGAACAAATTAATGGGAATGCATTGACACACTGTCAGAGTTACCTCTGCATTTTGCCCCCCCCCCCACCCCAAAAACCGGTGAGGCACTGTTTTTAGAATCCTGTTGTCATCATTTAGGCTTCATCGGCCTTTTCTTCCTTTGTTCCATCAGTTGACGCCGACATAAATGTCGTGGCCGGCAGAGTAATCACATTGCTGCTGAGTCCTTGGTCAAGGCCCTTAACCCCAACTGCTCACGAGACACCGGTTGGCCCTGCTGTCCGACCCCCAAGCTTTCCCCACTGCCTTGCTTTGGACATAGAACATCTGTTAATTAAATAAATGGAAAATGTACGCAGTGTGGTTTGTGTTTGCAGCCATTTTGTTCCTGTCAAGAGATCAGAACCTCCATCCCATTTGATCTCCAACCATCTGGTACCAGTAACTGCTTAACCCAGCTGGGTCTATGGAGTTCTGAAGCATAGAGACGGCAGTCCGGGGTCACTAGATGACTGATATCTGTGGATCCTGGCAGGAAGCTGGGAGAAGCTCTGGATAACGCCGAAAGCACATGTGCGCACACAACCTCATTTGACTCCTGCGAGGTGGCGGTGCTCCCTTCTGGTGTTTCTGAGCCGGGTCGGTCTGCCTTGGGCTGTGTGCGGATTTGTGCTGACTCTCGCCTTTGGGGTAGCGGCCAATCAGATGTCAGCATTTTTGTTCTTCCACACACTCGCGGTGCTTGGCTAAATATTATTTTTGCACGCTATGCAACTGTTAAATAAAAAAAAAAAAAAGGTCAGTCTGGAGAATTCATACCTGATTGTTTATGTCGCTCACCTGCCATTCCAGGCAGTAGCTGTACCACTCCAGTCCTGTGTGACTTCTGCTGTTTCCCATAGCTCTGGAAAATGACTGGATGGAAGCCATATCCCAGATTGGACCTCAGAAATGTTACCTCAACAACATCCTAATGGAGGCTCTTCTATTTCAGGCTCCGGACCAGTGTATGTGTGATGGGGGTGCTGGGCTAAACTGACTAATTAAGCAAATGCAGCTCTAATGAAAGGGGATTTGCTCACATCTTTGCCAGATGAAGAGCTGCTGCTTCTAGCACTGAAATGCAGATGTAACCCATATAAATAAGGGTAATGACCCGCCTCCACCCGCTCTACAATAGCGGGGTCCTCAGTCACGTGTGTCTGGCGTCCACCGGCCGTTCTCACCATGTATGTACGTCTTGTTGCGCTGCCCCCTCGAGGGGCCCTTACGCCCCATATATTACTGTAATATAAAGACAGCTGAATCATTTGCTCTTATTAGGCTTAGCTTTTTGTCTTCATCAGGGCACCGTATTGCTGATTTGCCCCTGAACTCACAAGCTGACCGGCCAATAGTAGCGATTTCATTAAAATGATGACATTTGATTGGCGTGCTGAGAATATTGCAGACAGCGCTGACCAACCCCCCCCACCCCCTTTCTTCCAGAACATGCCATGCGGCCGCCCGGTCACCAGCCGCCACACACCTAGACGCTGCCACGCTCCCTGAGACTGCCACCTGTGCCCCAAAGGATGCTGGGAATGTGTCGTGGGCGCAGGAAGTTCTTCATCGCCTCTTTTGCCATCCTCTTCATCCCAGCGCTCACTTGGCTGTATCTGTCTGCTGGGAACTTCCAAGGTAAGCCCCCCACTGCGGCGTGCTCTCGACACCCCCAGCATGATACCTGATCTCACACTGTACTCTCTGTGTGTCTGTTTGTGTCTGTGTGTGTGTGTGTGTGTGTGTGTGTGTGTGAGTGAGTGTGAGTGAGTGTGAGAGAGAGAGAGACATTCGGGGTGAGATTGCAAACGGCTGCTTGACGGATGGTCGGATGGGCTTTTATTAGTGTATTAGTCAGGTGGGAGTGGAGATGAGCTTAGGAAAACCAGAGGGCAGGAGCACAATCACAGCTGTGTTTGGAGTGGGCACAGGAATAAGAGTGGAGGAGGGTACAGTGGGCATTGGGATCTGGCTGGATCCTGTTGTATGTGATTGTGATGTCATATGCCACTTCGCTTGCAGTCCCCTTCAGTGGCACCCAGCGTATCCGAGCACAGAAATCACACCTCCCTCCCGGGTGGCGTTCCACGGCTCGTCCCGATGACAGCCTCCTCCCGACATGCATCAATCAGTTCGGCTTTTTGCCAGCCCCCCCGGATAAATCAATGAGCAATTATCTTGTGGGGGATTTATGATAAACACCAGCGGCGGCCGCTAATGATCGATGCTACGTGGTCGAGTCGAGGTCGTCTTCATTACTCCCCGAACCATTTACTTACCCTTAAAGAGGAGGAAAGCGAGGTAATAAAGAATTAAATCGGCATAAACGAATGTCCAGAACTCTGCGTCTTCCACCCATCTTCCATCATCCCTCCATTCCTCCCTGTGATAGTATATTAATGAGCAGCTTGTCTGAATTTGATGACTTCCTCTAGACGGCTTCTCTTAGGAATCCCGATCGATATCCTGCAGCTATGGGCTCCTTAACTATGATGAAGGCCGCAGTTTTCGCAGGCACCTCAGTGACAGCCTGTCATTTTTAACCCCGTCCCGTAGACTTGTGCATTTAAGGGCAACGGAGTCGGAGTTGGGAGGTTGTATTCGTCGGGAACTTTCTCGCTTTGCGAAGTGGGTGTGAACGAGGTTTCACTTTAGTCCAGACATGGTGGCCAGGTTTGAACCTGAGATTCCTGGAGTCTGGCCCAGAGCGGACGTGGTCGGCACCGCTGTACGGGGAGCGTGGGCAACGATGGGCCGACACCTACCCCGGTAAAGCTATCCACGCTGATAGCCAACTGCGTTGCTTCTTCACTCTCCCTCCATCAAGTGCCACCCCCCCACCCTCCGACATATCCGACAAGCCAGCAGTACTCGGGCATACCTTGGTCCAGTGTTGCAGCCTCCCGTCAGGGTGACGTGGAGTGACTCAGATGAGCCCTTCTGAAGCTCGAAATCCGGAGGAGCGAGTAAGGAATTCTCCCGATTTACCTCCCTCTTGGCTGTGTGAATAAAACATTGGCAGACCCCCAGGCAGGCTCGCCAGCGCCGTGCCCACAGTGTGTACTGTTTAAGTTCTTCCATGGAAATTACCGGAATGCGGCGAAACCGCTTAATGTACTGACCCCTGGAAAAAATCCGACTTTAAGAGTATTTCTGTTCGCTGTCTGGGGTAACTTTATGCTCATTTGTCTTAATTGGTTTCGTTCCAGGACGTTGTCCTCGTCTTCATAACGAGGTCACTTCCCTTTCCAACGGGGATGTGAAACAAGCCCAGCAAAGTGACACATTAATGGGAAATTAATCCGTGGAGATGGTTCCCTGTGGTCCCGGCGTATGGGAATAGGGTGCGCATGTGTTCTTTGAGTGTCCAGCTGGGGGTAGGGGTGCTGACCCACACTGCCTCATTTCATTTAGAATGGGTGACGGTCTCTGAGCACATGGTTTCAGCTGGGTCTCTGTCAGATCTTTGCTGGTGCTTCCCCCCGCAGGCCCTCCTCTACCAACTCTCTTTTTTATCCAGCCGCATGTTTAACCGATTCACCTGTCAGCTTTGTCTGTCCCTCTGTCCGCATGTCTGTTTGTCAGTCCGCCTGTCACATTTATTTGCTTTAACATTAACAACATGGATAGTTCCCAGACACTGTTTCCCAGGCATGGTCTATAAAATCTTATTTGAGGAACGCCCCCGGATATGGGCCATTCCCGCTGACATCCCAGTGTCATGGCCTGGCGCTGGCCTCCACCTGTTATGGCGTGTTCCCCCGTTGCGTGTGTCAGGTGACCACCGGGTCCAGATGGAGAAGGAATGTGTGGTATGGAAACCTCGCTCCCAATTAATGTCAACTGTGCAATGTAATAGATATAAAAGGCAAAAGCAGTGGGGCTAAGGAAAACTTGACACCCCTTCGGCAGTAGCTGCGTTTCCCATAGTAACACGCGGATGTACTGTCCAGTGCCTCCCTGGCACTCACACCAGTGGGGTGCTTGCTGAAGTCTGCCTTGTGCTGGCCTCCCGTTTCACGCTGATGATGTCCCCTGCTCGTTCTCCATCCCTGTAGTTTGGTGCCGAAATGCACCCTCAGTGAGGTTTTTAATAATTCAGGCGCTCTCTTCTATTAAGGAACAAGGACTAATAAACAAGACTGGAATTATTCATGGGATTTAAGGAGGTGCTGCGATTAGTGTTTGGTTTAATTGGCTCAGCCTCACAGTTAGCCTAGCGGCTCACGGGCTTAGGTGACCCCACACTGTGCTTCAGCAGTCTCAGTGTCAGACTTTCTGGACACATGGAGCAGGAGCAACGGATGGAAGATGGAATATCGGTGCTTTCAGTATTACTGGTTTTCGTAAAGCTGGCCGCACCACATGGTGATCAGAAGAAATTACTCAGTACAGGAATATACTGAAAATATAATACCTGCCTTTAACATGAACAACATTTAAATTACTACAGTTTGCTGGCTTTAAAGTTTTTGTTTTTTAAGGAATAATCTTCCAGGCTTACCAGTACGTTTCATCCGTCCATCTTCTGTACCGCTTATCCAGAACACCGGACAAGGAGCCCGGTCATCATGCCGGTCCATGCAAACCCCCACACACACAATTAGACATTTTTGGACTGGGGAACCAATGCCCTGGGGAATGCAATGCAAGTACAGGGAGCTATGGAACTGCACACAAACACACACAGAGAGTGTGGGGGTGAAAATCAAACCCACACCTCTGGCCATTTGAGTCAGCTACACTCCCCGCGGAGCTGCCGTGGTACCTATCTATAGGACATCAGCCTGTGAATTACTCTGTCTGGCTGGCAAATATCCCTTTCAGTTTCAGAATGCATGTATACCACACACCGTCTTATTTTTGGTGAAAGTAGATATTTACAAATGTTAATACCATAGATCATAGCAGAGTTTAATATCTCTTTAGTTTCAAATTTTACAGTCTTCAAGGTGCAAACCTTAAAGGAGACCTGTTATATGGTCAAAATGAAATCATTTTTGAGCGTTTAGGAAATTCGGGAGAGCAGACGCTGGCTGTAGCTGTGACTCCTCTTTGTGTGGGTGGGGGTGGTGCGGGGGAATTAGGAGCTGCCATCTGCTTCTCCCCAGGGAGGCTCTTGGGTGTCCGCATCTCTGATTTCAGTAAATCTGACCAAAATACATTGTCATCGGAACCTGACATTCAAAAGTTTCCTGTACAGGCCCTTAACATGTGAGTGATTAAGTCGTGGCTTTTACCAACTTTAAAGCAGATTTTTCTTGAAAGGAGTAATCTTTCAGGGTCTGACTCACCCAGACATTTCCACATACCTTTTCTTTGCATCGTATTCATGGAGCTACAACGTCCTCCAGCTCAGACCTTGTTCCACAGCCACAGCCAAGGTCACTACGTAATCATCAGACCGTCACCAGAAGTTTTGACTGAATACAGCAGAAGTTGTATAAAAAATGGATCTATCAGAAGTTTTATATGGACCTTGAGGACTTTCCTCCTATTTATCACCGTCCTTAGATTCTCTGAAGAAAGCCTATGCCCTGGTATTCAGTGATTTTGTGCGTAGTGCCCTACCCAAAGTAGCTGCTCCATATTGTGGGTTTTGGAGCATGCCAGCCAGTAGTAGCTTGCTGGCTGGGCATTATTAATGTGAAAGGGTCAATGCCATTTGCTTTGGTAAGCCTGTGGGGAGGTGGTGGGCATTCAGGAACCAGGTACAGTAAGGTCTTTGTCCATTGATGACAACAGACCGGTGCAGAAGGCCAGACCTTCCGAGGCCATTAGTGGACTGTTATTCCCTTTTCCTAAAGCGAAATGACTGTCCTTTGTGTTTTTACTTGTTAACCTTAAAAGAGCTCTAAAGTCCCTGCTCCCTGCTTGCATCCTCATTTCACAACTTGAATGGAGCAGATCTTACAGACTGGCACGCCAGAGTGTGGAGAAGATAGGGGATTATTAAGAAAGATAGACTGTGGAAGAAGTTGGCCGGAAAAGAGTGTGAAGGATAGGAGAATAAGAAAAAGGGGGGGGTGTATGTGTGGGAGGCTGAGTCACTGGCGCTCACCTCCTCCGCTTGGCCATGCATCTCCAGATCTTGCAGAAGACGGCAGTGTGTGCGGGCTTGCTGCCGTCTCCCTGCTGCAGCGCGCTGGCTCGGCCGGGTTTTAAGAAGGAAAGGTCTGTCTGAGAAGGAGCCTCTAGGTTTTAACCCCACAGTCCTGCGTGTAAAAAGCACAGGGCTCTCCCTACACCACAACCTCAGAAAATGCCCAGAAAATGCAAGATTAAAAATCCAAGTTTGTTCCATGGCTTCAGTGCCCAAAAACGTAACACTGCTTTTGTGGTCCCTCCTAGGCTTAAGCGAGACGCCACAGGATGTTGGTAAGCAGCGGCTGTGTAACCTCTGTGGTCTTCTGCCTTTTGAAAAATATCGTCTTTTTTCTTGTTCTTTAACCAATCATTGCTGGTGTGCCTGTGTGTATGGGTTTGGCAGACTCTGCGGTTTTAAAAGTCTAGCCCGGACAAGGGGACACGTGACACCTCTCTACTGTGACCTTGCCGGAAGCCAGGAGAAAGCCACAGCATTTTCCGGCCCTGGAGCAGGATAGGTGAAGTGGTTGAGGTGCCTTTTACTCTCGCTGTTCTTTGATGGGATCTGCTGAAGTTAGTTTTTTTTCCCTGGACCTCTGGGGGGCCAATGCCTGAGTCCATGCTTCTGGGGAGCAGGTGGACGATGTCGCCCCGGAGTTTAACCTAAAGGCCAGACCAGGTTAATGAGGCCCCATGTGTTAAGGAGACTGCAGGTTCTACTTGCACAAGAGTGGACCGGCAGAGCTTGACGTTCATGTTAACTGCATTCTTTTCACCTTCCCCCTCTGATGGCAAGAGTCTGATGCGACAAGGAGTGGTGTGAACGGGAATGTGCCCATGGTTTTACTTGTGATAGGCTGGGCAGTTGGGGGGCTTAATAATTAGCCCTTCACTCTCAGCGTCCTTTATGAGAACGCTGAAAGGCACCTTTAGCTTGACAGGTGCTCTCACCCGCAGTGACTTGCGGACAGCTTGCGCCTCTTAGTACCAGTCACTTTTTAGTATGATGTTTACTGATATTTCTTGTTCAAGTTTAAGTACTTTGCTCAAGGATATGACAGTAATTCCCCCTGAGACACGACCTCGAACCTCAGCGCTGCGTAATGCCCCTGAAAATGAAACCAGTTTTTATTTAATACGGCACATTTTAGCATGAAAATTCCAGAACTCGAGACCTAAATGAGGAACACTGAAAATGACTTCGGTCTCACTCCAGGAGAAGACAAGGTCTGCAGATGCATTAAGCGCAGCCTGCTTCCATGGAGCCTGGTTGTCGCTCACTGTGCTCACCTCCAACTGGCCTTTGCCTTGGCCTGCCTCCCCCTCACTTTTATTCGAACTGTGTTAACCGGCAATAAAATTTGACATACGCTGCCCTCCCTCCAATTAGGGTAGCGGCTTGCGAATCAGTGCTATGCAAATTGGTCATGTAGCTACATACTGTAGCATAAATATTACAGCTTCAGTGTAACTTCCGTCCCCAGGATTCCTCTGCCTGGGGGCAGTGAAGATACGTTGTCCTCCTTATTGTGCAGCAGAGGCTAACGCGTTCCGGAAACACAGTGGGAAGTGGCCCATGCTGGTAGAGTAATGCCCCCCGCACAGTGGTACCAAAGCCCTCCCTCCACTGCTCCCATCCTCTTATCACTGCATCAGCAGGGAGAGAGCGAGTAGCGCTTAGCCGGGAGGGCCACCTGCACCGCCAGAGCTCTCGGTTGATGCAGCTTATGGTGATGGGGGATACCACTACCCTAGACGCATTGCAGATTTTGCACAATCCCCATTAGCAGGTCAGATGAACTTGGGTGTTGGTGAAGAGAGACACTGAGGACTCGAGCTGTGAGTGAAATCCAGCTGGGCCAATTGGATGAGCGTTGTGTTATATTAGCATGCATGTCATGCTTCCCTGGGTTAAACATGGACAGAAAGCCTGTCCTCTGTACCATGTGCTGAATGCCGACCTCCCAGAGAGGGCACATGTCTCGCTGTTGGTGACTGTAAGAAGCAGTCCAATGTAAATGTAAACCAGCATGGCAATTCTGTTTTCAGACCTGCCTTTGAAGGGAAGGGTTAGTCCATCAAGGAAACACTTCAGGAGGGCTTAGGTTACATATGAATATTTTTAGTTGTCTCCTTTGGTAGACACATCTGAGGAGATGTCTTCGTTTATAGTTTATAAATCAAACACTTATATCCTGTGACGGGACCTTTCACACAGTCACTTCTTGATCGCTGTTATGTATCCAATCCTCTCAGAAAATGCACTGGCTGATGTCCGCGTGGGGTAGCCGGCCCTTCTAGTTGCCGGACGTTTTTCTGCTTGTGAAGGCCGGAAGGCGGGTCTGAGTGCATAGAGTTTTCAGCTATTGATTATTCCCCATATTAAAGATCGTCTTCATGCATTGTTACTCATCGGCAAATGACCCGAAAGAAATTACTCCTCTGGTGCAGCTCATACGCTAAATTACTGCTGCTGTTTACAGTCTTACTAATGGGAGTTGCCTGTCCCTGAGAGCAGGGTTGTGTTATTTAAATTAGTGTCCATTATGATTCGCTTGTGCGCCTGCGTGGTGGATATCTAAATATGTATCTGCTCCTGTTGCAGAGAGGATGTCCATCAGTGAATTCTGATGCCGTTCCAAATTCGTTATCCCTTTATATACATGTATAAGCGTGTACATCTAATATTCTATTTGCTTTTTTAATTTATTTAGCATGTGCTTTTAATCTCCTTGCCACATGGAGCCATCCCAGAAAGCTGGCCGCTCCCCAATGCTGCAATTTTCTACGTGAGCTAGGCGGCTGCCCACGGCAGATGTGACCTGGTCACCCAGCCCCGCCCCCCCACCCATGTTGGGGCCAACAGTACTGCCCTGCCCTGCTTTGGCCTACACCAGCCTGCTGAACAGCTCAGATGCAAGGGTGACTTTAGATCCAACCTGATTTTGAGGTTTTCTGTGATGTGTTAGGTATGGCAGGGGTTGTGGATTCTGCTGTGGTTTGGGGGCACACCAGGTGACCCCCCCCACTTATCAGGAAGTAAAACAGAAAGTAGGGACCTGTGCTGTACAACCTACACCATTATTGGCTTTATTTATTTTAGGGTTCTAGACCTTCTGACCTTGGTGCTTTCATTTGTTTTAACCTTATTCATTCATGCTTTATAATGCATCATTGAGTGTTAGATGTTTTGGGGTAGGTATTTTAATGCGATATACAATTATTTTTTGGCCATGTTTTGCTGTAATACCTTTTATGTACAGCACAAGCTTTAAAAAGCGCTTTTATTTCTAGCTTTGCTTTACAAATATCTTTTTATATTTTTCAGCTATGTCTTGCAAGGTCTTCCACATTTTTCCAGTTTTGAAGTGTTGATAGCTGAGCATATGAAATGTGATGAAACGTTTAATTGAGTTGCCTGTGCAAGTAAGTTTAAATGAGGATTGTGTTTGGCAACCGTCCCGCTCTGCAAAATTTTGGTAGTGTCCTGGAAACGGTAGCTAGGTAGCAGCTTGTACTGGGTTTGGATTTGCACAGGTCCTCTAAAGCGTAAAAGGGCTGCAAACTTGGGGTTGACACCTACTGAACTGCTGTTGTGTTCTCTGGTGTCGCAGATGGTCCAGTTGAGGCTGAGGGCCTACTCCTGGATTTATCTATGACCTTGGAATTTGAGGTTGAGGGCCCCCCCCCCCCCAAATGGCCAGATGACCTTAGGATTTGAGGCTGAGGGCCCATTCCCAGATAGCCGGATGACCTCAGGATTTGAGGCTGAGGGCCCACTCTCAGATAGTGGGATGACCTCAGGATTTAAGGCTGAGGGCCCATTCCCAGATAGCCGGATGATCTCAGAATTTGAGGCTGAGGGCCCATTCCCAGATAGCCGGATGACCTCAGGATTTGAGGCTGAGGGCCCATTCCCAGATAGCCGGATGACCTCAGGATTTGAGGCTGACGGCCCACTGCCTCATGGTCCAATGACCTTGGGATTTGAGGCCGAAGGTCCACTCCTTGATGGCCGGATGACCTCTAGGGCTGGGAAACTCATTTTAAAAATTGTTAAAATATATTTATCATTCAAAGAAATTCAAATTTTAATTAGACAATTATTGGGGTCGCATGGTGGTACAGTGGTTAACACTGTTGCCTTACACCTCTGGGACCTGGATTTGAGTGTCCGCCATGGCTCCAGGCCCCCTGCAACTCTGAATAAGACAAGCAGTTGCAGAAAATGGATGGATGGACAATGATACTACAGGCCTAGCCCATCATCGCGCTGTAGCTAAGCCTTTTGTATGCACCTGAAAGGTGAAACCTTTAACGTTAGCCTACTATGGACTTAAGTGAGGAAATGACGAGTAGACTATATATAATAACACATTATTATTTACTTAAATACCCAAAGGACAGAAACGCCAGCAACAAGTACCAGTCTAAATTGTCGTGTGAAATTAAAATATCAAACGATTGACATTGGCTTACGTACATAAAATAGCTTAAAATTTACACAAATGACATCACGCAATGAAATACAGTCTTCGGTTTAGATCACATCTAAGTAGGTTTGGGGGGCACCTAATTTTTCATAGTGTGCGGACAATATGTGGCGGTATATGCTACTTTGACGGGATTTTCAAAAGTGATGCTATTTCAGTATTCTGAAATCTTGGCGATAAAAGAGTGGGAGGGTGGGGGTCCCCAAGATAAAGATTTCTGGCAAAATCAAGACAGTTACCATACTGTGCTTTCCAGGCCTTTGGGAATTACTTATATCGTCGCATTCTTCTTGTGATTCATAAATTTTTTTTCAGTAGTTTCTTGCTGGCTAGTTTCATCTATTCTGACCAGCTGAATAAATTCATGGAGGTCTGCTCCCTGATTCTGTGTTAAAGGACAAAGGCCATTAGGCAGAACAAAAATGAGGAAACGCATGTTGGAGGACTAGTAGTAGCCTACACAAATCTTCAGAAATTAGAACATGGACGTTTGCCAGTGAATTTGTAAATGTTTTTCAAATTTTATTTATTTATTTATTTGATTTGATCACAAGTGAGGGAAGAAGGGAGCTCAACAGGTGGATCGGTGCAGCGTCAGCAGTAATGTGGACACTACCATTCTGTCATGGTGAATAAGGAGCTGAGCTGGAAGGCAAAGCTTTCGATTTACCAGTCGATCTACATTCCTACCTTCAACTATAGTCATGAGCTCTGGGAAGTGACTGAAAGAATGAGATTGCAGATACAAATGACAGAAATGAGTTTCCTCCACGGGGTGTCTGGGCTCAGCCTTCGAGATAGGGAGAGGAGCTCAGACATTCAGGAGAAGCTCAAAGTAGAGCCACTGCTCATCCACATTGAAAGGAGCCAGCTGAGGTGGTTCAGGCCTCTATGGAGGATGCATCCTGGTTGGCTCCCTGGGGAAGTATTTTGGGCTTGTCCAACCCGGAGAAGGCCCTGGGGCAGACCCAGGACACGTTGGAGAGATTATATCTCTCGGTTGGTATTCCCCTGGTGGAGCTGGAGGAGGTGGCCGGTCAAAGGGAGGTCTGGGCATCCCTGCTTAGGCTGCTGCCCCCGTGACCTGACCCTGGATAAGTGGCAGAAGGTGGATGGATTTTGATTGAATATTTGAAATTCGACCTCCCAGGCCTAATGATTGAAGGTTGAGGGCCCACTCCCTGATAGGCCGATGACCTCAGCATTTGAGAGTGAGGCCCTGTTCCCAGGTGGTCTGATGACCTCTGGATTTGAGGTTGAAGGCACACTCTCAGATGGTCTGATGACCTTGGGATTTGAGCCTGAGGGCCCCCTCCCTCTTGGTCCAGTGACCTTGGGATTTGAGGTTGAGGCCCCCCTCCCTCTTGCTCCGCTGACCTTGGGATTTGAGCCTGAGGGCCCACACCCTCATGGTTTGATGACCTTGGAATTTAAGGTTGAGGGCCCAATCTTTGACCCTCTTAGCCATTTCTGCCTGTGCTGTAGCGCAGGCCAGCATCCCCCTCACTAAAGCTTAATGCTTGTCACTCTCAATCAGGCTCCTCCTGGCTGGCAAACAGGGCCACACATGTCTTTAAAATAATGAGAGAGTACAGGCTACAGAGCTGCCCTCAACAGAGCAAACACTCCCTGCTTTGTGTCAAACACTGTGATTACTGCCCTCTGAAATTACTGTCCATTTATGTTCCTTTTTTCTGCAAAAATACCTCAGAACCTGGGGCCTAGTTAGTTACTGTACGGATACCTCGGAGCCAGGGGCTTAGTTATGTAGTGTAGAAATATGTCAACCAGCAGCCTAGTTACTTAGTATAGCAATACCTAAGAACCAAGGGACTAGTTAGTGTAGAATTACCTTAGAATCAGAGGCCTAGTTACATGTTACTTGGGTCTAGTTGCTTGGAGCTTGGTGTCTAGTTACTCTGAGTAAATACCCTGCAGCCTGAGGCCTAGTTACCTTCACGGTGTAGAAATACCTCAGATATCTTTATTTCCGACAAGCCACATCCCTCTTGCCAGCCGCTACTCTGTTCTCCCTTTGAGAAACTCTTCTGTGTCTTTGTGCTGGAATGAGTGAGGAGGTCGTATAGGATCCCATCGATCCTGTGCGTTTCGATCGATACGCTCCTTGGGTATAAATGATGCTCCTTTCCTCCCCTGCTCTTAGAAGTTATCCTCTAGTGTCTGTCTTTGGCAGCCCCCAACTGCTCCGCTGTCTTGCGCCAAGGCAGCAGGGGGCTTTTGCCTCAGCTTTCTGGAGCCATTTACTAGGCTATCTCCTTTCTAGTATCAGTGCTACTTATCACGGCTCGCGATCCATCCGGTCAGCGGAGGTTCTTTGTTTGAATATGTGGCTGGGGATCACAGGTGGCTTAGCTAACGTTTCAGTGTTACTCTCACACCCCAACCCCCCACAACTTAACCCACAGTGAAGTCTCTCCCGCTGACGCCCCTGGAGTCCCAGACTGCCACGCTGCCTGGGGGCGGGCTCCGGGAACGACTGGCGCTGGAGATGCGAGTCCGTGAGGTGGAGGAGGAAAACCGGGCGCTGCGGCGGGAACTCGCTCAGCCCCCTCAAGCTGCCCCCCGACATGGGCGCCACGGCAACCAGTCACGGACCTACTCCACCGAGGAGGGCACGGGGGACAGCGAGGGACAGCGTGCCGCCAGCAACAACTCGGAGTGTGTGCCACACCCCCCGGTGGACAAGTGTGAGGTGAGGGGGCTGACATGATGCGAGGGGTCATATGATGGTGGTAGCAACCTCAACACGGTCAGAATACGGCATTTGGCTTCCAATATGAAGGAACACAGTTCAGGCTTCGTTACATGGTATAAGTCCTATGCCTGAATTACTTTATTGGCTATTATTAGCAGCCCGGTAAATTATACCTAATAAGAATTAAAGTAATACTTGGGGGGAACCTCCATTCAAAGTAATGGGAATACCGATACTGTCTGTAAGTATGATCAAGGAAGCCCCCCCATCCCACACCTACAGCTTGGGTGCTGCCCCTCCAACTGGGGGGAACCACCCCTCCATAAGGTAGAGCATGCTTAAATGTGTCTCCCCCCCCAAATGGTCACACATACTCGTCCTGAAGCTCAAAGACCAGGATGATCCCCACAAAGCCCCCCACCGCCAACCACGATCAAAGACCTAACACACCTGCTCTGACCGTTTGCTGAGGATGAGTCTGAACTGCACGGTGAGTAGGTGGAGAATTCCACTGGCCATCCCCGCGAGCCCCCCCGGTACCAAACCCCGCGGAGCTGATGAGTCAAACTCCGTTTGCGCCTGGTTGTCAGGATCACACACACACAGCCTAATGGCTTTGTCAAAGATGTGGCTGTTTAGCCAAAAAGGTGTTAAAAGGTCATATAGGGTCACCTCCTGTCTGACGTGAAGATCAGAGTGATGGTGGGCGGCTGATCTTAAACAGCTGTTACGGTGTCCCGATTACATGAGAAGGCCAACATACATTGACATTTAATATCTGGTTAAAAAGGTCTTAACACAGTCTAATGTGTTTATCTGTTCTAAACTCATTGCTGTTCTTATCCCGCCCCCCATGCAGCTGCTTGGTGAGGCTGTGTCCCTTTGGACTTCTTGTGGATTCAACCCCCGCCTCGATCTTCCCCTAATTACAGTTTAATTATCATTAGGTGTCTAACGCAGATGGAGCACTAGTATACTCTGGTCATTTGTGCTTGGCGAATGTGCTGGTGGATTCCAGAACGGTGTTCCGGGACACCTTCCGAAAAGCTTGGGGAGGGAGGGCCAGCCAGGGGACCCAAGGTAAAGAGGTCTGGATTAAAATGGTGTTGACGTCTCCCTGCAGACGATCCACGTGGCCATCGTGTGCGCGGGGTACAACGCCAGCCGTGACGTGGTGACACTGGTGAAGTCTGTCCTGTTTCACAGGTGAGTGCCTTTCGCTTTGTTCAGATGGGTGCGTGTTCCGTGCGGGATGTGTGCTCTCTTCATTTGCCCTCGACTCCGACGTGAGCTTGACCTGCAATCACACGCCCCATTGCAGGCTGGTTGCTAGGCAGTGGGGTTGGGCCGGCGTGATTACATGACCCTTCTTGCTTTGTACCCGGAGACCATCAGCTTCAGCTGAATGCCTGGTCACCCCCCAGAAGCATGGTTCCGATGGGAAGATGAGTACTGGTGAAAAGACTGATGGATGACTGACTGCTATTTCAGCAGAGACAGGCTGACCGGTGCCACACCCAGGGTTGGCTGGTTACGCCCCCTGCCCGCCTCCAGCATTTAGTGCACATGTGTCTGCAGTGAATGACTCACACAAAGGGCGTGACCTTCATTCCCCGGTGACGGTTGCTGTGTCTGGGGGCGTCACAGCTACTTCTCGCAGCCTTCGGTCGCCTGATGATTTCCGGCGAGCTGTTGCCCCGGTGACTGTGGGTCGACGCATTCCCCATGGCGAGGTCCAGTGAAAATGGATATATATGCTCCGTTTTGGGGTAATAAATGATTTAACCCCACACACACCGCCCTGCTTCCTGTCATCCTCTTTGTTACACGGTTGGTCACGGATTATTTGTTTACTCATTTTGATTCAGTCTCTCAGCTCAGGGAAACAAGGGATTGTAGGAAGTGAAGCCAGACGGAGCACAGGAAGATAGACATGGATAAAAGCATCTTCCCCTTTGACTGCCGCCCCTCTTTTTCAAACACTTGTCTTCTTTAATGCAAGGATTTTTAAAATTATTTTTGATTTCCTCACTAAAACAATAAATTAGCTATAAAATTCTGCCAGAGATTTCTTATCGCAGTGTTTGTGTATTTCTTTTTTAGTAAAAGCATCGTGCCGCCCGCTCCCATTCTCTCGTAACACGGCGGGGCTCATGGCGTGCCTCCTCCTCGAGCCGTTTCTCCCAAAGAGGCCCCACCGCCACACCACCCACTTTAGCACCTCGACCTCACACAGTGTAACACGAAATACTAAAAGCTTCTCCATCTGGGCTTTTTAAAATATTTAACTGGTGAAACAATTACCAAAATTATCATAATGATAATATCTAAACGGCTGTCAGAAGAGGACCCCCCCCCCCAACACACACACACACACACACACACACACACACACACACACACACCTTTGAGTTCTGTTGTGAGCGCACTATCAGTCACCATGGCAACGGGGAAGAGGAAGCGAGGGTAGATTTGGCAGCGGGGATAGGTGTGGGGGGGCTGTCCTTTCAAATGAATATCAAAGGTCAGATATTTGAAAGCATCTCGGCTTTTTTTGGCAGGGGTGGATTTAGTGGGACACGTCGCCTTGGTACATGCATGGTTCGAAAGGCTGCAGCATTCACGCTGTGTGGGTTCAGGCACGAGCAGTGTCTCCTGGCCGCACGTTCTTCCCCCGCCCTCAAAGTGACAACCGCCCCCTCCTTTTGGGGTGACGTTCAGATTTAAGGCTTTTAACGGTGATGTCCTACATGAATAAGTGAAACAGGAACGTAACTGCTGTCAACCTTCCAGCAGACATAACACTATTAAAGCTATAGTCTGACACTTTATCCAAAACGATTTATAGTGGAGGAAAGGTTTATAATCTATGGGCACTCCGTGGGATTTGATCCCACAACCTATGTTTGCCACAACGCTTTACTTCGGAAGCTACAGCAGCCTCCATGCCTGTGATAAGTTCACTACAGGTCACATCAGCAGCTTCCGAATGGGGGGGGGGCTTCTTTTGGGCCTTTTCGCAGAGCCCGCTGAGCCCCTCAGTTATGCGTTTTCCACACCTCTGCCAAACTGCAGTGTGACTCCAACAGGTACAGGAGAGTTTTCAATTAGCTCGGCGTAGACGGTGTGTCACCGTGTCACCATTAAATGGATCATTCTGCTTAATTTATGGCATGAAATTAAATCTCAGATTTAAAACTTGCTCAGGCTTTCATTTCCAATGAGTCTGTCCATTTTGGTGTGTGTTGCCAAACAGTGAGTGCGGCTGCACAGAGCAGAATGTTGCCTCTTTGAGTAAAAGAATGTTTTTTTAATGTGCAGTAATAATATTTTTCCATGATATATCTCATTTTACGCAATTGTAGTATTTTTCAATGTACAGTGCAAGATGTGAATGTGGCACTATGAAAGTGAGTGAGATTGAGATTTTCACATCATTGCACGGTCATTATCACACATATGATGCTGCGCTCGCCCCCCCACACTGACCCCCAGGGGGGCAGTATGCAGTGGGCACAGGTGGTGAGCAGTGCATTCTCTGGCAGCAGGATCTCATGGCCAGGTGCACAGCTGTTTGGGGGGGGCGGTGCACCCCCACAGGCCCCCCCACGCATTGCCGCACACATAGTAATTGGCTGGGAGAAGAGCGTGATGTACAGCTTCCCTTAAGCAGTTTATCTTCCCCCCCACCCCGAGACGTGTGATGGTGCAGACTCCCCTCCTGTTCCCCCGGACATCAGGCAGGCAAGATGGGATGGCGGCCACATGGTGAATTTTTCATACCCTTCCCCCCCCCAGTGCCTGTGGAGCAATGTCCGTGGTGACCTGCGATGTCCTCTCTGATACCCCCCTGTGGGGGCCCAAGTTGTGTTTCGTGTGCGGTATCCTCTCTGATACCCCCTGTGGGGGCCCCATGTTGCGTTTCTTGTGCGGTGTTGTATGTGATACCCCCCTGTGGGGGCCCCGTGTTGCGTATCGTGTGCGTTGTCCTGTATGACACCCCCTGAGGGGGCTCCACATTGCATTTCATGCACGCTGTCCTATCTGATGCCCCACATTGAATTTTGTGTGCAGTGTCTTTTATGATACCCCCCTGAGGGGCCCCGTGCTGCATTTCGTTTGGGGTGTCCTATCTGATACCCCCCAGTGGGGCCCCGCATTG
Organism: Mormyrus iriodes; assembly: GCA_011763525.2. Taxonomy (NCBI): domain Eukaryota; kingdom Metazoa; phylum Chordata; class Actinopteri; order Osteoglossiformes; family Mormyridae; genus Mormyrus; species Mormyrus iriodes. The sequence continues at coordinate 30,432,172 of JAAGVU020000001.1, forward strand.
CAATTCGTGTGCGGTGTCCTCTGTGACACCCCCCACCCCCTTTCTGAAAGGTGTTATGTTCAGAGCATCATTAATTATGCTATGTTTTTACTCCTGTACACCGAGTGTGACGGTCCCTTTGTGCGGTTTTGTGGCTAATGTACCTCCCGGGGGGGTCCTCCCTGCCCTCTCTGGGTTCTGTCTCCTAGACGAAACCCCCTCCACTTCCATTTCATCACGGACTCCATCGCCCAACGCATCCTGGCCTCGCTCTTCGACACCTGGATGGTCCCGGCTGTCCGCGTGGACTTTTACGACGCGGATGAGCTCAAGGTGAGCCTCGCCCTCCCACCCACCATCATATATCCATCAGCGGTTCCCACCCACCATCTGGCTATCCTCTCCACCAACCATCTGTCCTCTGCCCGCCAGCCATATTTCTTCTCCACCAATAAAAAAGGCCTCTTCCCCCAGCCATCTGTCCCCTCCGCTAATCGAGTGTCCCTCCGCCAGCTACTTTCCCCCTCCACCAATCAAATATCCTCTACACTAGCATCCTGTACTCTGCTCCAATGGCAAGTCCCAATCCATTACTGAACTTTCTCCTCCACCAAGCGTCTGGATACAGTCGCGGTCCAGCCACAACCATGCAGCGATGAACCCGTACCTGAACACCGTCATGGCGGCTTCCACCGCTCTCAGGCTTTTGTGTATATTGTGTACTACCTACTGTCCGCCTCTTTTATATTGATTTAACAGTACTAAAAAGAATATCAAGTGATGAAGTAGTCTACTAAGTAGAGTTTAATTACCATGTGGGTTCATTTTCAATGGTGAAATATCTTTGACTTCAAAATCGTGGCACCGGGATTGGGTTTGTGTCAGAGACCCTGCCCCGCCCCATTTAATCATGTGATCAACGTGGTTGCAGTCGGAGGTGTCATGGATCCCTAACAAGCACTACTCCGGCATCTACGGCCTCATGAAACTGGTGCTGACCAAGACGCTGCCATCCAGCCTCCAGCGCGTCATTGTGCTTGACACCGACATCACCTTTGCCACTGACATCGCTGAGCTGTGGGCCGTCTTCCACAAGTTCAAAGGTACTCGCTCTTGTTCCTACTCTCTACCCATGGTTATGGCTCTAGCAAACATCTCTGACTGGGTTCGCATGGATTGGGCCACTTGCTGGACTTCCTGGAGAGATGGAGGTGATTTAAGAAGCTCACCTCAGTCTTTGCTGGTGAGCCTGTAGCTGGAGGAAGTCAGCAGGTGATTTTCTAGCGCAGTGTTTCACAATCCGGTCTTCAGGGACCCTCAGACAGTCCACGTTTTCGCTCCTATGTGGAGCTGAGATCGAGCAGGAGTGTGGACTGTCTGGCAGTGAGGTGGGAGGGAGCAAATCGTGGACTTGTCTGGGGTCCCCGAGAACCGTGTTGGGAAACACTGCTCTAGCAGATTGATGAGACTGAATCGCCGCTCTGATGGATCACGTTACCCCAGGGACGGGCTGGTGACAGGCGCCTAGCTCGCACGTTGAATTGTGCTCATCTGCTTCCTCTGCTCCTTTTGTGACGGGCAGGAAGTGAGCCAGCCACAGGAACTGTCCACCACCACACCCTCTACTGCCGGGGGGGGGATAGTGGTATCTTATATGTGTCTGAGGCTGGAGTCCGTGAGGGTCAGCCTGTAGAATCAGTCAAGCATGTGGCCGGCCGTGATTAATGACTGCATGCTTTCGAATTATGAAGGCGCTCTTTGCTGTTCTGCGGGGGGGGGGGTCATGTTTTGACCTCAGTGATCTGTAGAACTTTCTGCTTTTCATGGTTTTATTGTATATTATGTATTATTTATCATTTTTACTTGGTCATTCAGGAGTACAGAATTGTTGCCCCCCCCCATAAGTTTATATTTCTACCCCGTTCTACCTCAGTGAAGGAGGCCCTTCAAACACTCCCCCCCCCCCCCCCCTCACACTGGCACGTAGACAGCCTCTAGGGTCCCTTGACAGAAATACAGATGGTATGTGGGCAGGTGCCCCATAAACCAGAAATAATCGGAGGTGTTAAGTGACCCCCCGCCCCCAGAGTACAGTCGAGTTATGGAGAGTCATCTTTCTCCTCATCTTGCCACCCACGTTGTCCCTAGTGCCCCCCAAGAGGTCGACCTCGGTGCCCTCTGTGTTCATCAGCAATGCCCTTGTGATAGTTTGTCCGTCGCTGAATCACGTGAGTGTGGACTCCGGAACAATTAAATCTGAGTGTTGTGTAGTAACAACCCCTGAGGGGGTTGAGTATTCAGTTATTGCAGCAACCTGTGGGTGTATGATGGCCTGTTTGTCATGCCCCCCCGCTGTCAGCCATGCTGTCACCAGGGATGAGATGGGGGGGCACGTCTGCGCCCTTGTGGGCTGATGATCAGCCTCTCACCCCCTCTGAAGGTGGGGGGCTGGTGGGTGGTGTTAGTGGTCATTACCCTGATCCAGGCTCCTTCCCAGCCTGCTAGTTTCATTCCTGCCGTGATCGATTCCCACACCCACGGTCCCCTACCTCAAAGAAGGCTCTATCTGGTTCAGCGGTTTCACAAATGCTGCGGCAGGTGGGTGGGGGTGCAGGATGGCAGCCGGGACGCGCCCGAGCCGTGTGCCGTGGTGGGCAGGTCACTGGCGGTATTGATGTTGGTCTTTGTTAATGACTGGGCGATTTTTATTTTGTGCCTTGGAAACCTTGAACTGGGCGTTCTGTCAGAGTTCGTCCAGAAAGGAGACTGTGGGGCAGTAATGTTGGTGGGATGAGAGGGGAAGGACTAGAGGGCTAGGAGGCCCAAGCTTCACTAGATACCTGGAGATAATGAATTTGAATTGGGAGTCAGGAGGCTGTGAGCTTCACTGGACTTCTGGTGGGTTATGTTGCGGTGATCATGCAGTGACGTGTGACACAGGAAAAAATGCCCATCAGATCCATATGGCCTGTATGCCCGGAAATGCTGCCTCCCCTTATCCATCAGATCTCAAGTGGTTTGGGCAAGACTGGCTAACGGGGCGTGTTCCGGCTGGTACTGTTGGAATCTCCATATAAGCCATCTCTGTCTCTGTGTCCCAGTTCCCACCAGCCCTCCCACGATGCACCACGACCACTGAGGAAGATGCCAGTGGTTTAAGGCCAAAGGGCCTTGCCCCCAGGGACCTGAACCCTAAAGACAGCTGTTGGTATCTCAGTGGCCACGCCTGTGCATTTATTCCCTGGGTGGGTGGCTGGTCATGCCCCTTTAGAGCTGCCCGCTTGCCGTCCCAGAGTGCCATCAATTCATTAGTTATCGCAAGGATAGAAAATAACGCTTGACTTCAGCAGGTCTGACTTAGCTGCCGACTGTAAAAAATGGCCCAGTTAGTGAATTATTAATACCTCCAAAGGGCAGCCAATGTTGTTTTGGTACCTAAACAAGGTCCTTAATTAATCATATGAGTGCTGGCGCCCGTCGGGGTCCCGCAAAGCCATTGTTTGGGCCGACCTGCCATCATGGTTTTGACAGCGGGCGGGCCGTGGAGTTCTTTGTGGAGCGGCGGTAAAGCCAAGCCACAAGCAGGGGGCGTGTTAAAGGTGTGTAGGCATGCCGTGGCCGACCTCTGGCTGGCTCCTCTCATCTGCCCGGGTGCCGATTTTGCGGATGGCATGAGGAAGCCAGTGTGCTTTCAGTCCGTGACTTTTTGTTGCCCTCCCATAATCTTCTCCTACGTGGGTCGCTCTTGACCAGACACTCCTACTCATAAATAACACGCCACGCATATGAGACACATGGCGCCAGGTGCTGTTGACGGCGTTCCCTGCAGGACACTATGACGAGGCGACTGGTTAAGTTCCAGATGCTGTGACGTGTTTTTTTCCATAACCAGCAGAGGTACTGGGAAGCCAGACACCCCCTACGCTGTGCCCACATGCAGCCACCTAGCTTGTTGCTACAGCATCCTGCTAGAGTTCTGTCTTGGGGGCCCATCTCTGGTGCCGAGCGATCTTGTGACCTTTAGAGCATGAAGTGGACTTTAGCATTCTGTGCCCTTCCATGAAAATGTTATGTGCTCTGGTCTCGAAAGCAGAGGGTCCCTTGGGAAGCATGGATTGGGTCGGGGCTTTGAATCTTTGTTCTATATTTATCCGCTCCATATATGTGACTCCGTGGCTGGTTCCCGCTTGAGTCCCTGGGTCACATGACATGGTGTCCCGAATCGAGGCTCTTTCTGTGAGATGTATCTCTTGGCAGCAGTTGCACGGTAACAGTGCAAAAGGGGAGATGTTTGTCATCTGTGTACCCTTCTTCGGCTGCTGCTAATGGACCGAATTAGCCTGTTGCTAACTTGTGATTGTATGTGCTCCCTGTGGGGGATAGGAGCAAGGAATAGGTCAAATCCAGCCCCAGGCGGCTGACCAATCAGCATTCTCTAGAACTGTTGTCATAAATCTTACTACCAATTAGGCTGGGGGGGGCAAGAAAAAATATTACTGGGGAAAATGGCAAATTTAGGCTCTCTGATCATGACTGCTGTCATCCTGTGTCCTTTTCCTACCTCCGGACAGATGATGTCGCCAGCTAAACTCTACCCCCTTCCGCTCTCCCATTCCATTGTACTGGCACACCGATCCATGGGGAATCTGCCAGTCTCCTCGGTTCACCGTGACCGAGCACTACTCACACTCGAATTATGTGGTGAACAGATGCACTTGTCAATCTCTCCTCCCAACCCCAGCCCCCCATTGGAGTCGTTGGGGTCAGGCAGGTGAGAGGATTGGGGGCACGTGAGGGTGCCTGAAAGGACTGGAAGGGGGGCAGTGGGAATGAGGCCCAGCTAATGCTGCTTCACGCTGTCAGCTGAAGCCTGGACTAATTTAACGGCCTTGGCTAAGGGAGTTTTTATTAAGGGGAGAAACAAGGAAATGGCAGGCATGAGAGCAGAATCAAACACTCACATACACACGCACACACACAGATGCACAAAAGGGGGGAGAAACCCCCAATCCCAACTATGACAACCTTACCCCCACCCAGCCCTAACCTTAACCATAAGTAACTGAACAAAACAGACAACTTTTGGCATTTGTAGTTTTTTGATTGCAGTCACAGATTGAGAAATTGAGTTCCCCCTTGTGAGGACTGAAAATCTGGTCTCCACAATGTCAAAATAACAGATTTTTATAACATTGTGAGGACATTTGGTCCCCATAATGTAATATATACATGACCACCCACATATACACACACACATACATACACACAACACACAAACATGCATGCAGTGTTTTGGGTTGTGGGCTCCAACCCCACCAGCTGACACCCGCCTTCTTGGGGGGGGGGGGGCGGCATCATCTTCGCTAAGATTAAGGTGAGACACTCAATACTCATCCCTGACTCCAGGGGCAGATGTGTGGCACCAGGGAGAGTGTAAAGTTGCTGGCCTGAAACGCTGCCTTGGAGCCAGCCTAGGCGATGCCATCAGCGGAGCAAATCGATAATGTGGCCGTATAGGCAAACCACACCCAGGTTTGCTGATAGGCGATGAGGGTGGGGGGCTGAGGCCAAATTAAGATGAAGTGATGGTCCCTCTTAGATGGGCAGGACCTTGGGAGAGAATCAACCAGTGGGATCCAAGCCACACGCGGCTTGGTATTGACCGTAGCTGCTCGTGAAGCATGATGCTGTTGACGGAGTCTGCTGTGCCCAGATGAGGCTGACTAATGCCATGTCCCCCAGGGGATGTGGCAAGGGGAATGGTAGAGACTGTCAGGGGAACCCCTCGTACACTGGCTGTGCGTTGGTGGTGCCGAGTTGGCATCATGTTCAGTTTAAGTTCCAGTGCCTGTGGGGGTTCAAGGAATGGCTTCCTTTTTGGTGAGAGTCCCGTCTCTTTAACTGTGCCCTCCCCCCCCACCGTTAACACAATTAAGCAGATGTGGTGTCAGGCAGTGGATAGATGGCGAGTTAATGTGAAGGAGGCAGATGGGCGCGAGGAGGAGGAGGAGCCGCTGGCTCACAGTGAAATGCTAACGCAGGAGGGGGCAGAGCCACAGTTGCTGTCTGGACACTCAGTAACCGAGGCTCCCGGCTGGGCAGTGAAATTTACACCCTGGTGCCGTGAGGATGTGTGGAGGTGCAGGGTTGGGCTTCAGGCCAAGTGGTGAGACCTAGGGGTTTTGAGTTTATCTCCTGCATCTCTAGAAGCCCCCCCCCCCCCCCCCCACTGCCTATCCTGTGGACAGGGGGGTGGCCCACTGCCTGTGATGTATGGACTGTTAATGGAGGACCTGCATGGAGATAGTGGATGGAGCCCAGAAGCTGAGAATGTGACCTTTCATTCTTCAAACTCGTCTCTCTGCTGCTCCGAAAAGACAAGTGATAGGCTGTAGTTGTGTGAAGTGCGGCTGACTATATCTGTGGGTCCTGCTGATTGGTCCGACGGTGTCCACTTAGTTACATTTCAGTCAGAGGGTGTTTAATGCTTGGAACGGCAGGTGTGGGCAGCTCCCATCCAGGTAAATTACCCCACTGTAATTAAGGGGGGGAGGTATAACATAACTCAGGGCCTGGTGTGATCCTGGCTCAGCCCGGCATGCCCTCGTTTCCCAGCAGTGGCTTGCGGGTACGCCCTGGTCATCCTTTACACTGCGTAGCTTCTCTGTATGTCTGGAAGTGCGTTTAGGATCATTACTGTGTGTTTACACGTAGCCCAGAGAAACATCTCTGCCCTTTCAGGAAGAGCTGTCACATGCATGCTGGTACACGCAAAGCGTGAAACCGTACAATTGGCCTGTCGTGCGGCTTTTGGAGCGTGGCGGCTGGTGTGACCTGATCATGCTCGGAGGTGGCCTGTCACCTGACCGGAATTGTCACCCCTTTGTGTCCCAATGCCGTAACCACTCCCCAGGCTGATCCAGACCCTGACCAACACAGCCCAACACAGCCACGCAAACTACACATTTACATAGGGTCTCCTGGTGGCCAGAAACAGTAACTACACTAAGGGGGCATGGAGCCCCAAAGTGACTTTTTGAATGGGTCCCCAGAAACAAACCTGTCTCTGCCTGTGGGATTCAATCTGGGTCTTCCCCTTGTTGTTCCTTTTTAAAAGCAATTTACAGCTTTATGTTTTAATTGCCATTCACTGTTATTTCACTGCTATGTCTATTATTACTAGCACTGCTCGTACTATCAGATTTCTGCCGTAAATGTTGTTGCTTCAAGGCGATATTTTAGGCTGATTGTCTGGGGAGGGGGTACTTTGAGCTGTGGAGGAGACCTCAGCACTTTTAACTACATGAGCGACCGTAAAGAGCACTGATTGATTGCGCCCTGTCTGCCCTCGATTCACCCGGCACGAGACAGGGTTAAATCGGACCCGTGACCCCTCCATGGGTGAAGAATTGAAGGAGGAATCGATGTTGATCCATGTTGACTCCTCTCCGAGGGGTACCATGTGCCTCTGCGTTGAAATTGAATTTGCGGCCAGGTCATGTTTTTGATTTCCAACTCGGGGAGGGTATTTATGACTGTTATAAAACGCTTAAGAGGCTTTCATTCCGGGATTATCGTCACACCCGCATGGTTAGCAGGTCCTAGTGCTGGTCGTCTTGGGTGTGCGTGGCTCTGGGTTTGTATGCCTGTGCATCAGCAGTTAAAGGGCTGCGTTTCAGATAAGTGGAGGTGCTAGCATGGACCTCAGAAACCCCCCCCCCCCCCCACTATTGCTCCTGCAAATGAAAATCTCATGCTGTCAGGATTCGCTTAATTTAATATGGGGGGGTGCATCTATATGGCAGTTTAGCTGGTGCCATCACCTGTCCGGAGGTAGGAAAAGGACACAGGCAATAGGTATAACTGCAGCTGTTCTTTGGATTAAAGATGGGATCTGGTCCTGGAAACGTCCGCTGTGACTTTGTGGTTCCCTGAGGGACATCTCAGCTTGACCTGTTGCTCTTGATTTAATAGATATTCCTGAATCGCCCCCCCTCCCTCAGGTCAAGATCCAGGCAGTTCCCCCACCCCAGTTCTGCCACTCACCTGCCGTCTCCATAACACCTCCAGATAAGAGATAATTGAAGCCCTTTTAATTTTGGTGGGTTTGGCTGGAGGCGACCGGCTGGACCTCCTCCTGCCCCTTTGCCGGGACTTTCTTCGGGTATTTATTTTTAGCCTGGCCTGATAAGGCTTATGTGTGAGTTTCACTTCCGAGCTGCATAGAGTAGCCCGGCTTCAGGGTGTCTGATCTGGGAATTCGCTTAGACGGGCAAGTGAAATCAGGTTTTCAGGAAGGTGCCAGAAAGCAGAAGGTACCAAAAGGGAAGACGCCATCCGCACACCTGTGAAACAGACCGGTCAGTCCAAGCATCTGCCATTATTCTTTTTCTTCTGTGCAACAGATGCAGTTTAACAGCCATCAGACCATTCAGTCTCCATCTGAGTGTGTTTAAGCTAAAGGAACAATGTGCTGCTGTCTCTAAGCAACAGATTAATGCATATCCAACCACCCCCCCCACAGCCAAATATACGTACAATCAGGATGCAAAGGCCCAGACCAACGGTTGAGCTCTGACATACGCCCTCTCCTAGCCATGCTGCTGCTGACTCCCTCTCCAGTTACAGAGGGCAGACGCTCTTTCAGCACCAAGACAGCCAGCAGGGGGCGCACAGTAACAAGCCCAGGGAAAGGTCTGTGGTTTCAGTCTCCAAAATAAGCATTGTGATACTGTTGCCCCAGGATATTATGATGGACGATCTAAATGCTCTCTCTGTGTGGCCCCGTCGCTCTCGCTCATTGTACAGCCCACACTCTTTGGGAACCATCTGGTTCTCTGGATGCAAGCTGGTGCAGAACATCTGAGTCATCATGACAGCAATGCAGCGGCTGCTTGTACAGCAATCAGAAGGCATTTTTTTGCCATAGGGAAAATTGATCAAGGGAAGGTGAATTATTTGTTTCTTAGTGCCTCCTGTGACTACCTATTTAGCTTAGTTTTATGAAAGTGTATCATTCATCCATCTTCCATTCCGCTTATCCAGTACTGGGTCACAGAGAGAACCTGGAGCCTTCTGCAAACCCTGGGAGGGATGCCAGTCCATAGCAGGGCATTCACACACTATAGAGAGTGTGACTAGAGACTTCTGTCCACCTAACTGCACATCTTGGGGCTATGGGGGCAATCCCACGCAACACAGGGAGAATCTCTAACCTTGGCGGTATGAGGCCATAGTGCTGCCCACAGTTTTATTTATAATATTGAACTTTCACCTGGATTGCATTGTGTTGAAAGACTGCTGTTAAGGTTACCCATCCTGAGACTTCTTTATGTTACCAGCTCAGGTCCTTCAGCAGGGCGCCTCCTGGTGCTCAGTGACGGGGGACCGCTCAGTGGCGGCAGTGTCCCACGTAACCTTGGGCCACCTGTCGTCATCGCAGACAGTAGCGGCGTGGTGCTATGCAGAGCTGACGGCTGATTTCGGCCCTCCTCCTCACTAGACTTAATTAAATGAAGGCATGATGAATATCCCTGTTTGTCTGCTTTGCATGCCTGTTTTCAGGAGGACAAACAAAAGACTATCCTCAGAGAAATCGTTTAAAAGTGCCCATAAAAGCAAGCTGCCCACCTCTTCAGTGTTTCTTTGAGTTCAGGTTATTTTCTAGGGCTCTGAAACGATGCTGTTGGCATTTTTTTTCTCCTAGTGAGTGCTGAGACTTTGGTAAAATTTGCTTCTGACCAGAGATTCGATTCCCATGAAAACCAAAACAAAGACAAGTTAATTGAGCGTTCACAATTGGTAGGATGGTGGGGGGAGGGGTGTGGGGTGCATTACGGATTGGGAATGTGCAAACGCAGCATCCACTGTGGTGTTGGCAGCAGCAGAACCATCAACGGCTTGTTATATGGCCTGCCTGCACGTGAGTGTAAACATGCAATACACAGAGGAACCAGTTGCATATTACACATTTCCTACTGGGGAGAAGGGAGTCGGTACCCCCCTCCCCACACATGCACACACACACACACATCTGGTATAAACCGGAACTTCAAGCATTAGAAAAGGGGCTTAGAGACAGCCCCAGGGGCCTGGCAGGATTAGGGTTTGGGATCTCTCTCTGATTCAGGACTGAATCCATTATTAACAACCCTTTGCAGCAGACGCCATCTCGGTAATTGTGCCCGGATCCCATCTTCAGCATCTTCCCCACCATCCTTCTCCGTGGCGGCTGGCAGCCAAATCTCCCCTTTGGAAGCAGCTTCTGATTGGCATTTTCTGAGGAAGGGCCGCCACGGGAGAACATGAAAGGCCGACACCGGGCCCCGCTGGTCCTGCAGTGCGGGGCTTCGCCTCCAATCTCCCACGCCTAGCGGCTGATTAAAGCGATCACGGCGGATTAGATGCCCTCGCTTGTTTTGTGCTCTGAGTTTCCTGGAGTTTCCAAGACGCATGTCAGTCTCGGAGCTAATTGGTGGAACCTCCCCGTAAGCTCGTCCCTTCATTATGAGATGCCGCATTTTCAGGAGGGGTTAGGTGAGGGGGGGTGCTCTGAATTTTGCGCTCTCTTGTCACCTTGAGCGTGACACCGTGGAGAGGTTTTTAAATTATTTCAAGGGCTGTCTATCCAAAGAAGCCTGTTGCAGTAGCCCCCCCATTAATCTTCCTTACAGCCTTCATTAAACCTGCCTATACCCCCCCATCTCTCTTCCCCTGTTTCATCTCCATTCCCCATCACATCACTCGTGCCTGTATTCCCCAGTTTTCCTCTTTTCTGGCCCCATCTGCCCAGAATACACTCTTTCTGAGATTCCCAGGCAGCATAGAGGGTTGGGCACGTCCACGAGGGGGAATATTTTGAGCAGCCAGTCCAGACTTTCCCTAGGGTGTCTGTTCTATGGCCTTGGTGTCCCCTGTGCCACTCTAAGAAATGGTATGTGCTTTGGTTCCAATGTGTGCCAGTAATCATAAATGACCTTGTAATGAATGATTGACAGGGGTTAGGGCTGTAGATTCACTTGATTGAAACTTTGAGTGCATACATGTCATATATGGATCCTCATCTGCCCCTTCAATGCCCCATCATTGTGGAACCGGTCAAAGGACAATCATCCAGGTCCCTGTCATTGCCTCTTCTTTAGGTCAGCAGGTCCTGGGACTGGTGGAGAACCAGAGTGATTGGTACCTGGGGAACCTATGGAAGAACCACCGTCCATGGCCAGCCCTTGGGCGGGGCTTCAACACAGGTGAGTGCTTAACCCTTGCTTCCAGAAAGTGCGCCGCTCTTTGGTTCTGCCGTTAAACCCACTTGCATTGTTGTATTCCATCAGCTGCATCGACATTTGCTGCACGATTGAATTTCCTGTTTCCTTGACAGTGGAATTTACAAAGTGTCCGTGTTTGTTTTAAGTAATTTTTATGAAAAGATAAATAGGGTGTATATATATATATATATATATATATATATATAATATATAACAATGTGAACAGTTTTATGATTCCAGAAAATGCCCTGAGGGATAAATGGAGTAACCGACTATGGTCCGTTACCACAGCAATCCCTCCTCCTTGGGTTGCCTGTTATTTTTATCTGTTTTCAAATGCGGTGCCACCTTTCCCCGTGGTGTGCACGTACTTGATCTGCTGGCAAAAACAAGAGCGGTTAGCCTTTTTCACAGGCCAGCATCGCAGGAGCACCGTGAAGTCCATGGTGTAGCCGCCGCGAAGGCAAACACAGAAACAAAGAACGATCTGGAGAGATGCATGGAGGCACAGCTGGAGTAGCTGAAAATGGACCAAGAAACAGAAGGCAGATCTCTGACGCCATTTTTAAAGCACAGTAGAATCACTGGGGATGCTTTTTATTCACCTCAATCGGAATATATTTCTGACAATGTGATTCGTTCACTCTGTTTTATTTCATGTTTTTGGTTAATCTGTCTTTACCTTGTCAGGTGAAGTTTGCTGATTTTTACATTCCCCATTCCTCTCACCTCCTCCTGGTTTTTGTTACCTAACGTACTACTCTCCCCCACCTTCAAGAACCTTGCTTAGCCAGCAAAATTTGAGCCATTTGTAGACCAGAAACACCTTCCTCAGTGCTGAGGACTCGCTGTCTGCCTCAGGAAGTAAATTTGGATGCTGTGATTTAACAAAGAACGAAAAAAGAACCTGATTGTGTAACATAATTCAACACAGCTTATCATTTTTAAAACGTAGAGGAAAGCTGTTCGAATTTAGAATTTTAGTGTGACATGTAAAATTAGCTGAATAAGGGTTAGGGTACATCGCTCTCATGATGTAAAACAATCATGGTGCCATGAGTTTGTTTTTTATTCAGTATTATCCTGGCATCAGAATCCTGAAAATTTTCATTCTTCTGCGATAAGTAAGCAGCTGGCACAGCCCTTGATGTATCTGTGTGGTCTCTGGCGTCGCTTGTGGGGCCTGGTTGATTGATGACTCCTGACATCTCTGACAGTGACATTCTCGTGTGCGTTTCAGAGGAAGGGAAGCCGTGATAAGTTGATCACGACTGTGTTTTCTAGTCTGTAATAGAGAGCGTTTATATACACATCTGGACTGCTGGCCCTACAGTCTTTGAAAGCAGGTGAGCTGTGAATAAATAAGATCGCATCATTTCCTACTGGGGAGAAGGGGTCTCTTTAGTGGTAAGAGTCTCGTTCTCGACATCCCGCAGTGGACTTGGTAGGCTCAGAGATGGGGTCCAACAGTGGTTGGATGCCTCCAGTGAGCCACGTGCTATCTGCTGCCTACTAGGGCGTGGGCTGTGAGGGATTGCAAATTGCCAGTAATGTGTCAGTTGTCCCTGTACCCCTCCCCATCTTAGCAGCTTTCCCAAACAATTGATCGTCCTCCGCTGGTGGCGGCTTTATCGTCTACGTTTAAAGAGTGCGTGTTGTGACTTAAGGAGCAGCCCGTTGCCATCCCCGACTTGCTGATAAAAGCATGCTTGTCAGGAGGAAGGATTGCTTCAAGAAGCGGGAGCGACAGGATGAATCAGTCGGTGTCTTCTTTAAAAGTCCTTTATTAATAGGAGAGCATCCATCCCCATGTCTCGCGCTGCAGGGTTCCCAGTCAGGAACGCTGCCTGCAGCTCTGTGGGTCCAAATTTAGTTTGCCACGGTCCGAGTGTGACCGAGCACTTTCCTCTCTGGCTGCCGTCCTTGCTGGTGCTTTTGGGCTCTTGTGTCCTCCCTGGTCATGCAAAGTTCGCCTGCTGCCTCGCCACCCTGTTACATGCTGTTTATAAGTGCTAACATGAAACAGCTCGGACTCCTGGAGGTGAACACAAATAAGGTATATGGGTGTGTCTATGAGTGGCTCACTCCTGCCAAATTTTGGAGGGGGGATATTATATCCTGACACTTTGGGACGTTTGGGACTGATTGGGATAGGATGTCACACAAACCACAAGGCTTTAGTTGCTAATCTCTGCTGGTTGTGAAGGTGACCAATCAGTACTTCACACCTCCAGAGGCCACTGTGTGCCTGTCTGTCACATGATCGTAACCCCGAGATGAATCTGTGTGTGTGTCACACCAAAACAGTGCCGCACTGAAACTGTGTGTGCCTGTCACCCAGGGGTAATCCTGCTGCTTCTGGACCGGCTCCGGAAGCTCAAGTGGGAGCAGATGTGGCGCCTGACGGCCGAGCGGGAGCTGATGAGCATGCTCTCCACCTCGCTGGCCGACCAGGTGAGCCACCCTCTGTCTGTACACACGTCCGTTCTCGCTGTTGGCACCATCTGTGGCATCCCAATGCTCGATTGACTGATTAAAGCCAATATTTGCATATATTAGCATCACACAACAAAGGAGTTATCTTACTTGCTTCTTCCTTTTCAGGTACAAACTGTAATTTGCCAAATGGGTCACTTCCTAGTTATTAAAGGAGAGAATTTTCTCTGTTTGAGATGTTGTCTATTATTGCCTTCATAAATTACTCTAGTCAGTTAAGGAATATTTATCTTTTGTTAGCCTGTTATCCCTTTGGGCTTTTATAAATGTATAGATAATTTGATAATGACATTATGTGTTTGACATCAATTATGCATGACATCACAATCTCAACAAACAAGCCTTTGTCCATAATTGTATATGATTGACATAGCATCATGAAGACCCATTGTTCCATCTTTGTATCACAAAACATGGTACCACAGTGATAATGTTGACTACTGATATTTTCAAGTCTGTAGTTTCCTGCTGTCATTTATGATGTCACAGACCTTGAATCAGGATGTAGGACTAGTTCGCTCAATTTCAATTATCCAATTGCCAATTCTGCTATGACATCACAATGCTATGACGTCCAGTAATATAAGTAGTTTTTATTAAAGCGAAGCTGTTTTTAGTCTTTTCCATTTGAAAACCATCCACTGGACATATGGGCAGTAGTGATGTATGTTTGGAAAGTATAACTTATCCATAATGACCCAGGTTCCTTGTGTTTATGCTTCTGTGGGAGTCTTGCCAGTCCACTTCATGTCCATGAATAGATAGAGTATAAACAAAAGGAAACAAGGTACTGATGAGTGCAGAAAATCCAAAATGAAGTAATCATGTAAAAACTCAACACGTAACTGTTCCTCCCTCAAAATACTTTTGCCTTTTAGTGAATTTTTTATTTCCAAAACAGTGCCTGACTGCTTGATCTGCATGCCGGAAATGTAAATGCACTTGTCTGGAAGATGAGCGCTGTTCCAGATGGCAGAAAGAGGGTGTTAGCTGTCTCTCTGACCTTTGTTGACGAAGGAAAGTGGAACCCCCTGGTTATTAGGCTACTCTCTTACTGAAGGCTAACAGCAGCTCCATGTGTGAGAGGCCTCCTTCATAGTTGTAGCATTTCATCACGGATTGTAGGGTTATAAGAAGCTTCAAACCCCTTTCTTCGTAATAACCTTTTGCAGGTCTGTAAGGTTTGTGCTTGAAGAATCCGGACTTTCGTGGTCTGTCATGGGTCATTCTGTAGATGTGCCAGGCCGATGAAGGATTTTCCAAAAGTAACAAAGGTTCAGATCTGAATTATGAATGAAGTCATAGCTGCTGAAAATATAAATTTAACGGAGCATGGTTAAAATAGAAACAGGTCCAGCTGGTGAGAGAGGAACACGCTGGCCTCGTTAATTGCCCCCCCTCCCTATTATGGCT
This sequence comes from Mormyrus iriodes, assembly GCA_011763525.2. Classification (NCBI taxonomy): domain Eukaryota; kingdom Metazoa; phylum Chordata; class Actinopteri; order Osteoglossiformes; family Mormyridae; genus Mormyrus; species Mormyrus iriodes. The sequence continues at coordinate 30,447,324 of JAAGVU020000001.1, forward strand.
CCCTTGTGGGTCCATGCGGCACGTTTGCCGGGGTGTCACTGTCACTGCGGTTAAAGGCACAGTCGTCTGACTCCCTGCATTTAGGAGGGGACAGATCCATAATTCATATCAGACATGGATATTGTTTTGTTACCTAGTCGCCCCTTTGCCATTGATTACCCACAGTTCTGTGCAGTACACTTTTTCAGGATTCCAATTAAGACTGCACTATACTTGAGGAAGTGCTGTTCCCTTCTTCTGTTTCTGTCTTCACTGGTGCAGTTCAGGCTGAGAAAGGAGATCGTCTGAATAGTACTTCAGTGGTGCCAGATGCAGGCATTTGGGGTGGAGCCCTGTAACGGCGGCTGCTTAGAAACCAAAGGGCCTCCTCAAAGCTCTGGTGGACCGTCCCGCTTTGCGCATCGGCCATCTCAGCAAAGGCTTCCAGGATCTGCGGCCGGCGGCCTGGCCTCCCGAGTCTTTTTTTATCTTGCATTCACGATGTGATGCTCGTCGCCCCTAGGCCGATTTGGGATTCTGAACTGGTGCAGGGCTCATTCTGAATGCAGGCTCTGTAGATTATAAACAATTCCAGTATCAAGGAATATTTCCCCCCCCACCCCCACGGTTAGCAAAATATATACATCTCTAGTTAAGAACAAAACATTCTGGGTGACTTGCAGCTATACCTGGAGGATAGATCTGACTGCCCGATTATTTTTTTTCTTTTTGCTGGAATAACACAAAAACACTGCCTTTTTCAAATGACCTTCAGCAGAGTGCCCATTGCTGTATCACTAGAGAAATGGAGACTGTACTATTAGATAAAGCAGGTCCGGTCTTGTCTGCTGTGGTTTTACTTTGTTTTGCAATTCTGTAAGTCAGGAGGAGTGGAGGTAGCTGGTACCAGTCATTTTAGGAATGCCAGCTGCATGGTAGCATTGTTCTGCTGTCTCAGCCTATGAGACGGCATTGCCTGAACGGGTCTTGCACAAACATCATCATGAGTTCCAGGACAGGTGCTTTCACTGGACTGCCGGTGACCCCATCAAACATGCTGATGTGATGCCATTTTACCATTTCTACAGGACATCTTTAACGCAGTGATCAAACAGAATCCTTTCCTGGTGTACCAGCTGCCCTGCTTCTGGAACGTGCAGCTGTCGGACCACACCCGCTCAGAGAAATGTTACAAGGACGTGTCGGATCTTAAGGTGGGTCTTATTTTCCAGGGATGAGAATTCCTTTAGGCCACTAAGAATGGGCTGTTGCACCCTCTATTCCGCTCCCCCAAATTATGTTGCTGTTTTATTTTATTTTTTAACTGGAAAGGTGTTTCATGCATTGGCGCTTGTCCTACGTCCCATCTGTGAGAAGGCTACCAGAGCACACCTCGCGGCTTGGTGCTGTCGTTTCTTGAAACTGTTCATGTCAATGACTCTGCCCCCCCCCCCAGGTCATCCACTGGAACTCCCCCAAGAAGCTGCGGGTGAAGAACAAGCACGTGGAGTTCTTCCGTAACCTCTACCTGACCTTCTTGGAGTATGATGGCAACCTTCTGCGACGTGAGCTGTTTGGCTGCGCCAGTGAGGCTGACCACAACAGTGAGAATGTAAGAGCTCTCATTCTTTGTATCCTATTGGTTACTGGAACAGTGTCTTCTAAAAATTCCTTCTACTTCTTACTATCCCATGTTTTTTTTTTTTACGTTTCTTTAATTATACCCGGATATGAAGGTGACAGTGATAATACATAGGGTTAGGCTTGGCTGACTTGGGATTATATGGCGTCTTAAGATTCTAGACATTCTCCCGAACCTGTGTCAAATGTTCTGCCACCAGTTTTGAAGTTGGCACTTTTTGGGGATTGGTGATTTTATTTTAAATGTCTGTGCGCTAAAATTGCAGCTTGTTGAGTGCCTGTTTTCAGTCACAGTAAAAATGTTTGCAGTTTAGACAAATAAGTTGTTCTTAAAGTGAATGCATGTGTAGCTTTGTCTCCCAGAGCTGGAGTTTACTTTTTAAGGATGTTCTACATTTAGTACCTTGTATTTATGTGGCACTATCATCTGCAGGAAGCACACAAATAAGAATATCATTGTAATATGTACAAAAAAACAAAATTCAAACCTTGCTTCAACGTCCTGGCCAGAAATCCTGCTACATAAATTAACATGTCGATCTGTATTCTAAAGATGAGGATCTGATAATGAAATGAATCACATAAAGGTGGTGTGAACATTACAAGCTGAATCGGTACCACCTGGTGGTTGACCTTCAAAGAGTGGGGACACACACCATGTCTGATTTTCAATACTTATTATAAAAGACATAGGCGTCACCTGTGGTTTTGTTTTTCTTTGATACTGCAGCTCACATTGATTCCATTGAGCTCATTGTTCGCTCAGATTTACATTTCCAAGGCGATCGACAGACCTGCTTTTTGACTCTTTTTGTCAGAAGTCTTGTATTTATTTATTTATTTTTGTTTTGTCTTAGCTCAGGAAACTATTTGCCCTGGAAACTGCAGAGCACAGTCTGATAAATGAATGCATCTTGCTGAGGAAATGATTTGCCTAATTAAGTCACCTGGGACGTGGGATGGGATGAAGACCAGTAAATGCAGGGGGCTGCCTTGTAAAGCGGGCCTGCTCAGGCAGATCTGACTTGTTGATGGGCCGTGGGTCAGCATGCAACCGACATGTTCACCATGGACACATCCCAGCTCCTTTTCCTTCAGAGTTTTGGTTTTATGGGAAGGGAGAATAAGCATTGGGATTTCCTTGTGATTTTTTCAATCGACGAATAAACATTTTTTTCAGGCATATTCACTTGTGGTAATAAAGCACCTTACGTGCACGTTGACAAAGTCATGATCACTTTGAGATGCTTCTTCAGCTTTCGCTTTGTACTGAATTTCGTTTAGCTTCTTTGCTCTGTTATTGATTTTTTAAATAAGGACTGTGTTTTTGTCCCTATTCATTATTTGTATAAAAACAATAATGTTTTACCTTGGTGAAGAGTATTTTACTGAATATACCTGTGTAGTGGTGGTAGTCACATGACCTTGGGCCCTAAGTTTCGTGCCGCACCTTGACGTCATTGTCTAATTTAACCTACTTTACCTGAATTGCTCCAGTTAGAGGCACAGTTGAATAAACAGCTAGCACATTAAATGTAGGCCATGTGGGCTGCCCTGAATGTGCCAGCAGGAGCGTGTTAGCATCTGCTAAAGCAGCGGGATGGAATTACTCTGACCAGTCATCTGAGGTCCCGTTGTCACCCCTCCATGCAGCTCCAGAAGACCCTGTCTGAGCTGGACGAGGATGACCCGTGCTATGAGTTCCGGCGGGAACGCTTCACGGTGCACCGCACGCACTTGTACTTCCTGCACTACGAGTACGAGCCCGCTGACGACCACACAGACGTCACGCTGGTGGCCCAGCTCTCCATGGACAGGTATAGTCAGCGGTTGTACTCCATAATCCCCCTGGTGGCCGGAGGGTACAACAGCAGTGCAAAGACTGCAGTTCTTTGCAGTGTTAAATTGCATCCTTATGGCACTCAGATGATGTGTTCAAAATACACTGTTGATTTGTAGTTTGCTTCAAAAATGTTTTGCACTGGAATTTTTTGGCTGTAAAAATAAGCATTTGTAGACATTAGGAATTGAAGAATTTGGATTTTCTACTTGATTCAAATATTAACAGAGTTGTTCATATGTTTAAGAAAAAAACAGTGAAATGTTTCTTTTTCATGCTTCTTTAAAATGAAAGAACTGGTGAAATTCTAGAGCAAATTAAAGATAAAGCCCATGGGTTATTTTGATTTATTGCTCCATTTATCTCTGACTGGTGACATCCAGGCAGATGTGTGGATGCAGGAATCCTGCCTACTCTTTAGGACGGTGCCTCTGTTTATTTGACGCACAGTAAAGTTGTGTCTGTGCACACACCCTTTGAATAAAGGTGCAGCGTCTGTGTTTGTACAGGGAGAAACACTCATATTTTCTCTTTTAATATCGCCAATGTCTTTGGAATTCCTGCAGAGAGGAACCAACACAAAAGCCAGGTCTTTCTTTCTACCTTATGTGTTGCCAGGGGGGGCAGATGACACACTATACAACCTTTATTCACGTGATGGATCTCGTCAATTTGTGAGAACACTCACGCAAGGGTGGCAGACTCAGTCTGCTGAGTCAGATGTGTCACACAGAACAATTTGTAAAGAATGCTGGGTTTCTTAAGAGATTCAGTAAGCACTTAATTGAATTGTAATGACATGCAAACATCTCTGAGCAATCCATGATAAAAGCAAGCACTGGTCCTTGATAAAAAGATTTGGTTTAGATGATTAATGGATTTAGATTTAAGCGTAGATTGAATTCCAACCTTCCTGAAAAAATGCTCTTTGCATCTTAGTCAAAGAAAGGATAATACTTGCCACCCAATCAATAGAAACCTTCTCAAAACATACCCAGTGACAAAACCTGTTGTTTTTTTTGATTATTCTGTGTGATTTGGAAACAGTTCTTCATTGTGATGTAGGCCGGGTTCTATGTTTATGTCTTATTATCGCCTTGCTGTGATCTCTCATTAACTTTCACAAAGGGTTTGATGGGTCAGTCGTTGCCACGGGTGTCTGATGGCTGCCCTGTGGCCTTCCACACAGCCCTCCCTTTACCCCATGGGCTTGGGGTTCTGGACCCAGCAATTCACTTCCTCCAAGCCTCCTGCTGTGCAAACTTTCCAAAAGCCCTCAAAAGCACACTTTCTTTAAACAGTCTACCTCCACCTGACCCACTCATTTAATCGTAACATGCTATATCTAGCATCCCAAAGTGGCTACCTCAGTATTTGCTTGGACTGCGGCGATATGAACTGATAAGCGCTGCTTTAATTTACTTTAATTTCTCTAAGATCATAAAGATTTCTCTCCAAGGCATGCAGGGATGATGTTGAATGATGAATATGAGTCTGCTTTGGAATATTTCCTCTTCTCTTTATATGATAATTGCTTCATTTCTTTTTAATATTCAGAGATCAAACCATACATTGTCAACAAAATTTTAGCTTAACCAGAAACACCCATAAACTTGCATAAATCGTTCTCATCACTCACCAAGGTGAATCTGGGAAATTGTCATCAGCGGTTATATGCTAATCAGATAGATTACTCTGCTTCAGAAAATATCTTAGTAATTGAAGGTGATGCAAACATGTTTAATATGTACTTAATTTGAATTCAAATACAGGTTTGACATTTCCATAGTAAGAGAGTATGAAGAGTTATTAGGCTTACACTTGAGAACTCATTGTACTTGCTGTGTCTCATTATTTTCCTTGACGTCTGTCAGTGTGCTGTGAAACCTTGCCCAGCATGTTGGTTTTTATTTTCCTGGTTTCTTTGCTAGGTTATCTGGTGCAGAGAGTTGTTGAATCAAATGCTAATTGGTACATGAAGCCAAATATTAATATTCTGTACAAGTTTTTGTTGGGCTATGCATGTTGATTTTTTTAAGCCAAATAAGACTTGTGATCTTTACGATATTCATTTGAAAACAAGACATTCTGCAGCTAACTAGGCTTTAAATAATACATCCAGGCATCTTGCGTACAAGGTAAGGGTTCTGTCATTTTGCTATATCATGGGCCTGCTTTTTGAAGCCCCATATTTGGGTGGGGACATCTGAAAGCAGCAAGACCGATGGCTGTCTGTGTAAGGGGTAACCAGGAGCAGTGCTTGCTGGGAAGCCCTGCATTTGGCTGATCATAAGTAGCTTCGGCTAATGAAAAGGCTGGCAGACGGTATAGCGGTAGAGTGAGGCGTAATACGCAGTTAACTGACTGTGACTGCTGCCCTGTCACAAAGACTGTACGTATTCTTTGCACTCTCATGAGGGATGGTTCGTTAAGTGGCTCCCAATGGACACGCTTGAGCTCTCTCTCATAATCGCACTTCTGAGTCTTATCACCATTTGTGTAGTACCCCTTAGCTTCTGGCAGGTCAGTCCTACCAATCCTTTGCCTTTTCTTCATTTTGATCCTTAATTTTTTAGGAGGACGCATTTACTTTTGTATATAAATGCAAGTTTTATAGTGCCTGTTTCACTGAAATACCAATTTATAGCATAAACCAGAGCTTGAGCTCAGAGATGATAAATACCAGAATGACAAATTAGAATAATACACTCATTACATAATATACTAGAACCTGATATCTGTTGTATACCTTTTCTGAGAGAACTGTCTTAAGGTTTCTGTGAAGTTTGACATTTTCAAAACGGTGATAATTTCTAGCCAAAGTTGGCACATTTATACCTGTTACTGATGCAATGTAAGCATGATCATAGACATGGTGCATTTGGAGAAGGCAAGGCCTCATTCCTGGGACTGAGCCGATGGGTGCCCTCTGCTCTAGGCTGCAGATGCTGGAGGCCATCTGCAAGCACTGGGAAGGCCCCATCAGCTTAGCGCTGTACCTGTCGGACGCAGAAGCCCAGCAGTTCCTGCGCTACGCCCAAGGCTCCGAGGTGCTGATGAGCCGCAGTAATGTAGGCTACCACATTGTCTACAAGGAGGGCCAGTTCTACCCCGTCAACCTGCTGCGCAACGTGGCTATGAAGCAGGTCAACACTCCGTACATGTTCCTGTCTGACATTGATTTCCTACCCATGTATGGACTCTACGAGTACCTCAGGTGAGCAGCTTCCTGTCACAGTGAAGCTGAAGTGATGACTAGCAACACTTGATTATGTAGTGTTCAGTTTATAGAGTATACACAGAAAATGATGATTTTGAGTGGAGCATGCTTCTCACGATGCTATGCTTCCTCACTGCCAAGAGATTTGAACTCCGATGTTTTTTCAGGTAAATTATTGAAGCATTTTAGTGGATGCCAGAAATTGAATGTATTTCATATATTTTCATTAACGCATGCTTGCATATCTATTTGTAAGCTCCATACGTATTTCTTTGTGGTCCACTTCCTAACAACAACTGTAAATCTGTTTATTAATTTCCTTAGCCTGGCAGTGTTAAGGCTTGGTGGGTAGCACAGTTGCCAGAATTGGGAGTTTGAATCATGCCCTTCACTGTATGTGGAATTTGCATGTTCGCTTTATGTTAAATGGGCTTCCTCTGGGTACTCAGGTTTTTTCCGCAATCCAACTACTTATAGTTATGTGAACTGGCATCTCTATATTGCCCCTAGTGCATATTTATGTCCTACGATGGATTGGCAACCTGTCCAACGTATTCCCATAGCTTATGCCCTGTGCTGTGCCCTCCTGGCCAGCCTGTACTAAATAAATGGTTGAAAGATGATTGAATGGATGGACTGATGAATCTCTATCGAGGTTGCTTGGAAGGGGCACAAGTTGAATGTGCTTATGCAGTTATTGATTGACGCTTTTCAGATGTCAGTCTCAGCATTGTAAAAATCTTCTGGTCGATCAACTGCTCAGTGCAGAGTGGGACTTTGTGTCTCTACTGGTCCCACAAAGTGGCAGTTCTCACTTTTTTGCATCTCCACCAGGAAATCTGTTGTGCAGCTTGACATGGCAAACACCAAAAAGGCCCTGGTTGTGCCTGCCTTTGAGACACTGCGGTATCGCCTGTCCTATCCCAAGTCCAAGGCTGAGCTTCTGTCCCAGCTGGACATGGGTACTCTCTTCACCTTCAGGTAAGCACAAGTGACTCTTCCCAGGGTCTGGTAGGGATGGAAGTCCTTCCTTTGTTGCAGCAATGGCTTTTTAGTGCACATTTGTCGGAAAACACTGTTCACTACAAATGGGCATCAAGCAAAAAGCTTGACTCAACCTTAAAACGGAAAAATAATCAAAGGTGAAATGACTTATATGTACCTGCTAGTACTATCAGTCTATAGTCGTGTCAGAGAAGCCTTACTGGACAGGTATTTCATTTCAAAAGCTTATAAAGTTCAGGCTGCTCATGCTGCAGTCTTGTTGCAATTCGTTCTCCCAACAAAGGTACCACGTGTGGACAAAGGGCCATGCCCCCACCAACTTCGCCAAGTGGAGGACTGCCACCACACCATACCGCGTGCAGTGGGAGGCGGACTTCGAGCCCTACGTAATGGTGCGGCGTGACAGCCCTGAGTATGATCGCAGATTTGTGGGCTTTGGATGGAACAAAGTGGCACATATCATGGAGCTGGATGCTCAGGTAACGTGCTTCTGCTGCTGCATCTTTTCAAATATTGTGTCCTGAGGTTCATTAATGATGACCCAAGTCCAGAAAGGATCCTATGAAGATCAAATGCATGATTTCACAAGCTTTAAATTAATATCAGATATTCACTGGATCATTAAATCCCTTTTACTCTGCACAAGGTTGAGAAATTGACTCTGAATACATTTCAAAATAAAAACCTTTCACTTTAGTGGCGGTTTAATTTTTAAATGTGAACGTTAAATTTAAGCAGAAGTTATTACATGAATGCACGTAGCTTTGTTGTTGCATATGGAGATAAATGGTTCTCACACTTAGTCAGAGGTCTTCCTGTGTAACCTTAGAGTGTAATTGTGGTATCACTTATGGTAACAGGTCCGCTCTCTTTCAGGAGTATGAGTTTGTGGTTCTGCCCAATGCCTATATGATCCACATGCCGCACGCGCCCAGCTTCGACATCACCAAGTTCCGCTCCAACAAGCAGTACCGCGTCTGCCTCAAGACGCTTAAAGAGGAGTTCCAGCAGAACATGTCGCGGCGTTATGGCTTTGCGGCGCTCAAGTACATGACAGCTGAAAACAACAGCTAGGCCCCTTGCTTTGTGCACAGGGCGGCTGCCCTGGGGCTGGAAGGCTTCACACCACAGCTCGTTTGGACATCCTCCACGTGGCCTTCGGGTCTCTGTGGGACACTTCAGGTGTGGTTAGGCCTTCAGACTGTCCGTGCAACTCTAGGTTACTCCGGACTTCAGCCGCAGGGGTCGTGAGAATGTCTGCCATGTCTCTGGTATGTCTGTATTGTTTACGCCTTCATGTGAGAGCCAGTGGTATAGAAAATGACCTGGACAGACATCTGTAAAACAGAAGGATGAAGACGTGTTTGCCTTCACCAGCGGTCCGGTTTGGCCGGTGAAGCTGCCATATGCATGGGCTCCAGCTTCAACATTTAAAGAAAAATAACCAACACATGCCAAACGACCAATGCCGCAATACGCAGCTAGCAATTGAAGGATGTTCCCATTGGAAAGCCTCCCCTAAGCCCATGCCATGACTAAAAGGCAAGTTGTGCTCCGTTCAGCTGCCCAGCTGTGTTTATTGGTTTCATTTCAATGTTGCCATTTTTGTGCCAACAGCAAAGTGCTCAACAAAGCCAAGACAGATGAGTGCTGCAAGGCTCCGTCTTTGGGGCACGCTCCGTCTGCTGTGTGCTGCTAATAAGCAGAAAGAAAACCTTCAGTTTGTCCTCCCATGCCCACCCAGTGAGCCAGGGAGGCCTATGCACTAGGCATCTGAATGCTAAGAAATGTAACAATTATACCTGCAACGAGAGCCCTGGAAGCATCCTGGAATATCTCACAGTTAAATATAAAGCTGTGACACCCACCAATAAGAATAAATGTGCAAATATGCTTGTTGCAATCAAGGGAAATGTTTTATATGTTCTACAGACTGCTAATGCAAAATTTATTTCAAAATTAATAGCTTGTCTTGCTCAAAGTAAGTCTTGACTTTGCAGGGGAGGTAACTACAATGACATCTTGGGGCTATGAACTCAGTCTGAGAGGCTTTATTGCAAAGTTATTCATGCATTGACTGCACAGAAACTCTGTAAGAAAGGTTGAACGGTGAATCATGAAAGACTCTTGTATAATTTGTTTCCTGGCATCTCAAGATTAGCTTGACGGTGGTTGGTAGGTGGAACCCAAGTCACTAATGATGCTTATGGAAGCACGCTCAGAAATGTGATTGGCTACTGATCTAGATGGTCCCCGTGACTGACACATCCAAAACGCTGACATCACTGGACTGCAGGCCTCAGGCCTCCCTAGCAGCTCATCCAGCCCCACGATTGCCCTCCAATGTCCCTGCAGCATCCTCAGAAGCTGACACACCTCAGACTTGCGCCATTCAACGTGTCCAGGTGGAATTCCTGTTTCCCACAGAGAGTGGAAGGACATCACACGTTTTTGTTTTTACTTGTCAGTATTTTGTATTGGTATGTGTTTAAAAGTTTTAATGTCAAAACCAAGCAAACAGGCAAAGAAAACAATGCACTATCCACAGATGGGTGAGGAGGTAGGCGCTGGCTGGACCTGTCCAGAAGAAGTATGAGACTGCAGCGGCAGGGGTGTGATGAGCGCTAAGAGCACCTCCAGGTGAAGATTAGTGTAGATGTTTGAGTGACGTTGGCTCTGTTGGCCCCGGCCATGCAGGGAGGGGGCTCACTGCAGCAAAGACGCCCGCCGCATGTGGTATAACTGAGCTTAAGCTCAACTGCCCTGAGGAGGGAGTGTGTGGGAGGGAAGACAAGCAAGTAGGCATGAGTGTGTGTTTGTGTATGCGTGTGTGTGTGCGCCAGTGCGAGAGCTGAAGACCAGGAGACTAAAATGTGTGTTTAGGGAAGTGGTGATAGACAAGCTACTACCTGAATAAAAGAATTGACTGAAATTGACTCGCTGCTCATCATTCCTTTGTATGCTAAAGAGAGACGGGCTTTTTTAAAAGGTTCACCTCGTAACATCTGCTCACTCGGTCTTTATGCCCTCCTGCTGAACTTTTAATGGGGTTTTCTTAGCACGTCTTACAACACTGGCCCCAAGTTAGCATTCCTTTCATCAGAAAGGGTATTAAAAGTTTCCCCGAGTTAATTATTCAGTTAAAATTTTATGAAGCAGTGTGATTGTGCCATGTAATGAATAAGCGAAGTTGCTCGGTGGTGATGAAGCATCCAAGCAACCTTTAGCAGGTCAACGGGGCAGCGGTAATCCAGCCGTAGGGGGACTGTATACAGGGGGCTGTGTGCAGTGAGGGGACAGTCACACACACCCTGAGCAGCTTTATTTATGGAAACAAACTGCAAGGTTTTAAGACATGAGATTCCAAACAACTCAATTTTCTGATCTGAAGCTTTTTTCCCCAATGTATTAAGTCAAATAAAGAATATTTGCATATTGATTAAAATGCCAGGGGAAAAATACAGTAGTATAAGAGGTAAGTTATAAAAATGTTTAAGGCTACGGGAAGCAGGCTGGCTCTGGATTTATGGCAACTATAAGTCTTCATCGTCAAACGTTTCAGTGCACCTTAGAAAAACGGTCTCGTAGTCTGCGGGCAGGCACAGATCCTGCAGGGGTAAAAGGGGCAGGAGGTGTCAGTTACCATTCAGCAGGCCTGCGGAATGGCCAGCTAAGGGGTGGGAGTGCTATGCCAGGGGCACTGTTCAGGTCTGTGTCCCCGGAGCTGCCACTCTGAGTCCAAGGGGTATGTGGATAGAGGGCTCATGAGGTGCATCTGAAGGAGCTGAGTAAGTATTTACTGCTGTGTAATGAGATTGCATGATGGGTGGGGTGGGGTGGGGGTGCGGGGGTACATACAGTAACATCTCAACTAACACCAAAGCATTTTCATCACCGACCCACCTTCAAGCACCCAAAGGCACCCTTAATTTTTGCTGGACAGTGGGGTTTGTCTTGCTAAATCCTTGTAAGGATCCAGGATTCTAGGCAAGGGCTGGGGAAGATTAACCCCACTCCTGGATGGGCCATCAGGGCCTTATTAATCTTGACCACACCTGATCCATACCCGACAGAGGTTAAAAGGGTCACATTAGGCAATTACACTGAAACTAAGTTGCCAGTGAAATCATCCGGCGAGCCTGCCAAATACACCGGTCAATTGGTACAATGGGGCCCCCAGGATGAATGCGCACAGCCACTGAGTGGGCTGATCAGCCTCGGCCCCTGCAATCTGTAGCCTCGGCAGCTAAGAGAAGGTGAAGAGCTGTAATTTAATGTTTATCCCACCAGTTTAAAGAAGCAGCAGTTTTTCAGGTTATGGTGACAGAATTACCGCCTCCAAATGTATCCAGGTCTCTTTCTGTTCCCAAGCTGTCCCTCTTAGCTCTGCCCCCTCCTTCCCACTCCATGCTCCCATCTCGGCTCCATCTTACCTGTGTGATCTCTGGTTGCTGTGCTGTCTCTGTCTTTATGAAGCACACAAGGTTCCTGGAGATCTCTGTCAGACAGCTCGAGTTGTTCCCCTCGGAGGTTTCTAGTGGAGGGCTGCCCGGGGTGGGGGCAAGAGACAGAATGGGTTTGTTTTTTTAAGATGGGTTGTCGACACCCCAAGGTCGCATGGGGCTTATATCGGGACCTCTGATTAAACACACTATCTGTAGCATTAGCGCAGTGTGACATTTCTGCATCTTTGTGATCGGCATGTCTGTGAGGCCGTGGTCATGTTTGAAATCCACATGCAGAGCCGGCAGTCGCCCTGCCACAGACCGATGGTGGGATCAAGGCATCTTTGCACTGTGTGGGAGAGAGGAGGGGGCTCCACTGGGGCCTATTCCTCATCGGATCAATCCCTCATTATCACACAGCAGTGGGAAACGGCCAGGGCAGTGGGGAAGAGGAGGAGGGTGCAAAACAAATGTATTGATCACCCCTGCACATATAAATTCAGAGCGCCGGGGGCGGGTGAACTCAAAGTCTGATTGCAGCAAGGTCTCTCGCTGTGTTGAGAGGGACGATTAAAACAGCATTCATTATGAATTTAATGCGGCCAAGCTGTAATTATGCGTTCTCTTACCATTCCCAGTATCAGCACAGATCAACGAGGCTGGCTTGTGCTCAGAGTAACCGTTAGCCTGTAGGCTACTGCGCTAGTCTCAATGTTCAGGTAGAAATTAATGGTTATGCAATGGATATACAGCCTAGATGCCCATCCATCCATCCATCCATCCATCTTCCAGTTGCTTATCCAAGGTAGCAGGGTACGGGAGTAGCCTGAACAGGATGCCAATCCATCATGTGGCACCCAAGAACTTGTTTATAATAATTGGCTACATGACAACTCATAGCGATTATTCTTTCAGCCATTTACCCTTTTCCAGGTCAAGGGGGGCATATCCTAGGCAGCACAAGGGATAAGACAGGACGCCAGTTTATAATAATAACTGCATGAGAACTCATGACTCTTTGGTCTAATATCTGTTTGCCTCCTACTCAGAAATCATGAAAATAACATTATTACAAATTGCAAAGTTAAACGTATTTTTAAAAGCAGTGTGAAATGAAAATTTAAGGCAATTCACCACACACCTTCAATTAATGGAATTTAAAACATGATACTTTAAATAGCAACCGATAACGTGAGAGCCTATACGATCTTCAGGCCAAGTAACTACACTCCGTAAAGCTGACTGTATGTGTCCGGCTGTAGGAACATATCCAGTCTGCAGAAAGATTAATCACACACATAGAAGGTAAGCAGGTTTCTGAACTGTGAACAGTGAAGCTGTTATCTACATATACCTTTATTTTACATTTATTAATTAATATGAATTTATTTAGCAGACTTTTTTTGTCCAAAGTGACACAAGGGACTGTGTGTGCACACTGACCTTTTTTTTCTGGATTCAAATCTACTATATTGTCCCATTTTTTTAAATGAAAGTGTTGTACTTCAGTAATTAGGTACTAGGAACTTTATTTTCTAACATCCTCCAGCTACACTTAGCCAGTTTACAAAGTTGATTCAAAATATGCAGATGTTATTAAAAAGATGCTAGACCTGGTGACAATTGAATGAATAAATAAATTAATGAAAACTATTTTCTAAAATTCTGATTGAGCACTGTTTTTTGGAAGGCGCTGAATTGTTTGTTCAGTGAACCAAATTCAATTAGTCACAGATAAGGTAACTGTCAACTAATTAATATTTTTTTATTTAATAAAGGTAATGATACTTCTGGACAGAACAATAACAAATTTGTATTATTATAAGTCTGCAGTTTTTAAAGATATACTAAATGTGCAACTAGAAAAATTAATTTCTTTTTCTCCAAATAATCCAAAATGAATATATATATATATATATATATTTTATTCATTTTCACACACACACACACACACACACACACACACACATTCAATCTTGCGCTGTGCTGCCTGGGATAAATTCCACCATCTGCCCCCCACCCCCACCCCGCACAATCATTTAGTGAGTAGCAGGTGGATGATAAATGGATGAATGTATATTTTTTGAATTTCGCATTGTCTCCATAAATAAACCACTTACTAAACAGGTGGCTGTGTGTTTCCACACCCATTTTTGGAATGTGCTGTGAGGCTGGAGGACTACAAGATTTTGTTTAAAAAAAAAAGGCGGGGGGGAGCTTTTAAAGAGGCCTGGGGCCATGGTGAGGGCCTGCACAAGATGTACAGGTGATACGGATGATACAGGTGCCTTTCCTGCACAGACTGAAGTTGGGCACCTCGGAAATAGGCTGCTGGGAACAAAGCAGATCTTGTCTGCTGTTTGACAGTTAGCTAATCACAACCTTACAGATGGCAGCCCTTATGTTACTTCTGAAGGCAAAAATACAATGAATAATTCATCGCGCAAACTCGATTCCCGGAAAAGGTCCTCGTTAGTGATATTTGATTAGATCTACTCCCTATCAACGATTCTTGTGGCTAAGCTTCTCAGTCCAGGAGTGGGAGAGGTCCTGTGCTCAGTCCACCGGATTTCACCCAAACCCACCTGTCAACGCTGGAGCTTAATCGCACTGACTGTCACCGATAAATGCATTTGCATAGCAGTTAGCAGTCTTCTGTTACATAAATGGGCCGTGCGGTTCTTTGTCAGATAAATCAATATGTTTGCCTTCGCTTTTCTCTGGGACTGAATTTCCTATCATTCCAGAACGTCTGACGTTGATAAGGTGGATACATAATTCAGTAATCTTCTGCATGGCTAGAAGCGTGTGTCAAGGAAGCTGCTGATTATCGATAAAGGAAAACCAGCTGACCTCACATACTGAATGTTCTATCCTAAAAATACAAAAGGGACATCACCGCTTCCCCGTCTTGGACTAAAGGTGAGAACAGGCAAACTTAATGGGACCCAGCTGAGCCTTGGTGGCGTTGTGGCCATTCCACGTCGGTGTTCTGAGTCCGTCCACGCACTAATTGTGATAGATGATGTCGGCGAGGATGTCCCAGACGCTCTTCTTTAATGGGGGACGTGAGCAGACTGCACTGTCCCTGACGCACTTGATCTTTTCAGCTTTTATCGGAATCATACAGCCTACAGTCGTGGCCAAAAGTTTTGAGAATGACACAAATATTAGTTTTCACAAAGTTTGCTGCTTCAGTTTTTATGATGGCAATTTGCATATACTCCAGAATGTTATGAAGAGTGATCAG
>JAAGVU020000001.1:30462803-30506898 GCA_011763525.2 Mormyrus iriodes
AACAGAATCATTTGTTCAAATGGACCCTGCAAGGCCCTCCAGTCAAATGTATCTAACCTGATGACCTTGCAGGAAGGCATCACACTTTCACCTCTAAGGGCAGCTCTATTTGTGCAGCAGTGCAACATCCAACAGCAGACAGCAGGACTGAGGTCAGGTACGGGCATCCTCTGTTTCTCTGTGTAATATACAGCAGGGGGGTACAAACACACTTAAAATTATTACTCAATGGAATATGAACCCGGATTACATGCATATCCCTATGATCGCAGTTGGGGAGGTCATTTGACAGGGGGTGTTATGTTCATTCAGTTCTTGTTAGTTTAATTATTTGTCCCTCTATTGGTCTGTCTGTCTATCTATCTATCTAGATATCTGCCTGTCTTATCTATCACCACTCATTTAGGAGGAAACATGATTATTGGGGGGGGGGGGGGTTTGAATAAGCCCCTGCTCCTAGCTCCAGTAAACCTGCCCAGCCTACAACTCCACCCAGTCTCCATTAACTCCTCTTATCAAGCCCATATTCCAAACATACATATTTTCTCACCATAATGGCTTTTTTTAGGTTCACCTTTACCTATTGTGCTGTGTTGACCCCTATAATGCTCCATCAAATACCATACTCTGTGCCACGTCCTTGTTTTGATCAGTTCTTTAGCGGAGCGATTCCCACAGTGTTATTACCTCTCGCCACGGATTAAAGCCGGCTGCGACCCACATATCACCGCGATGCGCGCCGGTCCGCGCGAAATGCAGCTGATCCCCCGGAGAATAAACACGCTGTTCCAAATTTACACAGCACAGAGGGCAGGTAAACACATTTTAGTGAGAGGATAGGTGCCATCGCCTGTCGACACGGATGCGCAGACTGGCCCTCCCCGTCCATTACCCTTCCCACCTCCCACGTCTGCCGCTCTTTCCCGGGATCGGCTCCGTCGGCCACCAGCTACGGGCAGACAAAGACGGCAGCTGACCCAGGTGTGTGAGCGCTAATCCGCCCCCCGGGAGCACTCTGCAGTCTGCTATAGGATATTCATCTCTCGCCCTTTTTGTGTTAGTTTTGTGAATTTGTATGATTATTAAATCCCGCGTGGTATTTTATTCATAATTCGAATTATTCTTAGTTGTTTTTTATACCTAAAATGACTCTAGCATGTGTATATTATTATTTTACTAATCAAAACGGACAATCTTGATCATCTTAAATTTGTAAAGTAGATATATTGTCCCAGGACGCAGACTTACCGTACTATATTGTCTGCTGAACCACATGAAAATATGCAAAAAGAAGTACTCAGCATTTCCATTGTTGCTGTTATTCACTAAAATTAATTCGTCTGGGCCGTTAAAATCAGCATGGCTTTAACGCAGAACATGTCCGATGACAGGTTATGATGACAAAGCGTTTTTAAAATCCTTTCCCGTTCTCTGAGGTCAGTCCTTATTCTACTTTGGGAAAAAGATTTGCAGTAATGCGCTCAGGATTACTGTATGAAATGTTAATAAAACGCTGCCACCTGCTGGACGAAGACGCGTATGGAAGCTGCACCTCTAATCTCGGTGAAGTTAATCTACGTGCAAGTTTTGAGAACTTGTGGTATAAAGCAAATGATTTTTTTTAATTAAATGACAGGCATTGGTTAAACGCTTGCATTGTAAAACTTTAAAACTAATATCCCTGTAATTTATTGTGATAAAATGATTAACACGGACAAAGCATTATTTCCTTATAAAACGAAAATAAATTAAACGTGGGTATTAAGCACACTGGCATTAACCTGTTTACCTGTATGAGCAAGGCTGAAATTACATCCAATAAAATTTAATTTAATGCTAATTTGGATGCAAATGAACGTCTCCAGAAATAGCAGGCCTACTTTCAGAACGTGCAAATAAAATATATGTTAATTATGGATTTCAAAAGGAATTGATATGGCAAGGAAAAGCCCCCCGCCTTGGGGGGCGCCTCTCCCGCCGCCTTTTTTCCGCTCGGTCGAGCCGCCGCTGTCTTTGCCGCTTCACTGGGTGCGGTAGGGGACGAAGCACCCCCGACAAGGACGGGGAGCCCGGAGGAAGCGCCTTGCTGCGGTGTCTAGGGGCGAAAGGATCCCTTGCGTCAATGTAGGCCTGCAAGTCAAAGTCACTTATTGGTGGGTTTGATTTTGCACTCAAGCTATGGGCTACTTGACCGCTGTGCTGCACTGCGCGAAAACCGTAAAGTTATTCCCGTATTTACATTATCCATATAATTTATCTCCCACGGTTGGCTTACCGGAAAGACGTCAGGAAAGTGTAGGATTCAAAAAATGACCCAATTTTCCAATAATACTGGTAATTCCAGCATGTCTTCATTATGCATAAGCTGTCCAACCAGTGACCCTGACCAAAATAAGCAATTAGAAGACGGATGGATGGATGGATGGAGAGCCAGTTGGAGCCAATGTGTAGCTCTAAGGAACTGTCTAGATTGCCTAATGGGTTTACTGTTATTGGAGGGATGATTGAAGGGCCTGGAGCCTATCCCAGGCAATATAGTACTTGTCCAAAATGACGCAAAAATGGGGTGACTTGGAACACGGACAGCTAGTTTTGCATGACTCAAGCGCCCAGTGGCAATATGTTCCCTTTCCCAGCCACATAATTGAACCACACCCTGTCCAGACCCATGCACAGACACACCACCCACATGTAAACACGCAGAACAGAACCGGGACCCAAAACCCCAAATCTGCAGGAGAGAGGCAAAGGTGCTACTCACTGCACTACCACATAACCACAATATACAGGGAAAAATACGCCAAATACATTTTAAATAAAAGATCTACAATTTAAACACTACAGAGGATGTTCTGACTTTTTTGATAGCTTTACTCGATCAAAACCGTACTTATGTTACAATATATTTATTTGAAACTGTCGTTATTTAATTTTTATCGATTTAAACGCATTATATGGTGAAGCAGCACAGCGGATCCGGGAAGCCGCTTGCAATTACAATCTATCACCAGAGGGCGCTAGTGCTCCATTATCAGCCCATAGTAGAAATCTGATTAGAGGCTCTGTAGTAATTTTGACTCGTTTATTTTGTGATTTTGTGACGTGAGAGATGTAGTGTCTTGTGTGATTTTACTTTAGACTTGTATTAGTTGAGATTACGTAAATGAGAGTAATAATTTGTTCTTCCAGGACATAAAATTTCTTTAAATATACATTCTACTAGGTGGTAATTTTCAAAATAATCATAGACAATGCAAAGATTTTGGACAATGAAACAACATGAGCCACAGAGGCCATAATATTCTTTGGAGATGTCTTGTGAAAATATCTATGTTTACCATAGTTTTTACTCTTTCCTGAAGGCACCCAGCTGTGGCCATACAATTGGCAGATGGAGATTCCACATTCATCTCAGTGATGTTAACAAACTTCATATTTTTGCCTCCTGCCATTTCACATTCTCGTTCGAAGAAGTGCGAGATGTCATATGGCACTGCCGCCAACTATGCCGGACACCGTTCTGATGGTGCGATCTGTATCGCATCCCACTAACGCATCCGTGGTCTATATTAAGCTGAAAGCCCAGCTCTCGGATCTTCTGTGCACCCAGATATGCCACTTCAGAGCTGTTTTTTGGGGTCAGTGTACCATCAGCTTAATGCCAAAGAGGATTAATCGTTGCTAGTCCTCGGCACGCGCCTTCCAGCAGGCTCTGTGACTGGGACCCTCCCCCTGTGCATCCCGCTCACAACAGCGATTCCTGTTTTCGGAATAGCAGTCAATGGGACATTGGGTGATAAGGCTGGGCCTGCCATGAATGGTCACGTGTAGGGAGGAGATGGTGCAGACGGCATGTAGGGACACAGCTCTGCATTCTCTCGTCAGAGGGACCCAAAACTAATGAGGGAGTATAGGACACTTTGGTACCTAAATGCATGTACCCTGCAGGTTCTGTTCTTTGCCATCTTTCTGCAATTTTGCGAACCTAACAATGTTACTCCTATTGAACAGCCAGTTCTACAGGAACAGTTCCCATGCGGCTCTGAGGTGAAATGTGGTGTACCCCCCTCCCCACGGAGTCTGGAGTCTCGCAAACCTATGCGCCGGTGTTTACTGAATATGCACATCAAGCACGCATGCACCAGCGCACCGCATAGCTGGCCCTTGCACGACTGGCCCTCGCACAACTGGCCCTCACATGGTGACACGTGATCACTGGGAATTGAAGCTACCGACAGACTTAAGGCCTGTTTCCACCCACAGGTGACTGGCAGTCCCTCAACATGAATACAGAAGAATGTTTTTATGGTTTACGATCTTTGAAATGGGGCCGTGTAGAGCACTCATCTCTGGTACGATGGCCACCGTCCGCTATGTGTTACTGTTAATCTGTTCGGCTTGAGTGTGGAAACAGAAAAGGCCACGTGCCTCATTGCCGGCTCCCCCCAGCTAAAAGCCCACGTCCACCTGATGTGCTGTTTCTTGGACTTTTGTGTGTGACGACCCCCTGATCAAAATCTGGGCGGACTGAGGAAGCAAGCCTGAGCACTTCCAGCAGTCGGAGGAAGTGTGTGACCCATGACACACACACACAGACACACACACATACAGATTAGGTATCTATATTTTTATGACAATGCGCCATTGATTTTTATGGTAATAATCATAATCCACACCCAGCCCTAATCGTAACCATAAGTAACCAAACAAAATACAAGACTTTTGGAATTTTTAGTTTTTCATTGCGTTCACAGATTTTTATACAAATTGAGGTATATACACACACAGACATATATATATGACCACCCACATACACACACACACACACACAAAACAAGACTGACCCACAAACCACAGCACTATTAAATTAGCTAATCATCAACTGTTTTTCTTCAGCTCAAACCCATTTTGTGTATAGTTGCATCTCATTGGTCAAAGACTATTTACTGTATAATTAATAAGTCTATTTTGCACATGCCATGCCCATCAGGTTCGCAAAACAGGGTACCCCCAAACAGGGTATGACAGGGGACTGTAGGCCGGAGGGTAGCTGCACCTCCATTCTTCATCTGGTTGTGACAGACAGACAGGAACACAGCAAAGCTCAGCTGATGTCACATCCTGTGCTGTGCACTGCTGACACAGGTCCATCTGTCCGTCCGTCCATCCGTCCATCCATCCATCCATCCATCCATTTTCTGTATCTACTCGTCCTATACAGGGTCGCGGGGGGTCCAGAGCCTATCCCAGAAGCTATGGATGCAAAGCAGGGAATAACCCAGGATGGGGCGCCAACCCATCGCAGTGAAACAGGTCACAATCCCAGTATTTTTTATTGTCCACTCAAAATTTGCATTTCTGTCTGAAAAAGGACCATGCAGTATCAAACCGGATTGCTGATTTTTAACCCGAGATTTCACAGGCTGTTTTAACGTCACACCTGGACAGGTCAGTGTTACTGTAAAAACACATTTTCCATACTTGATGCTAGAAAAAATTAGATCTACTGACAAGACATTATAGCTTGTAGATTGACTTCATACATATGATTGCCCTCCTTTCTGGAATGTTCTGACACTGTAGCTCTGGTCCCCGTGTTCTGAGAGGATGATGAATGATGATGGATTACCCACGCTGGTTGGACACTGTCCCCGTGGGCTGTACTTGACAAACCGCCATATTGGACGTCTGGTGCCGTGCCTGAGGGCTGCTGCAGCGTGTACGTGAGATCGGTGACATCTCGCAGAGCGCCCGGCCTCGTGTAGCGGGATCAGTCCGCTCGGGAGTCAGCTGTCTCGCCGCGTCGGTTCAAATGTGAGTGTGTGAGGGATAATAACAAATATTGAGATTGTGACCTGTTTCAGCAATATGCATCACAGGATGTGACATCAAGATGGTTCCCGTGTGACACTTCCCCCAGATAAGGCAAAAAGTGGAGCAAAAAGAATCAATTTTTCTGGAAATCTGCAGCTGTAAAGAGGAAAACGCAGACAGACGGGTGTGTGGAACGCCTGGGGGTCTCAGTGCACCTTCACCCCGATATGCCTTCAGTAGGAAGCTGTTTAAAACATTCTGACACTTTCACCCATTCCAGTTAGCCTCCGTCCTACCCCAGGGAGTATAAGACAACCTGGATGGAATGCCAGTCCATCACAGGGCACACACCAGTATGCCGGGTCACCTAAGTGCATGAGAGAAACACAAAGGCAGCAAAGGCCGCAAATATAGTGCTGAGCTGCAGGATTCAAGCCCCCAACCCTGGAGGTGGGAGGCAACAGTGCTACTCACCACGTCACCATGCCTCTCTGATTTATGTGAAGTTTAAAAAACCTCGCAAACTAAAAAAAAAACTCAGTGACCCACGAGAATGACATAATTGCAAAGAGACAACAACAGAAATCACTCCAGCTTTCCCTGTAGGTGGGGCCAAGTCAGCAATCCCTGTGGGTGGGACCAAGCCTGTCATCAGTGCTGGGCCTCACCTGGGGCTCTGCCTCTTCGGTCTGACCTTTGTGTATATAAACACACAAGTTGGGCTCGACCCCGGTCTGGGGGAGAGACGGCCCAGGGCCTGGTGAGATTCACCTGCTGTCCTTCCGAGAGCTCTCTGTATGTCAGGAAAGAGCATGCCCCCAGACAGAAAGTGCTGAGATGTTAGCTAAAGCAATCCAGTTAAGCACTTCAAGGTGACGTCAACGGCTCTCCTTCGAGGGGTCATCACTGGGAACACAAAGCCCACCCCTGCATCACCATCTGAGTGGAGGGCACGGTGAGGACCCTTACACTCCCAGCGAGGTCTCCATTATATAAGCGGCTGAGTACCCGTGTCAGAGCGGCCCTTTAGGGAGGCAGACGGTCTGTGCAATCCCTGACTCACCGGTGGCGTGATGTTCTGCACGATGCCACTTCTGCTCTCCACCGAGGCGGCCCGGGCATGGCGAGAGAGCGGTACCACGGTAGACTGTGATGAGCGCTCCTGCTGGCTCTCACACGCAGGCAGATGGCGCCGGCACCAAGGTGGCCGATGGCTGTGAAAACGCTCGGGCGTCTGAGCATTATGGATCTAGAATCAAGGGAAGGGCGCTACGTAAACATGAATTGAGCTGAACTGAATTGAACTGAATTGCAAAGTACATCTCAACAGTTGAAAAGGCTGCTGAACTAAAAGACCCAAAAGCCCCCCCAGGCAATCACGCTTGACTGCAAATGGCAACCCCCCCCAGTACAGCAGGCAGTTGAAGGCTCACGGGTCAGACGCATGTGGACCTCTCATGGTGCCTTGTGTTAGAGATACCCCCCTCCCCGAAGGCGTGTCTCTGCGTGTCGGCTGAGTGGGGCCCCGCCGGGGCACACGCGACATGCTGCGATTGGAGCAACCTCCCGGTTGCCTGGCTACCACACTCATGGAAATCCCAAGGCTTTCTCGCAATTAATGGTTAACTGTGCATGTTTTGCTGGTCGTTGTGCAACGACATAAGGGCTTCTTCCTTACTTGGTCCATCCTCACATCAGAATCATCCTTTAGGAGACACTCATGTGAAAGCAAACAGTGTAGCTTGGTGTTTAACCCTCTTAGCAGATCAGTAGAAGTTAAATAACCTTCCCGAGTCACTCAGCATCCTTTAAAGGCTCCATTCCAATGAGACCTACACCTCTTGCTGTCTTACTCCCACTTTTTTTTGCCTGCATTTCTTACTGACCTGAAAATCAGCCGTACTTGACTATTTCCATGACAACCTCTTTTTTTTTATTTTGCATTTATTGACCCTAACCCATTAACACGTTTCTTAATTAATTTTGCTGATGAGCAGATACACAATAATATGTCTTACTCTGATTTGTCCATGTTAAGTACTGAGGGGGGTTAATTTGAATTTCAATGAGTCCGCCTCCAGCTGGAAAACAAGGCTGGCTTGACCTGGCCAAATGTTTTTGTGGGCGACGTTGTGCTTCAATAAAGCGCACCTGTGAATGGGCGGCAGGTCGGCGTATACGTATACGCGTGTGGGGGTTATGACCCCACGCAGGGGGACAGTGAGTGGCTGCTTGTCTCGAACCTGTGCGTCTGACCAATGGGCCTGTTACCTAAGAAATGGTAGTCAAATAAATGTCAGTAATACAGTAAGAAGTTTTAGTTTTTTTACCCTTTATATGCATTTTTAGGGTACTGACTGCCAGCAGCCATACCTCCTGCAGCACAGACTAGGTAATCCACTTGAAGTTAAGCAGGTTTGGGCCTGAACAGTACTTGGATGGGAGACCAATATAGAAAGCTGTGTTACCACTGAAGAGGTATTGGTGTGGCAAACAGGTTAGGTTCAGTGTGGAACTCAGGACAGGGACACTGTGCTGTAAAAATAGTGCTGTCCTTTGGATGAGACATAAAAACGATGGTCCTGATTCTCTGAGGTCATAAAAGATCCCAGGGCATCTTTTGAAAGAGTAGGGGTGGTACCCCGATGTCCTGGCTAAAACTGACCACTATGGTCCTATCAAAGCTGGCCTCCTAATCATCCCCTGTATGCAATTGGTGAATTCTCTCCTGCCACCTCAGCTACTGTGTGTTGAGTGTACTGGCACAGAATGGCTGCCATCGTATCATCCAGGGGGGTGCTACACAGTGCCGGTGGTTCTAGTGGCTCCCCATTAGTTCTGTAACACTCTTTGGGCGTTTTAAAAGCGATATACATAAATGTAACTTTCTTCCATTCATCTCAAATATACAATACAATTTATTTTTATATAGTGCCTTTCACAACAGAGTCGCCCCAAAGCGCTTTACATGATATTGCGAGAATATAGTATATAATTTAATATATTGAGATATAGTAGGTGTCCTTATTAGGTACGGGAAAGGGGGTGACCTTCAGGACAAACACCCATTCCTCTGCACCAAGTGATTACGCCTGTCCTCACCTCTTAATGATGCAGGGACAGAATCAACAATTCCTTTAAGCGAAATTACCAGCAGTATCTTAGCACATGCATTCTAAGAGATGAAAAACTACGAATATGTTTTTATTTTCTGCAGACACCACTGCATTATTTTATGGCTCAGAGCTTAATAATGAATATCATATTCAAGTTTACTGTCATACGTAACTAGCAAAATGATATGCTTGCTTGCATACCTGCTTCCATACTATATACCCATCTGTCTTCCATTCTGCTTTTCCTAGACAGTCCATATTCTTTCTCCCTCCCAGATCCTAGCACACCTGAACGAAACAAGCAAGAACACTGAATATCTGGTACAGCTGTGTTGGAAGCTGGGAGGGAGCAAAAATATGGTCTGGGGGTCACCCAAGGACTGGGATGAGAGACGCTGATGTACCGGGTCACGGTAAGCCTGAAGTTTCAGCAAGCCTCACACGTGCCTAGCCAAGGGTGCAACCTCCTAACACTAGAGGTGTGAGGCCACTGTGTTGGCTATAAAAATCCAGCCCCCTTCATTAATTGAGTTTGTCTGCATTGTGGGTGAGTGTACAGTAATAATCTGCCATGCAGGGAGCAGACTATGGTGGTGTTTTACCCTGAACATCGGTCAAAGCTTCACAGTGAGGCTCATATGGTTTCTACATTGACTCATTCTGTACAGAAGCACCATAAAACCTTGGTCTCAAGCCCAAGCTGAGCGTGCATACAGTGAGAAGTTATTGGGCTTAATTGCCATCAGGCAGGTCGCCAAACTTGGGTTCATATCCCACGATGAAGCAATGCAGCAGCATCCCTGGGGTCAAACCATGAAGCACAGAAGTCTTTCAGATGCCGAGTGCTGGAGGGAATGCTCTGCCTCAAACAAATTGGATAAATATAACCAAATAGCAATTAGCTAGCAAGCATGTAACGCTGCATTGTTGGCATATAACCAGGTAGTAAACCTCTTGTCCACGATAACTAATGTTAGTTCTGGGCAAAGGTACCAGGAACCAATTGTCCATCATGCTCAGGTATTATACTGTCTTGTAGATGTGCAGTACCTGATATATACATAAAATCCATTTTATAAAAGCAATAAATCACTCGAGACTGTGCTGGCTTCCCAAGACTCTCTTATATGGCCCTTCCACGGAGGGCTTTCAGTGCGGTGGTGAGTTACGTTGCTGTGGACACGAAAAACACTTCACATCAACATCAAAGCACTCTAATGACTTCGCATGCATTCTCAGATCAACCGCAATAAGCATTTATTAGCAGAGAGATGACTGTACTGCCTCTCAATGGACCATTTAGCTACAAAAAAAATCTAACCTGTAAAAACACTGCATGAGGCTTGAGTTGTTCAGTCTATAGAATTTCACAGCCATGCGCAAAGACAATATCACAATCAATAGGTACGTCTGAATCAATTGTATTAAAGCCTATTCATGTCTTCAAGCGCATTTGTGCACAGCTTCAGACACAGTACTATGTCCATTTCTATCTGAATAACAAAAATGACAAGTAAGTACTATAGCTAGTTCAACTGATTTGAGCGAACATCCTTACGGTAGCTGTATTGTAACTTCCAGGTATTTCGTAATGTAATCTCACAAACTTAAAGTCAACACATTAACTGAGCTACCTCCCAGGCTAACCGCTAACACTGCGGCCGCTTTCGTTCTGTGTTTGCTCAGAGCCGAGCGATCCACATGCCAGCAGCCGTCTTCTTGGAATCTCGTACATTTTGACTCTTCTGTCTGTCTGTTGCTAAGGTTTCATGATTCGTGACTAATTGTGAATAACGGCAAGCTGTCCGTCAACGCCTCCGGTGGAATACTGATTCACTGACAAAATTCCTGCCCGTACTGGGCAAACCGTGTCAGACTTTAGAGCTGCTTCATCTGACTTGACTGCACCCATACAGGGGCAACATCTCCAGCAGGGCAGAAACAGGTCCGGGGACTATTTCTGAGTCATGGTTGAAGTGCTAATATGCTCACACAGGAGTGACGGCAATCGCAGGAGCGAGAGCTATGCAGCGATCACATCGTCCCAGTCCTTCTCCCTACTGAGTGATAGAGACATCAAACTCGGATTGGGGTGGACGACAGGGGAAGTCAAGAAATCACCCGGCGGCAGAAGACAAATCCGAGAGAGGATTAATTAGCACACACTGCAGATTTCTGCATTTTAGCTGATTAACTTAAGCCCTAGTGACACTCAGCGTTTTCCAGATACCCATTCCTCTCCGAGGCAAAACAATTTGGTTGCGTAAGCACGTCCAAGAGCGCGTCTCGAATTGACGACGCGTGGCCCTGAAGCCAACACTCAGCCACTCTGCAGAAATCCGCTAATCGCTCTGATCCAAAAGGCCGTCATTAACGTCGGGGGGGGGGGTCGGAAAAGTTAATTCTCTGCAGATGTTTGCATTAGTGACACAGGGGTCACTGTAGTGGTTTAAGGTTTAAAGTGGATGCGGATGGAATGAGTTCAGCACGTGACCGTATTTTTACCAGCCTAAGCCAGCTAATTTCCCTCTAGTGCATAGACAATCTGAAACGCAAACAAGCCTTCCACTAAAAGGTTGCAATGAATAAGAGGAAACTAGCATGTATTAATTATGCATTTATAATGTTTCCCCAAGGGAGTTTTTAATATTCATTTATTCATTAAGGGTTTATGATTGTAATGCCGCCTCTTTGGGCCTCAGTGGCTGGTGCTGGAACACTCCCCATCGCCCCGGTGACATGTCAGGAATATGAGTTTGAAGGGCATATGGTGCCATTCCCGCGGAGCAGCACCAGTCGTTATATTTAGCTGTATGGCGGCGTAGGGGATCAGGGCATGGTGAATGCCTGCTGGGGGATCACTCCCAGTGTGTGCACGGCAGGTGGGAGGCCGGACTAGGATGCCACGCAGAACACGCACCACTTGCAGAAGTCAGAAGAGAGATCAGCAGAGCAGCATGCAGCACTGTGTGACAGAGAGGAGCAGGCTTCCCTGGCATCAGGGCCACTCAATTACAGACACAGCAGCAGAAAGTGCACATGTGGCCAACAGGAAGTGACAGGGTCTTGGGGGAGTGTGACGTGGTGCTGGTGGTCCGAAGAACCACCGGTATACATGATACATGGAGCATCTCTTTGCTGTCTTTTGCATATACGGAAAAAGGCACGAATGCTTTATAATGACAAATTTTAACCTCTGCTCTGAGACCCTAACACAGAGCAGGGGTTCAGCAGAAATATACTTTTACAATCATCAGCTTTACAAAAATAAAAATATTCACAGGGTTCTTAGTTACTGAAGTCATCATAGATCTCATTTGGGGGTCCCTGGTTTCAGAAAGATTGATACCCCCTAATTTATAAAGTGGCCAAGGGAAAAAAAATAACATCACGTAGCATCACAACAGATGAAAAAGTAACACAGCTGAGAAACTGCGGGCAGCGTGTTTAAGAGCCAGAGACTCCACAAAATGTCCTAAAACTGCACGTTCTCTGCAGCAATCTTCCAGGAGATTACCGTAACCGACACGTGTACCCTCCACGCCTGAATCATCTGTCCGAGGAGACATTTTCAGGCCCTCTCTGCTTTGCTGCGCTGCTGCGGCTTCGCTGTTTCCATAGCGAATGATCCCCATCCCCATGGTTACGTAATCGGTGACATCCGGCTGGCCCTGACTGACTGGGGCAGTTTTAAATAGGGTCAGCCGGGCACATGCCAGAGGAACGATGTCTCCACTGTTAGACTCATTGGTTTTGCTTTCCTTCTTTCATGTAGCAGATACTGTTCCAGGTTCAGTTCTGCTATTTGATCTCTAAGGGGCAATATCAGGAGTGGACTGGCAATAAAAAGCATCCGGGGAACTTGCTTGCCCCCCCCCCCGCCAATTTGATATTTTGCTACCAACCAGGTGGGTGGAACCCTCACAAGACCGCCTCACTGGGAAAATTCCCAAACTTCCCAATTGCCAGTCCCACGCCTGGGCATCGCTTTGTGTGCGTCTACCTTTATTTGGTCAGATTCTGTTGTTTGATTACCTTTATCATGGCATACTAACCTTTTTACCAACATAGATATGTCTTTTTCATTTAAAATGTTGATTATATATTTCATTTCTTTGTGTCTGTGATGTGTGTGTCTACTGTATATATGTGTGTATGTATGCATGTATATATATATACACACACACACACACACACATGCACACAGAGTATATATACATATAGACATTTAAATTGCTTGCAGCATGAAATATTTACTATATTTCCTTTATCATATGTCACTGTCCACTTAATTTGTGTCAGAATCAATGGAAAGCGTGTAGCGTGTCTTTGTGTCTGGAACAGAGAAACTGCTGTCTTGTTCATCCTCTCCCTGTTCCCCTTTTGCTTCTATTAACACTCATTATCACCACAGGAGAGTCCTCAGTCCCTTGGGGATCACATGATGAAACGGCAAAAACACAAGGTATTCACATGTGGCTAAGTGTCATTCAGTCCGCCTTACTGCAGCATGCATTCATGGTGCTCGCTATCACACGGCTCCTGTCACAGCATAAAGCAGGAGTATCCTGTACTCAGCCCATCCAACTGAATTTTCCTAAGCTGAATTTAGTCATGGGCAATTATAAGGCTAATCGCACATCATTAACTTTGAGGGTAACCATTAAAAAAAAAACCTTCTCTCAAAAACTACTTTTATCCTTTGTTTGTAGAGTTCTTTTAGAATCCTAGGAGAGTCCACTGTTTACCACCATCTATTAAAGGAAAATTTCACCGCAAGCAAAACCACAACTTCTCTACAAATACAGAAGCTAGTTATAATTCTTATGAAAAATAGCCACTGTAAATATTTTCCCTTCTTAAAAAAACACAGGAGCTGATATATTGCAATGTGAAATATTACTTTTTTCCTTTTTTTTCTCTATCCAAACAAATTATGTGTACAGTTCTTTTATTTTTAAACTAGGACTTTAATTCATCTAAGGGTATATGTCTGCAAACACTGCTGATTCCTGCATGTAAGCTATGTGCTGAGATGATAATATGCTGCACTTATAACTCGTCCAAAAGAACCAGAAATAGACTGGAAAGTGCAGAAAGATTAGCGGATATGTAAGGGGGGGAGCATCATCTGTCATCCACCCAATTTCTCCTTGAACTTTGCAAGCATCCCAAAGAACAGCTAGACCTGCTGTCAGAATACGAAACCCAGAGTAATTTTTGCGCCCGGATTTTGTTGACCAGGGCCAAGGGCCCTGACTGAACCCCAGAATGTTCTACATAGGCAACAGAGAACAAAGGTGACAGTATAATCTCACAATATGGATAAAACTGCCTCTCCATCACATTTACAAGCCCCCAATACTGCTGAATTTATACTTCCGTAAATTTTAATGAGAGCATCACGCCTCGCTCTGTTTTAGGCTGTTACTTCTGTACTCAGTCAACCTACTTTATGTTGACATTAATTATTACTGTAACACTGCGAGATTAACTGTAACCACACTACACTAACACACCTCACCCTGTTAATTATTTGTGTACCGTATCTTCTTGGACAGATAACCTGCCATTTGCTTGCTGATTGTAAGTCACCGTCGAGAATCGTCCAAATTAGTGAGGATAAGGATAATTATAACAGCCTTACTATAAAAAAACAGGTGAATGTGAACATATGGCATTTGGTTAGACGGAGGGGGAGCAGGCGCAGCAGCGAGTAGGCTCTGTAGGTATGCTGTCTGCTGTAGGCCCAGCTGCAGCTGAGCACTGAGCTGATGGTAGTTATATAAGCAGTGATTCGTGGCTAACATGGCCGAGCTGCGCAGGTTCACAGCCACACTGCCCCCCTGCAAATAGGCACTGGCATCTCATCAGCCCCCCCCCCAGATTAATGCAGGGCTAGCCTGGACTAAGATCGCTACTCTCGTTCTCAAACAAATTGACAGCCACTGACACCCTTACCCACAATGTCCCCCCCCACCCCCCAGGGCAATTTGCTCACAGCAAGCTTCCCCTGGGATTTGAATGTTTCTAGGGTATGGCTCTTTAACCTTTATGCCACCTGCTGCCATTTGATGTCCTAACTCATATGGTGCCAAGCCCTTTTTTTCTATGACATAAGCCTCAATTTAAAAAAATAATTTAAATTCTATAAATGATATTATCTCACTTTAGAGTTCATGCTTCCCAATGGGCCGCTGGTTCACAATTAGCACAGGCTGGTCGGGCCCTGGACAGCTCAGCTGTGGCCCACTGCATGGCGAATGGACCCATAAGCCTCGGACAGTCCTTCGTTTTCATGGAAGACCTTTGTGTTCTGACATTACTGCTCCCAGTCACTGAACACTAAACCACAAAATTATAGGTTTTATATCCATAACAAAGGTAAATATTTAGACATTGTCCAACAATATATATATATATATATATGTATGTATATATACACACTCACACACACACACATACTATATTGCCAAAAGTATTTGGACATCCCTCCAAATGATTGATTTCAGGTGTTCCAATCACTTCCACGGCCACAGGTGTATAAAATCAAGCACCTAAAGAATGGGTCGCTCTCAGGAGCTCAGGGAATTCAAGCATGGTACTGTGATAGGATGCCGCCTGTGTATTAAGTCCATTCGTGAAATTAACTCACTACTAAATATTCTGCAGTCAACTGTTAGTGGTATTATAACAAAGTGGAAGCAATTGGGAACAACAGCAACTGAGCCATGAAGTGGTAGGCCACATAAAATCACAGAGCGGGGACGGCGCATGCTGAGGCGCACAGTGTGCAGAAGTCACCAACTTTCTGCATAGTCAATAGCTACAGACCTCCAAACTTTGTGTGGCCTTCAGATTAGCTGAAGAACAGTGCGCAGAGAGCTTCATGGAATGGGTTTCCATGGCAGAGCAGCTGCATCCAAGCCTTACATCACCAAGTGCAATTCAAAGCGTCAGATGCAGTTCTTTAAAGCACATCAGCACTGAACTCTAGAGCAGTGGAGACATGCTCTCTGGAGTGACGAATCACACTTCCCTGTCTGGCAGGGGTCTGGCAATCCTATAGATGAATCTGGGTTTGGCGGAAGCCAGGAGAACGGTACTTGCCTGACTGCATTGTGCCAACTGTAAAGTTTGGTGGAGGGGGGATTATGGTTTGGGGTTGTTTTTCAGGGGTGGGGCTTGGCCCCTTAGTTCCAGTGAAAGGAACTCTTCAGCCTACGAAGCCATTTTGTACAATTTCATGCTCCCAACTTTGTGGGAACAGTTTGCAGATAGCCCCTTCCTGTTCCAACATTACTGTGCACTGCAAATTTCTGCATTTTAGCTGATTAACTTAAGCCCTAGCGACACTCGGCGCACAAAGCCTATAAAGACATGGATGAGAGAGTTTGGTGTGGAGGAACTTGACTGGCCTGCACAGAGCCCTGACCTCAACCCGAAAGAAAACCTTTGGGATGAGTTAGAGCAGAGATTGTGAGCCAGGCCTTCTCGTCCAACATCAGTGCCAGACCTCACAAATGCTCTCCTGGAAGAATGGTCAAAAATTCCCATCAAAACACTCCTAAACTTTGTGGAAAGCCTTCCCAGAAGAGCTGAAGCTGTTATAGCTGCAAGGGGTGGGGCAACTCCATATTAATGCCTATGTATTAAGAAAGGGTTGCCATTAAAATTCACATGTGTGTAAAGGCAGGCATCCCAATACTTTTAGCAATATAGTGTATATATACACGCTACATATGTATCACAGCTTACTATACACAGGGGTGCTCTAGTCCACTGGAAGCCAGTTTTGCAACATTGCCTCCTTTTACTGTTCTGTCATGGCTTAGCACTGAACTTCGCACATCACGCTACATCGCACTACATTACACCAATCACTGACTTTAACGAAGCCTCCATCTTGAACGACTGGACAGACAAGGCGTATAATTATAAGGCAGAGTATTCGCTAAAGCTACCTGAGGTTCCAGCATTTCGGTGACAGGTTCTTGACTATTACACCCCCTGCTGGCAATGGATAAAATGTAAACATAATGGAAGATCACTTCCTCTTGAAGGTATAAGAAGGTGAGCCATGTCATCACTCTGTTCCTCATGGTGAACATTGTGCTCAGTTGGTGTGTATAATCCACAATTGGGCCTCCGGGGATTACGGATGTTTGTTCACAGCTGTTACGGACAAAGGAAGGGGGTTGGGGTGGCTGATCCCTGAAGGATGCACTAAAGTGTCTCCACATCTGGACAGGGTCAGTCATATCTAGACAGGGTTTTCCCCTCCCAGTATATAAGAAAACCATGACTACAGTGGAGTGCCATCCCATAATTCCTGATAGCAACCTTCCCCCATTGCCCCTAAATGAACTGACCTTCATTTCTAAATTTCACACAGAACATTCCCACATCAGATGAAGTTATATCTGGCATCTCCAGACAGCGCTGCTCTGAATATTCATCTGAATGGCACACTAATCCCAACGCGATACCCGGCGGCTCATCTGAATGTGATTCTCGCGTGCCCGTGAAGCTTTAATCCCCAAGCGCCAAACATTTAACAGTTCAGAGGTCTAGTCTGTTGACTTTATTTACATAACAGATGGTCCCACTAGAAGCAGAATGTCTCTCTTTCATCTGGCTGGTGCCGTTTCATCAGACGTGATTCATTTCCGGAGAGGACTAAATGCTCCGTGGTTTCAGCAGGACTCATCCAGGTGGAGAGCTTTGCTAAGAGCTCCAGAAAACGTTGACCAAGCCATGAGCTCGGTACCGGGGTCCTGGATGAATGCTGAATGACTAAAGCGTGGCATGGAGTTCTCTGGTGTGGGATGGTGTGCTTGTTCTTCACACCTCCTTAAAAATGTACCCCCTGCCCCCACTGCCTCCTCACGAGATCTACGCCTGAAAATCATTCAGCTGCAGCTTCTTCAGGATAATGTCCAGCCAGATAAATGGGCAAGACTGTAAGCCACTTTGCAGTGTTAACTATACAACTGCAAACAAACAAACAGATGCACAAATGAATACAGTGAGTTTAATGATTCATATCATCAGGATTTAGGCAGGAGCTGAATCTGACTGGAATGCTGAACGGCTTCGCAAATTGCCATCCATTAAGAACCGTTAGGCGAAATGAGGAATTACGACTGCGTTAATGTGATGATTATTATTAAAACATTACATTTTCAAAAGCCATTTTAAGCTTTTTTAAAAGGCTTCCAGACAAGCTCTGAAATATTCTCTTTCTAAAGGGGATTATTTATTGGAAAATGGAAAACAACATCTTAACAAAATAAGTTGTATTTTAAGTAAAGCCAGGTTACAAACCCAATTATCCAAAATTATCTTGCCACAAAACTAAAGACTGCACCAGACAGAACCCCCATTTAGCAAAACATACAAAAGATAATGAAGCATAAATGAACAATACTCTACATTACAGTGTGCTTTGCAGCAGCATGAGGAGTGGCCATATGGCCCTGATGTTAACCTTGATTCTCATTCACATTAAGTGCCAGGATGCCCATCCATATGCAAAGCATTATGGGATACATGGCCTTTGTAAGAATTACGTCTCCGCATTTAACCTTATGTCACCTCCAGTCACATGCTAGCAGTGCACGCTCCTGCGAGACGATGTGCACAGAGCACTCGTCATCCTCAGCAGTGAGTGGAGACGAGTCCCTGAACCTGCGCCGTGATTGGATATGTATTTCCTGGCACTGCCATCGGACATCACTCTTCTGGAAACTAAATGCCCGCATATGAACATTAACATAAGAGTCCCCACTCTCCCCCCCACCCCATAATGGGTCCAACAGCTTGACCTGAGGTTTCACGTCAGGTATTAGGTGACTTCCTAGAAAAACTGTCGTTGCCTCCCCCACCCCAAGCCACCCTGCTTGCTCTCTGGGGGGTGTTAAGGTCAGGATTAGAAAAGACCTAACTGGATCAAAATAGGAAAGAGTTTCCACAGTTTGGCGCCAGCTCCCTTCACTGACCCCTGCTGGCACGTGGTGGCTCGCGGGTGCCACTAATGCCCTAAATTAAAGGCTAAGGAGGAGATGCAATGGCAGCAGGAAATACTGATCTGTCTGTTTGATTGCAGACAAGAAGGACGCAGCCCTGGGTGAGACGAGTAAAAGGAGGCTGAATGGGAGGGGTTTGCATACAGGGTGGGGGGCAGGTCCTGAGTGCTTTGGGAGGGGCCTAAGTAGGCCAATGTGGGGGTCAGATGTGGGCTCATATTTGGAAAGAATTCCAGGCCTGAGAACAGCCCACCCCTCCTCGACCCCCCCTCCCCCCAGGACTGTTCGCACATTAACCTGGCACACAGAGTATCAGCCTGCACCAAAGTCACCCGACAGCCCCCTGTCCAAAAGGCCACCCCATCCCTGTCATAATTACCGTGTCAGACATCCTCAAAATGCCCCCCATGGACAATGTAATTCAGGAAGTTCAGATTTACTGAAGCACGCCACCTCACCTCCCCCCCCCCCAAGCCCACGGTGGCCCCCTGAACACAGGGGCGATGGGACAAGAGACAGGTGCTGTTTGACATTCTCTCTGTGATATCCTGTCGCAGATTGTCACAGGGAAACATGGTGAAAGAATGTGCTGTATGGAAGCAGTGGATTTAAAATTAATCTGGATTGTGTATTTAATTTCAAGTTATTGTGTTGTGACAATAAGCACAAGTCTAAATAAACGTGATAGAAGAGCAAGGAGCCTCACGGAAACAGCCATTGGTATTACCGTGTAACTGCATTACTGTAAATCACTAGGAAAACTAAAAATTGCCTCAAACATTCCAGCCACTAAAGCTCTATGATGAGAAAACTAAGGATAAGAGTTCAGTAGGACGGACCTGTAGATTTAGCCAAGCCTGATAGGAGGGGTTAAGCCCTCGTTAACCGACGCCCCCTGTGGTAGCTAGAGGAAGCATGCATACGTGTTGCAATCCCTAGCGAGGTGTAACTTCAGCCTGCCTTTGTTAAGCCCCGCTAATGCTAGGAGGTGGGCTAATTATAGGTTGTGGGATAATTTTCCTGGAATAACGTGCGACAGGAAACGTCCTGATGCGTGTCGTCGTGACAGCGAACCACATCATGTGCAGGAGGCAAGACACAGCCCCTGAAAGATTGCGGAACCGACCAAGCTTCTGCTAAGGCGAGTAGCTTAGGGGTAACCTTTAGCACCTCCATATTGCTTACCAGCCTGATCAAGGATCAGAGCCAGGAAACTCCAGGTATCAGGAGTAGCAGGATTCCCAACTTTTCCTAATACCTGTCTGGATAGGAGCTGATCATAGCTAGCATTTTAAAACAATTTAAAGGTAACTCAAGTAGACTTCTGTCCTTACAGGATGACTTTCCCAATTCTTTCAGTAGCTGGTTCAGTCTAAATGAGTAGATTTGATGGCCCAGTAACTGATTAGGGTTTTCTTCTGGTTTAAGATGTCCATTAAGATATCCTTGACAGCACTTCTGCAGCACCCACAGGGATGGACTAACCCCTCCCGCGGTCCTCCTTTATCAGGATGGTCATCTTCTGACCGGGGTAGGGGCCGCAGTCCAGTGTAGACTGCACGTCCGGGGCTCTCCTGCGGCAGCCTGACCCTCTCCAAAGATCCAGCACTAGCTGTGTTGAGAGACATAAGGGACTAAAACTTTTCCT
Source organism: Mormyrus iriodes (assembly GCA_011763525.2). Lineage (NCBI taxonomy): Eukaryota > Metazoa > Chordata > Actinopteri > Osteoglossiformes > Mormyridae > Mormyrus > Mormyrus iriodes. The sequence goes on from JAAGVU020000001.1 coordinate 30,483,410, forward strand.
GTGCACTGTCAGTCACAGAAGCGTAAACTTAATTTCCATCGCTAACCATTGGCTTATAATCAGGAAATGATTTGAAGGTGCGTGGCCATCCCACCAATGGAGAGCCTAGCTCACTGTTTCCTCTGGCCAAGGGGGGAACTCTGATCCCCTAACCCTGAGTAATATTTTTTTTTTACCTATTTAAAGTAAATTAGGTCTGTCTTGCAGCTCACACCAGCACACTCGTTTTGAAAGGCTGAAGCTTTTGGACTTCCATCATGTGTAACAGGAACATTCCAGGAACAGGGAGCCAGGCTGCCTCCAGGGGGTGTACATGCTATTTTGTTTAGCGGGGACTTTGCCATTCGAAGACTAACATCATAAAGTCTATCACTATAAAATAATAACAGATTTCAGTAAATTTCCTCAAGGTTTCAACAACCTTCTCTTCCTGACACTCCTTGTGGACTGGGAGGGGCTTCGTTTACCAGCCATTGGGCACGGTTAAAAGAACAAACGCGTTCCAGCAAGTGCCACACGGAGCACTAGCGGGTTCCTCAAGGGGTGAAGCAATCAGCACTGTGGCTCTCTGTTTCCCTACGGTCGTCGGAGCAGAAAAATTAAAAAGCACAACCGCACACTCCCTCTTTCACAAAGCTCCCAGCGTGCAATCATCCCCAACAATGCACCCTCTACCATAAGGCAGTCAAGCCCCGTTTAAAAAGAGGACATCTCCGCACGGTCTTCCAGTGCGTCAGCGCCGTTGCCATGGCAGCCAACGTTTACGAGATCAGAGATAATGCTGGGAGTGAGCGTCAGGAATATTGCAGCCCGCCAGCGGAGCTGTGCGCCAAGCAGAGAGATCCCTTGGGTCACATGGAAACCCCGGTCAGAGGTAACGCCTCAGCTCCTCGGGGATCCCGTCTACAGCAACGGACACCCCCTGCCCTCCCAGATGCTCATCCAGGGGTATGGAGTGTGGCCCCGTGGCCGTGGGGTGTGGAGCCTGGCTAAACCCCAAGGCCCTCTGTATGCTACGTGCTGCTGGTAGGTTCAGAATTAGGATGCAGACTTGCTTCTGAAAACAACCCTTACGGAGGCATGCAGAATTCCCATCCTACTGCTCTTGCTTGGTCCGAATCCCCCTATCCCCGTCGTCTGAGGCACAGTCACCCCACGGCTTGAGGCCCGGTGAAGTGACGCGTGTGAAACAGACGCCGACAGCTGCCGGCTCGCCCAAAAGGTCAAAAACCGTGTTGGCATTTATGGACGCACCTGAGACAAACGTTAGCCTTCTACTGGCCCATTCACATCCCCCACGCTATGCTCAAGCACCGTGCTGCAGCTGGACATCTGTAATCCCTCTATCTGATGCTCACTCACTCTTACACACTATATTTACACACTGTTCTTACATGCTCTACACACTGCTCATTAATAATAAAAATACAGCAGCACTGAATAGCCAATGTAAGACACCCAATACATTCAACACTTTGGGGGAGTTCTGCTGTTGTACCTTAGGGAAACGGACTGAAATCTGCCAAAAAAGTAAACAGTAAGAGTAAAAATGAGTAAGAACTGCACAGTAGCTTGTAGAAGTGCAGTGATTTTATACAAATATAGGTGGTCAACTCATTAACACCGGATTACCTCATCTGCAGTTATTTATATTTCCTATGCACCTTCACACACTCTATCAAACACCTTCAGTGTCAATAATTTTTCCTCTTTTGAAAGACACAAATTCATTTGCTTTACATGACTAATTGTTAAGATATTTATATGTTACATATGTATATCGCCATGAAAGTACATATGCTGCATATATCACACACACGATGTATATATCGTATTGACAGTGCTTACATTTATATACCCCCCCCCCCCACACACACACGCATACAAATTCAATCACTGCAAAAAGGAAAACCTCGTAATTAATTAGGTATCTGATGAGATGAGATGTGCCATTATTTGAGTATCTTTAATGGGTCTACTTTATTTAACTTAGCTCGTTAATAAGACCGATTTGCTTAATGTGGCCAAATAACTATGCTGGCATTGAGCGGGCTACCCGAAAAGGCGCTATAGAGATCCAGCTCTCCATGCCCACCCACACTGTGACAATCATCACTGTATAAAGATTAAACAAATACAACAATCTGTAAAACAAAATAGCCTGAAAAGGCCTCCTAATATAATATATAATACTAACCTTGCGTCTGTATCGAATAGCCGAACCTAGTCGCTCCTTGGGCTGCAGGTGCACCTCCCTTATTCTGGCCTCTTCAAAAGATGTCAGCTGTCTCCTGTCCATGATTCACCGATATTCCACTTTCTCTCCTCGTCTTCTTCTTTACTTTCAAACACCGCTGTTGAATTCAGTGCATTTCTAAAGCAAAGCTTGTAGTTCGTCAGTAAATAAAATCTTAAATCTTCAACTCTTCTTAAAGTGACCTTTACAAAGTTTGAAAAGATAACGACGAAAAATAATCGACACCCGCTTAATCTTGTATAAAATATACCTTTACACATTAAAAAAAAAACCCCGAGGAAACGACATACCAACAGTACACCAAAAACTGCCTTATTAAAGTACTTTTACTCTATACACGAATAAACTGTCTCGGCTGGTCTAGACTGTCAGTACTGTACTATTACACTAAACGCGTATAATTATTTTTAAAAACAGCTTACGATTATATATATCGACAGAATCATTTGGCTCTTTAGAAACAACAGCAAAATAAAGTTTAGAAAGAGTTGATAACATTATCGTAGTATCGACTCCATGGAAGTTAGAAACATCTGCTCACCCAAATTTCTATAAAAAATTTTAAGCGTCTAAAGAAGTTACTGTACAGCTGTGTTCAGTAATTTGTAACGAAATCTGTAAACATACTATGGTTATGAATATAATAAGAGTATATAACTTAATTGTCTGAAACCTGATTAACTGTAAATACACAAATATGTTTACATGCTTTTATAAATATTTATTTATGTCTAAATGTGATGACCAGCTGTGCTATTCTATTATGCTCTTGGAATCAACTTTACCTTAAACTCACCACTGTTGTAAAACCTGTTGATTCTGGCTGTACAATTGCTATATACTGTATACACAGATATATATGCAGAAACAGTGGATCTGCTTCAGCTTGTCTGTATTAATTAATTGGTAACTCAGAAAAAAAATTTCTTGATAGAAAAACATAGTCTGTCTACAAAGGGTGAACACAGATTGAACTACAGGTCCGTTTCCCTGGCATCTAAGTAGAGTGAGTACAGGGATCTTCTGATGTCCATGTTGCTGTTTGCTTTAATGTCGGCCTTTTCAGTGGGTATTTCAACCTCAGCACCATTTTCCGCCTCTCCCGTGGACCGCAGAGAGGACCTACTATGGCTCTTTTTAAGTTCTCCAGCCGTATGGTCAATGGTCAGGTCATCTTTGAGGGAGGACTGGTCTTGATCAGTCTCTCTGTGGTAAAAGTAGTTGAAATTGGACACAATCACGGGCACTGGCAAGGCAATAGTCAAAACTCCAGCAATGGCGCACAGAGACCCGACGATTTTTCCCCCTACAGTCACGGGTCTCATGTCTCCATAGCCAACAGTTGTCATGGTTACAACGGCCCACCAGAAGGCATCGGGGATGCTAGAGAAATGGGACTCGGGCTCATCGGCCTCAGCGAAGTAGACGGCACTGGAGAAGAGGATGACCCCAATGAAGAGGAAGAAGATGAGGAGGCCGAGTTCCCTCATGCTGGCTTTCAAGGTCTGTCCTAAGATCTGCAGCCCTTTGGAATGTCTGGAGAGCTTGAAGATCCGGAAGACCCTGACCAGCCGGATGACCCTCAGGATGGCCAGGGACATGGCCTGTTGCCCATTGTTATGCTCCTGGCCTTGCTGCTCGGCGAGCTCGGTGCCCACCGTGATGAAGTAGGGCATGATGGACATGATATCGATGATATTCATGATGGTCTTGGAGAACTCGGACTTGCTGGGGCATGCAAAGAACCTCACGAAGAGCTCGAAAGTGAACCATATCACACATGTGGTCTCGATTATGAAAAAGGGGTCAGACAGGGTGAGCGACGAGTGCGTCTGGGTGCTGTTTTCGGCTCGGATGTTGCCTGGTAGTTCTCTCTCATCTCGAAACTCAGGTAACGTCTCCATGCAGAAGGTTATGATAGATATGGTGATCACGATTACAGAGACAATAGCAATCCCTCTAGCGGGACTGGAGCTCTCGGGATACTCAAATATGAGCCATACCTGTTTCTGGAACTCATTCTGGGGCAAAGGTTTCTCCTCCTCTTTAATAAACCCTTCATCCTCTCTGAACCTCTCCATCGCCTCTTCACCCAGTTGATAAAACCTTATTTCATCTGCGAAAACATCGATGGAGACATTGACGGGTCTGCGAATTTTTCCCCCCGATTGATAAAAGTAAAGAATCCCATCAAAACTTGGCCGGTTGCGGTCGAAAAAATACTCGTTTCTAAGTGGGTCAAAGTACTTGATTCTTTTATCCGGATCTCCGAGCAAAGTGTTGGGGAACTGATTCAGGGTCCCCAGCTGGGTCTCAAACTTCAGACCGGCGATATTGATGAGTACCCGCTCGTTGCCCTCGTTCTCCAAATCCATATCAAGCATGTCCCCGTCAAAGAGGTGCGGGCTGTGATCGGCTCGCAACAGGGCATCGATCGCATTCTCGCTGCTGCTGAAAGTGTTGTTCATGTCGTTTATTTTCCACGATCCCTGCTGTGGGGCTCCCAGGGTGTTCAGCTCTTTGCCGTAGCCCTCGTCCGGACCGGTCTGCACGAAGCTTGACTGGGGGATATTCAGCGCGTTTGAGCAGCCATCGTGCGGGCTTCCACCGCTGCCTTTAGCGGCGCCGTTCTCAAAACTTACTAAGGCTATCTCCATGCCCAGTCCATTAAATATTCATCGCCACAAAACACTTGGATACTTGGATCAGATTTTCCGCGATCCCCGGACACTTTCCCCCAGCTAAAGAGATCAGATTCAGGTTAACACCTTCCTTCTCTGGGTATAATCACGCATACTGATATGTGTGCGTTGATACACCTTTAATCCGGAGCAGACTCCTTCGTCTTGAATAAGTAGGTAAATAATGCCATAAAACGGTAGCGCCGATCCAGGCTGGGGAGCGACGATCAGTGCTCTTCTGATTGTCAGGAAAGCCGTGAGTCGGTGTGCGCTCCGGGACTCCTGCGCTTCAGCTGCGCGGACAGCGGCGGCGGTGCGCTTTTTTGCGCCTCTCCCCAAACAGATCACACTCCCAAGTGTGCATGTGTGTTTCGTCAGGACACTCAGAGCATCACCCGTTTCTTCACAGCACGTCGTCCTCGCCTTTTATTCGCTCATATATTTCTCCAGGCTCTTAAAAATAAAATGACAGCGGGGTTAAAAACAGCACGAGCCGCTCTTGCAACAGTTTTATAAAATGCCGTTTTTACGTTTACATAAGTCATATATAACATATTAAATATAATTACGAAGTGATATCAGCCTTTAAATGTATCTGTACACAAATCTGTATGCATGTGTCCATGTGCGGTACACATGACAATTTCATCTCAATGTTTATTCAGATAATTCTTTAATTTAATTATATTCAGCACATTGTTTGTTTATTATCGCATTTCAAAACGCAGTAAGTAATATCTGTTCTAAAAAACAGAAAATCCCTTTTTAGAAAGGCAGCGCTTTCCAAACATCTTTCTGCTCTCAACCTTACGTGCTGAGGTTGTCAGCAACAGCTTCCTGTGTTTGCAGGTTGTTTGATACGGAACCACAAAACTGAATGTGCAAACCCATTTACATCTGAAAACATAGGAGCACCACTGTTTGAATAGCAGGCTGTCCTTGATAAAGCATAAAACATCTGAGAGTGTGTGACGTTCAGCATGAAGAGTGTAACAGCTGCATGTCAGGATACACTAACGTTACACAAACGTTTTAGGATACCTTTATCTTGTATTACCAAGCAAAGCAGACCTGTAATGAATAAATATGGACAGGAATATTAAACAACTCCCTTTTCAATAATACTTTTCGCTCATAATGATTCAAAAGCTTTTCTGGAAGCTCAGTGAACATGACTAAAAAGGCTATTTATTTCAGAAGCATACAATGCTCCGCCATTACCTTGAATCATAATGGCATATTAATACTACCTGCTATGGAGCCCAGCTACACACATCAGACTGCCTATCGCTGACACAGGTGTCCACAAAATGACGGAGGTTGGGATCTTGGATAGCCCCGCTAGTGAATGGGATTAGGACACAGAAATGGCTGGAGTGTGTGAGTTCACCCCTGGGCCGCGTGAACAGCATCCGGACCCAGGGGTTGCCTTTGTGTACTGTTACTGCCGGTTCAAGTCTGAAGCCCTAGGACTGAAGCATGCGACAGCACCTAAAATGAGGTTACAGACAGATTGTGTTTACTGTTAGGGAACCTCCTGAGGGGAAGTTAAATCACATGTCCAGCGGCGGATGTGATTGGTGAATTGGGAGGGGCCGTATCCCTGATATCTGAATCTGCCTAGTGGTGGTGGGGGGGATTAGCTCAGCTGGGACAGTGGCGTCTCCCGGGGTCACCAGCCTGTCAGCCATGCTGCTGACAACTCTGATTGTTTTTATGAGGAGACGGCAGCCATGCTGGGGATTAGGGCTCCGGAGAAGGTTCTGGGTTAACCCTCTGTGAAACCTACTTCGGCTCTGAGTTGCTCTGATACCAACCCCCACAAACCCTGTCCTCCTGCCCCTACCCCCATTCATTTGAGGAGGAATACCCTCACAGCTGGATGGTGAGGGATTCACATCACTCTGCAGCGCACCACAGATACGGAAAATGGGCTTTAGAGGCGGTTTAATGAACGTCTGAACTGCTGCCATTCCGTGTCCTAGCAACAGACAGGCTGCCATAAGCACCGCTCAGGAAAAACAACGGCCGGGAGCGAGCATGGTGACTTTTCAGAACGCGTCATGGCGCGGCCGCTGATATACCCCGGAGCTACTGGTCCGGCGGCCCGCGACCGTAGCCGAAGCCCTCGCATAATCGCGCCTTTATTCAGGTCGATGGCGTCGCATGCGGCATGCTATACGGTGACGCCGGCGTGCGAGCCAGAAGGAGGCGCTGTTCCCGTACTACGTAACGTAAGAGAGCAGCCACTGCACTTGGTCTACCTGCGTGATCGCGGTCGCGGGACGGTGGTGATAACGTGCCTCAGCGTGGGTACAGAGGCCATCAGAAAGACACAGGGGGACGCGCATTTTCAGCGCGTTATATAACAAGTACAATCATACGGAAGCAGAGGAACGCGTGTACCGCCGTAGCCGCTTTTTCAAAGAACGTAAATTTCTTGCATGATATACAAAGAAAAGTATATCAATGTGTTGCATAGCATACAAAAAAGAAATAAATACATCTGGTGAAAGCCCCCCCCCCCAATATGTGCTTGTACATTATTCAGTGTGTATGTATGTGTGTGCGTGTGTGTGTGTGTGTATGTGTGTGTATATATATATATATATACATATATATATATAAACATGCACACAATAAAAATCTCACTGTATAACTATTCAAATTTTCATGAATTTTCCAAAAGCCAAGTCTATTAGTACTTGTATAAATACTGATGTTTCGGTTATGAGCCAATTCAATTACGTCAATTAGGTCAATTGTGACACATTTTAAACCATCCATTTGCTAACTTTGATAAAACATTACACATGTATACATGTGTTTGTAAATATGTTCCAATTGAATCTAAGGCTCAGGCCTGACTTTGTCTTTGTATCTCATTTTGTTTGGATTAAAGAGTCAGTGTGAAATTATACAGAGAATTACGCCCCATAAGTGGTTCCTGCCATAGCACTGATTTTACATCTTCAATGTGGCACCAGAATTGGTGTTTATTATTTATTATTTATATTATTGTTCTGTTTCTCTGTCTCATCACGCGCACGTACACGCCATTATTCCCCAGTGACATTCTCTATTAAACCACAGCATCAGCATGAAAGCAGATCCACAGAGAGATTAACTCCTGCCAACAGCCATTATGAAATGGCAGAGCGACATCATCTACGTGGTAATTCCTGCGATATTCATGACTGGACGTTGCATATTAAGGAGACTTGTCCGTGGCCCATTCATTCTCAGAAACATTCATCGGTTCCCAGCTCATGTTTTGGCTCCAATCTCTTGTTTTTAAGGTGATCATTTTTTATTGTCTTTCTCAGAAGTGCTGCATGTAACAATGACTGGTTTAGGCTTAACCTGTGTAGTTTACTGTATGGTTAAGACTATAGCACCTTGCTGTCTTGCATTGCTTTTTATCACGTCTGGTCTCCTGACTGCCTGGCTATAATCGCACCAACCCTCTTGCTGGGGGGGGGGGGGGGGTGTAACCATAACAACAGGTAACTGCTAACAACCGTCGTTTACAATGACATTCAAATTAGATCTGCTAATTATAGTGGGAAGTGCTGTGTCTCAGATCAGTCCCCTGGTCTGGGGGAGGCGTGCTGTGACAGGAACACACACGCAAACACATACACACACACACACACGCTCAACCATGGTGAGACATGGGAACTGCCCCATTACACTACAAACCTTGTATCACACACCAGTGTCCAGTCATTAAATCAGTGCTGTTTAAAGATGTATTGACGACCTGCAGCCCCTTGATTTTTCACCTGCTGTATATTAATGGGCAACAAGCAATGTGAAATGGCCCCAGGACTGGGATGTGCCAGAATAACCCACCCCTACCAATCCAGTCCCATCCAATTCCCCATTCAGAAATCTCAGGTCACGGTGATGGCAGAGAGTCTTACTCGCCTGCTCAGCCACATAGCTTGCTGTTTACGGCATTAGCTCAGAATCCCTCTAAATGACCTGCTGCCGAAACAGGCTCCCATCAACAAGAGAGATGCAGAAAGAGGCGTCTTGTATTTGTTGGCAGGTGGGGAGGCAGTCCTGTTTGTGAATGATTTATGCGTGTGAGGGGATTATGGGAAACAGTCAGGGGTTTCACTAGTTGCGTTCCACTGGGCAGCCCTGCAGTGTCTGTGTGGTCTTTCTCCACACAAGTTCAAAGGAGCATATGGTCAGAGTCGCCCTTTCCTCTCCACTCGGAAGGGGGGCCCAGCTTGAAGACCTCAGGGCAAGTCACGTCTGAACTGGATACGTCACGTCATCCAGCGTGGCGGGTGACTAACCCAGAGTCACGACCACTGCAGGAAGAGAGTCGGCAGGGGGCCTCGAGTTAACAAGCCATCCATGGCAAACACCTGAATGACCAGACTCTTATGCCATAAGCACTTCTATGACACGGAGGATATCAGAGCGTATGCGCCCCCCCCCCCCAAACCCTGCCTTGATTAAAGCACCAGTTGCGCTTGCAGTGTACCAGTGCCTATTGGTCGAACAGTTTCCTAGGTATGCTGTAACTGTGGGGAACCTTAGCGTAGGATAGGGTGAGACGTAAGATCTGCCTCCCAGCTGCTATATGCTAAATACTCTGGGATCTCCAGGCACTGTGTTCAATCATTTGTAACTGCAGGAAATGTCTAACATAAACCACAGTGCAAACGTCTTATGATGTCAAAGAATGTTATGCTTAAATGATCTTTATGTACGTGTAAAATTAATATTTTGTCTGTCAAAGCGTGTTAGCCTAGCTTCTCCCAAAGCAGGGCCAGCCCACCCTATAGGCAACATAGGCGATCGCCTAGGGCACCATTTGATCAGGGGACGCAAAAGAGAAAGTGCCAAAAATCTGAAGATATTCCTCTGGTTGCATTCTGAGATATTAGAGTTATTTGCACTAGTTCTAATATTTCAGTATTTCTCTTGTTACGTCCCGGTTTGGGGTCGAGACGTAAGCAGGGAGAACGACAGGGAACGGGACGGGAAAAAGGAGAGGTGGACGGGAAAAAGAAATAGATGACAGTATAGTTATAGTTGAGATCGGGTTTGTTTTGAGTATATTTTGATGCAGTGAGAGAAATATGAAACACCAGGGTGAACTTCGGGAGTGGCAGAGGCCAAAACAACAAACAATACAGTTGAACCAACTAAGTGAGGTCCAGCTAAGACTTCCCTAAACCTAAATAAAAGAAAACAAAAGACAACCGCTACCCTCACTCCCACACTAACCACAAAACAGAGACAAGCGATCTGCATGCAGAAGAAAAAATAATCGGCAGCCACTCCCTACAGCCTTTACACAGAAACATACACAAAGATTATTTACAAAGAATACACAAGACAGAGACTTCCTGCACCCTCTCTGGAGGGGGCGTAGACTCCATTTTTGAAAACTTCAGAAAATCTGATTCGAAATTCAGAAAGGGAGGTCATCAGCCAAACATTGGGTCAGAAAGATGGTTAAAAATCACAAATGCCAATCGACAGAAGCCAAGTCGAAATTCAAAAGCAAAATCCCCAAGAGCCAAAGTAAGATCATAACACCAGGAAACCAAATACAAGAATCGCTGACAAACATAGAACACATAGCAAGGGCACCAAAAAGCTGGTAAGCGGGGTCACAGGGCTTCTCCCATAGTCCTGGTGGACGAGAGGCAGGAAACAGAAACGAGGCGATGAAACCAGTTTGTCCACCTTTGGCATTGCATTAGGACGGAGAGATGGAAAACCTGGAACTGCTGGACGTCGGAATCGGAAGGGGATCTAAAGAGAAATGGATAGACATACACCTCCACATTTACAGACATAACATTTTTGTGAAACGCAAGCCAGCTAACTAGTTAGCAGCCAGATACCCTGTGCTACTGAAATGGTTTTACAATTTTGAATTTGTTTTCTGTTGCTGTCTGGGGGGGCCTCAGCAGAATCTCGTCTTTGGCACCGGGACACCCAGGGCCAAAGTCTCCCCAGCATTTGCAGCAACTATCCAATATACTCATATATTAGTTGATTCCCCCATTAGCAGAATATGTTTGGCTAATCAATACCTATGGTTAGCTAATTAATTTAATTAATTAAGTGAGCTCATGGTAAAATTTAACGAATACATGGAATAGCCGGGGTGCCCCTGAAGAGAGGTTTGGGAACCGTAGCGATGTTCTTCTAGCCATCCAACAAGATGCCAGTAACTTTTTGGAGAATAAAAGAAATTCTTTTACAGTTCATTTGCATATATTCAAATTTTTAATTCCTACATTTATTTAGCAGTTGTGTTTATCCAAAGCGACATATAGTTGAGGAAGCAGGGTCAGCCAGTCCTTGTAGCAATTGAGGTTTAGGGCCTTGCTCGGGCCTGATGGTGACACCACTCTGGTAACTGCGGAATTTGAGCCATCGACCTTCGATCACAGGCATTTATTCTACCCTTGCAATCACACACATCTCATTCTGAGGAAACCTCTACCACCCAGATAAACAACTTTAAATATTTCTTTTGACGGCCTTTTGCTTAGTACTGTAGATTCTTTGAGGCGTCTGGTTTAATCTGAGTAGAGCTGCTGTTGTCACCTTCCTGCCAACCCTCGGTAATGCGGCATGGCACGCAGTGACCGTTGCCGTGGTTTCTGACTCTGCTGTCATGCGGCAGTTGCTTTAAAATGTTGGGGCAAAGATAGCCCTGTTAACTTGATCTTGTGAGCCAAACAATACTCTTGTTGTTCCCATTGTGCCTTTCACCTGAAGGGGGCGCTCAGGGTGACTGCTCGTTCATGTGGAGCGTGGGCTTTTTTTGCTGAGATGAATTGTGAGGTTAAGGGTGGGGGGTGATGCCTGGGGAGATAGAGCTTTTTTCTCCATTGCATTTATATATCAGTCACTCTCTTGTCTACCAGCATGGTGCGTGTGGATCTGTGTGCTTAGGAAGGTGAAAGCCAAGGGTGAAGCCAGAGTGAGGGGGTGCTTTGTGTGTGTGTGAGATTTAGAGGCAAAATGGCTACAGCTAGCAAGTACAAAATGGCCTCCATGACTCCCTACCGTGTATACAGAGTGGGGGGATAACCATGGATGGGTGGAGACTGTGACTGTGTATGTGTGGTGGTGGGGGGAGGGGGGCACCTTGCTCTCCTTCACGGTGAATTCCACAGTGAGGTTGGGGGCCTCCCTTTGCTCCCCATGTCTGCTCTCATCCTTCATGGGTGTCAGCTGGAAGTGAATTTGGAGAGGGCGGTGCGGGGGGGCAGACAGACTCTAATTTCCCCCTGGGTGCCACTGGGCACAGGGAAGCAGACGGCATGAGGGCGGGGAGAGTCGGAGCATGAGGAGGAGGGTGAGGAAGGGGAGTTGGAGGGATATACTGTGATGTGGGATGGGGACTCGGGGTGGGAAATCCGGCCACACACATGCATGGAGGAGTCTCCCCTCCACTGCCTGCCAGCATGTGATTGGGTAACAACCGAGAAGTGTCATCCAATACGAAGCTGCGATTTCTCAACCTGGGGAAAATACAAATCACCAGCAATTCTGCGTTACACATGATGTTTTGTAAAAGCATATTTGATAACACAGTCATGCAAAATGTATGAGGGAATTTGAATTACAGATTCAAGAACATCCTGATTTTGTGTGGCACAACAAGCTCTCTGTTGAACAGGTTCCTCAGTTCAGAGGCAATTTTTTTGAAACGTCTTCCATTACCGATTACTCTGTGGCACAAACTCCCAGAGGGCAAAACAAACCATCGGTATAAAAACACATTTTGGAGCCCAAAAAACATGAAGGTAAGAAAAGATGGGAAATTATATAAATGGGCTATAAGCAAGAAACACAGGCAATGAATCTCTGAACAATAAAGAGATTATCTTCTTCCCTCTGTCGTCTCATGGCTGGTTTTGGCAATGAGATTGAGGCGTGGTGACGGCATGGGGCCCCCTGCAGGCAGCACGGTGTCGGCATCATTTGCCATCACACTACCAAAGGAAGCAGGCATGGCTGGATCGATGCCAAACGCCATCCTCAAGCCTCAGGAGCACGGCGAGAGCACGCCACCACCACCTCTGATAGACTGTGCAAAGTGGCGCTCTCCCTGTTTCCAGGCAACACCATCGTGACACAAAGACTTCCTGCCTCCTTTCTGGAGAGGGCGTAGACTCCATTTTTGAAAACTTTCAGGGTAAGCGGTTTGTGGGGAGGGCTTGCAGTGCAATGTGCAGCCAAGGAGGGGCACCGGTCATATTTTATTAGGTTCTTCAGTTTACCCCTGTCATCTTCCCTAAGCCAGTCATTAACATGGGGTCCACGTGGCTTTTAACTGTGGGCCTGAGAGTACATACCTCCATGTCAAGATCTAGGTGGTTTAAAAACACTACGGTGTAACAAGACTTCTTGTCTTTGTTTTAATTAGTAAACTGCTTTGAAAAACAAATTTGAAATAAATTGAAAATTTGATTGAGAAATGAGTAGTGGAAAATGTGGTAAACAGTGCCCCTTGTGGCCAGACTCCTTATACAATAAACGGATTTCTTATTAAACCGAATCACAATTTATCCTGCCACATGGAAGCTTACTGGGGTTAGGGGTCCAATTCGGCACCATCAATACATACTGTATACCAAATGACAAATTCTTCTTAATGAATAATCTAAATATAAGATGGGAATACACAGGAGAAACCTGTACATGTCATTTGCTTCAGGTAAGGTCATGCTTGTTGATAGAGTAGGAGTCTCCTCCCCCAGCTTCCTGAACGTAAGAAAGAACAGCTGAAGCTTTCTTCTGCTTTCCAAATGCCGGATCTGATCCTTTTTTCCTGCTGAATGGGCCACCCCGCCCGGATCAGGGCCGACAAACCGCTTCCTGCAGAGAAAAGCCCTGCCTGCATTGTGATTGGGCAGGCAGCTCAGAAGCAGCTGATGGGAGAGGATGCTCAAGACTTATGCTGCTGTGTCAAGTAAAGACCACTGGGTGGCAGCATTGAGCCTGCAGCAGTATGATTAGGCAGACTTACATTGGGGCACTCAGACACCAGCCTGTGTAGAGGGTGCCGACACAATTCAGAATGTAACAACACTGGAGTGAGGTATTATCCTTAACAGGAAGGCAAACGCATTGCGACTTGCAGGGATGTCACTCCATGTTTGCTAGAGCGCTCCAGCACTCTGAAACCAGGTGTGCGATCTTTCCAATATGGCCTTGCGTCTCGGGTGATAGATGTTCAGAAATGCTTCACCCCCATACGTTTTTCATTTGAAAAAAAAAATCATTGCCCTGGTTGAGTGCACAGTGATATATAGATGTGTATAAAGTTCTGAATCAGCAGTACAGATAAAACTGGATTTCAATCTGAGTGCCGTATTCTGCCTCTGTCATCTAGGCTGTAGTGCAGTGCCTCCTGGTGTTTGTACATGGTACTGCACCCACTTTCGAACTGTACTTGAAATAGGGACTTGATTCCTTCTCATCAGTATGATACATATCCGGGTGGAATAATGACTCAGTGTGTGTGTAGTATTGTAGCCACACACCTCCAGAGTTGAAAGTTTGATTTCCAGCGCTGGGTGTTTGCATATTCACCCCATATTTGTACAGGTTTCCTTTCATAGTCCAAAATCATTAGGTGTACAGGTTAGGTGAGCGGGTGACACTAAATCGTGTGCCCTGTGGAGGACTGGCACTCTGTCCAAGGTGTCCCCAGCTTCATGCTCTATGGGACTGGCCCCAAGACTAGTGTTAATCTCTACTGGATAAGCAGAGTGTGGGGAGCTGGTTCTGGCTCAGCAGGATTGGAGGCTATGCCTGTGACCGGAAGGTTGGCAGTTCAAATTCCAGGGTCAGCGGAGTGATTTCACTTTTGGGCCCCTGAGCAAGCCTCTTAACCCCCAATTGCCGCAAGGACTGGCTGACCCTGCCTGCTCAATTGTACATTACTTTTGGATAAAATGCACCTGATAAATAAATAAAATGTAATGTAAGCAGTTATGGGAAATGAATAATATATGTTGATATGTCAAAAGTTTCCATTTACCCAGGGAAATATTTCAGCAATATAACGAAGATGTTACTTCGGCTAATTAAAAGTTATCAGGCAGGAACAGAAATGCAGGAGCTGTTTGGATACATGCAGTTATTTTCTGTGTCCTGGGTTGAGTGACTGGCATCCTGTATTTGCAATCCTCTATATGATAAGAAGATGGATAGATGGATGGATGGACGGACTGAAGTGTTAAGACTGCAGGTTAGGTGTTGGCTATGGTTGTGCTGCTTATCCGGAATACCAGCACGTGCTTGATGTTTTTTAGACACGGAAACAAACAAAAACATTATGTAGGAAGTTGTGAGGGTGACGGGTCAAAAATAGCCCTGCAGGAATAGCAGCAAGGGGCCCACTGCGGGTTCAGACCCGTGCGCACGCTGGTGTCGGCAACCCCGGCCGTCCTTGCGGACACCTGTTATTGTCAGATCAAGTGCAGCTTTGTTTTGGAAGGTGGGGAGCTCTGTGACAAAGAAAGGGGAAATCAGAGCCGGGTTTTTGTCTCCGTGGGTCACAGCATGCAGTTTGGGTCTGCTGATCATGAGGGGAGGGAGGGGGATCCCACTGACCCCAGGTGGCTGTCCTCATGTTCTAGGAAGGATCCCAGAGGAACGCTACTGTGACCTTACGGGCCTGAGTGATACTGTGCTATATCAGGGCACCTGACCTCCATCTCTGCCAAGGTGCCAGCGGCCAATCTGCGTGCCCTGAGGCCCAGGGGGACCTGGCTGCTCTAGTACGAGCATACCATTTAAGTCTATCGCTTGCCTATCTGCTCTCTGATTTGTGTCCAATTTATTTTTTTTTTCGTTTGGGAGTTCCCCTAGATCCGAGAATATTCCATGGCCTTCTCTCCCGTAACCAGCCACTGACTGTAAACATCTGGACTGGTGTTCCCCTCGATCCCACATGACTGCCTGCTTCCAGACTCATCAGGAATGGATCCCTCAATCCACCGTGCTTTCAGTTTCTTCAAACCGGGGCGGGGGGGAATGGCTTTAGCTGGGATTTGGAGAAGCTCTTGTAAACGTCATAGACACCATTCCGTCCTGGACCTTGTTTACGATATATGCATCCGATGTACCTAAAGTACTGAAACTTCAAAGATCCTCTGGCTTACATTCAGCCATTTCAGTTAATAGCGCAAGCAAAGAGGGGTAGACAGACATGGGGTAAACAGAATGTCATTGGACTGTTTTGTATGAATTACATGGTGGCACTGAGAGTGTTTGACTAGGTGATCTGGTCAGTAAAGTCTGTTTCAGTGCCATCAGGACACTGACAGAAGGCAATTCTACAGTTAGTAAGTGAATACAAAGCTGGTGCCCCTCGATCTGACCCCTCTCAACATGCCCATGTACATTTCAGTTAATTCAATATAATATTTCAGGTGCCACTCACCATGTTTTTCAGCTCATGGCTGTAGTACGTGGCCCCCGGATCAGTCCATGGGAAGGCTAAAATCAAAGGCAGCAACCATAGCCAGATGTATGGCTGAGCAGATCACTACACTGCCCCCTACTGGGCGAAGCCACTATAGGTTCTCACAATTTTACGTAGATCTTCATTGAGGGCACATGCATGGAAACATGGCTTTATTTCTCGCCTCTTGGGTTGGGTCGTGATCCCACTTCTGACAGCAGTATTGTGACTCTCCACGGTGAGTTTGGTTGCGGCCACTCGGTGAAAAACGACCAAACTGCGTCATCAATAGGGTAATGCCTCTTAGCAATGCTACTAGACTCTATACAACTACCAGCATTTTCCCTTATAAACATTTAAATTGCACCAAAACAATTTTACAGTCCTCCTGTGTCAAAAACTCATTGAAGCTGAAAAATTTTTTACAATAGTAGTTTACACAATAACATCGCTGCTGTACTAATCATTGTTATTTTGTGCCTCATTATTTAATAAGCTGGCTATGCGTAGCACGCATTTGAATGAGATGACCTCCGTCTGAGGAAGACAAAGCACTGTGAACCGTTCTGTTGTTTCAAAGTGGCATGATTCATTTGGGGAAAAGGATGCATCTGGCTTAACAAACGTTGCATTCCGAAATCCCACCTCTTAATGATAATTAATTCAAATTGACAAGGTGAGTAATGAGCAGCACTGGGTGCCAGGGTGGCAGCTGGGGGTGTATACTGGTGCTGCCCCTCATGGATCTCTGGCTCCACCTACAGGCTCACCATACAATAGCAGCTGCTAACTCCAGGGATGTGGTCCTGAGGCCACAAGCCGTAATGGTCGATGAGATCACTCACGACCCCCGTTTCTGGAATTATCTCCCATATGTGGGTGGGGGGGTGGCATGCAGAACCTTCTGTTACCATCAATGGAGGCCACACCCCTTTCTATACCGTTCATTTATGCTCGTGAAACTCTATACTTCTGAGACTTTCCACTAATAACAAAAGCACAGGGTGCCCCCCCCTCCAGAATGAGTATGGGACCTTTTGTCACCACCCCCCAGTACAGTGTGTCCTCTTATCTCCAGTGGAGTTAAGTCCCCTCTGCCCACCCGAGCCAAAATCTCCCCCACAGTCACCAAGAGGATTCCCCTCCTTTCTCCCGCCAATCCAGCTAGAAGGATCTCCACCCCACCAAACTGCCCCACCTTCACAATCTGCCACATTTTCCGACACCACCTAACTCTGTCATCTCGGGAGTTATTCAAGGGAGCTATTTTCAGAGGTTTCAGCGATTTGTTTGTGTGAGCATGTACTTCTCATGTCAGAATGTGTTTGCAGTGTGGAAGAAGGACATCCATCTATCCATCATCCATTCATCCATCCATATTAAATACCTGCTTGTCATATGCAGGGTCACGGGGGTCTGGAGCCTATCCCAGAAACAACAGGCACATGGCAGGGAATAACCCAGGATGGGGCACCAAGCCATAACAGGCATGGAAAACACTCCTGCTTAAAAGTCCTGGCCATTCTCTTGGCCCTGGGTGTCAGATATGATCTGAGATCAGGGGAAATGAGTGGGAGGAAGCACAAAGTAGGCTGGGTAAGAGGGGAGGCAGAAGGTGAGTGCATGTGTGTGTGTGTTGGGGGGGTTCACAAACAGTTGTCCCCTATAGCATGAAGGGAGAGAGTGTGAATGTGGAGATCGTAGTGGAGAGGACAGGGCTGCTGTGTAGTGAGGCTAGATCCCCGGTGGACCAGCCTGTGTATAAATATCAAAGGTGCTGAAGGGTCAGCCGAGGGGTGCAGGAACAGGAGAGGATTGTGAGAAGCGGAGCGAGTCACAGCCGAGCTGATATCTCTGATGAGAGATGCAAAGACGTTGGAAGCTGTGAGTCGGAACCTCCATACAGCCTGACCAGAAACCTCCTGATTTTACCCCTGCAGAGATACAGCAAACTTGACAGATCAGAAGGTGATCCATCGGTTTATGGCACACAGACATTAAAGAGACAGACCATGCTTAGATCCTGCAAGGTAACCAACCTTATGGGGTTGACAGAGAAGGGGTAAAGAGTCTACGTTGCTGGACTGGAGAGTAAACAACCTACTGCGATAAACAGAGGACCCTCTCCAGGGTTTAGGGCAGCAAATCCTCTCGGGAGCAGGATGAATATATGGGATGGTGACAGGATGCTTAGAAAAGGACCACAGCTTGCTGTGGAAACAGGACCCCCAGGGGGTGACACAGGATTAGCGTGTGAAAGGGCAACTCTGCTAATGTGCTGTCTCGTCTCCTGCATGATGGACACAGCCGTCTGGCCTTGCAGCATAGGACATGGGCCTGCCGGCAGGGGCGGGTTACGGTGTCATCAAAGGACATGCGCACTTCTGACTGGGTCTCTGTCGGGGATTGGACCAGTCCTGGCTATAAAACACCAGAAATATCAACCATGTCTCAGCTGAATCTATTGATGCAACCTGCATTTAAAACTGAAATCTCAGACAAAAATCAGTCAGTCATGTTCTTGGAAAAGAAACAAATAAATAGGTAAAAAAAAGAACATCCTCATCTTTACTCATCCATTCATCTTACAGTCATTTATCCAGTACAGTGGTGCAGGCCTGGATCCTATCCCAGGAAGCAGATGGTACAAGGTGGGAGACAATCCATGGTGAGGTGAGAAGTTACCTATTAGTTTGCGTTAATTAATTACTCACTGCTCCATAAACGGCCTATGCATGTCCACTCATTATTCACTCATTACCTCACAAATGGCTGATTCATCTCCACTTATTGCTTATTCATTTTAACTCATTACTTACTCATTTCCGCTAACAGCTTACTCCTCTCCACTCATTACTGACTTATTACTCACTCATTGCTCCAATAATGGCCAATTCCAATCCACTCATTGCTTACTCGTTTTCATTAATAGCTTATTCCTCTCCATTTCATGTTTACTGGTTTTCACTCATTACTTACGTATTTTCCTTCATTATATATTTATCTTCACTCATTTCTTGCTTGCTTTTATTTATTGTTTATTCATTTTCCCTCATTACCTATACATCTCCACTCATTACTTACTCATTTTCATTAATGGCATACACTTCTCCACTCATTACTCAATCATTATTTACACATTACCCCACTAATGGCCAATTCCTCTCCACTTATTGCTTACTCATTCACGCTCATTACATATTCACCTCCACTAATTGCCTGCTCGTTTTCATTTATTACTCATTTATTATAATTTTCGCTCATTACCTATTCATGTCCACTCATTGCTTGCTGAGTTATACTCACTACATGTTCATCTGTACTCACTGCTGATCCATTTTCCTGTCTCGCTTGCTTGTTTACCCTCGTAAATCTTTATCCACTTGGCCAACACATAGTTCTTTAAGGTGAGACATCAGCATCCAGAGCTTTGCTGTGAATTCCAACACCACTAGGATTTGGGGTTCAAATTCTGACCCTGCCCTGTGCATATAATTTGTGTGGTTTTCTTTCAGGTGCCTACCTGAACCACAAACATGCATATAGGACGACTGGCATCTCTACATTTTCTTAGTGTGTGGACGACATTGCATTCAGGGTGTTCCCCTACTTTGTGGCCTCTGTTGCCTTGGAAATTGGCTGGCCCTACTTCAGCATTCATGATGCTAAACGTACCCTCATTCACAAAGCTGACGCTTTCTTATCTGGAATAAACTACATTAAGAGTCAGGCTGGTCCCTACCCATGATACTTCCCAGACTCCAGGCATCAGTTGATTGGCTGTAGCCATTTAGAGGTGGGCCCCATGGGTTTAGTGGCATCCTGTAGCTTGCTTCAGGAATTCACAATTTCCTGTGAATCAACCCCAAAGGGGGTTTTAGTGATTTAATCCTTTATAAGTATAGTTTTTTTCTGAATACAGAATACAGTGATCCCTCGCTATATTGCGCTTCAACATTAGCGACTTCACTGTATCGCGGATTTTATATGCAAGCATATCTAAATATATATCGCAGATTTTTCGCTGGTTTGCGGATTTCTGCGGAAGATGGTCCTTTAATTTCTGGTATATCCTTACTCAGTTGGTTTGCCCTGTTGATTTCATCGACCAAAATCAGCTGAGAATGTAGACATTACCAGAATGCAAATGGCGCATGACTGCAGTGTTCGTATTTTAGAGATATGATACTAATATTAAATTACAGCATTACTGTATATTATAGTAAATATACTTTTTTTTGTTAAAATATATATTATTACAATGTGTTTACAACTACGTTTTACGTATTAAATAAAACTCTTCAATGATATACGATACGTATATTTGCGCGTAGTATATAAACAGTGTGTTTACATACATAATTACATACAAAACGAATCTTACCTAATGTCTAAGGGAATATAAGGGGTGTATAAGGGCTTAAAATATACAGAAATAACCATATAAACATATGGTTTTTACTTCGCGGATTTTCACCTTTCGCGGGGGGTTCTGCAACGCAACCCCCGCGATAGACGAGGGATCACTGTAGTTTGAATTTGTTTGGGGGGTGGGGGGATGTCCTGGTGAAGAAGACTGTGGATTGTAACCCTCGGGGTTTGTATGTGTCTACACCGAAAAGCAGTCTAAGATGCTCACCCAACTTGACGGTTATTTACATGATGTGCTCTTCACCCTGGATCTTCCACAGCCTGACGCTCTGCATTATGGCATCCGGTGCTCTATGACTGTTTCGTCCTAAATATTATGCCGTGAGATTATTGTCACGACCGAGTCAGATAATGCCATCGATGTCCCTTCCCATCATGTGATTGCCACGCTTCCTTCCCCATTGCAGTTTTGGGAGACCATTCCTCTGAGTGAGCCATCTGGACATTGGCTGTGAGAGAGATCCGATGATTCACTTCCTTATGGCTGGAAAAAAGCGACCGTGATTGGACAGCGAAAGTTTTCTGTAGGTATTTTGGGAAAACCTTCCGAATGCACAGATTTTTATCACCGGCAGTGAAAAATCCTCTTTGCATTTAATCACATAGCAGGAAACCATCTAAAGAGAATTAAACCGAAGCAATTAAGGTAGAGTATGAATCAGCAGAAAGGTTAGATAGAACCCCTTTTGGGACCAACAAGCTATAAGTAACAAGTTACCACACCCAACTGCTGCATTACTCAGTTAGGTCTAGTTTAATGTTTTACTCAGCTGGCATGCTACCAGCTGGTGGGAGAATCACAATGGCTGTTTATCCCCGGGTATGTGATGTACAAAGGTTGGCCTACAGAGCAGGGTTACATGCACATCTAAACTGCCTGTTTGATTATGTCAGATTTTGCCTTGTTTATTGTCTTCTGCATGTTGTACATCCAAGGGCTATTAGCACGCTAAGCAGCTGGGTCTCTGTGCCAATCCTGGCTGGGAGAAGGCCGCCCAGCCCGACAGTGTGGAGGGTGTGTGCTCAATCTGAAAGTATCAGGGAAGGGAAATTCTGTTTTTTTTGGCAAATAAATGAGGCTCTCCGGTTAGTGCCAAAACGTGACTCTCACTTGGACGTCTGTGTATAAGACCACCAGAGGGAGTACCTGTTAGGGTAACCCCCGAATCCCTGCGCAGTTCGATTCCTGCTCCCTGACACTCCTCACATATTGTCTGTTTTCGCCCCCAAAAAATTACTCCAGTGTGACTTGCAGACCCAGATCAGCACAGCAAATGCACTGCTGATGAATGTGCTCCTACTGTAAGCAGATTTCCCGTAGATTCAGCATGGGCATGAGGCCCTGAGGGCAGAAGATCCCCCATCCTTCTGCACATTGGCCTCAGCCAGCTTTCCCAGCAGGCTGTGCTTACCTCCCTGTGCCTCATGCCCCATGCCTATCTGCAAACTCTCTACTTGACTTTCTTGGTCAGTTTTATTGTCCCCCCACCCCCCTCCCCACTGGGCCTCTATCTGTTCCACTCTATCACCCTTTTGATCTTTATCTCTCTCTATCTGCAACTGTCCATCTCGCTATGTCTCACTACCACTTTTTCTCGCTTACTCTCCCCCATCCTTTTTCTCTGTCTTCCTTTCACCCTATTTCTGTTCTTCTCCACCCCTCACTCTCTTTGCTTTTTTTTTATAAAAGAGGTCTCATATCCAAGGTACAGATACACTATATAGCCCAAAGTATGTGGACAGCACTGTTAATTAGCGGAACTGACTAATTAAGTCACACCCATTGCTGACACTAGTGTAGGCACACAGCCATACACCCTCCAGCAACAAGCACTGGCAGCAGAATGGATGGCTGTACAGAAGAGGTTAGTGACTTTCAACTTGGCACCATAATAGGAAGCCACATTTCCAACAAGTCAGTTTGCTAAACTGAGGCTATTATCGCAACAAATAATAGACCAGCTTAATACTGAATCCCTTGGTTTCAGACTGAGATGCTGGACAGGCTGGTGTCCACATATCTTTGGTCATATAGTGTAGTTGGTTTATTAAATAATACTCTGAGATAGCAAAACAGAAACCAAGAATGGTAGGTTAAATACAAACTAAGGTATTTAACAATATGTGCGCCATATCACAATCAAGAAGCTGGGTCAGGGACTGGGGGGATGCTGCACAGCAGATGGACCGAAGTGTGCCGACTCACCGCAGCTCAGTGGAGAGGTCACCCTTAGTCTGCAGAGGGGACATGCTGCAGGGGTGCTCAGCGTCCAGGCTGGGCGGGGCAGCATAGCACAGGGTCTGCCTGGGCACGGATGCAGGGGCTGCTGACTGGAGGCAGGCGAGACACTCACTCCTCATCTTTCTCTCAGTTTCATGCTCGTTCTTTTCACTCTCTTGCTGTCTTTCTCTCTCTCCCTCTCTCTCACCCCCCCTCTATTTCTCACACTCTCTCCCACTCTCTTTCCCCGGCTTCAGGCAAGGGCACTCCTGTCAAGACGATGTCAGCTCCCGCTTCTCCTCCAGTATGAGCCCAAGCAGCAGGGGAAAACAGAGAGATGGAAGCGGAACACCCAGCCTGAGCTGACCCCCCCCCCCCCCCCCCCCCCCCCCCCCCCCCCCCCCCCCCCCCCCCCCCCCCCCCCCCAACCAC
>JAAGVU020000001.1:30526609-30539448 GCA_011763525.2 Mormyrus iriodes
CCTGGATTCCATGATTTGGCGGGACGTCTCAATACCTTTGGCAGTATAGTGTGTATATGTATTTTTTTGCTCAATGTTCCACAGGTCCATTCATGTACTCATAATGAAAATAAATTTAAAGGACGGACTGGGTGGCTTTTGCCGATTCAGAATGTGTTCTTACTTAAAGGGAACTCTCTCAGAAGCTTTCCTAAACATCCTTCTGATAGGCTGCATCGTAATTACTGATGCAGTTGTCTTATCGCATCAAAATAGATGGCAGCTTTACATAAGTGCAGCTCAAAGACAGCTGAGATGCGTACAACATCCAATCCCAGATGCCGCAACCACTGACTTGCTAAGAAAACATACATACTGTACACTGTACTGCCAGCAGCCTTCAGAGTACCGTGCCATTCCACAGCCCAATCCTGGACAGTACTGAGTACTGACTTGCCTTCTCAAAAATGTCCTTTGTCCCCTATGGCCCATCACCAGAACCCCAGTATACTTTGTAAACCAGCTGGGTAAAAATGGAAATAATCTCTTTGATGTCATCACAGATTCTCAGTCTGCTGCGAGAGGACTACGGTTACACAAGTGCTTTCGTTTAGTTTGGAACATAAATGAAAAGGAAAGCAATTTCTGATATTGATTAATATATAAAACACTACAGGTTCACATTTTTCAAATTTAATTCATATTTTTGTTCTATGTTGTTGTCCAAAATGGTCTTAAACATTGCCCCAACTGTACAAGGACTCCAGTGATCAAAATCTAGAAATCTCACTCACAGGCAGGTGATTTCCAGCCAAAATGCCATTGGTCGTGATTGTACCTCGGAGATTGCGGTTAATACTTGTTATAAGTGCTTTTCTATAAGGGTAACCTGCCTGGGAAATTGAGACGTTTAATGCGGTTAACTAATATGGATTTATTAATGAGTATGACCAACGATGGCAGGTGTCTGAACATTGAATACGCAGAGCGAAAAGCACTGTAACTACTGAGGTAGACTACCTATAGGCTTGTTACACGGCCATAAAATCAAAAAAGGAATAAGGGTGGTGGTAACGAAAGTCGTACAGCTTCTTTACGTCCCCTCCCCAGTTTTCCCCGTCATCTGGATCTCCGATGCCCGTGTACACGTCGGTCAGAAGGTACTTTGGTGGACGATGTTCCGAGGGGCGCGTCCCATGGAATCTGCCGGGATTCAGGTCCGACCGCTCAGTGCCGCTCCACCGTTGCCCGGGGAGCTGGTTAGTTAATGTACTGTATCTGACAGTTATTTCCATAAAGGATACATAGATGGATTACAGTGCACTGCAGTAAGGAGGCTCGTTTCAGCTCTGATCTAACTGTGTTACTCTATGGTAAAGGGAGGCACTTTTAACAATCCACTGGGTAGGAAGGTTTAAAGGCACTAGCAACTAATTTAAATCGTTTTGCCACGTCTGTTCTCCTGGAAATGTTACTGGAAATCATTTTGAAAAAAATTTGTCTGAAAACCATAAATGCCCAAAAACTCAACGGCAATGTGGATGTAGCAATTATACACTTTTTTTCGGTTTTCATGTTCAGAGAGAGTCCATGCACTGCACCAGATAAGCAACACTGACTGTATTAGGTGCAACCTATGCAATTTGATTATTATTATTTAGTTAGTTACTTTTTTCTTGCGTTTGCTTTCTCATGAAAAGGTATGTATCCACACGTTAAACTTGGATATGATCTTTCATATAGTTCAGGCAAAAACCAGGACGCGGCTTTTGCCGTTTCCCTGCTAATGAGCAGTGAATCGCCCTGCCCGACTAACATCCCTGTTACCGCAAGCTGTTTAATACTGACTTTCATGCATTAAATATACTAGGATACATAGTACCTTAGTTCATTAGGCCATGATGCGGAGTATTTTAACATGCCAAGACCTCCAATTCCTAAAGATTTAACATTCAGCACTTAAATGCTTTGAAAGTATTAACAAATGATAAATAACTAGTGCACTTTTGGTGAAAGCAAATTATTAGGAAACTCGAAAGCAAAGAAATTAATTTGACTCAAACAGAAATAAAGTTTTCCGTTATATGAGGAAATGACTCACGCATGCCGATATTAAAACGAAGAGTATCTGAACATGCTAGTATTTAACTTTTTAGTATTTAACTGTCGTTGTGCTGTTTTACATCTAGAGGGCCTGGCGTCGGACGCGCTCGGTGAGATCGGGATTACAGCATCTCCGAAAAATAGCAGCATTGCAGATGTCCGCGGGACTATTACTTGGACCGCCTTAAATTGGCAGCAAGGGGTCGGTCCCTTCCTTTACGATAAGGTGCTGTGCTGGGCAGTAAGTCTCAGGTAATGGCATCGGCTGTCGCACGGGAATCCGCTGATCGATAACTGCGAATGCTTGCTACTAGGCAGGACGAAAGACTTTGATGCACTTCCTGGATGCGCTGTGTGTTTCGCTGTAATCCATGCATAACTTTTTTTTGCCAATAATCTAGATATTGTCTGTTTGGGCAAGCAGTGAAGTCCCGGGTCGGGACGGCGAGGGGAATCGCACAATGTCTCATTTTAATAAAAACGAGTCAAAGTATCTTTCATTTGTTTTTTCCTTTTCTCAGACAAACTCGATGGCCCATTTGAAAATAAATGAAAATATCGATCCTTCACCTATTCTGAAAGCATCTTTTGCCTTCGATTTGTGTTTTCGTTTTACGTCGCTGAGCATAATCGAAATGCAAGAACGCATTGACGAGGTAAATAAAGCATTCAGTTATGATTACAGTATATACATTAGTCGACGGCGTCACATAAGTTCGTGTAGTTGCTGCTGGGATTTTCGATTTTACACATCTGTCAGCAGCCTGCTTTTATTGACACAGTTTTGGTTGCTTACGAGGCAATTGCCAGTTCTGAGATTTGCCTCCCTAAAATTGTCGATACTATTATTTATATCCTCATCAATCTCCATATATTCTGACTTACTAACGGGGGTCGAGCTGCGACGACTAGAACTGGTGTCAGACGCGATGTTTGGGTTGCTGACATGAAGCAGCTGCGCTTGCTCCTCTCCTTCGGTTTCTCTGTGGTAAAAGTAATTAAAGTTGGACACGATCACGGGAACCGGCAGCGCTATCGTCAATACTCCAGCGATGGCACAAAGGGAACCCACGATCTTGCCCCCTATCGTCACGGGATACATGTCTCCGTAGCCCACAGTCGTCATCGATACCACTGCCCACCAAAACGCGTCCGGGATGCTGGTGAAGTATGACTCCTTCTCCTCTGCTTCAGCGAAGTACACGGCGCTGGAGAATAAGATAACGCCAATGAAAAGGAAGAAGATCAGCAAGCCCAGTTCACGCATACTGGCTTTGAGGGTCTGCCCCAAGATCTGCAGCCCCTTGGAGTGTCTGGACAGCTTGAAGATCCTGAATACCCTGACCAGGCGAATTACCCTGAGGATAGCTAGAGACGTCGCCTGCTCCCCCTTTGCCTCAAAGCTTTCTTGATCTTCGGCCAATTCCGTTCCCAGCGTGATGAAATAAGGGATAATGGCCACTACATCAATAGTGTTCATCATGTTCTTAAAGAAGGCCGCTTTGCTGGGACAAGCGAAAAAACGCACGATCAGTTCAAAAGAGAACCATATGATACAGAGAGTCTCCACAATGAAGAAAGGGTCTGAGAAAATGTTGGGTTTGTAAAAGTATGTACTGTTCCCCACAGTTATCATTCGCCCCGTGGGGTCTTCTTTCAGTTCAGGTAAAGTCTCCAGACAAAATATGACGATGGAAATCAGGATGACCATCACTGAAACTATGGCAATCCCCCTTGCCGGACCCGAGCTTTCCGGGTGCTCAAACAGCAGCCAGACTTGACGTTGAAACTCTTTTTCGGGTAAAGGACGCTCTTCCTCTCTAATGAACCCCTCATCCTCACGAAACTTCTCCATCGCTTCCACCCCCAACTCGTAGAACTTGATCTCCTCCGAGAACATATCCAGCGGCACATTGACCGGTCTTCTCAACCTACCCCCGGACTGGTAGTAATAGAGAATGGCGTCGAAGCTGGGACGGTTTCTGTCAAAGAAATATTCATTTCTCAGTGGATCGAAGTAGCGCATCCTCTTCTTGGGGTTGCCCAAGAGCGTATCCGGGAACTGCGCAAGGGTTTTCAGCTGAGTCTCAAAGCGCAGCCCTGCGATATTGATGACCACCCTCTCGCAGCAATCGTGATCGTCGTGGTCTGGGGGATACGCGTCCTGGGGGTGCCCCGAAGCTTCGTCCATGTTATCTCCGGCCACCACCGTCATTCTGTTGGTCGAGTTTTGCGCGTTGCAGGCGATGCGGCTTTGCGTTCAGCCCGGCTGAACAGGCATCCAGTTTCCCGTTCAGTTTTCTTCAGGTGGCCCTGTACATGTATCGCAGTATGATGGATCGCTTTGCCTCAGTGCCGTTTCTCTACGTTTCGCGCTGACTCGACCATCGCTTCTCTACGCGGCTCTTCTTACTGCTGCTTCTATCACCCCGTCAAACAGGGGAAAGAAATGGATCGAAAGGCGAAGCTCTTTGCCAGCTCAGCAATTTCAACTCCCCGTTTTTTTTACGATGTAGACATGTGGGTGGTCAGAGCGCCAACTGTGCAGTTGCTCGTTGCGAGGAATGCGAAAACGCTAGAAAATAAATTATTTTAAAATGTTAGAAACGCAACAGTGTCCCGGCGACAAGCACCAAAGTTTTAATTTAATTTTATTTATTTATTTTTAGCCCGTAGACAAAATGCACGGTTCATACAGCCTAACTTTCGATTGCCTCACACTGTTTTAAATAAAATACCTTCGTAAGTCAGCAATTATCTCAAGAGATCAATTCCTTCACAAATAATATATTAACAGATAAAATGTAATATTTTAAATAGCAACAAAATAACAAGAATAACGGCAGCAGCAATAATAACAACAACAATAGTAATAATCACAATAATAATAACGTCATAATAGCTTTTTCACGCTGTCTTAGGAGACGGTGCTTTCTGCATTGCTTACCTCTGGGTGATTTGAAGAGAAACTGTAGGAATGCGAACAGTCTGTATGCACCGTAAGGCAGAGCGACAACTTTGCACTCGCAGCTTTGTTTTAATATGGCTATCACTTTACAGCGCGCAAGATATGAGGCTTCCTGAAATATTAATCGGCTACACCGTTTTAATAAGCGTCCCCGGTGTATTTCTGACTTTGGCGTCTAAGGCTGACCGAAGCATCTTCGTCTTGCAGTGACTGAAATCTTGGACTTCGGAGTCTCTTAATAGGCTGTATAAAAGCATGCTGCTGGACAAGCCGTAAGGAAATCGGACTGAGTTACAGGCAAATGAACGCATGCAAGACATCCAGAAAGTCTGCTGACTCTAGCGGGATAATCTATGTGGTAGGAGAAAGCATGGTGGTGCGATTGGGAGCGCCGAGTGCATCAAGGGGTAGTAAGCGAACTGGCCGTTTCTTGCTGTTGCCGCATCAGCAAACGTTGGACATCTTTTCTTTTTTGGTGAAATCCGAACACGGACATCCCTGCGCATATCTGTGCTGCCTCAAAGGACTGCGTGAAATGAAGAAAGGACGCAGAGAAAATCAGAAAATTTTGTTAAACACAGTGGTGGTTTGCCGGATTTAATATATACAGGGGGAGAGAGAGAGAAAGGGAGAGGGGGGGGAGAGGGAGAGAGAGGAGGGAGCATTCGACGCAATGCAGACAGGCTGTGCTTTCCACACCATGAAAACTGTGCAGGCCAGCGCTGCTGTTAACACTGTATTTCTCTTATGGTCCCATGTCGTCCCTCTGATTAAATTAGGCCTACATTAATAAAACGACAGTGAAAGTTTGGCAGTTTCAAGGGGAATCGGGTGGGACATTGATACATATTTCCATCTTTAGGTCAATTTTTCATGACTGCTCAGCCATCTAAAATCTCTGCCTTTCATGTTCATTCGGTTTTGGGTTTCTGCCGAAGGAAACGTTTAAAAACAGATCTATCGAGTCTGGCAGTTACTACCGCTGTTTAGCTATGTTAACCGTTCCAGCTGGGCGCTAATTACTACTGACCAAGTCACACGGTGTAGTTTATTAAATGGTTAATATTGTATATCCAAACGGCTTGTCGGTTTCTCCTTTGTGTGTTTATGTTGTTTAGTTTTGGTTTTCGTCCTCCATTCTTGTCGCTGAAACGTTTAGTGATTTGTCACTTGTTAAATGAAAGAGGATTTAACAAAAGAACGAGTTGGGTATGAACTACCTAGATAGATAGATAGATCAATACTCTAATACAACATGATAGCCTACGTCTCCCAGTGTATGCGTCTATCAGTCTGCAAGCGTGATTTTATTTATGAAGGTCAAGTGACCCTTACAAGAGACGGAAGAGTCACTTTTCAGGCTACTGTATGTCCTATTAAAATGTATTTAAATCGATAGTATTATTACTAATGTGAATTAAGTGTTATGATGCAAAAGGTTTTAAAAGTGACGTGAAAAGCGAGAATCTGTATGAATTGCTGGATATGCGAAAAACAAATAAATAATTATTTTCAATTTTCGGACGGGAAGAGATTATTTTTTTGCGAAAAAAGGGTGTCAGATACCCCTATTTTAAGGACACAAGAATAAATGAGTTTTGATTAGTTTCTTTAGGCTACTATTTAGAGCAGCGCAGGCTCATTCATTCGCTCCCATTTACAGTGGGTCCCCAAGATCCTTTGCGCAGGTTTGTCTGATTTTCATAGACGCCACGTTTCAAGTTTTAAGCGTGATTTAACTTGGTGCTTCAAATAGTTAATAAGCATTGATTTAAATAAACACTTGTCATTTAATTGGTGTGACGTCCCCTACAAAACAACCAAACCCATCAAAACCTGTTTATGACTGTGCTTGTAAGGACAGCCGGATATCCGATGTCGAAAAACTGCAGGGTTTCAGGACCTTGGACAGCACCACATCTTCAGCTTCGGTGCATTTTTAGTGTATTTTCGACAGCGCTTTACACGCAGAAAAAAATTTAAGAAGGGGGTAAGCTGATTAGACAACCTGCAACAGCTTCACTGTCTATCCATTGCGCCCTGCTGTTCACATCTATCAAACTACATCCCCCTTTTTGTCTATTTTTAGATGCTATGCCGTGGTCCTTCAGTCGTGGGCTGCCTTACATTAACATCCCATGTAACAGTTCCTATTTTGCTGGAACAGTTCGGCTAATATTGATACGCTGTTCCGACAAGCAAATATTTCATGTAAATGAAGATGTGAAATCTGGAAAGTAAGTTGCCTTGTGACCCCAGACATCCCCCTGTGGTCAGAAACAGGGAGACTGAGTTTGAACGAGACCACGCTTTCCATGTTCTGGTGTAACAACTCCACGGAGGTGTTAATTTGTCAAAACGGGTACACTGAACAGCACGTTTATAACTAGGGTTTTGTAATAGGCAAAAAATGTTCTAGAATTAGTGAAAATTAAAGTTAGTAACCACCAGAGCTTTACACCCTATTTGCAGACATGAGCAGAGACTGGTAGATAATGGAAATATGAGCACAGGACTAGTATTGCTGGATACTATAGTCTCTGGATGAATCCCTGCAGTCATTAAACAGACCGTTTGAGGAAGTCAAGTGAATTGGTCTTCCCATGTGCAGAAAGATTGCTATAGCTTGGATGAGTGCTGGAGGGAGAGTCTTGTCATTTGTCAAACTGGCCCGAGAGTCCCACGGTAGGGGACTCGTTTGACATCATTCCGGTTTCAGTTTGTCGGCTCTGCAGGTTATTTCGGGACACAGTGCAGAGGAACTCACCCCCCCCTTGCCCAACCCGTGAGTTACCGGCTGCCAGTGTTCACACACCTCTGATTCTGATTCTTATTTTCCCCCGTTTGTCCTCATTTGCTTCACAGCATGATATGTGAAGCGGATTGGAAGGGACGTCAGCTGCAGAAACGCATGCCCCCCCCCCCCCCCCGCCTTCTGCTTGACGGAGGATACGGAGGTGTCAAGGACAGCTGTCTGACAGAGGCCTTTAAAATAACTGACGT
The DNA here is from genome assembly GCA_011763525.2 of Mormyrus iriodes. NCBI lineage: Eukaryota > Metazoa > Chordata > Actinopteri > Osteoglossiformes > Mormyridae > Mormyrus > Mormyrus iriodes. The sequence continues at coordinate 30,534,663 of JAAGVU020000001.1, forward strand.
GAAGACGAAATATTTCAGACAGAATATCGTAAATTGGAAATATTTTGTGGTCATGCATCAAAGGAAAAAAATACTTTCATAAATGTTCTTTAATTCACCAATTTCCATTTGTGTGTTAATTACGATTTAATTCATGAAAAAAAAGAAAAAAGATGATGCCCTAAAGTATTTTTGCCAGAATTTATTTAAAGGTATTAAATATGCAGGTAGATGATTCAAAAGGGTCGAAAATTGTTTAAACATAGTTTAATCTTTATGCAAACAATTGTCATGAGAATATTTTAATTTATTCCCTGCCTTGCGCCCGCAGCCTCCGGGATAGGCTCCGGACCCCCCGCGACCCATATGGAATAAGCGCTTATAGAAAATGGATGGATGGATGGATATTTTAATTTATGGTTAATATGGGTCTTGTGGATAATGTACCTAAAAAATGCTTGTTCATACCATTTTCCCTTACCTCTTTCACCATGTTCCAGTGTCACCAGGTGCCTCTGGGATTCTTACAACTCTTGGGGCTACAGGGTCCCTCCCACTCTTCCAGAACAGTCCGAAGATCACCTCATTAAACTGCACTTTACAGGAAGCCGGGAAGCGTCCAAACTGGCACCGGTGTTCTTTTGGAGCCCTATAAGATCCACTAAGTGTTACTGCACATACCGTTACTCCTCTTAGGACTATATTTGTATGCTCTGACTTCTGACCTGCTTTGTATTAATAACCCAGGAGATTAACAAAGGTGCTCATAAACGTACTGTAGCTATTTGGACGTTGCAGCAATGTTGTGAGAACGCCATGTGCCGTTTCCGCAGGTGCCGAGCAGGACCGTGTTCAACAAGGCCAGGGGAGATGATCAGTGCTCTCCACACGCCTCACCATGACAACCAGCATATTCGAGTACCATGGAGAAAAAAGAATCAGCATTGCTGGCCAGTTCACTCTTCTGTCTCTGATCTGAAATCCAGGATGGGAATGATTCTTCTTGTGTGTTGTTCTCCATAATGGTTGAGAGAAATTCTTCAGTTGGCTGTTTGAAGGCATACATTACGGCATGCCTACAACATGCCTTCCTCTGATACTACTTACACTGTTACTGGCCATTCCTTGGAAGCTCAGCCTAGCTGCATTTATGCTTAGCTGGCTTCTTGACTGCTGCACATGGCAATGAACTACCTGCATCACTCATAAGTCACTGGACAAAAGCATCAGCTGAATAAATAAATGTAAATGTAGATACTATACTGTATAGAACCAAATTTGTATTAGGAGAGTCTGATAAGCATGCAATTTGGATGCTACTGAGTTTTGGAATTTTAACAAAAGTTCTTGGATTACATGGACTGAGCTGCTTGGAGATTCCTCCACCACATGAGAAGGGCAGGGCTGGACTGGCCATCTGGAATACTGTGCATTTGTCATGGGAGACAAGTTGGCCAAACATGTCGTTTACCGTGGGGCCATGGGGGACCCCAAAGTCCAGGGCTGATTTTTAATCCAAATCCATCCCCAGAAAAGTGTTACTCCAGATGTGTCTTATGTGTGGTCCACTGATGGTGGAATAAGCTGCTGAACCACGTCTGGTCATCAGATTCTCTCTTTACCTTCAAGAAACGCCTCAAGACTCATCCGTTCCAAGAATTTGCCTACTATCTTGATGCCTCTCTGTTCCTTGAATGTTTTTAATGTTGCACTTCTAGTCATTGAATATTATTAGGTTTATTAGGTTTGTGCTTTGTTGGAAGATGCTGTGTAGCTCCTGCTCCAATATTGCTTACACTTGTAACTGGGCATTCATTGGAAGCTCAGCCTAGCAGCACTTACACCTAGTCTTCTCCTCGACAGCACATATATTATGTAATGTGCTCTTCACTTGTGTGTCGTTCTGAACAAAAATGTAAGTGTAAATGTAATACTGTAACATATATGATAAGGAGGCCTGACTTTAGGTCATTTGTGGTCACATCTCAAAAGCAACCAAAAATGGACTGAGTGGGTTTTGGAGATTTGCTCTTCAGTTGTTCACTGTAAGTAATAGATTAGCAAACAATAATGAAAATGAGAGCATTCGGCAAATATGCATTATATCTGTAATTAAAGGGGTCGTTTTACTTTTGCAGTGGTATTATTGTCGCAAGCCATCATCCGGTAACGGACAGATCATGGACCATGTGCCACCGCTTTGGGAGCGAGGGAGGAGGTCGAAAGAGCAATGACTGGTATTAAGCCGCCCGGTTCCGAGTTACACTGGCATGTCTGACAGAAACCCAAGAGTGGAGACGGGGCTGCCAAGGGAACCAGCGGGCCTCATTCAGACTTTGGCTTGTGTAAACCCCCCTCCACCATTTTTCTTCCTCATATTTACAGTTTTCACTTCCAAACAGCCTGCAGGTTACAATGGGATCCCTTATTCAGGGAAACACTGGCTCCGGTTTATCCATAGGAGGGGGTGCATGTTGGCTGAGACCGCACCCTCATGCGCCCATGAGTGTCTGGTCTCATGCATGTTTTTATTTATGCATGTCAGCACTGATGCATTTCAAATGAGTTGTAAACACACAACCTTCTGGTACACAAACCATAACCTGGATGCATCTCAACACCTATTTGATACAGACTGCATCAGTAGCAGCACCAAGTCAGCGGGAAGGCAGGGGAACCCGGGCACAGCCGTCCCCGGGAGAGCATGGTGCAAAAGGCTTTTCTTACGAACATACCAGAATGGTTGAGGTCCAGTGCAAAACATTAAGTGCAGAACAATATTAAAGACATACAGGAGAAGCACTTCACAGATCACTGTGTGTAAAAACAGGAATACAAATTAAAAAACAATAGACTGTATTCCAAACGCGGAAGGGGACTCATGGATCCAGCCTGCTTGCCATGCAGGCTTTTGTAGTGGTGCATTTTGAACAATTCAACCTGTGTGTGTTTGTGTGAATATACCTTTACACACACACATAGACAAACACACATACACACACACACATATACACAGAAACACACATACATAGACACACATACATATATATACACACACACGTATTTTGCAAATGGCCCCTTCCTTTCGGGTAAATGTCAGTGTTCCCAGGCAAGGTTTGCTGGAACTGCTCTGCTGTTAGCCAGCTGCTTGTCTCCCTAGCAAACCCGAACCCCCCAAGGGGAGACTCCAGCCGTGTTCAGTCAGAATCTGGTCCAACGGAGAGGCTGCCCCATGTGATCAGGGGCTGGGGGGTGTGATTCAGAGGCTTTCCTAGATGAAGATAGGCATCCCCTCTGGTTGTGCCCTTTCACCTTCTGTAAAGGATATTTTTGCAAACTTGGGGTACGGCGCTAACTCCGAGGAGCTCACATTGGCCCAAACTCAATATCCCTGCTGAAGAGCCTTCTAGTCTCCCGGAATTCTGAAAATACGGTCCCTCAGGACGAGAAGTAACGGAGGATCTAATGCCCATGTTTCACATACACTGGGGGCCCCAGCTAAAGCAGAGGAAGATTATGGATGCTCCATTTCAGGGGAAGTTCAAAGGGTGAAAAACAGAATGAGTGAAGCTCTGTGTGGGGATCAGGCAGGGGAGCAGTCACCCAGCACTGAGTTCAGGCTCTTTAGCCCTGCGCTCATAGTGGGCGGAGCAAACACTCACTCCCAGATAATCACTCATCATTATCGGGGAGTGAGAGGGAGCAGGAGTGGCTCAGTGGAAATCAGCCTGGAAATGGGATGAAGAAATTAATGGAGAAATTACCCCCCCACACCCCAAGCTTTATATATATATATATATATATATATATATATATATATATATATAGTATACACACACACACACACACACACACACACACACTACAGGATAGCAACAGATAACTCAGTATCAACAGAGGAAACATTTATTTCTCCCTCCAAAACAATAAAGGAATAAACAATAGAATAATCCTTCCATCTTGCACAAGCGCATCTGCATTACAGGGATGTGCTGAGTCTGTGGCCTATCGCAGGAAACGCGGATGCCGGTCCATCATGGCACACGGGCTTACTAACAAGCAGGGTCGGTGGTGGCAGCTGCCAGGTTGCGGGGTCACCCACTGAGCATCCCCAAAATAACAAAATACATTTATCACTTCTCCATATCTCCAAGTCCTTTTGACCAAATCTTCCTCTTCCCTCTCTTCCTCATTCACCTATTCCTCACCATTATTTTCTTTCTTGTCATCTTTCCTTCTTCCTCTTTCTTCCCTCCTTCTCCTCATCATCCCTCTCTTTGTCCCCGGATATGCGTCATCACCGCTAAGCTCACCCCGGACCCCAGAGCCAGCACTGCAGTCCACATCTATTCCGAGCTGGATAAGCGTCTGGGACAGGGCCTCGCCTTGGAGGCACGTTCAGATATCAAACCAGGGTGGAACTGCGGAGTCTCTCCGCAGTGCAGCTACCCTGGTCCAGGTGAAGCACACTCACGGTCTTCTCCTGATGCTCCTCTGACATCTTCGCGGATGCATAGCTGCTGCCTGATTCTCCTTCATCAGCAGAATTCGACTTCCTTTCACTCCGCGCGGCCGATGTGTTAAATCGGTCCTGCTGGGAATCTTTGATGTTTGCCAAATAAATTCAAGAGATCCAAAGAGCTTTTCCAGCCTGGAGCTTAAGGTCACTCCTTGAGGTGGAGCAACATCCAGCCCTCAATGCGGACTTTCAGGACCAGGGTGGGCTTGAGTAAACCCCCCCCCCCCCCCCCCCCCCCCCCCCCCCCCCCCCCCCCCCCCCCCCCCCCCCCCCCCCCCCCCCCCCCCC
>JAAGVU020000001.1:30543199-30562176 GCA_011763525.2 Mormyrus iriodes
GGGGGGCGGTGGGGGGGGGGGGGGGGGGGGGGGGGGGGGGGGGCAGAGTCTCCTATAGTGGAGTGCCACAGGGTCGAGTCATTGGACCGGTGACAATATTTCCTGAGGATAGCGCAGAGGACCTGCAGAAACATCCCACAGCAGCATCCCACATTCCCACAGGGTCTCTGGAGCGGTGACAGAATCTGCTGAGGACAGGGCAGAGGACCTGCAGAAGTGTCCCACAGCACTGTCCCAGAGTCCCACGCAGTTGGGCCACTGGACCAGTGACAGTACCTCTGGAGGACAGGGCAGGGGACAGGCAAAAGCATCCCGCAGGGGCAGCTGCTTGATTACATTAACATTTCAGCAGTGAGCTAGGAGCGCTTTGTTCCGCTCGCCCTGCGCTCTCCGGAGGGTCAGCCGGCACCCCGACGGGCTTTAATGATTCATCAGCGCCGGATGGTTTCAGATCTCCCAAGCGGCGCACGTTCGCCGGACCCGCGCGTCTGAACGCGCGTGCATGCGCACACACAAATCAGAGTAGCGTGGCCTGAAGTAAAGCTGGCGACAGCACATGCTCACGCACACACGTCGCATACATACAAGAGCGGGAGAAGTCAGAAATGCGAAGGAAAGATCAAAGTGTTTATGGATATTAGTGTAGTTATGGATAAATATATTAAGAGCATGCATACTAACACACACAGCGAGTATAAGTATCAATCACTCAATGCTAAATTCTTCACTGTAGAAACATCCGGTTAATCAGTACACCCGCACAGAAATTGCAACAGTTAATCGCTAATAGGGCTGATTTATGTGCATTGTATAGCGACTTCCCTGACAAATTACACTGTCAAAATTAGGCAATGTTTGGAGACGTCTTTCCTAGTCTAAACCAGGGTTGCAGTTTATAATCCACAAGCCATTAGACTAGAAAACTGAGCTGGGCGCTTCGGGAGCCGCTCGCTTGAAATATGTTTTTGAACTGGTTTTAAAATGAAATCCTGTCAAATATAATCCAGTCAGTCATTAATTATTAACTCATAAAATCATACTAATCATAAAATTTCGAAATGTCTATTTGAGAAACCTACATCTGTGAACACAGAAGCATTTTCCTGACAAATATTTATATAGCTTTTAATATTAAATGCAAATTTAAAATGAAGTTTACCTAAATAAAACAGAAAACATATAAGGGTAGACATTTCAAAGGTAAGATTTATGATCAGAGATATTTAATTTAAATATTGTGTTTAAAAGAACATATTTGATTAATGGCCGTTCAAATAGTAGGCTATACTTGCACGAAAAGCACGTCATTCTGAAATTTAACTCTCTGTTTTTGCTCATTCATTTGATCATTAAGTTGAATTTTTATTGCAACATTGCAAGAAATTCTAGTCGGAAGTGCGTCGTGCTGAATGTTTTGTTTTTAGGAGTGTTGTATCGGTATTTTATTCTTTCAACCACAATCGGCCGCCCCGCCAGCATTTCCCCACTTAGGGAGACGCAGGTCGATACGTAGGTGTTGAATTCCGCATTGCGTTGAAACATAAAAGGTATTTTCAGCTAAAACTCTTTTCCCCAATTTCTCAACACTTGGATATTTATTCAGATACGAAAAGCAATACCCCTGTTTTAAATGCGAACTGCATTTGACTTGATAGCCGTTGCTTTTCATCATAACTAAATTAAAATCCGTTCCTAATGCAGTTCAATATTCAGCGATATTTTTGCACCCTGCTGGAAGCGGTTCAAAAACAATTCATCCTTCCGCTTTTCCATGATTTGGTCTGTGTCAAATCTCTTTAAAAATAGAAACCGTATCCCCTCGGAAAAAAATGGCTTTTTCTAATAATAGCACCAAGGGAAGGAGGAGGGGGATCGGACAGTATCCGACCCCTCTTTTCTCGGTTCTGTTGCGAGGGCTGGGAATCCCCTTCAAGCGTTAAAGCAAAAATCTGACGGTAAGCGCTCCTGACATTTATCAGCGCCATCAGTGCTTCTTCCTGCACTGCTATATAGCAGACATGGTACATATCGTAACCAAAACTGAAAACGCATAATGAATATGACGTGGGCATGCACAAACCACTGAAGCGTCATAGAATCCATGGCATATTTGGTGTAAGTATAACTAATAGCCTACATTGATTCTATATATTAAATGTATATTGATTTTAAAATAAACATCTGTATTAAGAAATATTCATATATTTATGAATCATAACTAATAATAAATTATATGTCTATGACGCGTATGCTGCAAACGCGTTACACAGTAAAGCGTACTATATAATGTGGATATTATACATTTCATGAATCTTTTGACTTTACCGACCGTAAAACAAACGATGCGGGAAAAGCTGACACTTGGCCGACGCGTTTCCTTTGGGGTGACTACGAAGTAAGTGCACACGGGCAGCGTGGCAGAGCTCATCAGACAAGTGCATAATTGTTTTCAGCGCGTCCCATCCATAATTAACGGCTCTCTTAGGCCTCCTGTTTGTTGATGGTAGTACTAAAATGGCTGTTTGCATGGTGAAATATAATTCTTTGCTTAATGCATTGCATTTGGATTCTTTTTTCTTATGCTAACGCGAATGTTTTTTTTTTGATAATCTGAGTACTTATATTTTCTGTCAAAAAACAAGGATCAGAGAACACAGTGTAATAAGATAAGAAAGGTTTTCTCCTTGCGTTTAACACTGGTTAGGGGTGTTTTTTAGTTCATGTATTCTCTCCCTGTCTCCCTGAAAGGCACACCACACGCAGTATCACATTAAGCCTTCACAGCCAGCAAAGCACCTGGAGCTGGATGCATCCCCTGGGCTGTCACTTCACAGATACCCTAAGTGTGGTACAGTTGAACTGTTTTCTTTAAACAAAAAACAGGTGTGCAACTTGCTGCTCTGGATATTTTTGTATAGTCAAGGTTAAACGTTTTATAGAGTGTCATCTACGTATATGAAATCCATGCTTTGTTGTATTATTACCCCAATGGCGAAGAGCTAACTGGTTAGTAATTGTGCTGTGGTGCTGGCAGACTCGGCTTTTCCTGAAGCAATTTGTTAATGCAGTGTGCGGCTCTGTGGGTTGTGATGCTTTTCCTGTAACCAGAAGGGCACTGATTTAAATCCTACAGTTGGCTGAATGATATTATTGTTGGACCTTTCAGCGTGGCCCTTATTCCCCAATTGTTGAGACTGGCTGACCTGGTGTCTCAGTTGTATGATGTTTGCTGCTTAATATGTAAGTGAAATTTTCCCCAGGGGTGGTATGGTGCTGTCATGGGTATGATTCCAACTATGTAAGTAGCTAACATAGTTAGCACCTATGCTTTTATAAAACGAACTCATGGTTAGCACTGTTGCCTTGCACCTCTGGGACCGGGGTTCAGGTCTCTAGCCCCTCACTCCGTGTGTGGTATTTGCATGTCCTCCCTGTGTCGTCGTGGGGTTTCCTCCGGGTACTCTGGTTTCCCCCCACAGTCCAAAAACATGCTGAGGTGAATTGGAATTGCCAAATTGCCATAGACATGAGTGTGTATGTACCCCGTGATGGGTTTATGCCCTGTCTTTAGTTGTTCCCAGTCTTGTGTCTGTAGCTTCTGGGATAGACTCCCATGACCCTGCGTAGGACAAGCAGGTGCGGAAAATGGATGGATAGAAAATTTACCTTAAGATGAATTAGACAACAGACACCTGTCTTTACAGAAAATTGTTGCCATTGAGCAGCATTAGTCTTTGCTGTATGAAAGTGTCTGCTTAAAAAGTAACAGTCTGTGAGATTAATATTAAAGGGTTATTTAGAGGGATTACAGTGAGTTCAAGGAGTCGCATCACAGTGAAAGTTTTACTATGTAGTTGGAGCGCATCACATATTTTTAGAAAACTTGCTTCATTCCCCTGCTACATCATATCTCAAACCTTGTTTGTAATAAGAATCAGAATGGTTTCTATTAGCCTTGTAAATTCATACATGCGGGAATTTGGCCTGGTTTAGTAATACTATTTTCCAAAAATTCATTGAATTCCTTGTCTCACATGACTCCAGGAGCTTATCTGGTCTCTTCTTTACCCCGTATGGGTAAGCCCCATTTCTCAAGGTCACCTAATACCTTCACACAATTTGCATCTGCATTGGAATCCACAGTGGAGAAGCACATTGTTTGGACAATGGGCCGCCATGCAATTCAGCATTGCAATAGATTAGATTCAGGTTTGATTGCACGTTTCCCTTGCTGTCCGTGTCCGAAAAGCCCATAATCTTGAGGTGAAATGCAATCGGAAAGAAAACTACCCACAATGCACTCCTGTCTCATCACAGTGGGTCCGCAGGCACCATAATCCGGCATGATCTATGAGGCTCTTCATTCCAAGTTTATCAAGGAAACAGACGGGAGCTACAGATCGCCTTTAATATTTGATTTAGCATTTAAAGAGCTGGCAGACTGCAGTATTCGGTGATCTGAATAGATTTGAGAAATATGAATACATAGATCTGAAAAAGCCCCGTAATCTCACCATATTAAAATATAGCTTTGCTATTGACAGAGTTAATCAATTAGGATGTTAGGGTGGCACAGAAAGACTGAGAAGTTGATATCTATCCCTCTGGGTCTGTTTAGCTTAGTTTAGCATTAGCAATTGAGTTACTCAGATATTTTCATTTTAATTTAGTCAGAAACTAATGAAAATGCACAGAGCAGAGGAGGAAGAGTCTCTGTGTAATTATATAAGGCTGAGCTGCAAGGCTCCTAAAGAGCTTGCTTTATCTTGGATTACCATGTAGAGCCAGTGAACCACAGATTTCTGTGCTGCTGTCTAAGATAACAGATGCATATCTGCACTTTTCAAGGGCCAGAGATGGGCATGTGTTGAATGACCCTTCTTTGCACTTGAAAAATCCATTTTTAGAGGTTAACTTGAGCATGACATGAATGTAAACAGCAGCTCTTCAAGCAAGTAAATGCAAATGCAAATGACAGACTTTAATGTGACAGTTCTTTGCAGCATTTGCTTTGGGACCAAAGGTATAAAAACAGCATATATGAATGTGCAAACCTGGAACGCTAGTGTTGAAACCATTTGACTTCTTATATTTCAGTGTTAAAATGCATTTTAATTAGTGTAACCTTTGCACATGAGGCAGGTACTGTGACTGTCAAAATAATTCCTGTACAGCACGTATTAGAACATTTATGATGGAGAGGGCGCCACCTGCAGGTGTTTACAGTAATGACAATGACAAAGAGGCGCTGGTGTCCCTTGGGGAAAGGCATTTTTTAAAGTTCCCCTATGCCTCACCCTTCACTGACTCGTTTTTTCACACCATTACTGAAAAAAATCAGATCAGAAGCAAAATCGTTTTTCTATATCCTCGTTGTTTATTCATTAGACATCAGGTGTATAAACATATCATTATTTTATATATTTGTCTATATATGTGTGCGTCAACAGTACAGATAATATACATCTCAGTACGACAAAAGACAAAAGGCCACATTTTCAATTTGTCACATCTAATATTTCTAATGCCTCCATTATTTAAACACGTATATGCATGTCAGCAGTACATACATATATAAATTTGCAATTTACTGCCTATGAAGACGCCATTATCATTAATTGTTGTTAATTTAACCACACAGGTTACATACTGTAACTAAAAAAAATCCGTCAAGTTAATAGCACAGGATAGAAGACACTGTTGGAGGGCTTCGGACAAACTGACACCTGCGAGACAGACAGAGATCGACGTCGCTCTTGTTACGTTACAGGTTTAAGCTGTTAGAGGGTCGCCACGGTAACGGGAGCGCTGTCGCGCGCGCAGCGCCTACGGGTTGAAGGGCGGCCGCGCGGAGCTGAGTCACGTGGCGGGCTGGGGCACACAGGATGCACAGGGTGACACAGGCGACACTAAAAACTACAGCGTACTCCGGACGTCTCTTCGACTGAAGTAAAAAAGCACTATAGCTAACTGTAACCCAGGTAACGTGGCGTTTGTGACCCACGTGAGTGGTACTTCATTTCCGAAACGGCGACCGTGGCATTCAAATGACAGGCCATGACGGGGTCGATATAAACCGCCGGCTAGGTCGTTATGAAAAGCTTTCAACCTTAACAATGTTACAAAAGTAGCGTTCCAGAAATGTAGTCGTGATTAAAAGTATTTTTAAAAAACTACACTCGCTACCGGTCGACCAAATCTTTAATGCTAACTTAAATTATTCTGTGTCCCTATCTGTGTTTAAGAAAATAGCAATGTAAATTTACTAACTTCTGTCTAGAACGGTTTATTAGTAACTCGGAACTGGGGGGTGTCATGGTGGAGCGGGTTTGTCACAGAAATACCCATCAGCTTTTGGGTTCGTGACTGTTGAACTGCAAAATAAATGAATAAAAATTTTATTACTTTTTAAATTAAGTAATGTGAAAATGAACCAAACATATGAGAGTGATATCCTTACCTTAATTAAATTAAGAACTAATTGATTTTGTGAGTATAAGGAAATGGTTTATTCTGCAGTGCTGTTTGGCATAAACGAAACACACCAATCTTTGGCGAAAGTTCCTCACCAACCCCTTCACAAACGTTTGGCTACAGACAGTCTTCAGCTTATCAAAAGGTAAAACACACAACAAAAAGAAAATGCATGAATAATTCAAACGATTTTAATTGTCTTTTTTCGCAGCATTGCATCCCTAATCTTCCCCAGCTAGCAGAGGTGCAGAAATGGAACAAGCGGTTAAGGAATTATTGGCCCAATGGACTACAGAGGGCTGCATTAAAAGGAATCCTGAGCCAAACTACTAACACGAACCTCTCCACCCCCCACCCCATCCTGGGGCCTGGCAGCTGTTACATTAGCACAGCCGTAGTGCTGACGCTGGGCCTGTGAAAGGAAGCGATCAGCACTGGAGTTAGCTCTCCTGCGCTAGCAGACGGCCGAGGTTTCGATTTAATTTCATTCAGTACAACCTGGAGGAGCACGCAGCCGCGCACACTGACAGCTTCTGGCAAAGGCGGCGATGGGGGTGGCGACGCAGCGCACCCGCGGCCTGCCAGCGCGGCCAGCGCCTTCCAAAATCAACTCTGAGTACTTTTTTACGAGTGAATTCTGGCACTCTGATAGGAGCCACAATGCAAAACAACTGTGAAACTTCTGTGCTGCTGGTGGACAGTTTAACATAAAAACAAAAGTACAACAGACGGTTCATTATCACTGTGACCAGAACAGTCAGAATCATCATTTCGATTAATAAGATGATCATCAGATTTTTTCTGAAAATAAGGCACTCCACTTGGCAATTAAAATGGAAACGCACAGAATTCAGGGCTGTTGTTGAAAATGACTGTTTTGATATTTCATTTATTGAGCAGTATTATTGCTTAAAATTATCCCGATTCACCTGGTTCTCTAGTACCCCCCTCCCCGCCCCACTCAGTTAAATGTACAGCCAACAGATTGATATTTGTACTTTACACAGGCCTGTACTGCATTATAAATTCACACAATTTGGAGTTTTTTCCTTCAATACAATGTACTCCTTACTTAATTTTTTTCATTAAATATATCTCTTGAAATTTTATCCATCGTTTTGCACAGACTAAAAGGTTAAATGAATACCAAGAAGGTAATAGAGGCTTCATTCATTGTCTTAAATGGGGAAGGTGGGTTGAGCGCTTAATGAAAGTCACTGACAAGCACATCAGTGTGTCCTCACGCAGAGGCTGAGCGTTTCATTGCCCGGAAAAGGCTCTAAACTTCACAAAAAACGGACTGGATCGCAGGTGAGCATATGCACCAGATGCTGATCGGATCACAGCATGCGTACACAAGCCGGAAATCACCAGTAAAGGCTTCACTTTCTTCCTGGCATTTCCCTGTTCTTCCTTTAAAGCTCCACCCTTTCAAAACACCCCGGAAAAACGTGTATAAAAATATCTCAGGTCTTGTTGCATAGAAACAGGCGTATGACTCGCTTTGTTTACAGCATGCCAAAGACTCCAGACAACGGACCTTAAGACATGTTAGCAAGCATTCTTCGTGGGACACAGAGGGATTTATAACACATGCTGTCTGAGAAAAGGCCCAAATTGTGTGAGAGTTTTGGGTGTCTGAAGCTCTGCCTTCATCTCCTGAATACACAGGGGTGTAGTTAGTACCCCCACGTCTCTGCTAAATCGGCACGCTCGGGCGCAGTTGCAGCCTGTGACCTGTAGGGACACTCACGCGATTGGGTTTGCACAATACTATGATACAATACTGCCACTTCCCGTCCTCCTGAGCCCGGGAGGGAATGAATGTAGCACATGCGCCCACCTGCTCCACAGAACTGGGTTAGCAGCTGGTGGGCAGAATGACTGGAACCACATGGTGGGAGAGAAATGACTTCTTTTCGGCAGAGACACGAGTCCTCGCACTGCTGCTGAAGCGGGGCTTTGAGCGGTGCTGAAACGCAGCGGTACCTACCTGCCGCCGCCTTCTCTATTTCTATCCCGCCGGGCGAGTGTGACATTCTTTTTGCGAGGGCCGTTTTTGCGATTCACCGATCGCAATTTACGAGGAGTGAAGCCGGTGACTGACAGCGCGCGAGCGTGAGCCTCTCTTGTTGCTATGGGCACCAGGGACTTTAGCAGAGGTGGCTGTGCTGTTGGACAATGGCTCCGCCTAGTGTTCTACCATCGAGCCACGACGGCTGGATCGCACGCAGCCTGCAAAGCTGAAGGCGACGTCTGGAGGTGCGGCCTTCCCATGGAAACCCAGAAAAACGAGCATACACCACCTCAATTCGCCCCAAGAATTGACACTGCATGGAAAAAAACTGCCTATCTCTACTGGACATCTCCGGAGGCAGGGGGGCACTATGTGAGAGGTGAAATTACACGAGAGCCTATCCGTTTATTGAAAGCAGGCAATGAAGGAGCGTTCACCACAAAGCGTCATGGCAGGAGAAGGAGACCCAGGAGCAGAATGCATGTCCTGTCACGTGCACCTCATGGGAGAGGAGACAGCAGCCTGCTGGTATTGTTACTGAGTATTTCAAAGGGAGGCCCTACCTTAAAAACAAGAACTAATCAAATAAATAAATACTTGCATAAATTAGGCATTTGCTTAATTTATTGTACAGGTTCTATAGTTTTTCCCAGCTTAACGTGCTGCACGGTAACTGCTCCCCATGGGGCTTAGTGAGTTTTGGGAGTGGGGAGGTAGCAAGCGATCAGTATGCAGAGGCATGTTTCATATTTAGCCTCCACCATCAACGCCTGCTGACTGCCAGAGCATGTTTGCATATTGGAGCCGTACCAGCCTACGATCCACCGTCTGTTTAAAGGATCATACCCTGCAGAAGTGCTTAAGAAAACAGAAATATCATGCATGACTTATGATCAATACCTCTGCCTGACTTTTAATATGTTCATGTGGGTAACATATATAATAAATTCTAAATCGCCCATATAATCGCAAATTTAAGACAGTGGGCACATCTGTATGGTTTGGCCAACACAGATCAGGTTAAAGCTTCCCTTGAAAATGGAACATGCACACACTGAGGTAGATGTCTTCGATAACAGTGATACAGCATTCAGATCATAGTAATAATCACTATAAAATATTGCAAAATCAACTGTATGCAGCGCCAAACGCCCGTGGCAAGTCCGTGCTTCTGCAGTTCCCTGTGGCAACATTCATGTGAAGGAAAGCGCTTCCTTAAATCACATTGCGACCCCCTCCCCCAACAACCTTCCACTTCATCCAGGCAAATTAAAAACATAATCACATTGCAAAGAAAATGTTAGAAACTTTAAAACAAGTCAGCTGTCAAAGCAAATACCATCATAGAAAACATATGGTAATTAAAAAAATAGATCTGACAATGTCAACCTCCCTTCTCAAGAGCTATAATATGTGTGTGTGTGTGTGTGTGTGTGTGTATATATATGTGTGTGTGTGTACATATACATACACATATATATATATACACGTTTGTATATCTCTATCAATGACTTGTTCCCACAAGGTAGACTTTCACTATTGGTGCAGTTTCGAGTTACTGTCACAGAACAAGAACTTTAGTTTTCACCTGTTTACATGCCCTACTTCTCAAGCATGCAGTATGTTTTGGTACAGCACATAATATGTAATGTACAGAGTATTCTGACAACCCCCCGCTGGCATCCATCACTCCTCTTCTGCTCCCAGACAGAGTACCTTAAGGGTTTTCATGTTCGGCAAGTAATGCATGTGCTCACTGATTCAAGTAACTTTTTCAGTATCTCCTCGGTTGCTCCTCGCTGCACGTCCTGGATATGCCCGTCGTCCTTGGCCCACATGGCCTTACCGTCCGTATCGGCGCACGGTCGATAATCCACGCTGGACATAAGAGAATCTCACAGCCTGGGCCTCTTGTGACATTAATGCTTGCTAAGGCTAGCAGACTGTCTGTTAGCTTGTCCACAAGGAGGAAAAATAAAGCGAATCAAGGTCTTTTGCCAGATGGCAAGTCTCTTTTTGTGGGGGGGTGGGGGGGTAGGTGGGGCGTCGAGAGTGTGTTTCTCTTCATAATCTGTGGGTTTTGTAGGGACGATATGGAACATAGGCTGGCTTTCCGTCTCCTGAAAATCAAAAGAAAACACGGGACTGGGTCTGGAAACAGTCTGAAAAAGCAGCGTTCATTTTCCAAGTGCAAAGTGCAATCCGTTCATGCCAGAAGCATGACTGCCACTACCTATTGGAAGGGGACACAGTGTAAAATACCCCAGTTTCAATGTCAAAGAGACTGGCTCGGTCAGCGGCTTGGAGAGGGGCATGCGTCTTATATCAGTGGTGCAATACGGATTTCAGTTTCTGGGTCCCAAGCCTACACTTCTAAATCCCTCAGCTCAGTTCTGCTTTAATAAGGTGGGCCTCTGCTCTTACGGTAGCACTGGCCCTGTACTGGCAGGATCAGTTGCCCATACTCATCTGAAAAGTCACGCTGATGTGTTCTCGGCCACGCATAGGATAAGAAAGAAAGGATAAGAGAAGGAGCCAAACTTTTTGAAACACTACGAGATCCATTCATTCGTTTTTTTGCATGGCTAGAAGCAGTATAAATATTTCTTGTGGCACGTTCATCCACGCCGATCTGCGTGCTTACAGGATGTCATTTTCACACCTCAGATTTGGTTTCGTGATCCCACGTTGCCAACCTCCCCCTTCCATCCCCCAGGTCTGTTCCACAACAGAACCAGAACCAGGCTGAAGGTTGTTTACACCACCTACACTCTGCTGCCTTCCAGGTGTCCATCAAGTGCCGCACAGCTATGTGGTGGAAGATACAGCCATTGGTGCAAGACAGACCTACTAACATCTCCAGCATGTGAACAAATTAAGCTTCAGCGAGCCTGGAGAATTAACCAGCACATGCTTTTCCTCAGCAGCCTTCTGGTGGATCAGTATCTGTTTGATCACTACATGAAGGATGTTCTGATAGGACTGTATTAAATACTAAACATTCTTCTCAGCAGTCAGACTGCACAGAGCAAGTCGTGGTGCTATTTTGACTGAGTTTCTATGGCACGACTGGTCTCTGTGGTCTCTGTTTAAGTAATGGTCTCTATTTATATAATATCATTCTCTGCGTCACTGTTGCCATCAGTCTATGGCCTTTCAATCTTCTTAAAAACACGAGTCCCATGGGCTTTATGGTGCTGTCAGTCACATGATCCAATGCTCAAAGCATGATCAGGAACCAAGTGGCCTCACATGACAGCTGGACATCAATCCTGAGGTCAAGCAGGATTCAATAAGTCCTTAATCATCTTGAGCTAAACTTTAAAACAAGGTGCGTTGTCACCTGGCCCCATGAGACCCATTTCCAAATTTTTATATATTATGTACGTGTGTGTGTGTATATATATAAAACCACAACAAAATATACTGTATAACATAACATATACTCAAGTTTCCCAGAAAGACATAAACAAGCTGTATCACACTGCAAAAACATGGCCCAAACATGTAACCAGACTTCTGCTTATTTTAGATATGTATGATTAATATTAATAATGCAACCTCCAGAATACATGTTATCCTATAGAGATTACAAAATTATTACTTTTAGTTTGTTCGATTATGTGCCCTGTTAGGTTAAGTCTGTGCCCAAACAATGAAACTGTGTCGAGCATTTCTCTGAAATGCACTTACTACTACAGATGAGGTGGAATATTAGGTAACATAATCTGGTCAATATAACTTTGATAAAACTGCCAGATTGGCAGAAGGCATTACCTCAGCCATCAGGCAATGGACTTGAAGATGCAAGCTGTGCAGGAATACAGACGCAAGTCATTTATATTCCACTAAGACAATAATAACAACTAGCCTGTAACCCTCGTGCATTTTACTTCTTCTGTTCTAAATTCTAGATTATATAGAATTTATCCTCATTTTGAAAATGGACTGGGGTAACTTCAACCACAAAAATAACACAGGGGTTAAGCTGCAAAACAGCATTTTGTATTTTAAAGGACTTGCTAACATGTTCTACAATGCATCAGTTGGTGTCAGAAAGATTTAGAGTAATTCTATTTGTCTTACCCTCTACTTTTTTTACGAGTAAACACTGCCACCTAGCGACTACAAGAAAATATTTAACACGCACAAATTGCTGTCTATAAAATTACCACGCATGCTGTATTTCTTCCAATGAAACAGTATTAAATGTGCATTAATTTCCGCATATAATTTTAAACACATTCGTATATTTAATAGGCCTACTTAACAGGCATATACTATTTTGGGCTGCACGAATGCTTGTTAAGAATCATAAATAAAACTGCGTTCAGGGAAAATAAAATTTCTTTACAATAAGACGCACGATAAAGCCCCAAGGACTTGGAAACCACTCAGTACGCCACCAGAGTCGGTGTGTAATACTAGGGTGTTTTATTCGTCTTTACGTTTTTTCTGGCGCGGTTCGTGTGAGTTTCCCTTGCGAGCCAGACGTTGTTTACATGTCTGTGTAAAGTCGACGTGCTTAACACGATATTTAACTGGTCACCGCAGACCGAAGGAACCTTCACGCCAGGAATCTTAGCCGTCACAATTTTTTACATTTTAAATATTAAGATTAGGCTACCAAATTAATTTTATGGGTCGAATGATGGGGAAATTTTCACACGTAGTCAGCCAATTTCAAAATGTTTTACTCTTTAATTGATTCATAGGTAAAAATGAACATATATGGGGATAGCCAGTTTAAACATTTTAAATTAATTCATAAAGAAAATTATTTCTCGGAATCCTTCAACGTCATTTCCGCATCACCCAATTAACAAGCACGTGACTTCAGTCATATTTTACGTTTCTTTGCATTGCATCTGTTTGACCAGCATTTGGTCACGTTAGTTGGATTAAGTTATTTAACTTGATATAGAGAAGCAGAATTATTCTAATTTATATTACTTCTACTGAACTTCAGCTTTGCTGGATCTTATGATATATTACTTCCTGTAAATGCTGTTTTATCACTTGATCTTAAATCTTGCATGAGCGTTATATTCTGTTCGAATTCTGGAGTTTGGATTATAGTTAGCGTTTTACTTATTACCTAGAAGGTTTGGAGGCATAGGCATTCACTATTTATTTATTTGCTTGTTTGTCTGTTTATTCTCTTTGTTTTTTTTATTTTGTTCTCCATAAGTTAGGTTACTAATAGAAACATAATGGCTGTGTTTCTGAAACAAGCTCATCGTAGCCGTTAATATTTTTTTCACACTGACTAATGACATTGTGTTTTCAAAGAAACTGCATCTGTCCAGTAATTATTCAAACGATAGCTAGTTACGAACGAGCTATCTTAGTCGACGACCATAGGACGAACAATCTGGAAGGTTGCTATAGAAACATGACTGCCTTTAAAGGCTTCTACAGTAGGATTTTGTTCATCCACAGAGTGGCGCTGTGAGCTTAGCCATCTCCTACATTCATCATAAGCTCTGTAATAGAAAGGGTACGCTGTTTATCAAGTTATGTATCTAACCAATGTGCATATTAAACAAATACACATGTTGCATATATTTCACAAATATTGTTATTGCCATTATATTATGTTATTCCTTTTATAATATCAGTTCCATTTAATGCACCAAAGTAGTATGATAGTTTGAAGGAAAGTTAAAGGAATTTAGTTTTCCCTGTAAGGAATGTAAACAATGTCAATAATATATATGCATCACTGCAAATCGAATGCATTGCAGATCACCACAACAAAAGCTATAAATCTCTTAAAAGTGCTAGGAATCAACATTTGACGGAAAAAGTTTTGTTTCGAGAGCAGTCTGCTGTGGAGGCTAAGGCGAGGTGTTCGGCTGCACATAATGTCCAGGCAACAGCTGCTCTTTGATTGCAGTCTGTGGTCCTCGAAGGACACGATATTCACCGCGATATAAAAGACAATGGCACTGCTGCAAGAATACGTCCAACTGGGATAATTCCTTAAACCTGTCGCCTGGGGGATAATGCCTGTATGATGACAGTCACGGAAAATACGTGACCGAGGGAAACGTGAGGGAAACAACAGAGGTCGTGTCTCCGAGTTGACCTTGTCCACACTAAACTGCACAGACTGCAGGCACAGGAGACACTCTGCCTCGACTGGTGTTACTCTCCTTCTCTGTACCAATAACGCAGCTAACATGCAATCCTACTAACAAGTAGATTTTAATGGACACCTGATCAATTTCTAAAAATGAAAGTAGCTAAGTCCTACAACGAGAGGTGGGAGCTATGGGATGATTTGCGCACGTTATGCACATTTACAGGTAACTTTACCCATTCCATATGACGAGCATATAGGACAACAACTAGCTAACAGTGCCGCTACATCTACGCATGTAACAAAACAATAGTTTCTGCTAAGGAAATAATTCGATCACATTCAATAATGCAGGTGCAAGACACTGTATATTTAAGCAAAGCGCTGAATTAGGATGTACTCACAGAAACGCACGTTTCTCTACTTCATTTCTGCTGTGTTGAACAATCATACATCAGTCAGCTTGCCCGTGTACACTTTGTTTGGGCTACAGTTTGTATATTTGTATGCATCGTAATCGTCTGAATCCAAGTAGTCGGATTTCGCAAGGGAAGGCTTGCTGTCACTCTTTTTGAATTCTCCAAACGAGGGCTGCTGCTGTCCACATGTTACATGCGTGTACTCAAATTGCTCCTCATGCTCCGTCTCTCTGTGGTAGAAATAGTTGAAATTTGAGACGATCACAGGGACGGGCAGAGCGATGGTAAGCACACCGGCGATGGCACACAATGAGCCGACTATTTTACCACCGATTGTGACTGGGCACATGTCCCCGTAGCCCACGGTAGTCATGGACACCACAGCCCACCAGAAAGCATCGGGAATACTGCTGAATCCCGACTCCGGGTCATCCGTCTCAGCAAAGTACACCGCGCTTGAAAACAAGATGACCCCGATGAAAAGGAAGAAGATCAAGAGACCCAGTTCTCTCATGCTAGCCTGGAGGGTCTTTCCAAGGATCTGTAGACCCTTCGAGTGCCTGGAGAGCTTGAAGATCCTAAAAACGCGCACCAGACGGATCACCCTCAGTATCGCCAAAGACATCGCTTGTTGCCCGTTACCCTGATGTTCTGCAAGCTCCAAACCCAGCGTGATGAAATAGGGCATAATTGCCACGATATCGATGGTATTCATAATATTTTTGAAGAAGGCGGGCTTGCTGGGGCAGGCAAAGAACCTCACCAAAAGCTCGAAAGAAAACCAGATGATGCACAGTGTTTCGACTATGAAGAAAGGGTCTGTGAACGGATTTGGCTTCTTCATGTGAGTAGTCCCGTTCACAGGAAGGAAATCCTCGGGATATCTGTTTTCCTCCCTGAACTCCGGTAGGGTTTCCAAGCAGAAAATCACAATTGAAATCAAGATCACAAGAACAGAAATTATTGCAATTCCCCTGGCTGGTCCTGAGCTCTCGGGATACTCAAAGAGGAGCCAGACCTGGCGTTGAAATTCGCTCTCTGGCAAAGGACGTTCTTCTTCTTTGATGAACCCTTCGTCTTCCTTGAAATTTTCGATGACTTCCTCTCCCAGTTCGTAGAATTTAATTTCCTCCATGAATATGTCCACGGGTACGTTCACGGGTCTCCTGAGCCGTCCCCCTGATTGGTAATAATAGAGGATGGCATCAAAGCTGGGTCGATTCCTATCGAAGAAGTATTCATTTCTTAGCGGATCAAAGAAACGCATTCTTTTTCTCGGGTCCCCCAGCAAGGTGTTGGGGAACTGGGCAAGGGTTTTAAGTTGAGTCTCGAAGCGTAACCCGGAGATGTTGATGACCACCCTCTCGCAGCATTCTTGATTCGCATGCTCGGGATCATAGACATCTTGGGACAGGGCTGCAAGTGCCACAGTCTCATCCAGATTTTCTGAGGGCACCACTGTCATCTTTCCCCCCTGGAGGGTAATGGCACTGGAACCACGGTTCGTCGTCGGTTTCTTCCCTCTCGGTGTGTGCCCTGGATGTCTGGGAGAATTGGTTCAGTCACTTGTAGAAGAGAGCGCCCGGTCTTCGTTTGCGCCTTCTCTTACCGGTGTCCGTCTTCCTTCTGCGGGCACAATGTCTGTGCTCTCATTTTTCTCTGCAGGTTTACTTAGATTATCCCATCACCTTCTTCTCGCTGGCAGTCTGGACTATTGGCTGTCACATTCACAGCATTTTAAGCAGCAGTGCCCTCCCCAAGTGGGCTGACGTGTGGACGCTCTCTCGCTGAACAGAAAACACACACGCATGTTCCCCAATGTGACAGTAATGGCATTTAAACGCATGAACCAGAACAGTATTATATCGTCGCAGCAATTTTACAATGAGTCCTTCAATCTTTAAAACACAGAACTTATTCATTTTCCCCGCGTCTTTGCCCTTAACTAAATATCGGCAGTTCAAGGTTAATATAATTTGTTTATATGCAGTAATCTGTTGTTACTAACAGATGTTCAAACAACTGTTTCGTTGTTAAAAACGGACTAAGCGGTTATATAAGAAACATGCAAAATGTGTAAATGGTGGTAATTTGTTCAACGTTTGCTCTTGGAAACAGTTCTTTCAAAACTACGTAACTTTAAAGTGTGTCACTATTCATATCAGTTTGTTTATTTTTTTGTTTGTTTGTTTTAAATTAGGACTGTTGAAAATAAAACAATAGCTACCATGCGGGACACTCTTAGCCTCGTTTCGGTGGCTTCTGTTGTTTTCGGCGAAGTCCTCCATGTGATTAATATTATATATATTTTTTCTTGCAGAATCCTACAACGCAAGTAAAATAAGTTATTATAATTGTGTAAATACCAATTGCACCGCTATCAGACCCTGAACGCGAACACTAAACACTCATATATGGCTGTCACGACATATATATCATAAGACCATATTGCAGTTCCTAATACCAGTTCCACATTTGCGATTCTTTTATTAATTAAAGACGATTAATCATTAAACGCTAAATTGAGAGTTAGAATAAAAAATCCTAAATAAATTAACTGACATATATGAGTGTGTTCAGAATGTTGGTATTTTCCTTAATAAGAAAGGCATATTAAAAGCCTGACCGTTTTAGGGGAATGCAGTGGAGAGAATTAAGGGCCGAATCGTAAATGTATGACGTAAACTCTTAAAATAGCATTATTTCTCCAAGGACTTCAAGAAAATTTCTTTTCCCATGGAATGGCTTAGGGAAAAAAATGAGAAAAAAAGAGGACGTTTCTGCCGCTTGGGGACGTACTACTTCATTCAGAAAACAAACTTTCCTTTTTGGTTTTCATTAGCCATGTCCCTGCTGAATGCCTTATAATTGACTGTAATGCAGAACATTATTCAAATGCAAACGTTTTCGCCTAACTAACCCTAAACCATTTCTTATAGTTATATACCTGTAACTTGGTATAGGTACTTTTAACTTTCATGTAACTTTCATGTATTTCATGACGACTTCATTCACTATAGGTAGAATAATATTAAAATAACCCAGATCAAGAAAAAAAACCACTCACATTAGAAGGCATAAAACTTGACTTAAAACTTTAACTAAGACATCTTATTAACCGCTATTACATGTAGTGGTAAAAGTCTATTTGATCATTGCATGAATAGCGGCTGGATCACTTTACTGATCAACTTACCTGTCATTGATAGTAAAAGCACAGGTAACACTTTTAATGCACATATTTAATACAAACATTTTTTCAACATTTATTTACAACCACCATATTACAAAGGTTTGCAAAGGAATTCTAATATGTGATAACCATCGACCAATTAGACGCCTTTAAAGCTATTGTTTGTTGTATAGGTTCGCATGCAGTTTTACAGTTCTGTTCATAAGCGAACTTCCCTGTACAGCAGCTGCCGAAATACTTTAGTACACAACAAGACGCAAAGGGATCACGAGGGGTCAAAATTAAACTAGGGAAGGGAGTAACACCAGGAACAACAATACCAGGGTGCGGGAGGGCCACAGGAAGCTACAATAACTAACACAGGGTAACTACAACTAGCCACAATGACCAACTAAGAAACAGACCAAGAGTAGGCACTTAAATACACTGCTTACAAGACACAACGCAGGACAGGTGAGAACCATAACCAATCGGCCCATCACTAAGAACTCGGGGCAACAAGGAGCAGGTGGGGTATACAGTGATCCCTCGCTATATCGCGCTTCGACTTTCGTGGCTTCACTCTATTGTGGATTTTATATGTAAGCATATCTAAATATATATCGCGGATTTTTCGCTGGTTCGCGGATTTCTGCGCACGATGGGTCTGTTTATTTCTGGTACATGCTTCCTCAGTTGGTTTAAGTAAGTAAAACGAATGCATTACTGTATGTTATAGTAAATATAAAATTATTTTTGTTAAAATATGTATTATTACAATGTGTTTACAACTGTATTACGTATTAAATA
>JAAGVU020000001.1:30576149-30583649 GCA_011763525.2 Mormyrus iriodes
GGGGGGGGGGGGGGGGGGGGGGGGGGGGGGGGGGGGGGGGGGGGGGGGGGGGTGGGGGGGTGGAGTCCGTCACAGGGCACACACTCACACACATAATTAAACTACGGGCAATGTTAACCCCCCTCCTCCCAGCAATCAATAGAGGTTCCCAATCCTCAGTCTGCAGACTGGGACTGGCCAGTTTAAAAGACATGAAAGACATTTGTCCAGTTTTCCACTAAGTTACAAAACGCTGGAAATACACTTGCTGTCTGTCCCATATATTATGTATTGATCCATGAAAATACAAGATTTGTCCCATATTTCCATACACGTCACCTACTAGACAAATTATACTAATGCCACCCGGTGTACTGGTCCATGAAATTTTTGTACGGCATAAACATGTCCATGGACATAAATAGATTTGAGACCCTTATTGTAAATAAATTACTATATTTATCATATTGTTTTGTACATATTGTATTTACTCCACCATTTCTTGCACTGACATGCACTTTTTATGAATTTATCAACAACACATCCACGTTATATATATCAATCAAATAGTATGTGACCGTTGCGCAGTCTTTACAGTGTAAGCACAGTTTTGAAACTGCAGATAACAGCATACCATCCATGGACCCCATATGTAACATGATTTTCATGTACATACATATGGTAAAGTTTAATTGATAAATCACGCGAACACAGTGATAATAAAATACATTGTACATTATTACACAGTACTGTACTCCCTTGAACGAAAGGGATTTCAACGTTTTAGCCGAATTCTCAAGAGACGATAGAGCAATGAAAAAACATCATGTATCAAGGGATGACGATGCAATGAAAAAATATGGGCTACTGCTGCACATTTCACAATGAATAATATTGTATCATGTAACTATGCATAACCAGTAATGAGAAAAATTATTTGTTAAGAAATGTCTTAGCTTATTGTTGGTACTCACTGGCGTACAGCCTGTACTTGCTTGCCACACAGTTTGAAACTTATGAACTGTTTCTGGAATTTTGAAACTTTTTTTTTTGGACCATGGTAAACCGTGGATGAACTGGGGGTACTGAAACCATGAATACAGGGATCCTACTGTATCTACTGTATGTATGGCAGCCACTTACAACTGGAGACAAATTCCCTGTGTCTGTGAACATACTTGGCTAATCAACCTGATTCTGATTCAATTCCGACATGCATGTCTTTGAACTGCAAGAGGAAACCCACATGGTTCTTGAGGAAGTCTAAATGGGAAACTGGTTTAAAAGAGCAGATAAGAAAGTACAAGCCATTCCAGTCTCACTTCCCTACTTGAACTCTGGGTTCTGCTCACAGAATATGATGTCACATCCTCTCCACAGGCATTAGTGATCATGATGCCATTGGCTTCATGAAATAAACGTTCCTAATTGCCCTGATGATTCATTATTAACTCAGAGTCTGTCAGGGGTTTCCGTAGTGTGCTGTTTCAAAACAATTATGAGGATCTATAAAGATAAAAATAATTTATGCATAAAAAGGGCCTGTTTTCTACCAATGTTTGTTTTGAAGATGAGATAAGATAATACTTTATGATCCACCTGGAGGGAAATTCTGTAATATTTTAGAACAATGGAGTGTCAGTTCAGGGTTCTTTCAACACTGAATTTGATTCATGATTAAGTTCTGACCTATCTCACAAGTTCAATGGAGGATCAGCCAGCCAAGACTAATCAATAATGAGCAAACAGATAAATCAAGTTTACCCTTATCTTCTGCTGGTCATTTTAGAATGGATCCTTTGTAAAACTGTGATCATTAACTTTGCTAAGTGATAGTTTCATTAGTAATTGCTGACCGGTTGCCTTTTAGCTCTTTATCCGTGGCAAAAAAATGCATTTGAATGTTCATATGTACTGTATTAGGTTTAGGTAACTAATTGGAATGGTACTTTCCCCTGCTTATGAACCATTTATATGTTTGTCTCACCCTGGTGCTAAACATAAGCATATCGGATGGTTCTCCCTGTCCTGAAATCATAAACTAGATCCGGGTGCACATGATGTTTTGCCATTTAGCTGCCGCCGTCTTTCACCGACCTTGCTGCCAACGTCAGTCCTGTGTCTCCTGATACCCAAACTCCTATTGAAAGAACACAGCCACCCTCATTCAAGGTCACTTTTACAAAACTTACAGGGCTCTTCGCCTTAGGGATCTTAGTCAACAATTCTTCACTTAAAAATGCTACTTCATACAATTTCACCTTAGAATATAAAAATCCAACTATTTGTATCTTCCATAATGGCATATCCAGTACAGGGTCACAGAGGGCTTGGAGCACAGGACACAAGGCGGGGTACGCCGCAAACGGAATGCCAGGCCAACACAGGGCACACACTATCATACACAGCCAATTATACACACGATCATACACACCAAATGAATTATACACACAATCATACACACCCAGTCATACACATGATCATACAGCCAGTCACATGCACATTCACACACACAATCACAAACAGGACCATACACAGAACCACATACACGATCATGCACACAGTTACACACACAATGACACACACAATCATGCACACAGTTACACGCACAATAATGCACACAGTTACACACACAATGACACACACAATAATGCACACAGTTACACACACAATCATGCACACAGTCACACACACAATAATGCACACAGTTACACACACAATGACACACACAATAATGCACACAGTTACACACACAATGACACACACAATCATGCACACAGTCACACACACAATGACACACACAATCATGCACACAGTTACACACACAATGACACACACAGTCATGCACACAGTTACACACACAATGACACACACAATCATGCACACAGTCACATTATGTTGGAAATTTTATAACCACAATAGGACCAGTACTAAACAAATTCATAGCCAGTGAAGGGTCATGGTGAATCTGCATGCTATCCTAAGCAGCACAGGGAAAGGTGCACTAGACAGGATACCAGCACATCACAGGACAAACAAGCCTATACTCATGGCTATTAAGGGATAATTGTTCACCTGAAGTATATGTCTTTCAACTGCTGGAGATAACCAGAGAATTATAATAAGAAGGCACTTGCCTGCAGCTCGCAATGCTGTCCTCTGAGCCACTCAGCACAGTGCAGCTCAGTCACGCAGTGCATTCTGTGTCCCACTGGGGGCAATGGAAAGGAAGATTAACACCTGTTTCCTCCCTGTTCATAGCATCTGCTTTCCCAGGATGTACCTGCATCTCACAAACCTCTGTATGATCCACGTTCAACTGTCAGAGTCTAAAATTAGGGGCCGAATAACAAAGAACTTAAGAAGTCCGTCTTTTAACATTTATTAATGACCTAATTCTGAACACAACGATGTCTTGAGCCATTTGAACTACTGATCATCATCATTATAATGAGAGTCCCAGTATGATGTCATCAGGGTGAGTTTAACACAACCTGGTAAACGGTAGATGTCTGTTTGCAGTAGGGCGGGTCCTGAGAGGCCATAAAATGAAATGATGCCTCTTATTAAGCTGTCGCGGGATAATGCCAAGCATCTGTTGAAAAGATGTCTGTGGCCCGATATCATAAAAATGGAAGTGTTAACCACCGGAGGGCCCACAGAGGAATGATAATGGAGAAATGCCAGGGCGAGTGGTTTAATTCACCTTCCCAACGAAAGCATGAGCAATCCCTCCCTCCACCCACCCCCCTGTGAGCGACTCTGGCCTCCTCACCGCAAGACTCGCGTGTAAATCTGACCAGCTAATTATCCCCTCGCTGGAAAGCGGTGGAGTGAAACACGGCTGCATGGCACCGATCCCATCCTGGATAATGACCTTCGAGGAGCTGGGCATTACCTCCACCGCAGGAATTCATGTGTGAAGGGGCCCCTGCCTGCGACTGTTTGTCACGGGTGTGAAGACCTGCAGAGCTGAGCATGCACACCACCTAGATTGTCTTGGGAGTGCGCCGCCTGATGGAGAAAGCTGGTATGGCATACTCAATTAACCATGGTGGAGGCCTACTGGGATTCTCATTAGAAGACCCCACTGATATCCAGAATCAAAGACCCTTATAATTTCCCTTTGCCAAATATCCCACTGGGATCCCCATTTAAAGACTATAGCTTCCTGTGTTAAAGACCCCACTGAGCCCTTGAGTTACAGACTACAGTGGGATCCTAAGTCAAATACCCAACAGAGCATTGTATTAATCACCTCTTCAGGGTCTTTTGACCCCTACAGGAGAGGACAGCACATGTCTATGAGACAGAGAGAGTAGATTAAGGGTATATGAAATCAATTCATGAGGATGGACACCAATGACAATCAATTCCAGGCATCCCTACTTGAACAGCAATCCCTTCAGACCAGCTTGTGAAATATTATGGCCCTATAAATTATACTACATATCCCATTCATCTTCTTTCTTTGTCATACCTCGCTAGATGTGGACAACAAGCGCAACATAAAGACAAACCACATTTATCAATACTTGAGTGTGTAAGACTGGTGTTTACAAAACCCATTTCGGAATTTTATTGCTCTGTTGATGCTACTGATAAATAGCGTTATAACTGAGCCACTATTTTTTATTTGTTCTAAGCTACCTTTTTATTTTATACCATTTCTGTCGGAAAGTCCACTGACAGGCTCTCAGATGCCTGCCTTTTGTAGAGATGATGATTGACGGGTCAGTGAGGCAGGGGGAGAGATGGGGCTTCTGATGAACGCTGTCACCTCGCACTGTGAAGTGAAGATCGCAGCATGTCACTAATTGCTCTCGGAGTGAGCGAGACACTGACATTTGTCCACCCCTGCTTTTGTCATTTTGTAGCTGCATGCTGAGAAGGTTTGCCTGTATTTTCTTACCCCCCACCCCCCAAATATTCCCATCTCCCAGCTCTTGGGTCACGATCTAATCTTGGGGGGTGGGGGGTATCGTGTGGAAAACCACCTCTGTACGGCATATATCTGAGCCAACAATGGGCACTGTGGATGACATTCTGATGCTACCCAGGTCTGACATTTAGGGGCATATATGAACAGGGGATAGAGGATAACCAACGGTAACAGATCAGACCTGCTGAAAACAAGCTACAGGTTTTGGCATTCGTTGGGTTAACTGAAGGTTTCCTGTTTTACTGGACTGCAAATACACAAATCTGACCTCAGTCTAATTAAGAAAAATAGCTACTTCACCAGGTGGCCAATTTAAGTCCATTCAGACGAAAATGGCTCAGCTACTGTAGGATGCTGCCAAGTTGGAAAGGTGACAAGAGGAGGCATTTCTCCTCCCTCCCACATCTGTCTCCTGTCCGGCTGTGGCCATGGCTAGTCTGGGAGGATGTCCAGGCCCCCGCCGCTGGTCTGGGGCCTGCCATTACCCAAGCACATGAAGCTTATTCGTCTCTCTCCACGCAGAGCCGCGAGACCAAACATAACGGGCAGGTCTGAGGGACTCGCTTTGAGGGTTTCTTCACAGCTAAGCAGATGTGGTGACTTGTGAGCGGCTCAGCCAGCTCACAGCAAGCCCCCCGGGGCAAAGAAAACCAGGCCGTGCTGCGTGCCGACAGCCTGGCAACAGGTGTGCCAGTCAGCCAGCTCCCAATATAGCTTGGCGTCACACATGAGCGCTCGTGCCGCGCCCTATGCCCGATGGGACTGCAATACCGGGGCCCGTTCTCCGGCTGCTGGGTCGGCGGAGGGCGGGGACGGGTCTCCAGTCGCTTGTGCTGCCCTGCACATGGTCCAGAGAAAACATACGTAAAAGTATGGGACAAGCAATGCCAGAAGGTGTCCGTTGATGTGCCTGTGTATTAAAACATAAATAGGAGATTTGTTTGGCATGTGATTCACAGGCAAACAATGTGGCCCATAAAGGTTCCCACCCAACAATAACCCTTTGACATTAACACACCCTCATGCATTTATTAACTTCTTATTCTCCGGATCTAGGATGGGCTCCCCCTTTGAGTCTGGTTCCTCCCAAGGTTTCTTCCTTCTAGGGAGTTCTTCTTTGCCACTGTCGCCTCTAACTTACTCTCTGGGCGCATTGGACAGGGGTAATGTAAAGTGCTTTGAGACAATGTAATGTTATGAAAATATGCCATACAGATAAAATTGAATTGAATTGAATTGAGCTGAATTAAATTTATGCACAGTACTGTGCAAAAGTCTTAAGCAGTCAAACACCCACTAGCACACGTTGTGTGGCTAATCAATTCTTTATTGGCTTTATTAACTAATTAAGTTAATTATTTAAGTGACCTGGAGGTGAAATTTAACAAATACATGGAGCGGCAAAGGTGTCCCTGTGGAGAGGCTGGGGTAACAAAGCGGTGTTCATCTAGCCATCCAGCAAGATATCAGTACCGGTTTCTAATTTTGGAGAACACAAAAAATTCTTGTTAGTTTTGTCACTGTTAATTTGCATTTTTTTCAGTCCCCACAAGAGGAAACTCAGTTTTTTAAAAATCTGTGACTGCAATCAAAAAACTAAAAACGCTCAAAGTCTTGTATTTTGTTCGGTTACTTATGGTTAAGGTTAGAGTTGGGTAGCGGGTAAAATTATCATTGTTGAGATTAGGGTTATACCCATAAAAATGAATGGAGAGTCCCCATAAAGATAACGATACCTAATCTGTGTGTGTGTGTTGATATGCTTCGAAAACAAATGTAGTAATGTAGTACAAGACTCATAACTCTATAAGAGCCTTCCCCATGTTATAAATAACCCTCAGATTTGGTTTTCCGGAACAAAATGGAGAATGATTGGGTTGATAATTATTTACAACAAAGGAGGTAAGATGACAGGCAGCGAAAGACATTCATTTAGTCTTTTTTATTTTTTCAGGTCTTTTGTCATTCTGAACAGCGCAGTTGAAGAGCTGAACAAAGACCATATGATATTTTATGATCTGTATATAATACCTAGATGTACCCAGAGAAGCAATTTCAAGCATCATACGTACCTCAGTGACGTCATTATATTTCTTTTACATTGGCATACAAATATTTATTTTGTTTTTGCATTAAAATTCTTAGCAGAATTTCCAGATGTAGGAAGCGCCTTCAGTACAGGGCATCACGAAACTGCTTCCATTCTCACTGGGCATACAAACTGGTGCTTCTGCACAGCACATCATCTAAACAGCATCTGGTGGCAGCTTGTTGGCATCCCTAAAGAAACTTTGACTTTAACTGGAATCCTCCAGTTAAAAGCTGACAGCCTTCTCATGGCTGTGTAAGTATTTGATGGGATAACACCACAAAATGTAAGGATGTGAAAAATGTTTCCTGTTACAGAGAACATGCCAGGACATCTGCTGTAGTACCCCCCCACCCCCCAAGCTTGTCCTCCAGGACAGCACCCGTCACATCTAGTTAGCAAGTCTTAAAGCCAATTGACATCTGCTGGCTGGAACCAAACACACTCTAAAGTGAAGGTTCAAGAGATCCGATTTGATCTCATTTGTTTG
>JAAGVU020000001.1:30586149-30601884 GCA_011763525.2 Mormyrus iriodes
CCTTAACAAAATCAAACTATATATACAGTATTATTCAAAAGTCTGGACAGATATACTAAAAATCATCTGTTTTTCAACAAGATAACAACCCTAAAAACACCTCAAGGTTATACAGTAACTATTATCTAGTGAACTATAAAAGACATGGAATGCTGCGACAGATGACCTGGCCCCCACAATACCCTGACCTAAACCGGGACTGTTGGAGAAGCATTCCAGGTGCCTACATCTGGAAGCTGGTTGAAAGAATGTCAAGAGTCTGCAATGCTGTCATCAAAGCCAAAAGCGGGATATTCTGAGGTGTCTAAAATTTGAGAAGAAATGTACAAGAACACTCCTGTTGGTCGTGACATTATTTGACATGTACAGTGTCATTGCCTCAAGATCATTTACTATAAGGTGAATAACGTAGCAAAAGTAGAGATTAATACATTAGAAGCAGTTGTGTCCAGACTTTTAACTGGTGCTGTATATACCATACATATTTTAACCCTCTATATATTATTTATATATAATCTACACACACACACACACACACACACACACACATATATATATATACACACACACACATTTTTTTTAATGACAGAAGTCTTAAAAGATTCAAGGTTCAACCCTGCGGGATTCTCAGCTTCCTTCTATGGTAGAGACAGAACAGCTGTTGGTTGGTGTGAATTTCAGCTAGCGGGTATCACCCATGTAGATGATTTAACTGGAGCTGCCAAACTGACACGGGAACGATGTACAAATCTGGTCACCATGTCAGATCTTAGCCTCCTTTGACAGTGAGAAAGGGTGAAGTTTTTTTCATGCCTATGTTTAAATACAGACGAGGATGTCTCTCTAACATTAACCAGTTGTTTTACATTTGCAATGTTACAATCTAAGATGAGAATTATGTTTATAATCCATCATATAAATTAATAATAGTAAGTTTATTTGGTTGGCAAATGATTACATCATTCACAAACCCTTATGAGATAATGCCTCTACTCTCATAGTGGACTTTGAAATATCTGTCTGAAAAAAACTGACACAAATAAAGGATTGTTGCCTACAGGTACATAAACCTTTCCTAACAAGACACATAGGCAAAATACCACTAATTACATGAACAAAAATAATTAATTGACGTGATACATTTCCATGAAATGTGTACAGAGACAAAGGGGTCAATTGTCCCATGTGCTGAAGTCAAAACAGCATGGTTTTTACACTTAAACATATTCTCCTATTGACTTAAGTTTGGAGTTTACTATGGAAGCCCAGAAATACAAAACAAACTAGAAGACACAACAACTGAGAAAACATAATGGCAAAACAGAAAACACAACAACAATTCAGTTTTGTGCCAATATGGGACATAATTTGTCCCATGTTCATACATAGTCAGGGGTCTCCAATGTAACACATTAATTTTCTCTATTTTTTTTTTTAGTTTGATGAAAGATTAACATTTCACAACTTCATTGTCTAAAATGTCGATATTGCCTCTGGGGTACTTACAGTTTATTTCAATGGCTAAGACAGAATCTGCAATACTCTGCTTTCTAAAAACTCTTCATACAGTCACCACAACATCAGCTCGTGGGCTAAACTGTTAAGCATTTCTCTTTGCTTTCATACAAAAAGCCTCCAATGACTAAATGCTTCACAATTCATGGATTCCTGTCTCACTCAAAGTCCATCAACATCACAACATTACATTTTCAGAGGCCATTTTGCACATCTACATACTCAAAAGCTCGATAATACTGTCACCAAAACTGCTGATAAGACATTCAAAACTGAAATATGACAATTTGTTAAATTACTATCAAGACCCTTTCTAAAATAGATTGCTTCTATGGTATTTTCTGCAACGCTGCATTTTGTTTTGGGTATATATTTTTTTATGATTATCAATGAATATTCTGTACTTACAGTAGACCACAGACGGGAATAAAGTCCATTGACATACACTGCTGTGTGGTTTGTTCATTCATGGACATTTTATAGAATACAAAATTGTTCAGTTTTGTAATACAATGTTTGCGACAATGTCAGTTACTTTACAGACAATACTTTCATGGCGATCCATATTATATTTTAAGTAATGCTGTCTGTTGTTAGTGTTTTGTTGGCTTTTTGCTTTGATGCAGTGGTCTATGATGTAGTGTTCTTCCAGAAGGAAAGTGCTACTGTTTTGGTGCTGTAGTGCATTTTGGAGGAGAGCTCACCTGTTTGGTCAGGCTGTGTGTTGGTATTGCAGACTGTATGAAGAGTTTGGAGAAAGCGATTTCGGTATTGCAGAATCTGACTTAGCAATTGAAAAAACTGTAATCAGCGGCAAAGTTAAGCAATTAACAAGACAAAGCAACTGAAGAGATGAAGGTACCTCTTATTATCCTAATTGTTTGTCTGTTGTGGGTTTTTATTTCATGCAATGCAATGAAGTTGAAAGATTCAAAAGCATTTCATCTAGTTTTGTGTTTTTTGATCTTAAAACTGCAGCAGTAGTGCCCATTTGGGGAAAATAGTAAATTTTTTTTAAGGATCATTAAATTAGAGCTCTAAATGATATCATTTTAATATATCTAATAAGTTAAGGTAATGGTAATTGTTGTGCACAAAATTCAAACACGGTAGCATTTAGTTTTTTGTTGCATTGTCATGTTTGTGACAATGACCAAATATAAGCATAGCAGGCTACTGCCAGGCTTTCATTTTCAGAGGAAAAGGGTTTCTGCAGATTTCATTTAAGTTCACGATGTAAGTGAAACAGTCCATGTTCCATGTTTTGCTTGTAGCCAAAATCATTGAGGGCGTAACCACCTTTTCTTGCTTGATGAGTTAATTATACTTTGTGTGTGGCCACACCTTCTTTTTCGGGTCAAGCATGGTAGGCGTGACCGCACTGATGAGGGGAGAATATGCAAATCTCAAAATTTTATAACTTCTTGAGCATTTCTTTACTTAAGCGCCTGATGGCAGAATAAACCCCAAAGTGATTTGTGTAACTTGATGTTACTGTGAATGAAGCATAACATAATTTGTTTTTCCAAGGAAGAGGAAATTGTGCATTCACCGCAATGAATGAAGGTCAATATTTACATAGCCTACTAAGATGGAATTCCAGCAGCAGTTTCGCCAATTTCCAGTGCCTCTGTATCAGAACAATAATGCCAGACCTCCAGGATTCACATGGACTTATCAAAATGGAAAGCAATGGGTCATATAACAAGCCGAGGTATCTCAAAACTTAAGATTTAATATACTAGTGTGCTGAACTGAAATACCCAGAATTCCTTCAAGAGGAGAGGTAACTGTGACCATGGTTACGATGTTATGGAGATTATGTGGGGTTACAGAACTGACTAGCAGTAGTTTTGGTGGAGAACCCCCTGTGGCCAATGAGCAACAGAGGTCATTTCACTCTGCTCCTAATTATGCTGTAATTGAGAGGAGGAACTTCCTATAACAGCAACCAATAACGTTTGGTATTTATTGTGTCCTTTTGAATCAGTTCTTATCATGACTGGAGCTTCACTTGGCTGCTGTGAATTGTAATGCCATGCAGCACTTCCCAATCCTCACGGCCACTAACAGAACAGGCCAGTGCTGCAGCAGTGCGTAACGTACACATGTGCTGCATCTGTAGAGCCAGTCACGCAGCAGTCCATCCAATGCCTGTGCTCTGCTTACATGCCTCTGCCTAGCAACAGAGCCAGACATGCGGGGTGCCCCGCGTTTTAGCGTTGGAGCACAGAGCCGACAGTCCCAGACAGCTGGCTGGGCACACTAAATATCATAGGAAAGCTCACTACTAGGGTGGGGTGGGGGGGTGCTAGAGGGACCAGGGACCAGCGATTATTCGCACCACAGGAAATGACTCCACTAAATGACTGCAAGGTGATGGAGGCCGATACAAATACTGCAAAGTGTCTGCAGAGCTCCTGAGAAAAGTCCACTGGGATTGTAGAGTTTAAGTGCCATCTTAAGCTCTGCTTTCAGGCTTACGGTCTTCCTACATATCTGAGGGTTTTTCAGCATTGTGGATTTTCAGGCGTTCAGAGCCCGTCCCATTGTGCTATTTTTTTTTCTTTTTTCTGCAGCTGTGTTAATTACATTTTTAGTGGCTGTTGGCCATTCAACATAATTTCAGGGTGTGGGCCATTTAAACCCGACATCCTGCTGTTGAAACATTCAGTCATTATTTTAATGTATGTTTTGAGCAGTGACCTTGCACTGGATGAGCAGGATGGAGGATGGACGGATGTTTGTTTTGGATGGCAAGTACTCTTAACCATTCATTCATCTTCTATGCCGCCTCTCCTACACAGGGCCAGGGGGTCCGGAGCCTATCCCAGAACCAACGGGTGCAAGGCAGGGAATAACCCAGAACAGGATGCCAACCTAACGCGGGGCACACACACCATTCACACACACATTCAGACCTCCAGACAATTTGGCAACTTCAGCTTAACGTAGCATGTTGTTTTGGAAAACTTGGAGAAAACTCCAAGACGCCACTGTGCCATCCATCTCGTAACCACAATGACCTAAACGTAGACATTTGTAAAGATTCTGCTAAAGCACAATGTTTTTTTTCCCTATAATAAGCTGTATAGGCAATAGCTAATAGCTGATAGCTAAATACATGTAACCCTCATCTGCAGTGTTTACCACCACTCAAATCACACATTTGCATGGGGCTCCTGATGTTTGGGGGCTCCTGTTGGCCACCCCATGTTGGGCGCATGATGCCATACACTAAGAGGATGTGTGTGACGACAGGCTGAAAGGGAGTTTTGTTACCAGCCATGAGTCTCCTTTTAGACTTTGTCAGTCTCCGGCTAGGTATCTCGATAGTGTGTAGGGGAGCCAGAGAAATGTAACATCATGCTTGTCATGGTTCCTGACTGCCAGGGAACTACCCTAGCTCAGTGCGCGAGGGTATTTATGGAGGGGAATTTACGCTCCTGCAAGCAAGTACACTGTATTTGTCTAAGTAGTCACAAATGTATGGGATGGCTCTGATTACTCTGTAAGTTCAATGGCCCAAATGGCTGCACATCTCCAGAGCAGTCACAAGGGGGCAGCTTGGTCAGTGGTGCTGGCTATTCTACTACCTACCTCTGAACTAAGCTCTTCTGGTCCAGTTATAACAAGCAATTTGTCCTTCTGCTGCTTAGGAATGGATGAGGATCCTTCCTTTGTTGACTGAGTGCCCCTTGGAGTTCCTGGGGAATTCAAACATAGATGAGCTCATTTTGCTTCACCGTTGACCCTTTGCCCCATGGAGGCATGAGACAGCCAGTTTGGATTGGCTGGGTGTCCCGGCGTTGTGTATTTGTGCTCTTCAGTCATGCCTGCTAGTCCCCTTGACTCAGTACACCCAGCCATAGGAGCCCATCACTCATATCCCTGTCATGGTGAAACATCTCTCATTCGAAAGTCAGATCAACAAAAAAGGAGGGTCAATGCTGAAGAAGCTCTATCGGGGGAGTTAACCATCTCATGTTCATAGATGAATTCTATTTAAAGTGCTGAATAGTTAGTTTAGGCTATTTTTATTTTGGATAGGATGTCATTACCTAGATCTGACTGGCTTAGTGAAGGCATGGCTGACCGTTAGTCTCTGTAATTCATCGCAGTGGTAACACTTAAGTGAACACTTGACTTTCTGGAGGGGGCACAAATACTTAGTAGTAACTCAGTTACTACTGAAGTACATATCATGAAAAAGTACAGTAGCTACCTGAGATAAAATATATATAATGATTCATTAATGATGAAGAAACATGAAATTAGTATTTCGCTTATTATTCATTACATGTTCCTTCAGTAGTTCACAAAAGTTTACAGAATTAACAGATACAGTAACAAATATAGTAACTGCTTGAGATCAAAGATGTGTCAATATTCTTTAATTATGAACGAACATGAGATCAGTATGTAACTAAGAATTAGTTTGTGGTTATTTAATACATAAGTAAGAGCATACTATATTATATGGATATAGAATAATATAAATTCTATATTGTAATATAGAATACTATATTAACTGTGCCCCCTCAACTAAAGTGTTATGATCACAACTGTCCCTTGTTTCACTTGTTTCCTGTACAAATTGGTATGTTTTGTCACTTTTGTCCCCCTTAACGTACCAGCGCCAGCGTACCAGATGTTCACCTAACTCTCAAGCACAAAACCACCACCTCAGATATACTGATAATATTTTTTCCTCATTAATTTTTTGTGCAAACTACCAGTCACCCCCCCATCCTGGATCTTATTGCCTTCCCTGTCTCATGAAAGAGCAACAATGCTCTGGCTAATATTCTCTTACCCCCCTCTGTGAATTTACGTCCCATAAAAACAATAATCCATTTTAGTGGAGGGGAACATGAGGCAGAAATATTCAGTCAGATACGTTTTTTGCCAATGTATCTGAACCATCAGCAAGGCATTAAGGTTCTTTTCGAAATGAGCGAACTATTGCAGAGCCTCACAGAGCATGTGAAGGTGCTCGGGCAGAACAGATCCTCTGGGGGAGGATGACCTGGAGCCATTAAAAACAGAAAGCTTGATAATGATGGTAATATAGCTCTCTGACTACCCATTTTGATGACAACGGTCGGCTGACCACGTTGCGCTTGACCTGGAAATATTTACAGCCGAAAACGAACAAAAGGACTCCGGGCTAATTCCAAACGACAGAGCTGCATCCTAGCAGATGGTAACATAGCCGGGAGGTGGGGACGCTGTTAATTACAGAGCCTCCCATCTTCACAACATGGCTGTACTGCCCAGGCCACTTCTCTGTGACACTGTCAAGTTTTTCATTACCACCAGGAAGGGGACGATGGTGTCATGCCACCAGCACAAAACCTGGACCTTTTTGACCTCCTGTGTGTGTAGCCTTTGGTTTATTTCAAGCTTGGACCATGTCCCGGCTCGATAAAATGATAGTGGACACCTGTTTAGGGACTAGAAGTTTCCTGAGTTGTTTTGTATTCTTTTCGAAGAGAGTGGGCTTTGCCGTCAGACTGATGGGAAGAGTAAGGGTGAAGGCGGTGGAATTTATGGCAGGGCGCTACTCAGAGATGCATGTTAGTGACAGAGAGAGGTAACAAGAAACAACAGAAATGATAAAGAAGAGACCAGCAGTCAGGATGTTTGTCACTACTAAATACCACTGAGAGTCAAAGGTCACAACTTGTTCTTATTAGTATATTAACTGCAATACATAGCTGTGCTGAGTCTTAGCAGTCACAACCTGTCATTGTTTCCTGGCCTACCATGGATCTTGAAAGCCAGCCTTCGGGAAAAGCCCAGGCTTCAGCCAGCACAGCATTTTCCCAGCAGGAGGCCAGTGCTGCCTGTGATTCCAGGCCTTACTGCCGATGAAGCTCAGACATACAGGTCACTTACTGCTGAGAGCTGCCTTCCCCCACTGATCCGTGTTCCTCAGCTGGCAGTTGGTACATAAACGTCTATAATGGTTGTTTTCTATGACAAGATTGCTAAAAGCTAACATGTTCAACCCTTAGAAAAATCAATAAATCCACAGAAAATTGTATTAAAGCTGTTGTGCCACTTTTATGAGCAACTATAACTGCAGAAATACAGTAAAGAACTAGTGTTTTCTACAAAATATGTAAATTACATTCCTCAAAAGCAAAGAAAGTCAAACAACTAAAGGAGAGTACTTTAAACAGACAGACAGCTGTACTTTAATGGAATGTTTTCCATTAATATAAATCAGATCATAAAAGTTCAAGCGTTTATTCTGAACATTGCCGCAGTAAAGGAGAAAAAAGTTAGGATGATTCCAGGGCCCCTGACTGACAGGGGCCCTAAAACATTTGGAACATAACTGGATTGGTCTGGATTGTGGACCCAGTATGATATCCTTTCATGAAGCCCAAAATCTCTAGTGATGCCCCTGATTTCGAATTTTCCCTTTTTATGAACAGCTGGAAGAAGCCAGCCAAAGAACAAACACAGCACCTTTGTTGAAAAGTCAAAATAAGTTAACAATCACAGTGGAAATGGGACTGTGCTTTTCATGGGGCAGTACCCAATGACAATCCAGTGTACGTTTCATGGGGCTGCTTCTAAACCAAACTGAGATATATAGTATTACTATGAAATGGTACAGGTAGAATGAACTAATGAACCAAGGTGGTTAAAGGACACTCAAACAGTTTGCAGAAATATTAAAATTCATGCACATGAATTGTGGTATACATATTTTACATATCGTAAGTTACTTTTAAAACCTAACCCTTTTTAAAAACATGTTCAGATTATAGTCTCTCTGGAGATCGTGGCTGCAGTAGGTGTCTGTTGGCATAAAGTGTATATTAAATGGATGGATGTTTATATAGCATTTAGCTGTGATATAAAAACAGGAAACTAGCCAGTAGATTTCGCCAGCTCAAGTGCCATTAAAAACAGAGACATGAGGTACTTTTTTTTCAATCACTAACTTGCTAAGTCCTCCAGAAATCCCATAATGCTTGTTGATAAAGGAACACATTAGTTGCCCTTGGTAATTGGAAGGAGTGGGTCTCACACTTGTGGTCACTGACTGACGCCCCGTCCACTGTAAGACGACACCCTGGCTCAGCATTAGCGCTCGTGCTGGCTTGGGGCGCCACCACTTTTAGCAGGGCTGCTGCCATTGGAATCATTTCTGCTGACTGGGACGCGAGCGTAACTCGAGCCACCCATCGTGCTATGTTCCGGAAGGTTCTTCATCTCAAAATTATCCAAGGAATGCTTGGAACCAGCCCGTCTTCCGGTCCTATGATTTCATATCCCGATTAGACCTTGCCTATGGTTAGTAGCCCAGTCTGACAGCTTCCCATCGCTGCCCACAGATCTAGGAGGCTGCACAAGGTCTTAATGTCAGATCATCTCACAATGGGGATGCTGGCCAAGTCACCAGAGAGGACATCTAAGGC
This sequence comes from Mormyrus iriodes, assembly GCA_011763525.2. Classification (NCBI taxonomy): domain Eukaryota; kingdom Metazoa; phylum Chordata; class Actinopteri; order Osteoglossiformes; family Mormyridae; genus Mormyrus; species Mormyrus iriodes. Next base: position 30,595,104 of record JAAGVU020000001.1, read on the forward strand.
CTCACTCTTCTATGGCTCTTCCACTTTAACTCTTCAGGATGATTCCTATCTCTTGGATCTTATTGCCAACATAATCTTAACAGACTGTGCAGAATGCAATGCAGTTTTCATATAAGTACGTTTGGTTTGACAACAAGTATGGGTATATTCAAAAGATGAGTAAGACTCTGTTCCAAGGCCTTGTCTGCCTACATTACAAGTCAGTTAGAACTCCAACTGCAAGACAGGTATCATGCTTTATTTCTTGATAATACATAATATATGTCACATCCTGCACACCTGACCCTCCTGTCTGCTCCCTAATGTGACCCTGATGAGCCACACCTGGTACTTGTTACCCCTCGTTAGCCCTTGTATTTAAGTACCCGTTTGTCTCATCATTGACATAAAATTTTCCTGTTGCCTGTGCCCATATTGGTTGCCAGTCCTCCTGTTTGTCATCCCTCGCAGTCCTGCTTGTTTCCAGTCGCTGTTCATTTAGTCCAATGTTTCGCCACGATGCCTGCCCTCAAGTCCTTCATTCCTCAAGTCATGACAGAATGACTGCACCCCGCAAATTGCCTAGTGGCTATCCCTAGGAACCCCTTACATTGAACATCTCTGCCTGCCCTATTTCCCCTGCACCCAGCCTCCTTTCCCAGCCTGAGCCTTTAGTTTGTTCTCCTTAATGATTCGTGGACAATCCACTGATACACTTGATGAGTGACAGAAATCTGGAGGAGTCCAATGATCCTGACAAACTAGCTTGAGCCGCCTGCTGTGCAGTTTGCCCTGTCAGTGCCAACTCCATATGGATTAGGGCTCTGGGAAAGAAGACCAGAGGAAGCCCTGCCCAAGGTGACTCTGCCTGGAACTCCTAGTTCTCCAGGGCCTAAGTTGATCCCTTGGGAGCCACACTGCCTGCAAGCAGAGACCTTCTCCCTCCTGGATGCCCACCTGGAATGGAGGCAAAATACCGCTGTGTGGAATGTGCCTGAGGCCAGAGCACTCCATGCAGGTGGTGAGATACTGGCATGAATCCCTGGGAGGCAGAGAAGGTCTGGCACTGTATGGGGGAGATGCAGAAGCTCATCAAGCAAGAGGCTGCTCTGCCCGCCGGCTCTCCTCAGCTCATCTCAGCTCCCTGCTCTGGCTAAAGAAGGAGGAAGCAGAAGGAGTTGACCATGCCCACTTCTTCCTTCTCATCAGACCCCATGCAGCCTGAGACTCCCGGTCCACCAAAGCCCACTGTGGTGCCACCGCATGCCACTCTCTTGAGCCTGCTGCAGAGCCACCTCATGTCGCTTCTTCAGAGCCCACTGTGGAGCCGCCACATACTGTTTCTCCAGCGCTCACTACCTCTCTGCAGCATGAAGTCACTTAGCCTCCTGTCTCTCTGCAACGTTAAGCCACTCAGCCTGCTGCTGTCTCTCCTCAGCTCTGTCCATCGGTTCCCCACAGCTCTCCTCAGCATTGAGGAAGCTGGCTGTGCCCATAGCTGCCCTCTTGTCTGATGCTGTGCCTCCACAGTCCTCCCTAGGGGAGGTCACCACTCATCTTGAACCTCTAGGTTCCAGCCCAGAAAGGGCCTCCACTTGTGTCATCTCTGGGACCCTATCCAGGGGGCATCCTTACCTCTGCAGCACCTCCAGAGCCCGTCCTCACCTCTGAGTCCATCATAACCTCTGCAGCGCCTCCAGAGCCTGGCTTGGGAGGAGCCTTGCAGTCTGAGCCCCAGGCTCCTGGCCTAGGGAGGGCCACTATTCCCGCACTTTGGGCTGCCGTTCCAGGAGGAGCCACATTGTCTGCACCTGGTCCCATAGCAGCTGTGCTGCCCAAATCTGACTCAGGAGATAGCTTGAACACAGACGGAACGGTAAGTGAGACCACTCCTGCAGTTGGGACACTGGTCTGAGCTGCTTGTCCTCCTTTGTTTCACCTGCACCCTGCTTGCCTCTAGATGCCCCAGCTGCGCCCTGCTCGCCTTCAGGTATCCCTGCTTCACCCTGCTCACCTCCAGGTGTTCTGACTTCACTTGCCTTATCTTCTGATGTCCTGCCAGCACCTGTCATCTCCTGCTGTTGCCTCGGCAGCCTCCTGGCTTGACACCAGTGGTCTCCTCATCCCCTGCCGGTAGCTGCCAGGCCGACATCTGACTCCTCAGTCGCCACCCGTAACATGCCCGATTCTGGTTGACATCAGACCAGATTGGAGTGATGCAGAGGATGGCTTTCCAGAGGACTTGGAGTAGGACCCCCTGGACCTTGTTCCGAGCCCCGTTCTAAGGCCTCTTTGCCTCAGTCCACGGCTTATGCCGACCTAGTCTTAAGTCCCAGGGCAGCCACTAATGTACGCTTCGGCCCAAGAAAGGGGCTGACTGAGCTGGAGAGGGAGACAGGGGGCATACCATCCGTTCCAGCCTCCCAGATTTCTGTTCACCCAACACTGCCCACCCAGGCGACTCTCCTACTGAAGCCCAGAGGGAAGAACCCTTGACACCCTCCTGCTCCTGCCCTGCAGTCCCCTTGCCATCAGCCTACTCCGCCTTGCTGGTGAACGGACCCAGGAGGGTCCCCATCCCAGGGTCGTTGCCCAGCTCCCCAGGGTTCCAGAAGATTCCCCATACACCTTCCGTCTCTGTTCATCATGCCTCAGTCCCTGTCCCAGTGCCCTGGCCTGTGTCCCTTATTACTTCCTCCGGCATTTCCGTCTCTATTGCTGTTGTTCCCCTATATGTCTGCCCTGTTCTGGTGTAGTGTTCTGTTCATCTGTCTCTTCTGCTCCCTAGTCCTCATTGATGTTTAATGTTCGTCCTTCCAGTCCCTGGTGTGATCCTAGTGCCTGGTTTCCTCCTGTTTGATCTGTTTCATCGATGTGGTTCTGTTTGGTGTCGTTCGCTCCTGCCGTCCTCATGGTAACTGGTCTGGTCCATACTTGTTCTATGTCCATGGTTGTGCTGTGCTTCTTGTCTTGTCCAGTGATTCTGCCCCTCAGGTCTTGTGTGCTGTCTACCCAGTGTACCCTGTTTGTCCAATAGTACTCTGTCCATCCTATTGTCCCTTCTGTCCCCAGCCCACCCTGGTGTCTGGTCCCCCTGGTCCCCTGCCCTGTTTGTCCTTAGTGCCTGGGGGGGGGGGGTTACTGTCCCATCCTGCACACCTGACCCTCCTGTCTCCTTTCTAATGTGGCTCTGATAAGTCATGCCTGGTGCTTGTTACCCCTCATTAGTCTTTGTATTTAAGTACCTGTTTGTCTTGTCAGCCCCAGTCCGGTCATTGACGTCAGACCTTCCTGCTGCCTGTGCCCTTTCTGGTTGCCAGTCCTCCCATTTGTAATCCCTCGCGGTCCTGTTTGTTTTCAGTCGCTGTTCATTTAGTTCAATAAACCCCCTTTTGTTTCCACAACACCTGCCCCTGAGTTCTTCATTCCTCAAGACATGACAGTATAGTACAGAAATCCCCTAAAGAATGATTAGATCAGTGTACAACATACCATACAGGAGACCAGATCAATATGAATGAAAATCAGTTATTAAAAAAACTATGGCTATTACTAATTATGATTATGTGAGAGGTTATTACAGGTAGATTAAAATAGCCAGAATGAATGAATACCAGTAATAGCATTTTTTTTTTTTTTACTGGAAGCACTACCATACACATAGAAACTGAACCCCACACTATTTCATCTTGAGAGCTGCTGAGACATTTCATCCAGTAATATATTGACATAAATCAAAGCCACATCCCAAAGTACCCCCGTTGTGTAGCCATGGGTTGCTTCACAGATCACAGGGGCACACAGATGAAAACAGGACAGGAACCGCATCTCGGTCACCAGACGAGACATGATGCCAGGGTTCATTAGTATGGTGCTCCAGCAGAATATTAAGCACAGCCTGGCACGGCAACGTGCCTCCACAGACGCGAAGGCATGCCCAGTGTCCCCAGAAAAAGGCCTCTGTTTGCTCTATGAAAATGCTAGCAATGATGAGTAACGAATGCTAATAATAATAATAAAACTCTATCACCATGTACAATGTCCTGTGTTTGTTGGGCTCATCAGTGGTCAGCTGTGTTGCCATGGTAATATTTTATCGAGCTTTGTTTTTCCATTCTGTGACAAGGGGGTGTGACCGCGCCAGAAAAGTTCTTCTTGAGAGCTAGCATTAGCCAGGGCAAACCCAGCATGTGGCAAACATTCAAGGAACAGTGGAATGTTATTCCGATGTGCATCACACAAGAGGATTTAACAAGTTAGCAAACTGACCGGCAAAACCTTATGACCTATGGACCTCATGTAGATGCCACCAGTTTACGCATCACCCAAAAATACCCTCCTCTCAAGTGACACAGGAATTCAGTCACTGACTGTGACACCACAACATTCGTCGTCCTGGATGAATTCTCCTTGTGCTAAATTAGAAGTTTGTAATCCATCCAACCAAGATCCATAGCATCCAACTATTTTTGGTTCCTGGAAGATAACAACATCCTCTGCAAAAAAAAAACAGAAATTTCACCACAGAAAGACACCAAGGCAGAAATAGCCCAGAGTCGAGCGCCACTCACGGTGGAGGGACACGAGATTTATGATGCGGTTTGTTCTGATGAAAGCTGACGAGATATATGCCGCTGGATAGGCTGTGCTTTGATTTAAAGTCCGCCCGCTGAGTGTAAATGGCATTTCTGCCGTTTGCCTTGGCACACAAAGCAAGCTGATGCTGTTGAAAAAGAGAGTGGGAATTAGCAGGGTTTTAATGAGCCCTCTCAATATACAAGGCAGATTTATGTCCCGCACAACACATACTTTAAACCTTTTGCATCTTTGATTTCTGGGGTTTCCTAATACTTTTGAAAGATCTGTATGAGATGTTTTATAACACAAGCTTTGTACTGTTTGTTTCAATAATTGGTGGATCAGAAGTGCTTCCACAGCTGTGAGGTCCATGCATAACTTCCTCCTGTCGGTGAGATTAAAAGGCTGTGGTGTTGCCATGGTTCTCGTGTCAGAGCTCCTACACGGGTGATGGAATGTCCCACCATGGCTGCCTGTCACACAGGCCTACAAAGAGGGGGTATAAATCATCCATTTCCATCTTAGCCCTGAACAGCTACTCACAGAACAAACCTGGATATTCAAAGCCAGCTTGGCTAGCACATCTTACCCACGATGCCCAGGGGCCTGATCCCCTGTGTAGATTAAACAGACGTCTGTAGATGGGAACAACAGCTGCTTGATTTCCTGGCTCTGGCCAGCAGCAAGAAAATCCAGCATGGAGATGCAAGTTTGAATCCAGCATAGAGTACGCATGACCTCGGTGTTTGCATGGGTTGAGCAGAAGTTGTGTTGAAAGGAGTGCCATAGCTTCATCTGGTGTCTGGTGTCCCTGACTGAATGTATCCCTTCTAATTTTGGCTTGTAAGATTGAAAGGTTTAGGGTCTCACACTCAACATACTTAACTATGCGTGACAGCCTTATTAATTTGGAGGATTCAATAATGATAGTTCTGTAGCAGATCATTCTACAACGTCACAAAACACTGTAGCCGTCTTTAGAAAATGGCAAATAAATGGCTGTAGGCATCAGGAAGGAAGTGCAATGACAGTCAAAACTCTGTCAGGTTCATTCTTTTTCATAGGAAGGATGGGTAATGGTCAAGTAGAGTAAATCCTGATGAGCGGATTGGGGATTATGTGCATGTCACCCGATTGCTGTAGGCTGTAGGCAATCATGTAGGCTGTTTTGCTAGCAATGAATGTTCCTCAATATCAGTAGTATGAAATTTAGGCCAGACCCTTTGATGCCAACCTTCAGAAATTTGATATCAAGAATATGAAACTAGAGACTAAGCTTTTGAAATTTGATATCAGATGATAAAAATCCAGCTGTTACAACTATATATCAACTTATTGTATTAGTACAGAAACCAGCACACAGCTATCTTCCTGTTATCTAGTGTATCTGGAAACATTGATTATTTTTCATTGATACAATTCATATGGATTTTAAATGACTATCAGTATGACATTGTATACGTGGAGTATGACGATTTTGTTCCTGTCAAACTGGTGCTCTTACAAAGAGTTGCAGTTGTTGCAAAAACATATTGAAAACCACTTTTACTGGCTGGCCAACTATTTAATAGCAGTTATCTGGATCAATGTCCTCTAGCGATAGTCAGCCAAATAGTATAAGCGGTATTTTGTTTGATCTTGCATACTGTATCGATTTATAAATAGCTTATGATCTTTGTGAAATATCAATAATTGATAGCATGTCCTAATATTTTTGTTTTCTACGTAAGCCGGTTACTTTAAATCTATATCTGTTATATGGATCTATTCATAAACATGGAGCAGAAACCACGTTATTGATTGTTGTTATTATGATTTGTCAGTTCTTGGTATCTATACAGATGGCATTCCTTCAGAACGCTGTCTTCTGTCTTGGTCTTCTGTCTTCCAGATGGCACATTCATTACTGTGATGTTTTACTGACTACACATGGTTCACACAAAGTGTGTTTAAGAACCAGCATTAGCACTGCAGCCGTTTCTGATAGCATACTGCCATTCTATTGACTGAGTAGACGTAACAAGACGTCAAGAACGCCGTCAACAAGACGAGCAACAGAAGCCTGGATTGCACAAACTCATGCTGAATGCCCCCTTGAAGTACACACTTAGACTGAATTCTTCAGGTCTTAGTGTAGGGTTCCCTAGGCATACACTCACCTAAAGGATTATTAGGAACACCATACTAATACGGTGTTTGACCCCCTTTCGCCTTCAGAACTGCC
>JAAGVU020000001.1:30608725-30625874 GCA_011763525.2 Mormyrus iriodes
ACATTCTCAGCTGATTTCGGTCGGTGAAATCAACAGGGCAAACCAACTGAGGCAGCATGTACCAGAAATAAAAAGACGCATGGTCCGCAGAAATCCGCGAGCCAGCGAAAAATCCGCGATATATATTTAGATATGCTTACATATAAAATCCACGATACAGTGAAGTCGCAAATGTCGAAGCGCGATATAGCGAGGGATCACTGTACTTAATACAATTCAAAAATAAAATACAGTACTTAGCTGTCCCTGTTCCTTCCTCTCATCCCTGTCTCACACGACACTGTTTGTCCCTTGCCTGGACTGCGTATTACACTTGACTTCTTGCTTCAGCAGCGCCTCCTACAGGCAGGACAAGGACAGGCAGACTGTAAGGTTCAGACAAGTGGACGGTAGAAGTCTACTTTAGTAATAACTGGAACTGATAAATAACTGGTTTTATCCGGGAGGGGATGTTCTGTTGTAACCTAGAGTTAAATAACCATTCTAAACTGCTCTGTTAAAATACAGCTAACATGCTAATTTTATTGATACTAATAGGTAAAATTGTAATAAAATGTCTTTGGATAAAAATGTCTATTAAGTATAAAAATAATAACATTTATACTACTAATAATAACATCCGCAGTCAATTATTCCATGTTGTGAAAGAATTGAGATTACGAAATTAATTGACATTTGAAAGGCAAAGAAGACCATAGAGAGCAATATAGGTTAAAATGCGAATAAAACAGTCCATTGATACACGTAATATCAGCTCAGCCAGGTTGTCCTGGTAACAAAGACTGACCTGATTCCCACCACGAGGCAGAAGAAACACCAGAGCAGACCGACCGTGTAACAGACAGAGGTGGAGAGAGGCTCATCTGAGGCAGGCAAGGAGGACCTACCAGCATCTCAAAGAGTTTAATAAGGAATGCATGTCAGGATAATACAGGAAGCATATTTGTCACTAAGCTCAGACTGGGAATTAATAGGTAACAGCAAGATAATAAAAGCCTGAAAATCATAACCAATAATGCTACGGTGTTCTTTTTGTGGAAATCATTTATTCCATGTTTTTCTCATTCAAGTTACACTATATGACCAAGAGTGTGAAAAACAGTTTGTGCATTATCTTATTCTGAAAACAAGGGTATTATTATGAATTTGGTTGTATAGGTGCTGTAATAGCTCCAATAAGATCAATGCTGGAACACTGCTGGTGGGATTTGCTGTCATTCATGTTGGGTATTGATGTTGGGTGATCAGCTCTCTTTCTGTGAGTTTGTGCAGCGACCACTTCACAACTCTTTCTCCCAGATATTTTGACTCTAGATTCGGAAGCTCTAGAAGGGCAGCGGTTTGGCAGACTGACCTGTTAGAGACAGTATTCTAAATAGTGTTGTATATAGGGTTTGACGTTATCTATGGTTCAGAATTTATTGGTATAGTTCAGAATTTTTCCCAAAGTTGTTCTTTTCTGAGAAGGTTCTACCACTCATTTTACATCTCATTGTCAGACACAAATTAGAGACAAAATTCAGGGTTGTTTGTGGGGAGGCCTCACACCTCCAGGATTAAGGGTTTGACTCTTGACCCTACCCTGTGTGTAGAGTTTGCATGTTTTCCTCACATTGTGCGGGTTGCCTCTAGCGGTGCAAAATCTGTGGGGAAGAAGACGAGAGATAGATGTGGCAAAAAACAGGCTGATCTTGCACAGTTGTACGCAGAGGTTGAGGGAGCTGACTGAGCCACTCGGGTGACATCAAGGCACAGCAGGAATCTGTGTGGACCTGAAAGAATGGCAGGGGTACCTCTTTCAGATCAGAGCTGCGTTGTGTAGGATGCTTCCTATGAACGGCCAACTGCATGACACAGCAGTCAATTCATCAAAAGTGAAGGTCCGCCTCCAAAGAAGAAAGACCAGCACGTCAGCTGAAGGAAAGATTGGGGGGAAAAAAGATGTCAAACAAACACTTCATCGACTGACAAAACAGTGCAGATTTCGTGCAGGTATAACACTTATCTCCTTATTTTTTTTTAGATTTTTGGATAAGCGACTAGAAGGTGGATGGAGGGATGGATGGATGGATAGATGGATATAGTATAGAATGGGCTCTAGCACCCCTGCATGACCCTGACCGAGATAAGAGGTTAGAAGATGGATGGACGGATAATGCAGAATGTTTTTCAGGGGTGGGCACCCCCAGGGATGAGGGCTCAAAGCCCATCCCACTTTGTTTGTGTCTGTGGTGGCTGGTAAAGGCTCCAGGCTCACTGAGACACCAAAATGGATAAGGAGCTGGAAGCCGGATCGATATTTGGATATTTTATCGGATTTTATATCATTTACTTTATTACCTAATGTTCCCAGATCTCTCTTCCCATCCTCCGACTGGACCCTTTGGGTCTCACAGAAAGCCATCTTCTTATTACCAAATTTTATAACACTGCATGAGCAGCTGAAAAGTACAGTTTCGATGCTCTGGAAAACCGTTGTTCCTTCGCTGCTGAGCCTCAGTGGGTGTGTTCGGCTACTGGGCCAGCCCTCCTCCTCTCTTGGTGGGCGAGCGGCATAAACATATGTGCAGACAGCTCATGTGGGTTTTAAAATAACAACGTGGACGTAAATTGCACACAGATGGCGCTCAGGCTCTCGGATGCTCCCGCGTGCCTCGGAAAACCAAGCAGAATTCTGAGAATACACCGGCTGGCATTCATGCTTGGGGTGCGCATTCGAGGCATGACTGCCAGTTTGTATTTATCTTTTTAACTTTTTAACTCTATACTGAATAAAACTTATTTTGTTTTTCAGGATATTCTATTTGTGTACTGTGTACTTTTAAAATGTGTTTACTTACCACGTTTACTTGTTTGCACAATGTGTACTGTTTTTGCTCTTTGTTTAATTGGCAATATATGTAAGTTTCTCTGTGTACTACATTCTCTCTGCTATAGGCACCCGAATTTCCCCCTGGGATCACTTAACTTTGCTGTTGAACCATTAGTTCAACATAAGCTGTACAAACTAAAAGCCCAGTATTATGAGGATGGTTTCACTTTGAGGCTAACAGGTTTTAAACTGGGGAGCTGTTGTTTCCATTAGGTTCTCCAGCACAGACACCTTCTTGTTCCCAGTAACAACATTTCCTGTTTTTAATCCCCATATTGAACCACCTCTTTACATTTTTTCCCCAGTGCTGACTCTTGAAGTGTTTGGCATTCTTCATTACTGTGATAAAATACATCAATCTGTCAAAACCAGACCTTGTTTGCGATTTGTTTGATAGATTCTTAAACTCATCTCCTTTTTATCCCCAGAAAGCCTACAGGAAAAGCAAGATCTATAACACATTTAATGGCAAATTATACCCCAACAAGAAGCGTGAACTATGACGCTTATGTTAAATCACTCATCTTTCAATAGAATGCTCTTTATAAACTCACATCCCCCACAGGTGACTTTAGGTGATGCGCCAAGACATTGGAGACTTATTTCTGAAGGCAGTTCTTTTGTGATCACCGTGGAAACAAGCCGTCAGCAGGACCGCTGGGATTCAGACAGGCAGGGTGGAGGGGGGCATCATCCCTCACGGCTGCTCTTGCAAGCCAGAGAACGTACCAGAAAACATAAAAACGGCCTCACCTTTCATATCAAGCCAGTCCCAGGATAAGACGGAGGCGAAACGCTCCCTGGATGAGAAGCTGGGCTTATTAATGTGTCCTGTTCAGTTTCTGCCTGAGGACCGATGATGAGAGGATGGGAGGCCGCAGCAAGGAAGGTGTGGGCATGTGACGCTGCCCCCTAATAGCAAGAACTGGCTGTCTATTCAGAATGAGTTCTGACATGCATACCCACATGTACACACTCACAAAGGAGGCCTGAATCACTCTCCTCATGAATCCCTGACATTCATATTATTACTATTATTCACACTTATTTTTCCTATCCAAAGCAGTTACTGGGCATTTTACTGGAAATTACATGGGTTCAGTGTAATTTTCTTTTTCTGGGATTTAAACGGAAAACCTTAAACGATATGCTACCTGCTGTCATATCAGGACCACTGCTATGTAGAGAAAGAACAGCAGGTGGCAGATTGGTTAAAGTGCTTGAATTTTAAAATTACTGTATAAAGGGACAGTTTTAGAAGAGTAAATATTTTGACAAACTAGCAGCCATAAAGGATTAAAATTATTCACCACTCTGGATATTGCAAGGAAGGAAGGTGTGGGCAACCTCTGCAGATAAATTCATGATCATATCTGATAAGTGCTTTGCATGAAACCTTGTTTCACTGTATCATTCTTTGTTATACCATTCTATACTAAGCAGAGTTTTCACCCAAGATCAAGTACATACATTGCTTATATATACTGACTCTCCTCTAGAAAAATTCTAAATATTCATTTCTATTCAGTAAGAACTGCATCAGAACTAAATGATGCAATAACACAATGCATTCTGGGTAATAATATAAGTTTAACTGCAGAAATAACAGACCTATCCTCATGGGCAATTTGTATGCGAATTCAATCAAGTAACAGTGTGTTAGAAGCTTGCCCCTTCGACTCGACCCAGCGAAAAGTAATGTATAACCTCAGGGAAAAACGAAGTTCGTTTATAGATTGACCCTCATAGAAATTGTAGAAATATAAAATTTATAGCCATAACACCAGACTAATGCTAATAAAGCTAGGCTAATACTAAAGGTTTTTTCCATGATTTATTATTATTCAAAAAATATAGGAAAAATTATTAAACAAGATTTGAAAAAATGTCTTTGAAGTCATTTTAAAGTCTTTAAAACTGGAATCCCAGAAAACTATGAGATTCACATCAAAATTATATCTGTTTCATAAATAACTCCGTAATTAAGCATCTTGTTTATGCCTTTGTTTAGAAGCTGCTATAGACTACTTTCCTAATTGAACCTGTCCAAACACTAACTGCAGATGCCCTGAAAATGCACGCTGAGGTGAGAAGTACGGAAGCCCTGACAGGCGAAATAGACCAGCAAGTATGAAAATGCCAGAAATTACAAAAACACACCAGCAAATATGAAAGCACACTAGCAAATGCAAAAACACACCAGCAAATATGAAAACACGCCAATAGATATCAAAACAGGCCAACAAATACAAAAAAAAACTACAGCATTAGTGGCACTAAAAACGAAAAGGCTATGTACCTGTCAATCAGCCTCCCATTGGGTAGACATCGGCCCAATCCCAAATCGGTCCCTAGACACTGCACCTTACCACTCTGCCTTCGTTTGTGCGTTCCCGAGACCCGTCGCCATATTGAAGTGTGTCTCAAAGCAACAGGGACTAAGAGCTGAGTATGTGGGTCGCGCCCATGAAAACACCACATAACTAATCTTCTCGAAGCAGATAAACATTGGTTTTCTTAATAACTCGTATATTATTGAAGAAACGACGTTACCTAAGGAAAGCATTCCTCTTTCCTGTAAAGAATCCAGAAGAAGGCGGGGCGAGGGAGAGTCTGTCTCAAATTTTTCTTGTGAAAATTTCCTTCAGCTTAAGTGCACACGACGTATTGTGAGGGCAACTAAGCATGAGTGACTCTTAATGAAGGTGGAGACGCTTCATCTAAAATGATGCTTCTTGAACCATTTGCTGTATTTTATGTCCCCACTAGATGGTGCTCTTTGTTTGCTTTGGGGCATGCTTTGTGCCCTTTTTTGAACAGAAAGCACCACCAAGCGGGGTCAAAAATTACAGCAAATGAAGTGTCATTTTGGCCATCACTAGCTTGTACTGACACCATGGAAATCCCACTAAACAAATGAAATAGGCACTTTAATAAGTATGTCAAATGGCCTGCCCTGAAGTTGACAGGGTTTAGTTTTATCTTACACTATTTTGTCTTGCACTATTGCTAAAAGTTTGGGGGCAGCGTGTGGCTGTGGGCTAAGCCTCTATACTTCTGATCAGAAGGATGTGGGTTTGAGCCCAGACTCTGCACATCTGTGGCTCCTTGAGCAAGGCCTTTGCTGCCATAGGTGGTTGCCCTTCATGGCTAGCTTGCTTTCACATACAGAGAGCAAGTTGGGGGAGGTATAAAGAAAATTTCCTCATGAGGATCAATAAAATATGAATTATTATTTTTGTTTCCATTTTCTGTTTTCCCACTCTAGAATCTGATGCCATGGACCAGGAAAATGTTCATCCCCATCCAATACTTTCCCCATGTGCCAAATCCAGGGCAAGTGCAGCTGAGGGGCATCATGGTACCCAGAATAGTACTGTGCTGGATCAAGGTATGATGCTCCTTTTGAATCAAAATATCACTCACGTGGGGTACTCCCTGACTTATAAATAATTGTTTACATGTCTTTGCTGTTTCAGGGTCTGAGGATGTCATCTCCACTCCAGATGATCCTGAAACAGGGGTTGGATGCCAGACTGATCTGACTATGTATGATTTGTTAGTCATGGAATCATGCATCAGGTCTATGACATGTGAGCTAGACAGCTCAAGGGTGCCTGTCAAAGATGTGGAGGAAATCAGAACCCTTGTAAATCTCCATACCCATGTAGAAAGACTGATCAGGCTTGTCATAAAGAAATACTCAATCTTGCATGATACTTTACCTTTGGAAATGTTAAATATAAAAGAGGGAGACAAAAAAGGCTCAAGTAGACAAAATAGTGAGAACATGTCGTGTCTTAAATCTGTCAGAATCTGTTGTTCCATTTGAGTGAAAATTTTGTGGAACCTGAAAAATAAAGCAGCAAATACTGATAAACCGAATAATGACCACTTCATTGGTGGTGCTAGTTGGAGGTGTGTTTCATGTTGTGCTTTCAAGTACAGGTCAATGAGATACGTCTCTTCAATCACAATCACTTTATTTACAAGCAAGAACTCACAGAACTCTGAGAGAATGAATTTCACTGAAATAGTGAAATTCTTGTGCTACAGTTACAAGGGAGGGAACAGGTGCATCGGGGACAACAAGACAAAACAGTATGAACAGCAGTGCAATAATTGAGTGGAACAATAAATCCATCCCTTATCTGCTACTTATCTGAGGTCAGGTGGCAGAGGCAGCAGTCTAGGCAGGGATGCCTAGACTTCCCTCTCACCAGCCACCTCCTGCAGCTCCACCAGGGGCATACCAAAGTATTCCCAGGCCAGTCGAGAAATGTAATCTCTCCAGAGTGTTCTGGGTCCGCCCCAGGGGCCTCCACCCCATTGGATATGCCAGAAACACCTCTCCAGTGAGCCGTCCAGGAGGCATCTTAGATAGATGCCTCAACCACCTCAACTGACTCCTTTCAATGCGGAGGAGCAATGGCTCTGCTTTTAGCCCCTCATGAATGTCTGAGCTCCTTGCCCTATCTCTAAGGCTGAGCCTAGACCAGTCTGCGAAAGAAACTCATTACTGCTATTTGCATCTGCAATCTCATTCTTTCGGTCACTACCCAGAGCTCATGACCATAGGTGAAGGTAGGAACGTGGATCAACTGGTAAATTTTAGCTCAGTTCTCTCTTTACCTTAACAGAATGGTACAGTGTCTGCATTACTGCTGATGCTGCACCGATCCATCTGTCGATCTCCCACTCCCTTCTTCCCACACTCGTGAACAAGACCCCAAGTTACTTAAACCCCTCCACTTGAAGTAGCAACTCATTCCCCACCAGGAGAGGGTAATCCACCCTTTTCCAGTTGAGAACCATGGCCTAAGACTTCCACCTCACACTCAGCTGCAAACCACCACCCCAGTGCATGCTACAGGTCACAGCCCGACAAAACTAGCAAGACTACATTATCTGAAAAAAAGCAAAGACACGATCCCGAGGCCCCAGAACAGGACCTTCTCCACCCCTTGGCTGCACCTAGAAATTCGGTCCATAAAAGTTATGAACAGAATTGGTGACAAAGGGCAGCCCTCGTGTAGTCCAACACTCTCCTGGAACAAGTCTGATTTACAATAAATATATTCAGCAAGCAGAAGGTTGTGCAGGTTAGCCAAAGTGCAAAGACCATCCATAAAAGTCCAATCAAATATGTAAACAGTACCTTTCTTATCAGGGAATCAGGTTCTGGCAGGAGTAACAGAGGTTCTCTGGGAGGAGCTGACCTAGTGAGTAATTATAACAACACAACAGCAAATAAATAGATCTTGAAACAAATAAAATCTGCAATTTACCTATAAAAACACATTCACTTATGTGCAATCAGACAACGAAAACAGGTACAACACTGTAGCGTTAATATTACAGCCGAGAACAAAGTAATAACGTTACCATTACATGACAAAATTAAGATAATAGTAATATATAACAATAAATGATGAGTAAGCAAGAGATTTATACTCGCACTTACCCATGAATACACCAAAATATTTCGTCCATTTCAGAGTCACCCATGACATTTGAAAGACCATACATTTCACGATATCCTCAAAACTTACAGTGGGAGGCTCACAACCATCAAAGCCTTTTGCTTTCAATGTGTATGGTCACATCTAATAACATCCGTTTTCTCTTTGCATCTTTCGCTTGCATCTGGCAGTAGCTGATTCACATGCACTGTACTCCATTACTAAGACAAACTAAGACACCAAGATGGCGACTCCAGGGACCAAAAGATGTACCTTTGGATTAACTAGTTACAACTGTCAGCAGACTGACAGGCTCCTTGTCCAATAAGTAACAAGCACATGATGATCAGTAGGTACATAACCTTTCTGTTTTCAATGTCGCTAATGCTGTAGTGTTTTCATATTTGCTGGTGTGTTTTCGTATTTGCTGGCTTGCGTTGCCCTTCAGGACTTCCACAGACAAGGCGTCGCCCTCCTCTAATTAAAACGCCGACCGATGCCAAACTCGGACCCCGACATCACAGCATGTGTTGCTGGGGAAACAGCTGCCATCTCAGGTTGCCTACCTTCCGACCAGTCCAAAAATTACAAAAAGACACATTCAGCCTCTGTTAGCATGTGCAATGAATTCGAGCAATACTTATATAATACTCTAGGTCGTCTTCGGTAGAAATGGAAAGCGGTCATACATATCTCATGCACTGATAATAATACGAAATGGATTGCATATTTTATTAAACACAACCTTGAATAAATGGATGCAGTAACACCCCAAATGGAACAGTATAATACACTTCAGGGGGAGACAAATGAATAGGGCTACATGGGCATAAATGATGAAAATTCATAAACGCCGCATCACATGACTCCAGGTGTTAGTCATCTGATTTTGGTTTCAGGGACAATATCAGAGGTACGGGCTGAGAAGAGAGATAAAAAAATTTTCCTATGTAAAAGTGTCATTATGATTTATGACAGACAAGCTGTTTCCAGTACCCTGTATTATTATGGCAGGCTTCTTGTGGAGATCTTCTCTTGGGCACCGAGCAGGACCACAAGAGCTATCTCCCTACACCTAAAGCCATCACTCCACCATAATGCATATTCATTTACAGGGCTCTCACTGAGAAGCAGCCACACTGGCTCACCACTTAACTATAAACACAGCCATATTGAATATTATGTTAATGCAGCCTACAGTAGGTCTAAACACAGTGTCTATAGGTTTAACTTTAAAAGTGAGCAGTGGCTATATTGCTTTTGTGTTTCATCCATCTTCTAGAGCCAGTGTAGGGTCACTGGAAACACAGGGAAAAAACACACAACAGGATGTCTTTCCATTGAGGAATGGAGCCAGAGAACCAAGTAAACACACGGCCAAGGGCGGGAACCCAACACCACAACTTCCAACCACTAAGCCAGTCACTACAGGTTTCGGTCTCTCTCCGATTCGGTACTGTATTCTTTGAGGAGTCTATAAAAATTGTAACCTATAAAGATATCACAGAACAAAAGGACATTCATGTTAAAAAGTTGAACCAACAAACCCCCGATCTGGCAACTTGTCAGTTTCTGAGTGGTGACTGACAGTTTGTTAATAAGGAAAGGGGCGCACATTTGATAGCATCGGGGTTCTGTTCCAAATGACCTCCGTCTTGACGACGCAGCAGGACGCGATGCTGTCTGAGTCCTTATTAAATATTGATGCCGTATGATTGAACTTGACATTGACTGAAAGGTGCCCATCTGTACTTAAATGCAGTTCTCTAGGAAGGAAAGGGCTGACCAATTGCCTGCATGTTTGTAACTTCACTTGGGCAGCAGGTGATGGGGTAGTCAACAACTGGATCTTTCAACAAGGGCTTGCAGGTTCAATTCACATAGATTGATTTCTGCACCCAGGCAGTGCACTGGAGAAAGACCTTGAAACCACTGTGAAGCTCATAAATATTATGGAATTAGCCTGTGATTCTATTTGGTGATTAGAAAGAAATAAAAACAATGTAGTCCATAAGTACACATGTCAGGTACTGAATGATTCAACCAGTCAAGATAAAAACATGAATTAGGTTTATAGTCGTTAGGTGAGTCTAAGCTCTCTCGAAGGTGCCTTTATTTAACAACTACGGCTCTCCTTGCAGGACATTATAAATATAGAGAATGAGTCTCCACATTGGACCAGCAACTGGTTTAATGAGTGCAATTGTTACTGCTGGATTCATTTGCTTGGTTTTAATTGAATCAATTGTGTGGAAGAAATATAGCTTCCAAACTGACAGTAGTTCGGTTGACTGTGTGCTGTCAGTCACTGATGTATCCAATGGAAGACAAATAAGTAACCGATGAGAAGCTGGATAAACCGGCTAGCGATAGACAGCCCACGATTATCCCGCCCACGCTGGGTTTTGAAGTCCTATTATTCCATCACTATCATCTATTCTTATTATATTCTGTGCATATCTTTCTGGTGAAATGCAAGTGTTTTTTGCTTTTAAAAAGAAATACAGAATTCCAGTTTCTTTTTTCATTAGTAGAACAAAATCAAATCCATTTTTGTTCAAAGCCCGCCCACAGAGAGCCCACACGGAACGAAGGGCTGTCATATTTGGGCAGCTCTGTCCGACCGGGTGACCGGGATCCGAGAACTGCCTCTGCGCATAGTTTCCGACTCATTCTGACAGGTGCATCCCATCTCAGATGGAGCACACACACCACCCCAGATTAATCAGGGACATCATGATCAAGCCAAATGAGCATGCAGAGAAATCAGCCAGCGAGCCACAGCCCAGGGGTGACAGACACCCACCCATGCACAGTTTGTGGGCAGCTTTAGAGCTGAGCCTCCCCTCGCCTGGATGTCCTTATCCCTGAAATGGCATTTGTGCTGCCAAGTTTACTTCACAGAAAAAGCCCTGCTCCTTAGTTTAAAGCCTATCCAAATTAAATAAACACACAGACATACTCACAGGTGGCATTGTAGCTCATTGGACAGCACTGCTACCTCACACCTCCAAGGTAGGGGGTTCAGATTCTACGTCTGCTTTGCGTGTGTGTAGTTTGTTCGAAAGATTTCCAACTGCAGGCCAAAAACATGCAGTTAGGCTAATTAGTCTCTCTAAATTACCTGGAGTGGCCCCTGTCTTCTGCCCTCTGCTGCCTGGGATAGGCTCCAGGCCCTCCCACAACCCTGACCAAAACAAACAGTTAGGAGATGGATAAACATATGCATTTCAGGTGCTGTGACCAGTTATTTCTGGTTTGTTTCAAAGGGCCTTTTCATGCCTTATGGTTTAACAGCTCCTCCTTACTCCAAGAATTAAGGAAAGAGACTTCATTTAAGGGTAAAACAGTAATTCCCCTTCTTTCATTTGACCTTGAAACTTTTTTCCCCCCTCCATTCTGTCTGTAATTAGCACTGCTCCCACTCATTGGCTGTTTTGGGCCTGGTCGTAGGTCCCAAATATTTTGTGATGGATGTTCCAATGTTGTATATTATACACTATATGGTCAAAAGTATCGGGACGCACCTCTTAATCATTGAATTCAGGTGTTTCATTTAGACTCATTGCCACAGGTGTATAAACTCATGCACGTAGTCATGCAGTCAGGTTTACAAACATTGTGAAAAAACGGGTCGATCTGAAGAGCTCAATAAGCCAGTTTGCGAAATTCCGTCCCTGCTAGATATTCCACAGTCAACTATAAGTGGTATTATTGCAAAGTGGAAGCACTTAGGAACAATGAAGTGACAGACCACGTAGTGCATAAAAGTCGCCAACGCTCTGTTGACTCAATAACTGCAGAGTTCCAAACTTCCTCTGGCATTAACACCAGCACAAAAACTGTGTACTGGGAGCTTCATGGAATGGGCTTCAATGGCCAAGCAGCTGGATCCAAGCCTCACATCACCAAGCGCAATGCCAAGCGTCGGATGGAGTGGTATAAGGCATGCTGCCACTGGATTCTGGAGCCATGGAAACCTGTTCTGTAGAGTGACAAATTACGCTTCTCTGACTGGCGGTCTGATGGACGAGTCTAGGTTCGGTGGATGCCAGGAGAACGTTACCTGCCTGACTGCATGGCTGTTTTTCAGGTTTTGGGCTAGACCCCTTAGTTCCAGTGAAGGGAACTTTTAATGCTTTGGCATACCAAGACATTTTGTACAATTCTATGCTTTTAACTTTGTTGGAACAGTTTGGGGAACGCCCTTTTCTGTTCCAGCATGACTGTGCCCCAGTGCACAAAGCCAGGTCCGTAAAGACATGGTTGTGTGAGTTTGGTGTGGAAATACTTGACTGGCCTGCCAGAGCCCTGACCTCAGCCTCATCAAACAGCTTTGGGATGAACTACAATGGAGATTGCGAGCCAGGCTTTCACGTTCAACATCAGTGCCTGACCTCACAAATGCTTTTCTGGAGAAATGGGCAAAAATTCACACAGACACACTCCAAAATTTTATGGAAAGCCTTTCCAGAAGAGTGTCAGCTGTTATAGCTGCAAAGGGGGGGGCAACTCCATATTGATGCCTATGGATTTAGAAATGAATGTCATAAAAGATCCTGTAGGTGTAATGGCCAAGTGTCCCAATACTTTTCTCCATGTAGTGTATGTATACAAGAAACATATATTTATATTGCATGCATTGATCAGTAACAGTGAGCGAGATGAATATACACACAGAAAACATGACCTGGGATGTCAGCAGAACCTTGATTTCACTGTGATATTGATTCCTGGGTTTATTGCAATAAGCACTGACATTAACTGGGGGCAGAGGGTCTCGGGGGGGGTTGATTTTTAGTAAGCTGATCAGATAAATTGTGGTAAGAGGCAGGCACTTGACTTTCAAACTGATTGCTTGTAGCAGAGGTAAGAAGGGCCACCACAAGTTGACTTTGTATGGAGGGTGGGGCCTGTTTGGCCATGCAGAGCAGTCCATTTACCCCATTACTGCTCCACACTGAGCTAGCCATCACCACCACACCAAGCACTTGTCCCTCACCTCACCCGGATGTAGGGCTGCTCTCATGCACCATTGTAGATAGGCTGGCTGCGGTCCACTGCTTCTTGTCCTCCCACCCCCTTCATGTGATATGTGATGCGACCTGCCCCCCCCACCCCCCAAACGAGAGTAAACCAAATCTAGCCAGGAGGCGCTCTGCTGCAACGCTGACATCTGGTGGCCGACTATGATTAGTGCACAGCCACTGAACATCCAGATGTCCGAATGTCAGACATCCTCCCCCTTTTTCCACCCCCCAGTCCCTTAGCTTCCTGTCACATTCACGTCCAGGTCAACTAGCCGCATCTCGAGGTTGTGGAATGAGCCCCCGTATAAAAGGAGATCAAGTGGCTGCATTTGTTTAAAAAAGACATCAAAAGAAAGAGAGCAGCTTTCTTTCATTACACCAACACCTCCCCCAATATCTTCCATTTATAGTGCCTCGCCGGTGAAACCATGCACACAAAATAAACCAAACAAAAGGAAAGTCAGCCAGTCAATTTTTGGGGTGTAAGTGGGGGGGAGGGGTATTTTCTGGATCACGCAACAGTCTATCTCCCATTTCCTGCCCTGGCTGGCGTTCTCGGGAGACCCCTCCACAGTGTCACCAGATGCCAGTGAGCAGCCAGAGGGCCTCTTTTTGAAAGGAGGTGCCCTGATGCTCATCTCCTCTCCTGGCCTCGCTGGGTATTTTTAGTGCTCTTAAACAGTGCGCGGGACGGACCTTGCGGCGCTCTTTGTCCGTTCCCATGACGCACTATATATACCCCATCTTTGCCCGGGCTATGATTAGGAACGCCATTATTCCGGGCGGGAAGCAGTCACATCTTCCCAAATGCTTGCCGTTTCAGGGTGGAGATGCTCCACGCTGGTGGCCTGTTCCTGCTTTTCATCCTGCCCCAATCAGGAGAGTACACAGGTACTAGCGTCCTTTGTCGCACACCAGGCTGTTCGTCATTCTCAGTCTCTCATTAGAGTGGTTTGACGGGTCGTGTGAGACCTGTGAGTTTGAAAAGAAAAAAAAATTCTGCTCAGCAGTTCATTGACCGTAATCAACAGATACCAAAGATAAATTTGTTTGCTACCGGAGAGAGTCAATATGCTCCAAATATGTAGCAATAAAGAATCAAGCCCATAAAACCTTCCCAGCAGTTTTGAAGGAATCCTGTTCATGCTTCTGTTTGCTAAAAAGGGCCTGTTTAGTCACACCCGTGTGGAACCCAAATAGACAGGATGCTCATGAGAGATGAATGCATAAGTTTGATACAGATATTTGTAGCAACCATAAAGTCCAATATGCTACTGCCATGAAATGTAACATTTATGTACAGAGGTCCAATTTGTGTCACTCATTATTGTGAATTATTTTTTTCTTATAATACTAACTAAGAAACAGAGGAGGCCAATAGATTAGAAGCTTTTATCATTTACATTCTCCTCACTGTAGAACTTTTCCTACTGCCTGCAATAGACTGAGATTAGCATTCTTCCCCAAGATTTACACAATGGGAGTTTTTTGTAAAAGCTAACAGTCAAGAGTCTTTACCAAAACGTACTGTAGTGCTGAGGGAACAGCGGGGTCACAACCACTGCAAACAGAGGGAACTTCCGAAAAAGACATCTCTACTCATGCTTGTAAGAACTTTTCCTGGAGGTACAGACTCTGAGGTCGCTGGTGGATCATAAAGCTCATTGGAAAGCATTGGTTGGCTACACAGAATCAGCGAGGGATCATGGTTCTGCCCCAACAACCTCACATTACAGGAGAGCGGGATGTTGGATAAGGTGTGCAAAAACTACTGTGACAGCCTGAATTTTACTCTGGCCCCAGGACACCAAAAATTTCCTGTTTTCTCACCCTCTGTTTCTGTGCTTGTTGATCAGTCTGAGGTCCCGTATTTCATGAGTATCTAGTACTCAAAGACCCTGGAAATCATATACACTAGTGGCCAAAACTGTGGAAACACTTCCAATTTCTAGAGATCACAGAACTTTATTCAACTGTTGCTCAAGTTACTTATTTAATCATCCAACATATGATATTTGTAACACTCTAGTTTATAAACATTACCGTTAATATTAATGTAGTCATTTTTAAAATGTAGTGCCAAAAATGCTAGATGTTTCTACGATCTTGGCCACTAGTGTAGAACAAATGCATATGAATTTCAACTGTCCAGAGAATGGCATATAAACAATTACTGAATTAGGATCCATTTTTGCCACATATATCTTTGTCTGGTCTTTGTTGTCTCCTATAATGCTTATTATAATACTTCATTATTATATCTATATCATTGTATATGTCTTTGTGACTGACTGATATTGCCAGGATCCTTAAACTCCATTTATGCTAATGCACCATATACAATTCTGTTCTGTTTTTCTGCAGTTCTACTTTCTTTCCATTTCATCACATTCTCTGTACCTGGATATCGGTCCGTTTCTCCCCTTGCTGTTTCGGGCTTTGACATGTGGACAGTTTCATGTATTGGAAGCCATCCTTAGCATCTCAACGCTGTGTTCAAGTGAGGAGTTGAATAGTCGGGATACTTTGGTCATGCTAATAGGATTTTCCTAGACAGGAACAGAAGCACAGACAACTAGTAAACGTATTCCTTTATGAACAAAAATATTATAGGTTGAAATTCCACAGTAGATTCCGATGTTTGCAACAATGTGTGTAAACAGAATCACTTAAATAATCCAGTGCAAATAGTGAAAATTTAAGTATGTGCTAATTAAATCCATCCATCCATCCATCCAACCATTTTCTGTAACCGCTTATCCTATTCAGGGTTGCGGGGGGGTGGTGGTGGTGGTCCGGAGCTTATGCATGTTAAATTCATCTACTAAATAAGGGAAGATAATTAAAATGTTTTCGAAAGGTACAGAAGCCATGCTGATGCTATCCAAGACAAATTCAGCATCTTTCTCCTTTGTTTTCCCTTATTTTAGTGTTTGCATTTTATTTGTATGGGAGCAGAACATGCTCTCCTCTCCTACAAAAAAACCAAACTGCTGATCCGTAACCATGCCAACGGCCCATGTGGCCTACATCCTGTCATTCCAGGTATCCAGGAGACTGTGTCACAGATAAGTTCCTCTCTAATCTTGTTTTTATTTTTGTTCCATCATAGGATGGGAGGATACAGCTGTCTCTTATTGACCTGAAATAATAATAATAATATAAAGCACAGCTAATTTTTCTGCCAAAATCATCTGTCAGTGAGAAAATCCTAAACTGGGGAATACTTTTTAACTGTATTACAGTGACACAAAAGCTAAAAGGACTAATAAGTTTCTGTTGTGCCCAATTACGCAGTTTGGACAGTGATTTAAATGGAAATTAAAGACTCGGTCTAAAGGTCGCCCCCTGTTAGCATGTGTGAGACCAACAGTGACTTCCCGGCCAGCTCCGCAGCTACACGTGCATCTGAATGGTCTGACCCCCAAAGCAACCTCTGGTCATGTGACACGCCTGTCTGACATCAAAAAGAGTAGGCCAGGACCTGTACAAATAAATGCTAGTAAGTTATGTGCATCTTATCTAAGACATGGGTAGAGTTAAATAGATGTAAGTACATTATAATGCATGACATACATACCTGTATATTTACAACAGCAATAGTGTCTCACAGTGCAAAAAGTACAAGCAATTCAAACTAATTTAATTGCAAATAAAAGCTAGCCAAACACTCCATAGTACATCAGCAATACTCCTCCATCAACAAGCAATCTACACTCACCTAAAGGATTATTAGGAACACCATACTAATACGGTGTTTGACCCCCTTTCGCCTTCAGAACTGC
>JAAGVU020000001.1:30627191-30652816 GCA_011763525.2 Mormyrus iriodes
ACCAATATGAAAAAGAAAATAATAAAACACTGCATTGTGAGAACCAAGATTCACAAACATGTAATCAATGCCAGTGTCACTACGAAACAGGTAGATATACACTTTATTATTCAGAATGGCAAAAAAAACTCCAAGCCGGGCATAAAATCGATTTAAAAACATATCAGTGGAGAAATAAGTAGAATATGTTGCAAGCTTCAGCAGTAGAATAAGCAGTGGATGGCCTCCCCCTCCAGCTGTGTGTTTTCCGGCTTGCCCAGTGTCACCGACCCGGTGGTAAATTTTGTCATTTCATCAGCCCAGCGGTCCGATCCGCCTGATCATCACATTCACGTGAACACAAATGCTGTATCGGCGCCCTCGAGGGGAAGCGTGCGACCACAAGCGGCATGATGATTTTATAAAAGAGACGCTTTTTCAAATGTTTTTTTTTTGTGAAAATAGCTAGTGTGCCCCGAGATCCACAAGTGCTGAGTCGGCACTTAGCAGCAGCCGCTGCAGCATGTGCCGGTGGTTTTCGTACGCTGACGGAGCAGCCATAAAGTGCATAAAGGCATTTACCACCGGCAACGTAAAGGATAGCTGCTTTTATGTTACAATGAGGTTAAAAGAACGCTGGCTAAATCTGGATGTCTTAAAAAGTTTAACCTCGTTTTTATGCTTGTACACTAGGCCTACTTGATAACCCTACATTTGACTTATGCACACAAAACCTCCATTTAAATTATTTATATCAAGAGTTATGTTATTATACAAAAAATCTGTTTTTTTTTCATTTAGTTATGCAGTCTAATTAAAATTCAGCTTGTTGTGCATTACAATAATCAGGCAATTTCCTAAAATTTGCCCTAGAGAGGCCAGTGCCCACTATCAGGATGATAGACTGTTTACTTTCTTCATAAGTGAAGAAGCCCCACCTAATTACCAAAGGAGGGCTTGCACAGCAGTTTTAGCTCATCGCATACACATCTGCTTTAATGAAAAGACACCCTCTTTCCAGAATACGATAATGTCCTCTAAAATCCTGCAATGCACGGGTAAGACACTACGGGAGAGTCCTCGGTGTAGGACAAGCCTCGGATGCAGATATAATGTGTGCCCCGAGCTTGAGAGTGACGTGCCAGGCCTGTGGGAAAGCCCACGGGCGTGGAGGGAAGTGCGCATGTGCGCAAAGTTTGCTCTAAGTTTCCACACCTCCCTCAAACGCCCAACCAAGTATCTGGAGAAATGAATGATTTTGAGGTTTGTTACTGAGTGGCCCAGAGGTATGTGCTTGTTTTAGCGACTTATAGCCGTCCGACTGGTTTTTATTTTCAAACAGTCTATATTGCTTGAAAATCTTTTTTCAGTGGAAATGTAATAGAGACACGTGGGGTTTTGTTTGCTGGGTTGCGAGTGGGCTCAGGTAACTCCTCTGACGGTAATTAATGATACGCGTACGCTGACTGTTCGGCGCAGATTGCGACAATGTCTATACTGTCACAAATCGCGTGTTTATACAGATCGTCGGCGGCTGTTTTCTGTATTATTGAGTTGTTCTGCTATGAGCATTTTCTATGTGTGCGTCTTTCACATTCGTTTATTTCGCAGTTTATGACTCACATTTTTAATAAGTTTAATACGTTACTCGGAAAGCCATTGCGCAGCGTACATGGATTCCGAGGAGAAAATCCCAGGCGCCAGGGTTGTGTTCTTTTGGCCTAATTTGTTAAACGTTTCATTTAATGTTTTCGGTTTTGTTTGTTAACGACACGTCGTCGGTCCGCATAGCCCCATGCAGACGGCAGAAATTTCATTTAAAACCCACAAAGGAGCGTAAAAGGGAGAAAGCGAAACGTTTGTTGCTTTAAGTCACTTTGACATTTCCATATCAGTTCATGTAGAAGTCTGTCAAAGACGTACGTCCTGTGTAAAATATTGTATACTAGTAATATGCTGACTGTCTTATCAGCTGCGGGGAGGCCAGGGAAATTTGTGGCCCGCCTTTTTAAACAGTAATCATGGAAAATCCACGGGGATAAATGTTATACCCACTGGCTGTGCGAATTTCGTATATGCATCAGCTAAAGTCCTTAATACTATGAAGCTGCATGTTGTTATCAGTAAATGGTAAACGTTATAATGTATTTTTGATTATTCTGGGGGGGCTTGGAGGTTTGCTGTGCCGTCGGGGAAGAGGCGAGTCCCAGGGTGCTGGGGGTGGCGAGTGGAAAGGGAAAGCTTTACACCTCATCCATGATTTAGTTTTTTTTTTTGTTTTTTTTAGCAGCCGAAATGTCCTTTTCACCCCACCGTCTCGGGAAAGGAACAGAACAAAATGGCTGCCCCTGCCAGCCCATTCAACCTGCCCGTACATTTTCACGGCAATGTAAAATGATCCTGTTTATCAAAACTTCCGTCTGGCCCAAGGCAAACGCAGGAGTGTGTGGAATAACGCGGAGGTGCCTAATTCAGGCAGCAGATGTTTTTGCACATTAAATTCATAAAATTTTGATCCTACCAGGGAGGAGAGAAAACAATATTCAGGCATCATGTTATTTTTTACAAGGCGGCTTTTTATTTGGTGTAACTGAACTGTAACTGCCTTCTGTCTCTTCAGGAACGGCTGCCCGAAGTCGTCGACTGTTATATAATGTTATTCTCTATTTTAGTGGTGTCAACTATCAAGAAGGCAGCGTCTCACAGTTTTGTCTTCACTGACAAGAATGAACTTAGAGGTTGACCTGGAGCAGTTGGCAGAAATTGGTAAAGCGCCGACCTCCCCACCCCGTTTAGTTGTTATAGATTTTTTTCCACTGATGTAATTTCAAACAACCTATATTATTGTCCTGTTTTTGACGAAATTGTAGTAGAAAATGGATGCTAATATTTAAAATGGCTTGATCTTGGCCTGAAGCATGCAGTCAGTTGTGAGTAATCATGTCCACTGTGACTTCATTGTCCAGTTTTCATGCCAATGCAACAGAAAATGTCTGAGGCAACGAGATATGTTCCCACCTAGCTGCTGCGTCACACCCTAGCAGGGAGCCTGTTTTTCTATGCTGGAGCAGCTGCGATTTTATTTGGTTAAAATCCAGGCCAGCTTGGCTAGTATTTTAAGTTATGGTTAACTTTGTTTTATAAAGTACCTTTACTAGTTGCATACAGAAACACAATTAATAAATCCTCTGTTCGTAGGTAATTGTCTCTTCTTGTTATCAGTATCTATTTATATTGTGCCTGTAATGGCCTAGTTGTATTTATGTTATAATGAATGTAATTTCCCTCAGGATCAAATCACATTGTAGACAGCCAACTGCTGCAATGGCAGGATCATGGTCATTCTGACTGCATTTCTCTGGATGAAACATCGTACCATTTGGGACCACCCACAACATGAGCAGTGCTGCTTAGGCATTGCATGCTGGGATTTGTAGATAGATCTGGAATTCATGTTGTAACTGTCTGCTGAGTTATTAGTGTAGCCATATTTTTGACATTTGGTCACCCCTTTGCATCTCAAGACACATCTTTGCTGTAGAAGTAGTATTTCTCATGTGCACGCAAACCAGAAGGTTTCTCTTCTTTAGGTCATTTGGAGAATGGTCATTTTTGGCCTATAATCTGGTTTTGGTAAATTCGTCAGTTGATGGGGGTTTTTATTTTATTTTTCTTGTTCCAGACCACTTCCTGTTTGACTGTGTAAACAGAGTCTGGGTAAATACTGATAGTCATTTGATGAACTTTGTAACTTTGATTGTGGAAGAAGGACTGCTATGCATGTACAGATACATGCTTCCTGCATAGATAGGAATTAACCTAAATCTTTTAACAAGGATACTGTATGTTAAAGGCATAATTTTTAATATGCTTTTCACACTAAGAAAATGTGAGCTATGGCCAAGCCCAGATCTTTATATGCAGGGTAATTTCTAGAAAAGCCAATGTTTGTACTCCACCCCTTCCCAAATGACTGCTCCGTTTCAGATCTGGCTTGTGGTGCCAAAACTGAGCAACATATTAGACTTGGTGATATTTTATGCAAAGCAATTTATACATGACACCCTGCTTTGTGAAATTCGATCCCAATTAATGCTGTGGTAGTGAAGCTATTGTGTAACAGTCACAGGTCTTTGAAAAGTATGTAATGGCCACCAACTGTCGATTTGGTGCCTTGCAGAACTGCAGAAAGATGAGGCAGAACTGGAGCAGCCAGAAGGGTGTTCACTAGTGCCCCCTGGTGTCCCCAGCAGCCAGGACACATCCCACCCATACTACGACGTGGCCCGCCATGGCATCCTCCAAGTGACAGGTGGGTGCTGGGCAAGAAGGGTGGGGAATGTATGTAAAGTCCATTTTGGCTGGCAGAATTCAAACGGAGGCAAACTTTCATCCTAGTTGCAGCACGGTGTTCTGGTTTACGCTCCAACTGAACTCATGATAACTCTTTTGTTTTTATACCTTACTTGAATGCACCACATAAATGGCATTGAACTTCAATGCTTTTGTTCCAGGACTTGCAAAATCTAATTTCACTGTTTACTCTTACAGATAAGCTATGCATAACACATATAATTCTAGTCTCCTATTGGCTGAGACTCCTTACTGATTTTTATTTATTTAATATTTTTTTAAATAGCCCTCTTTATCAAGGGCATTATTTGGAAGAGTCTTTTCTATTCTTTACATTATACTACCGTAGGCATCTTCATTTAATACAGCTTTGCTTTAACAGACTTTAACATACTATGTTCTCTTTGCATTGTTTGCGGCATGTGATTCATTCAGCCAGTGGCACCTTGGAAAACAGCATGTCTGCTGACAGGGAAGTCGGATGATGCTAAGTAGACAGGTGTGGTCACGTGGTTGCTGCAGATAGGCAAGGACAGGCTGACTGACGCGTTCTCTACAGGGGACGACAACTACGGCAGGAAACTGATTATCTTCAGCTGTTGCTGCATGCCCCCCTCCCACCAGCTCAATCACCAGCGGCTGCTGGAGTAAGTACGGAGGTGCCTTCTCTCTTCCACATTAACAGAGCTGAGTAGCTGTGTATAAGCTAGCCTCAATCTCGTGTTTTAGCTTATTAAAATACTGTAGTAGTTACATCTTGGCTTGACATCAGAACATTTTTTTTAACCTGTTCCTTTGTGAGACAATTTACCAAGATGACTGATTGATATTTTATGCTGTAAATACAGAAATCTTCATTGTATTTGTCAGAGAGACTATTCCTTTGCATTGTACATAACCATGATAGTGTTTTAATTACCAGGGCTCAATCCTGGGCAGTTTTGTTTTGGCTACTCGTTTTATAGCTCTTATGGATTGTGATAAAGCTATTGGTCTTTCTTGTATTACTGTAAGAATATCTGGGACCTTGTGAAACCCGACGTTCTAGACATGAAAATCCAGAAGAATTTCCTGATTACTGTGCTCTTCCGTGAACCAGAATGAGGGCAATACACTTGTGGTTTGGAGTTAAGAGGCACAAACTGTTGTTCTCTCCCTCCTCTGTGCATTTCTCTGGGAGTCAGGAGCTTGGATTAATTTTCATGACCATTCCTCTTGCAGGTACCTGAAGTTCACCCTGGACCAGTATGTAGAGAGCGACTACACCATAGTCTATTTCCACTATGGCCTTCGCAGCACCAACAAGCCCTCGCTTCGCTGGCTGAGCAATGCTTACAAAGAGTTTGACCGAAAGTATGTCCTCTGAAACTCCCCTTCCTCATTCTTTGTCATGTGTGTCTCCAGTGGTCAAGGTTGAATAATTCTAGGTAGGGCTACACAAGTAATCTATGCAATCTCATTCTTGTATGCCACAGATTCTGCCTTGTTTGCATTAGTGGGGAGATCTGATCCGACCCAAGCGTTCCCTTTCTCCCTAAGCTATATCAGCAAATGACAGGACTGCGTTACACCGCATGACAGGAAGAGGGGACAGAAAAACAGGTGTTACAGTAAAGAAGTTTGTTTTTCATTGGAAATGCTGGCGCAAATTAATGGAATGATGTTCTGCGAAAAGATTGATTTATGCGCCAGATTTAATGGTGAATTATGAACTCGTTGGGGGCTGGTACATTTGAAACTTCTGTAAGTGGTGAATGATCTGACAAAATCCCCCGTCCTCCACTATGGAACATTGCTGATTGTCCAGTGCAGTCATCCCCATTATTTTCAGCTGTTGTCTTTAGCTCTGATGCTGGTAATGTTGAATATTAATTAAGTTTAAATATCAGCCAGGAATATCAGCCAAAATTGACACATGCCTATATCTTGATTTTCAATGAATATCAGTCAATACTGATATGATAACTGATACATTGTGCATCTCTCCTGCCTTAAATCACAGTTTATAGAGCTAGGGTTTAAATTATTGTAACCTTGGCTCAGCAGGGAGGAAAATGTGCTGCATCAGATTCTGCATGAAGATATGAGTTTGTGACTTTAGCTCAGACTTTTTTTTTTTTTTGAGGAAAACTGCATAGTTTTTTGCTCTCTGTCCCAAGGTCAGTATCATTAACAAATAATGAAACAAAATATCATTCAACAAAAATATAACAAAACTAAAAGCATGAGACAAAATCTAAACTAAAATTGAAACAAACTGTAAAATTAACAAAAATGAGCAGAAAATTTGGGGTTTCTATTTTTCACCTTTATGACGATAGTTTGCCATGCGGGGCAGGTATTGCCTCCCTCCTACCAATCAAAGGGCAGCTCTTAAGTGTACTTCATTGGTAGTGCTGACACCACCCCTGTTATGAGAGTGTGCACAGACAACCCCCTCCTCCCCACCGAAACACTGATACAATTGGCAGCAAAATCTACAAAAATCTATCTTTTTAAAACCTTAAGCTGAAATGAAAACTAAATCATGCAGCTCAGTAAAAATCCAAACTAAAATAAAAGGAAAGAAAAGGAAACAAAATTGGAAAAAAAAACCATTAAAAACAAATTTAAAAAAAGGAACGAAAATGACCTTGATTTGTTATCCTTTGTGGAGCTAAGATGTTCAGAGCTGGTGTTAGGGCCTGCGGCTGAGCAGAGCTTTTGGGTGGATATTCAGCATGAACCTTCTCGCATGAAATGTTCTGTTACCAGATACAAGAAAAACCTGAAAGCCCTGTATGTCGTTCATCCAACCAACTTCATCAGAATCTTATGGAATATATTCAAGCCTATTATCAGGTACTTCTCCAAATCTCTTACAATGATTCATAGCAGAGATTGAGAACTTGATGGCCTCTGGATCATGGCTTACACACAACTTTTTTTTTTTTCCCCCTTTTCCTAGTCACAAGTTTGGGAAGAAGCTGACATATGTCAATTATCTGGCGGAACTCGGGGACCATCTCAACTACGACCAGCTCATTATTCCCCCTGATGTTCTTCGGTATGTTATACTGATTTTGATGCTGACCCTCCTATAGGTAAAGCACCTCTTATCCTGTGAGACAGAGACGGGCAAAGCTGTCCTGTCCTATAGGCAAGATAAGTGATTGCCTAGGGTGCCGTCTCTTTAAGGGGTGCAAAAGAGCAAGCGTTCAGCACAATCTTTCCTAGGGAGCCAGGATCACACCTAGGGAGCTGGCCCTGGAGATGAATGGCTGTATTTAAACGAATCTTAGTAGTATGAAAATATGAAAATGGAAAATCGATTCTTACGATTTTGGGATAGGCTTTCTGTTTGGAGGAAGCTTATGATTCTTTAGCTGGTCTGTCATGTTCTTACCGTTTCACTGAGTGTGTTGATCTGAATTGTCTTACGGATTTTTTTTTTTCTTTATGTTTGTAGTATATTGCGTAGCTCTTTGTACAATGCTACTTACACTGCTACTGGTCGTTCATAGGAAGCTCAGCCTAGCTGCACTTATGCTAAGTTGGCTCCTTCACAGCTGTATGCGCCTCGCTTATATATTACTTCTGACAAAATCATTTTCTAAATAAAATTAAATGTCATTCAAATGTACTGTGAACATAAGGTAAGGATTCCCAATGTAATGTAATGGGACTTCTTCAGTCGATCTCCTGAAATGTGACTAGTGTAAGGTCTGATTGCATCACACAGGCATGACGAAAATCTGCGCGCGGCACAGAAGGGCGGGCCGCCACCCCCCGTGAAGGTTCCGCCCCCCCGACCACCTCTGCCCACCCAGCAATTCGGGGTGAGCCTGCAGTAGTAAGTGTCAGTCCCACACTCCCTCTTAAGTTCTGCTCTTGTCGGAATGAGCCACCCATTCTGAAATTGGGGGGGGAGTACTTCCTCACCCCCGGGTCCATGATGCTGCCTGTTTCTCCCCTTCAGCATCCGGGAAAAAAACCAAGACATGATCATACCATTGGTGATGACTCAGACCATTGCTTATATCAGAGAGAAAGGTAACATGTCTGTTATCATCTGCTTTGAAATTTTTTTAATTTTAATTTGTCCCGACGATCTGGTAGCATTGTTGCCACACAGTTGCAAGATTCGGCGTCTGAATACTGCCCCCGTTCTCTTTGTGGAGTTTGCACCTTCTCCCTGTGTTATGTGGTTCTCCTGCTGTCTACACATGTGGTTAATCTTATTAGCATCTCTAAATTGCCCATAGTGTGGGTGTGTGTGTGAGCCGTGATGAACTGGCATCCAATCCAGGATGTCCCCACATCTGTACTCTGCCCTGGGTAGACTCCAGGCTTCAGCGATATGACCATATTAACATTATCAACAACCTTTCTGCACAGCATAATTAATAATCAGTATCTTTGCCATTTAATTGCACATGTGTTTAATGGCATTAAAAATCAAGAAATATATGCTACATCTAGGCCTTGTGCACACATTAATTGGCTTAATTTCTATGGCAAAGATGACTAACCTAGTTGAGAAGACGACTCCTGCTGTTTATTTTTTTGTGTCAAGCCAAAAGATAAAAGGAGCCTGAAATTTCTTAAGTCACCGGTGTTTTCTACCAAAAGGATACAACGAAAGATCGCAACACTGCAAATCATTTAGCTGCTTTTGCAAAGATAAACAGGGCAACTTTACCAGGTTCAGCACCATGTTTGAAGTTGGCAGTCCACAAGTCAGATTCAGATAGTGAATCATAATCAGTGTGTTTGCAGAAAGCACCAGATACATACGTGGGAGTTTAAGAGGGAAGGAATGCACAAATGCAATTGTGAAATTTGTTACAAAAGAAATGGTGTGTTTTCACACAGTGGGGAGAACTTCTTTCAAGGATAAGCTGAATGTGTTTGAGCATCAGTATGAGCTCTCTAGCAGCAAGTCCTTAATGAAAACCACTAACTGCAGTTGCTACAGCAGAATTTTCTCTGATGTAGAGACAGCTACCAGGAAGGCAGATTGTTTTGCTAAGCCAGGAGTCTCATGGTGGGGAACCTGGCTAATGCATTGCCATTAGGCAATGTTCTTGTTATTTGAATGATTTTATTAATAATTAAGATAACAGCCTGTTGTTTTCACAAGTACAGAAACAAGTAACTTCATTAGTTTAGTAATTGACAAATTATATATTTTAATAATATAACAGTGCTGTGCGGCCAATATACAGAAAGTGGAATAAATTTTTTTGGAATTCAGATTATTCAAATGGGAATCCTTTTTAAATAAAATATAATATTGTCAGTCCAGTACTTTTTACTTTTTACAATAGGCATACTCCAGATGGGGTATGTAAGTCATGGGAATGGGCAAGTTAAGTTATTTTGATTAATACACTAAGTAGATCTTGTGTGTTTTAAGATCGTTGTTATTCGTATGTTGGTCCTTTTGAATGCTACCGGAAGGAGTTTAAAAAGGAGTTTACAGGAAGTTTTTGGATGCATACAGTTAGTGTTAATTTTAGCAGTCATGTGACTTTTAATCACTGTACAGAAAATTCTCTGGCCTGGCTTCCTGATGTTAATGGGGGGAAAATGTAATTTTGTCTCCTTCCTGTGTGGTGTGATAGTGGGCAAAAACTAAATAAGTAGGACTGTGTGTGAGTTCATTGTGTTCATTTAAATACTTCATCTATTCAGAGGTGGTGTCCTGTCTGTCTGCTGTCAGGGCTCCGCACTGAGGGCATTTTCAGGAGGTCAGCTCGTGTCCAGCACATCAAGGATATTCAGAAGCTCTACAACTTGGGTGAGAGCTGGTCTCTGGCTTGGCCTGGTGTGGGATGGGGTGAAGCACATCAGTCTAGCCATCTTTGAGGATGTGGGAGTCCTCAATTCGACCGTATTGCTCTTTGCTCTTTAAAATTCTTTTGGGTAACATGGTGGCTCCTCAAAGGTTTTTAACTCCAGAATCTTTTTTCACTGTATTCTGTATTGAGGTGACACTTCCGGCCTGAGTTCAGTCCTTGACTTGCTAGGAAAGATCAGATTTGATCCTCCTGCACTGTCTGTGTGAGGCAAGCTCAGAAACTTCTGCCACTTGCCGGATGGATGACCCCAAAGCGTTTGGAGCATCGGTACCCTCAGTGTAACTAGGCCTGTCACGATAACTATTTGCTGCACAATACATTGTCTCAGAAATAATTGCGTGAAACAATATTATTGTCATTTTCTGATTTTGTGCCACTGGTGTAATGATGATATAATGGCATAAAGACAAATGATCTTTTAATTCTTAACAATACTTCGGAATTGGATTGTCAAAAAAGGGTAAATATTTTAAATAAAACTTACACAACCAAAAAATAGATAAAACGGACTATCAGCTCTGTTAACAAAACGATTATATATTCAACATTTTGTCACAGGTTTATAGGTCCTTCACAAGCAATATGCAACCTATTTTCCTGAGGCTCCGCTCAGTGCAAGCTCACTTGGATCGTATCTTATTTTATAACAACCCTGCCTTGCCTACTGTAAGTACATAGCACACAGTTAGTTTTAGTTAAATTCTTATTTGTTCTTTTAACATGCATACCACACTTCATAAACCTGACATTTAAGAGCGGCTTTGCCTTGCGCATTGGCGCTAGAGGTATAAACATGAAGGAGCATGGACAGTCCGGCAGCGAGATGTGCGCACTGTGGCGTACGCTTTTACGTGAAGTACAATCAGCCCTGAGTCGCACCTGTGACAGACAGCAGACCAAAGGGCCGAAGTAGCACTACTGGCTAAAAAGTTGGGGGCATTCTTTTTTGGGTTTATCCTTTGCTGAAGATATTATCCGACAGGCTATCTGCTTTCTTCTTTGGTTTTGACAACAGCTGCGTAGCATGTGAGCAGGGACGTGTGAGTTTAACATTGTTTGACAAGAGATTGACCCAATACTGAACATTCTGGAACACGCAAGGAGCAATACGGCCTCTCTCCTTAACAGGGAAGCCAGTAGACTATGAGCATTATGGAGATGTCCACATCCCAGCTGTCATCCTGAAGACCTTCCTGAGGGAGCTACCCCAGCCCCTGCTGACCTTCAGCCTCTACGGCCCCGTGCAGGACATCATGAGTTAGTGTGCCAGATGCTTCTTGTGGTCTGCTCCAGATAGCTGCTCAGGATCTGTCAGATCTACACTCTGTGCCATCCATAACCCAGTGTGACGGTTCTATACACTGTTAGTCATGGACACATTTTGCTGTACCCGGCTGGCAATGGTGTGTCTCGAAATAATGTTTGTCGTCTGCCTTCTAGGCATTGAGAGCAGCTTGCGGGTCTCGACCTGCAAGCAGATGGTCCATCGCCTCCCTGAACACAACTTCCTGGTCCTGAAGTACCTGATATCCTTCCTGCACATGGTGAGGATGTTACAAGTAGGCCAGAATTGCTTCGCATTGCATCACAGGCCTTTTGTCTCACTTATTTCTGATTGTTTATAGCCTCCTTAGGGTGTCTGGTGTTGAGTAAATTAAATACGGTAAACCTCACAATATACAACAGTTTGTGTACTGCTGTATCAGCAGTTTGGCATTAAGAGCTCTATCCATTGGTCTTGGGTTGTCATGGTTTGATGTGTGCGATGTTCTTATTGCCTCTATCCTGTCCAGTAATAGCGGACAACAGCCTACAGAGATTGGTGGGTTGAAGGCCTCTAGTGCTGGGACATAATTGCCCTAACCCTGAAGAAACTGTCTGGGGAGAACTGGCATTAGCCGACTGCCCTTTGCCGGACAGTTTCTGCATTGTCACTTGTAAGACTCGGTAAATGCAGATCATTTAATTAGTACTGTGTTTGTTAGTTACTGACATGCAATCAAATAATAATTTGGTATGTGAAATTAATCAGCAGTGAGAGTAACTGTGGTAATGTTACCATTTCCGTGTCACCAGCAGCAGATGGAGGAACGCTTTGGTTTTCGTAGTTAAGTATGAATCGGTACACCAGCATGCCTTCATCTACATTCAGTGCTGCTTGAACCCTGTGGATAATCAATTTGTAAAACTGAATAATCTTCCCTGGTTATTCCCGCTGGAGTAATTAGTCGCCATGACAAGCCGCTTTAATTAGGAAGAATAGCGGATAATGACTCACGATTCAGTCCACCGCTATTCTGTAAGCAGGAAGTCAGATTGGAAGCTGGGGGGGCTCTGTATGCCGTCTTTTGGGGGATGTGTTGTACAACATGCTCTGTGTAAGACAGAGGCTAACAAGTAATACAAGTAGGGTAGCTATATGGGAAGGTATAACCAGGTCTCTTGGAAGGGGATGAACCGTGGTGGTTGTGAAAACACACCACAGTTCCGGATTGCGGAGTGATGATACAGTTGCTCTGGCAGCACTGAACAGAGATGGTTTGTCTAGTAACTGTTGTCATCCTTCTCTGATCTGTTTCGCTTTTCTTTCTGTCCTTCAACCTCCAGGTTTCTCAGGAGAGCATCATCAACAAGATGAGCCCATCCAACTTGGCCTGTGTGTTTGGTGTCAACCTGATCTGGCCCAGCCAGGGCTCTGTGTCACTTGGCGCTCTGACCCCCATCAACATCTTCACGGAGCTCATCATCGAGCATTACCCCACGGTGTTCAGTTCGCGGTCAACGGCCCATCAGTTGCTGCCTTGAGGGGCCGCCGTCATGCAGTCGCCGGAAAGGCCCCAACTTTCTTCAGGACCACGTTGAGTGCTAGCGGGCCTGGTGTCACCGTGCCCACCTCTGACACCTGGCATGGCACCTAACCTGATGTCAAACCAGCATTCATATCACAAGTGACCACTCCCCCAGTACGGCATCTTATAATGAAGGCAAGGATCTTTTAACTGTTGTTCTGCTGCAGGACAGATTTTTTTGAGTTTTTAATTAGTTATTTCAATACTGTTCTTTATCCCTCAATATGCATTACCATCCCATTTTTTCTACCTTGAAGGTTAATAACATGTATGTCTGAGTATAGTTTGCTTGTCTAGTGAATATTAAGCTCAGAGCATGTTTCATTCCTCATGTAATATTTTTATCATGCCCGTTGAGCCAGTTGTTAATGGTAATTTGTGGTATAGTCAGTGTTCTGTGCAGTTTTCTTCAAGTTGTGGTTCATCTTTAAAGTGTTCCTTTATAGTTTCCAATTGGCCAGTTTGGGGTGACTCCACCCCCTGACCTGCTGTTGTGTAACCAAATGAGCTTTTCCCATAACCGGCTGCCCAGCTGTCCTCCTTCATGCATATACACCATCGTGAGGACAGAGAAGGTGCGGGAGCGACTGATCCAGGGTCAATAATGTGATTAAACTGTGTTAGGGGGCTTTTTCATCGCAAAGACAGTAATGATGAAGGGACACTGGATATAAGCTGGCAGGGATTTAGTTTCCGGTTTCCTGGTCCAAGTAGGGCAGAGCTGATCCTCTAGAGAGGAGGAGTATGCTTTTCCCCCCTTTCTCTGAATCACAGAGTAGGTCTTTAAGCTGCTGCCTTAGGGCAAACAGGCATAGGATGAGGTCTGTAGATGGTATGCAGGGCCAATAGACTGGGAAGGGGTGGTAACCTGTGGATGGTGGAAGTGACTGCCTCAATGTTTGGGGGGGGGGATAGTTCGTTAGCAGAGAGACACCCTTCCTTATTATAGTCCACAGTGGTCCTCTTACTTCAAGCAGGTCACTGAGAATGTAAATGACTATACTGCTTTAAATGAATGGCCACTACAATAAACTTGTTTGGTTATCCGTTGTTTGCTTACTTTACTATAGGCTGGGGTTTTCCACTTCCGGCTTGCAGCAGGACCAATTTCAAACTTCAGATTAATGAGTAAAAAGTATTTAAGTATAAATATTCAACCAAATCTGTTAGATTTTTTTTCCCCCCCAGGTACATCAGCATTGAATCCCAGTTTTGCTGACCTTAATTGCATCCATCCATCTTCCATAATGGCTCATCCAGTACAGAGTCTCAGTGACCCTGGAGCCTATCCCAGATAGCACAGGGCGCAAGGCAGGGGGCACCTTGGATTGACTTCCAGAGGTGACACAGTATGGGCAAGGCAGAGACACCAGTGCATTGAACTACATGCCTTTGGAAGAAATCCATGCAAAGAGGGAATTATATAAGCTCCATGTACACGGTCAGGGTTGGGACTTGAGCCCACAACCTTCTGGCGGTCCGGCCATAGTTCTGCCCACTCTTCCGGCATGACCTTAAGTAACACTTGGGTTGTCTCACTGTCATGCTTGTCAAAGCCAGTTACACCCTATATAAAAAATCTGGGTTTAATCGTTATGTGCGACTTTGGCTCATGATCTGTCAGGCTTGGGTTTCTTCTTTTTTTTTATTATTATTAATAGGGTGATGGCAGAAATTACCCATGGCACAGCAGGAAGTGAATCTTTAAGAGCGGCTGGCAGCGTAACATGCCATGCCTGGTGTTTACAGAACACAAACTTGTTTGTTCAGGGTTACGATAATCTAGAGCCTCTCCATAGGCCTCCTGGTTGCAGTGTAGGTCTCGCCAGAAATGGGATACCAGGCCATCACGGTACACACACACACAATGTTCAGTTTAAAGTCACAGACATCTTCAGCATCCATTTCCCAGCATGGACTCAAGCTGTAAAACCTTTCCAGCTGTTATCCTTTTATTACAGTTTGTTTCTCAAAGGACTCCATACAAAAAAATGGAGACTAGGCTTCATCAATCAATTTCAATTAACTGATCTTTAATACATTAGAAAGGAAAAAAAAAACTACATTGGCATATGTAGGACAAACACTTTCCCTGTACACGTTCTACTAGACAGTCCCCCATTTAATTACAAAGAAAGGCGATTTTAACAGTCCCAAGACAAATTCCTGTCTTCTTTCCCTAGAAAATGAAACGCTTCGAGCTTTTCGCGAGCCATGTCTGAATGCATAATTGGCAAACGATAAACTTTCAAACCTTTTTTTCCTCCTGTTTTCAATTGTTCATTGATAAAAGAATATAAAACTTTTTTTTTCTTTCTTTTTTGTTCAACATAGCATCAAGTGTATTAAAATAGATCTGTATTACGCTGCACAGTTTCTTCCGGAGAATCCTGTAAATGGTTGACGGAGCCAGGGACACGCCTGCTGTTTAGAAGACGCGGGGGAGTGTGTTCTTGTTGTAACGCGGAGGGCTGATATGGTGTGGGGGTTTTCCCATTTCCGGATTATTCCCAGCCTTTCTCTCCTTGCCTTTGCTCCTGGTTCCGCTCCTACAGCACAGCAGCGTCTCCTAAAACAGGCGAATTCCTACAGGCTGATGACAGGGCCAAGTTCGTGGGTCAGGATGGTGACTGATATGTATCGGATTCGCTCTACATTCGTCAGCTTTTCATCCACCTGCTTTTAACTGCCCATCTCCAGCCGTCGTTCTGCTCCTCCCAGGCCCCTGCACATCGCATGCCATGTCAGAGTCACATGATCAACAGAGCTTCCTTAATAGGGCATCATTTTTGTCAAAAAAAAAATCAACCACTCACTAAAATCGGCAACTCTGGATTTTTAACTGATTCCCTGTTCATGATGTCTATCACTGGTGCCTTGCTGTGAACAGTCGGCGTTCGGCCCATGCAGAGCTCGGACATTCATCTTTAAATCTGCTGTCTGCTCTCTTTATGCTATCATTTTGTTTCAAGGCTAATGTTTCTCAAATATCTCAAAAATGGATGCAAAAAGGAAAGAATAACGCAAGGCTTTTTTCCTTTAACTTCCAACTTCACAAACAAGCTATTGGATGATGAACTGGAAAATACTGGGAATAGGTTTTAGTTGCTTATTGTTGCATGGATGGATGTGTGTGTGTTTGTGTGTGTTCAGTTCAATCCTATGTGTGGAAATTCAATCAAGATTAAGGGAATAATTGTAGCGGGAAATGTACAGGCCCTTTAGAATTGTCTTGCGTAAACGTGAATGAAACAACTTAATCAGTCAAGACCTGGAATTTTGAAAGGCCTACAAGAAGTAAAGCTGAAAAATCTGAGAATGGTGCTCTTGGAGACTCAATTGTGACATAGTTCCCGAGGGTTCTGCCTATGCTCGGGGTTGCCTCAGACTGCCATCCAAACATCACCGGAACATCCGTGATGCTTCTTAAGTCACATGATTTTTCTAGCCACTTTGCACATGGACAGTAAAAATAAAGAACACAGAAAGGCTTTCGCAGATCCGACGTGACGCGTTCATGCAGATGTGTCTGCCCCCTTCTCACCTGGGAGACGGAACCTGCTGCTATACGTGGCTGCTCCTTTCTGGCCTAAAAACTAGCCCTCATGTATGAGTCTGTGTTTTGGTCCGTATGAGTACTGTATTCCAATTGTCTGCATCCAAATAAGCAATTTAATCTGTCATATAAAAAGATGTGGAAAAACATTAAGACCAAGTTTGTCATTGTCGGATGTTTCCTTTTCGTCAAAGTGTTTTGGGGCGTATCATTGCCCCCCATGAAGGCTGAACGTAATTGCATGTGGAGCAGCGGAAAGGGGGACTGCGAGGCCATGACTCCTTCCCTGTCCTCCCAAAAACCTTGCCATAGCAGGAAGACTAACTGTAGGAATCAATGCAACGTTCACAGCAAAATCTGTCCCCCTGAAACGGACACTACAGGAAGTGTCCTCATGTCCTCTGGCTGGGGGGGGGGGGGGGGAGTAAAAAACAACATCAGGAAACCACTGATTGCTGCTTGAGGCAGTGTGGATTTGAACTGTCGTGCAGATAGAACTCCTCAAAGCGAACTCTCCCCAGGAAAATGTCATGTTATACAAAAAAAATCACAGGAACAAACGGACAAAAAAAAAGAGAAGACGACAGACTAAACATATGAAAGACAACGGACAATAAAGAGTTTCCAGTACAAAAATGAAGGATTTTTTGGCATAATTCCTATACTGGTAAAGGAAGGACAGTGACAGGATGCAGAGTAGCACGCCTACAGGGATGACTAATTACTCTTGAAAAACACCAATTTTTGATCGCAACCACAAAGATCATTTTGGATCTGAAGAATAATGATACGAGAAAAAAAAAAACGGGCTTAACTATTCAATTTCTGTACAGCGAACTCCTCCTCAAATACTTCATTTTACATTATCAACAAGCAAGAAAATACTACATTTTTTTCTAAAAATGCTAAATTTCGTAGTAATTTTAAATACTTCTTTTTAACTATGTTAATACTGAAAAATGTAATTCTCTGTTTTTGTTTGAAGGCTCATGTTTATGCATGTAATGACACCCAAATTGCGCCCCGTTAACTCGCTCTCCCAGAGGAACCCGGAGACAGTCGAGCACGTGGCTAAGGCTGGCTAATGTTTCAGCGTGCCGCCAAATTCTGCTCCATTCTTCTCATTTGTTTGTAACTATTTCCTACTTCTAGGTGCTATCGGTCTCCCTCCCTATATCTGAGAATGTTTGCTCGTCACGGCTCCCGACACGTTAAAACCACGACACGGCTTTCCCCCCGTGTCTGCAAGAGGCGTGCGTTTGATCCTGCTTTAAAAATTCATAAATACATTAAGGCCAAGAACATTAAACAAAATTGATACATTTAAAAAAAAAAATCTCATAAGCACTGAAGGTGTTTAAAAAAATACTTGCTGAAGACCTCACATGGGATGTCCTTTCTGTTCCCACAACAGCTCATTAAAAAAACGGAATCTTTCCCTTTCAACTGACACATTTTTGATATTACCACAGATGCATTTTTCGGGTCTGTGTTTCTAGGATGAATTAGGGTGTGGCCAAAGATTTGGCAGATGGCTGCTTGGCTCAAAGGTGCGAGGGTCTGGAGAGGTGGGACCGAGGTGGGGTCAGTTGTTGCTTGTGGTCTGCGGCAGGGTCTTCTGAAGTAGCGTAGAGGTCCCAGCAGGAGGCACTGTATCTGTGCCTGTGGGCTTGATCCAGGGTAGCGAGAGGAGGGATGCTCCGGTGGTGGTAGTAGCTGTCATAGTGACCTGAATCATCTGGTCTCGCTGGATGAGCCGGATCAGAGCCTTCAGCCGCTCGAGGGAAGCCTGTGTCTCCTTCTGCTGGCCCAGAAGGCCACTCTTCATGTCCATGTATTTCTGAACCAGACCAGAAAGCCACTGATTATTTTTCTGAGGCAAAGAAAACTTTCAGATTAGCAATAAAGCCTTTAATGTTGCAAGTGTCTATGTACTCTTCCAATCTGAACAGTACTGAAGGATAGCTATAGCATCAAGGGGTGGTAGACTCGAGCCAGGGCAGGTCTGTCAGGATACAGAGGCAGTGCCACATTCATGTCATGTGACCTGTCAGCCCACTGTACAGTTTCATATGCTCATGTCATGTGACTGGCAGACAGGCCACACCCCTGCTCCAACATACCGTAAGCGACTCGCTTAGCTGCTGGTCCCGCTCCTCCAACAGGGCACACTCTTTCTTCAGCTCGCTGTTCCTCCTCATCAGCTTCTTCTTCTCGTCCTCTCTCACTGCATAAGAGCACAGGCAGACTAACATGACGGATGCCTTCCATCTCACTAAGCCAGCATGTCTTTCAAAGGATTTCCATCCTATAAAGTTACCTCTAATGTTTAACTTCTTATATGTTACTAATGTTCACAACCATCTTCCAAAAGTACAAGTTCTGTGGGGGGGGGGGGAGTATCTCAGGCAAGGCAGCGCATGAGGCTACACAGGGTACACCGATGCACTACACCATGGAGAGCGTATCCATAACAGGGTAATTCAGAAATACAACACGAGAAGAGCATGCAAACTCCCCTGACAGAGCGAAGACAGCATTCAATCCCAAAATCCTGGAAGCAGGAGGCAGCAGACCTACCCACTCAACCACCCTGAACCCTCATATCCTTATTAATAAATGTTAGAATTATTATTTCATGGGCTTGTTTACCTGTTTTGTGTGTTACATATGAATGAATGAAACTCTGTGGCCATGACAAGCTGTCTTTGTTCAGTACCTGGAAGTAAGAAACATGTGAAATAAAGATTTTAACCAAATTCTTGCAAGACCAGAACTTCCGCATTAGAAAAAATGTGTTTCGTATATCTCAGAGCTTAAATGAGGCAGTGAGAGATTTGTGAACCTGTGGGATACCCTGGGTCACACATTCCTAGCTGCTTTCACTGTTGTTTATGTTGAATCATTACAACAAGTTGCTTTTCTAAGGAGGCAAGTTACCAAGAGGCTCGCAGGTGTAGATACCTATAGTGACAGTTCCAGAATGAACTAGTACACTTTAGACAATATTATTTAGTCCATTAGCCAATGGTTTAAAAAGCTGATCAAACTAAATGTAGCATCAGTTTTGAAAAAAAAATCATGACTGCATATTATTAAATGGTATAATAAATCCTAACATTTTATTGTTCTGTTCTTGGTTGAATGAGTCCCTTCCCGTCTTTGAGACTGCTTTCACAGTGAGCCATATTTCAACAAACATTACAAAGAAATGTTGCTGATACTTGTAGTTTTTTAAAAAGGTTGATTTTGGACTCAGAACAGCCCCTAATCAGCTCGAGTAGGGCTCCTCTCATCAAAAATTACCTGCCTTTTTGGGGATTATTTCTGGAGAGGACTGTAGTTGGGGGTGGGGGGGGTCTTCTTCAATAACGAACATTAGCTAAAATATTTACAAGGCAGGGGTGCTTTATTCACAGTACACATGATTCTATCCCCAGAAAGAGCCATGCACTTTGGACACTACATTAATAGATGTATAGAAGGGACATTAGTGTGATTTGCACAACCATGATCTTCACTTAAAAACACATTTTGCCACCTCCCTCAGAGAGTGGCTGGTAAAGGCTGTCTGTTGGGACCCACCTTCTTCTGGCATCTGGAGCAGGTCCAAGGGCCCTTGGGGGGACTCCTGAGGGGTGGGTGGAGGCAGTCGAGGTGGTAGGCGCGGGTGCAGTTGTGGCAGGGCTGAAGATCACCTTCCTCCTTACACACAGCGCAGCGTTCATCATGCTCCAGCAGCTCCTGTCACATAAACGGAACAGGCCAATCATAGCAGTGTGGGCGTGGCATCGAAACACTAAACTAAAGTCATTAAATAATTCTAAAAATAGATCAAGAAAATTAAAGTGGAATAGTACTTCTTTAGAATTAGATGCATTTTCGTCCCAGGTAACTATTCTCATGTTGGCATTAACCATTACACACTAGTGTGAATGTCTGACCGTTTTTTCCTGTATATAGAATAGGCATTGGGAAATGGGTATTGTTTTCTTATCTTTTTTTTGTCTAAAATTGCTACTGGAGCTATAAACAGAACAAAAATAAGATTAGAAAAGGGTGGAGGTCAGAGGAAGCACAATAATCTTATAGTGATCTCATTTCAAGTTGTCCTGGGATAACTGCAGATAAGTGGAGAATTCTGGAAAATCTAGCAACTTTTCAGAAATCACTTGAGAAAAACAACTGAATGTGAGTCCAAACAGCAGGGATATCCTGTGTGTCGTGTTGGAATCGAGTTTATGGATGGAGGTTTAATTAGGCGCTGTAAGACAGGTTAAATATTTTTAAATTCGTTTAAAATTTATAATATTGTCAAAAGCCTCTAGTCAAATGCATACAGCATGGAGATAAGCTCAGCTGAGTTTTAGGAAGGTGCCCGACCTGAACAAGGAAGAAGCAGCTAAAACGTCAGCCTTGTCACTTGATGTCAGTCTCTGTGCATGCTGAGTGACACT
Organism: Mormyrus iriodes; assembly: GCA_011763525.2. Taxonomy (NCBI): domain Eukaryota; kingdom Metazoa; phylum Chordata; class Actinopteri; order Osteoglossiformes; family Mormyridae; genus Mormyrus; species Mormyrus iriodes. The sequence goes on from JAAGVU020000001.1 coordinate 30,648,229, forward strand.
GCTGGGAATGACCCGCCCCTTCACGGGGGAGTGAGGAGACCCTGTCAGCCCCGTGTTAAATATGTCTAGGCTTTCACTCAACAGCCCAAAGCACCTAATTAGCCAATCAGCACAAATATCCTGGCTCTGGGGCCAGCCGTGATGAAGAGGGGGACTGTCAAGCACTGAGTTCACCATACCACACAGAAATACTGGTGCTCTCCTGTGCTGCACCCGCATGACAGCGGAGAGGAACACCAACGGCTTCGACGGCCCAAATAGGCCGAAAATCCAGCATGCCTCGAAAGGGCAAAGGTGCACAATTAGGGAATTCACTAGAAAAGGTGCCCATATATCTGACATTTACGTCTTATAGCTGAAGCAGTTACAAGCTTGGTTCTGGGGGCAAGGATGACGGCTGGAAGCGAAATAAATGAGTTTGGAAGGGGGAGAAAAAGCTGCTGAACATGTTCCTACCTCGTGTTCCACTCTAGCTACCAGAAACTGAAGACCATTTCCAGAAATAACAGTATATTTTTCAGGGATGGTATGATAATATTTTGCCCTGATCTGTGATATTTCACATTAATCCTGTAAATAAACTTGTTTTCTTACAAAATACTATCGTTTAATAGATCCAGTACAGTCAGTCTTGCTACAGCGTGTGATGTCACACTGCAAATCTGTTCTAATACAATTGATATATTAGTACCCAAGTCCGAAACAGTGAGGACTTGCATTTAAATTTGCATGATTTTCAGTTGGAAAGAAAAGCACTACACGAACTACAACGCGATATGGTCATAGCACGAAAAACAGCCATCCAAGTGAAAGATAGTGATGTTCAATTCGCAAACGAATTGTTCTTTTGAACCCGTTCTTTTCAGTGAATCCATCGAAACAGTTCGAAAAGAATTGAACTTTTTGTACATCCACGCATTCCACAGGTCAAAGTCTTAGATTCTAAAATCTAAAAATATTTGACAGTTTATCAAATAAAAACACAGCAAAGGTTTTTTTTAATTCACTTACATTTGCTTTTCATAGACTATCTGTAGCTCCGTTGCCTTTAGTGCATGCCCAGCCACATGATGGCTGTGGCTCGCTTCTCCCGACTCATGAAGGCCAAAACCATACTTCATGAACCATTTCCTGTTTTTCTCAACACACTAGAAGATGCTCTCTGTTCAAAAAAGGTTTTAAAACATGCCCAAAAGTAACCAAAGGCACCATATAGTGGGGTCAAAAAATACAGTAAATGGTTCGCAATGCATCGTTTTGGCCATCACTACTCCTGTCTCTCAGCAATCGGCACTAGATCGGTTAACAAGTTCGGCACGTTCAGTTGAAGTGCTTACTAGGCAATTCTTGTGAGACTCATAAGACGCATAGGAGATGTTTCTGATATAATTTATTAAGTTATTAGTATTATTTCTTGTTATTTCTTATTTAAAATGCATATAATTACATTATTGGCCACTGGTATTGCTGTTTTTATTATTTAATTAATTTAGTTTGGCGTAAGTTACTAAGCTTTGGAGTTGCATTCCCCTAACCCCATTTTCCCCATTGGATGTGTGTATTTTGGTACGTGATTTTAGTGACAGCGAAGTTTTTCCAGGAACGCATTAGTCGCATTGTAACAGGACTGACTATCTGTACATGCATATATGTGTCAACATACGATATCGGCCATTTTCATTTCGACGTCAGTCCAAAACAGAGGAAAGTACCAACGTTTCTTACGAGGGAAGCACAACATGAATAGAATCGCTGCCATATCCACAGAGTATGACGTTCGTTTCCTCGCCCATGTGGACAGAGTGGTTTGGTAAATGTGGAAAGCACCTGACACTTGGACACTGGCAGGCCACTCGCAGACACAACTTACCTTCCAGTTCAAATCCTCAGTGTCTAGCGTGCGAACAGGAAGCAGATGAAAAGGGTTAGTAGCTTAAAACAGACTCAGATGGGTCAGCATTAGGGTTAGGAGATCGGTCAGATGAGGCCCTTCTGAAAAAGCCTTAAAGAGTGCAATATTCACTTTATGGCTTATTTAAGTCTGTAACAACGTGCCTTTCACCCATTTGAATATATGGAATGGAATCAGTCTAACTTTTAACCGAACATGCAGTAAACATTTCAAAACCAATGACCTTTCAGCAACAGCTTAGTCCAACTTTTGATTGGCTACTGTACTGGGAAGAGAAACGTTACTGACAGCACGCAGTGATACCACTAAATTTGTGTTTCCAAACCTCATTTCGACTGTCAGTACTCCTACGCTGAAGGTTGCTGGCTCAGCCTTTGATCCAGCTGCACATATGGGTAAAACGCCATATAAAACTCCAAGTTGAGGATTTAGAATCAGATTCTCTAATGTGTCTCTTTTTAATTGCCTCAAAGCTGCTTGTAATGTTTTTGAATCCTTTACTAATCACTTTAGGGAAACCATTTTGAGAAAAGGGCTGTGGAAGAATGAAATGAAAATGCAAAGTGCTTGTGTGTGTGGTAGGATATAGACCATAAGGTGTGCAGACACTAATATCTGTATGTGTGGGGTCATGTGGGCCCTGCCGTTCCAGGGGTGTCTGGGGGCAAAATCATCACACCTCTTGCAGACAGGAAGAGTGGGTTGTTCAGGAAGTGAGACGCGTGGCGTTTGCGCTGGAAGGGAACAAACAGAGAGCCTTATGTTAGGGCCTTCCCAGGGGTCAAAAAGGTTACCATAGCCTTTCACACAGGGCATGTTTCCCAGCATGCACTTGGTTAAGTGCTCACCTCAGGCTCAAACAGGCCACTGTATGCGGGATTGGCCGTGCTCCTCCTCTTCCTCTCCTGCCTCCTGCTCTGGATCTCTGTAATAAAATCAAAGTCCCGTCATGTTGCAGTTAAAGAAAAAGGAGGCCAACTCAGCAGTCAGGGTGAAAACCAAACAGATTCATTAATTAATATTGATAATGAGCCTATTATAGTAGCTTCACAAATGAAAACCCTGTGCTGTGGACAATAATGGTGACAGGAATTGTCTGGGGGTTTAATAATGCACATCTAATAAGTACTCAGGAAGTACTTATTAGTATTCATTTAGCAGACACTATCTTTAAACCAAAACCAATTTCCTAACCTTTAAATTAAAAATGTGTGCTCAGTTCATCAGTCGAACATTATACCTCAGTAATGTGGGTTAAATACTCAGCTAAAGGGTAGAACTGAAGGTTTCGGTCACAGTTTAGAAATGTTTAACCATGCTGAAAACATATATGGTACTTTTCATGTAAACGAATGCTAGAGCAACTTTAAAAATCAGGTAGAAAGGAGCTCAGAAGTTTCACTAAATATCAAAATCAGGTTGTAAATGACCAGAGATTCAATCAATGCATGCGTTCAAGGTACTCACCTTCCAAATGGTCAGTGGTCACCAGACCAAGTGCTGTCATAAAGGCAATTTTCTGTGGGAGGACAGATACTGGTTAGGACATAAGAGACATGTTTCAGCTCAACAATGCTACAGACACCCTCTGATAGGCTGGGGATTAAGGAAACGACCCTCTTTAGCTCCTCAAGGTAACCAATGGAGCTTACCCCTCATAAGGTGCATCAGGCCGCTGTGGCTGGGGGTGGGGTGAATAAGTGGTGCTGTGAGTGCTCATTGGTCAGTGACTGGGTTTCATGGGCAGGCCTAGAATTGATCACTGCAGGACAGTGTCCTGTAACCTTTCACCTGACCGATACTTGTTTGTTTATTCCGCAAAGTTCATGAAGCTTTGTCATTACTTTCTAGTGGATGCTTAAATATCCACACCATTCACTTAGTCACAAAAACAAAAGACTTACAGTGAAGCTACTGTTTTATGCCTTTTTATTGCTATTATCACTTGCTATGCATTTAATTATGTGCTAATAACTTACAGCTGACACATTTAAAACAAAGTTTTATGGACAGGAGCTGGCCTGAGAAGGGATCAGCTGGGATTAGCCAAATGGATGATGGGATCTGGACTGACACAGTTCCCAGTCACCCCTTCTTAACAACCCCCATCAAAGCTCATAAATTATCTGAAAATGCTTCACAATGCAGCTCTGTGCTCAGTCTCAGAACATAGATTTGGCAAAACACAACAGTTGCTGCTGCTAAGACATTATTGATACTTTACAGCTCGTGGAAAATTTGTTTAAAGGCACAGGTAGACACTGTCTCACATTTGATGCATCTCATGCTTGACACTTTTCATGCTAAATACATATCACAGTTGACATGAGTCACGTTAGACACGTTATGTTTGACAGATCTCATGTTACATATATCTCCTGTTAGATGAAATTCTCAGTCTCACATACAGGACTCTTTTCATTACAACCATCAATCTGAAATGTTTTGTACACAAGTTCTGCGGTATATCTAGAATGAGTGTCTGTATTGAGAATCTCAGACTATGGTGCGCATACCACTGGCGTATACAGGCTCATCTTTAATCATGGGTATAAATTACGGGCGGGATGTGGGGTGGTGACCCCCTCAATAATCATCCATCCATCCATCTTCCAGAACCGCTTATTCCATTTCGGGTCGCGGGGGGTCCGGAGCCTATCCCGGAGGCTGCGGGCG
>JAAGVU020000001.1:30652883-30677133 GCA_011763525.2 Mormyrus iriodes
ACCTGGGCGGAGACGTGAACCCCGATCCCAGAGGTGTGAGGCAACAGTGCTAACCACTGCACCACCGTGCCGCCCCCCCTCAATAATCAGAACCGGCTAATTCCACCCCACCCCCCCAAAACTTGGCCAGTAAAACTGATTCTGATTCTAAAAAATAAACGTCTCCCTCTAAATGGGTGGAAACCTCAACCCCTCCAATGTTCAAACCAAAGGTACGCCTTAGCCTTGAATGGATCCAGTGTTTTTAAGCATTGATTGTAATGGTGGTACGTGGCTCCCCTCAGTCAACAATTTTTACCATCACCTGCATCTAACTCCTACCACGCAGCTCTCACTTTTTCCTCCAGAATCATTCATGTATTCGGAGAAGCCCGTCTGCACACCACTGTTGTACTGAGCTGTTATTTTTGTACTTGTGGCCTTCCTGTTAGCTTTAACAAGTCTGACCATTCTCCTCTGACCTCTCATTAACAAGGTGTTTTCGCCCACAGAACTGACTGTATGCGTTGTGCTTATAGTGCAATTCTGTGTAAACTCTACACACATCAGTGTGTGAAAATCCAAGGAGGATGGCTGTTTCTGAGATACTGGAACCACCATGTCTGGCATCAAGAATTACATCGCGTTCATAATCTCTTAGATCAGGAGTACTGGGAGTTCAAATGCTCAGTGGAACAGCAAGAGAATCTCTTGATGCTGACTAGAGTATGTATTCAGTTGCGGTCACATGATTCGCAGTTAGAAGGAGCTGGCTGTTTGTCTTAGAAAGCAGGAAATCAATATCTAAATAAAACATAAACTTTAATAAAATTTTTGTAATTTAGTCTATTGACTGGGGCAAAGCAAATGGTCCTCGGAGTTTAAAGTTGCTGGCATTGCTCCTGATATGGTAATGGGGCAGATCCTTACCTCTGGATCTTCCTCTCGTTTCTTCTTGGAGGGAGAGGCATTTGTGGCTGTGGGGTCCTGGGTGGGGTTGTCAGCCTGCTGGCCTGGAGAATTCTGAGGGCTGTCAGAAGCTTGGGGCTGGATTATTATCACCTGGAGTAAAGGGGGTCACAAAAGGGGGATGATGGTCACCCCAGAGGTGGGACTAGCAGCTCTGAGCAACTGTTGATTCAAGCTAAAGACCTTACTAAAGAATACTACTAAGACAGGAATTCTTTAAAACTAATACAAGTCACTTGCAATGAAAATGCATAGGAAATACATACAACCAGGATAAGAGGATAGATGGATGGATAGTTAGATGAATGGATGAATAGATGGCTATACAGGTATAAAGTATTCATTCATTCATTCATTCATTTATCATTTTCTATGTCTGCTTGTCCTATGGAGAGTTGCTGGGATCTGGAGCCTATTACCGAAACAATGGGTGCAAAGTAAGGAATACCCCAGGATGGAGCGCCAACCTTTCGCAGGGCACACACACACAGCATTCCCACACAGATATACATCTACGGACAATTTGGTGACTCCAGTTAACCTCAGCATGTTTTTGAATGTGGGGGAGGGGAGGGGGCGACTGGAGCATCCGGATTTAAAGTACACGATATATACAATATACATATACAATAATATGGTGGGATATATGTTTGGATATCTACAATCAAGTTCAGAAAGTGCAAATCCAGACCAAGATTGTGTTTCAATCAACCATTTGAGTAAAAAGAGTCATATTCACAGAGTACTCAGCTGGTTGGCTGAAACAAAATCTTGGTCTGTATTTGTACTTTCTGGACCCGAACTTTCCACCACTGTCTACAATAATTGAATAAACAGTCATTTTAAGTGAACTGTTGTTCTTTTTGCAGCAAAATATAATAATGTTATAAAAGTGTACATTTTGCTTGATTTCCTAATCCTGTTCGAAAGCTTAGCTGCCAAATCAAGCAAATACCATATATTTTAAACAGAATGAGATTAAAAAAAAGAAAGTTAAATTCCAGGCTTTAAAATTAGATGTGTGTAAAGGAGCAGGATTCCAAAAAGAAGGAAGATCTCCCAAAATACCACATTCCAAAAGGAGCCAGGGCACAACCACAGCCACGGTTCTTTCACCGAGGATTCCATTTGCTCTCATAGCAAACCGCGACATTCACAGGCACATGTGTAATTCTTCTACAATTCTTCTGTTGCAGCTGGAATCCAAGGCCAGTTACAAGTCTATACAATATGCTAAGCACTGGATTATCATTAGTAATGCTACATTCAAAACATAACCTTTCAACCTCACAAGAAATCCATTAAATTTATAATGATTAAATGCCAGTTTTAACGTGAAAAGGTTATTCTGAAATGGAAGGAAATCTGAAAATCTGCAAATTATGTCCAAGGTCCCAGGTCCTCCCCAGAACCCTGACGGGGATAAGAGGTTTAAAAGATGGATGGAGGAAATATCCAGCAGTCTAAATTGTCTTAAAACACACTTTATCCACGTGTAAAATTTGGGGTATAATATGCAGTGGATTTAGAATTGCGAACTGAGCAGCTCAGCCAATCAAAATATCCCATCTGCCAGGAATTGACCAATGAGGATCTATATGGCGGAATCAGATCTGACCTTGTTATCTGCACTGAAGAGCAGTGGCTGCACCTTGACGACCTCAGATGTAGCCGAAGAGGAGGTTGAATGGCTGGGCGAAGCGGAGATGATGGCGTAAGCCACACCAGCACCGCTGACCCCTGTGGACATGGTGGGCGAGGCTGGCGACGAAGCAGGAGCAGATTTGCCGTTGGGCCAACCTGCAGGGCTGAAGGTGCTGTTGGCAGTGGGCAGGGCTGGGCCAGGGCCCTGGCTCTTGGAGCTGACCACAGTGGGGGCCTTCTGCAGGCTGGGAGGCTGGCTGGACAGCTGCTCCTGGCAGGGGCTGTGAGGGAGGCTGTCTGGGATCAGCGTCTTTGGCCTAACCTGGGGGTTAATCACAGCGTCATGTCAGCAATGCATTTCTCCAGAGTACCTTACATTCCTGCCCTTTAACACAGCTAGAGGGCAGCACAGTAGCTCAGTGGGTGGCATCATTGTCTCACACTTCTAGGTTTGAAGGTTTGAACCTCCCCTCCACTGTGTGTGTGTGTGTGTGTATGTGTGTGTGGAGTTTGCATGGTTCCTGTCATGGTCCAAAGCCATGCATACAGGTATCTTTAAATTGCCTATAGTGCTTGCATGTATGTGCCCTGCGAAGGACTGGCATCCCATCCAAGGACCCATACCAGTCGCATCCTAATGTGCCTCTAATATTCAGCATAGAGTGCACCAAACAGCTTGCTGTATCTGCAAAAGAAATGTATGAGTTTCCTCTGTGGATCTCTCTAGCAGTGCCTCTGCTGGAGCTTGTGTATCACTCATAAACCCTTCTCTTTCACTTTAACGAGGAGGCATTTTGCATTACGAATTGTGTGAGTGCTGCCACCCTGTGGCCAACGGAATACTTGTAATGTTGTCCTTGCTTGCACTATCGCATTAATGCATTAGTGAAAAACTAGGCCACAGTTTTCCTCCTGATAATTCCAAGGTGATTGACAAACTAGCATTTTCATATGCATGTTGGTAGCCACAAAGTGGTCACGCTGTGCAGTTAACTGGTTTATAAGATAACCGCCAAGACAGAACAATCCTGTATTACTCATCCTTGAAGAACTCACATCCTTATTGTATTTGCCACAGTTCTAATAATAAATCAGTTTTTCTTTGTATCTCCTCTAACAGTGCAGTGCAGGAATTTAGCAGAATGTTTCAGAGACTTGGCTGTTTGGCATCACAGTAACTGTATAACATCACAGATGGCCAATAGCATATTGTAATGGATGGTGGTCAGGTTCAAATGGTTCATTTGACAAACACTCATAAACATATTTTCCTCATTTGGAGGTGGATGGAAGGAAGCTTATGTTCCTGATTCTTCTCCCACACCCTATTCCATCCCCGGGCCTCAGACTGCCTTCATCTTGCACTGGTAATTTCGGGCTGACCTCTGAGCTAAGGGCAAGGCCGGTTCAGGCAGTGTGGAGTACCTGAGGTAGCAGGGTGGATGCCTGGCCCGCCAGCCGCTGCAGGGAGCTGACGTGAGGCACCTTGATGGGCACTGCTGTGAGGGTTCCCAGCACCTGTGTAGAGACAGACAGATCCTGAGCAGCTCAGCTGGACCATGCCATCTCCACGCCTCGCCCCACTGTGAAAACAATCTGCTCTGAGAAGTCAGGACAGCTGTTTGCTCCCATCTTACAAACCCCAGCAACTGTAAACGCATGAAGGTCATCTTTAATCCCGTTCAAATTTTTTCACTAAGTCCACACAGTTTCTACTTGACTTACTTTCGCCAAATATTTACTAATGTGCAAATGTATTTATTTTTTTACATTCAATTGAATTTTTTTTATATAGTGCCTTTCACAACACCCCACAGCACTTTACATGGGTGTATTGTGATACTTTCCTGTATCATTTATACAAAAAGTACCAGAAAGTACATTTTTAAAGAGACTGTTTTATCAAAGGCAAATAACGTAGGTAAAACTTTCACTATTTAAACACCAGGATATGCTTCTCTTCACGTTGAATACCTCTAGGGCACGGAAGTTGCCCTACTTAGGCAAAGGAACTTACAGATCCCAAACTGCTATGTTAACTACTGCCTGCAAAAAGTTAAGTCAGAAAAGCATTATCTTCCTGAGTAACGTTTCTAAATGTCTGCTACAGAGAAACGCAAAAAAAAAGTCTCATTCATTCCGTTTGAGGGACAGACACGACGTGGTTTGATGTGGTCAAAGAAGACTTCAGTAAACTGTATAACCATCTTACCATAGAATTCTCCCTTCATAAGTCCAAGAATTTCCCCAAACAAAGCGGTTATTTGTACAGCACGACGGACGTAACCTCATTTCAATAAAGGAACGCAAACGTATTTCTGAGGAACAATTAACTGAAGTGTTGCATTCCTAATACCAAAGGGCAACACAAATTACTTGGAGAAGCCATAGCTCTGCGGCGTGTGGGCCAGAGGAGATGTGTACTGCTGAATGGGCCTGGAAAGAATACAAGAGACAGAAGGAAAGGAGACATAATGATAGGCCTTGAAAGAAAGTCCACGGTGACACTTCATGCACGGCCTCAGCTGTCAGGCTTCGGTCCAGTTCTACTTCGTCACAGTAATGAATGTGTTTCAGATCAAGGGCACCGGGAAGGTGTCTCTGTGCCATGGCTGCTATGGACTTGCCCTCCGCTGCTGAAAGCATGCTCTGAGATCTCTGCTGTAGGCCGCAACATCTGGCCCCCGGTGATTGCACACAGTAAGAGCCCAAAATGTGTTGGTTATGCTTTTTGCCGACTGTTGCTCGCCATTTTATATTGTTTACCTCCGTGGATAAGTCCAGGAAAGCATTTTTAAGCCCTCATTTGAACACATAAACAGTGAGTACTGACAGATAACAAATGGTATCCTGCTTCAATGTCTGGTAGCCACCTTATGCCGGTCCTGAGTCTTTTTTCTGAGAGTGCCTGTTGTTTGCATGCATATGCTGCCAGACTTTATGCCCTTTCAATACTCCTTTCACTAAAGTAATTTTTCTTCAGTATTTGATTAGATCCAATATGAACTTTTTTCCGTACTTTTTGACCCCCACACGGCGTGTTTATCAGCCCTAGAGGGGAGAGAGCTCATCAACAGGAATATTGGATTGTTAGCACTTTTAAATTGCAGTTAAAAGCCATATACTTTTGGGAAAAGCAGATTCGACACATACATTAAATTCTGCTGACGTCTGTTGCAGCCGCTTTTGTACAATGTACCACTGCAACTGCGATTTGGCTTGGTGTGTCACTCTGGCCAGGCTGACCCTACTGAAACAGGGTACTGCCACTCCCGCTCCCCTTTAAGGCGCTGTCACTGAGCAGGTCAGATGCGTTTGATTGGAAAGACCCGCAGATTACGCCACGCGGTCTTGGCACACAGACGTGCTGACCTTGCCAAGGTGAACCAGCCTGGAGATACGATATTAATACTCAGCCAGTCCCCACCCCAGCATGTTAGCATCCTGCACTGATGCCTAGGGGGACGGGGGCGCATGAGGGCTAATCGCACGGTGCCGCGCACTTTAAAGCTGTCATCCTATCACACACAGACCGGGCACAGGAGGAGTGACAAAACCGATTAAAAAGGTCTAACACCCAGGCCAAGTTCGTTACCTATCACTTAATTTCAATGTCTGTATTTGAAACAAATAGCAAGAGCTTATTTTGTTCCATCTAATCCATACTTAGCCAGGGAGGTCCATTTAAGTGAGTTTCCCTGTAGTAGATCTTCATAGCCATTTTGATTAGACTAATCATTCATTCACATGATAGTAATAAAATGGACATCACGTTTTATTTCTGCTGTCCAACTGCTATACTCATTAAAATAAAGTGTTAATCGAAAGGGTTAACCGATTATTGGGCCTGTGCTGGTGGCTAAATGATGTGAAATACTCTGATATGTGTACAGTTCCATACAGATAAACTAGTATACATATATAGGGCACAACACTTCTGTTAATAACTGTAGCCACTGGAAAAAATAACTCATTTTCATTCATCTCAGGATACAAAAACGGAACAAAATTAAGACCAAAGTGTTTTCACGAAAGGCAAGGGACATCCGAGTCCCTCTCCCACAAAAGCTGAAAGCCTAGACGTTTTCCAGCCTAAGTCCCTCAGCTTTGTTGTGTTATGGGGAAGAAGGGATCTGTTCCCGTGGCAACGGGTAAGATAAAATTCTTATGCTGAAAAGGCATTCATTTTCGTAATTGCTGCCTGCTTTTAAAACCGAAGCACCCTCACATAAACCTCCTCAAACACACATGCTGTAGCCTTGGAGGCTTGGGTTGCTTTTTTCTATTTCACTGCTCCCCCCGCCACGCCTCCTCCCCTGCAGTCATTGAATGCGAGAGACGTACGCTACTCGGCACTGCTACACTTAACAGTGGTGCCCCCATGCCTCCTGCCTCCAGTTGGCCAGGGGCACCAGTGAATTATCTGTCAAGGCCCACTGGCTGCATGGCAGTGGTGTCGTACCAGTGGCCCATGTTAGGCTAATTCAAATCGACCAGACCAGCAGTATCTAGAAAGCTGTTATGAAGGGGGCAGGCTTTTCTGAGCTTGTCTTTTATCCAAAGCTACCCTTTATGCTGCCTGAAGAAAGCATTTACTGTCCCATTTTTGCAGCAGAGAACAAAAAAACATCCCTTTTCTCTGTATGTTGCATCTGTCAACCTTGGCCTCAAACCCCACATAGCCAGATGAAAGCATATTAACAAAACAAAAATACCTGTTTCCCCGCAATACTTTTCTATTCTACTCCATTGAAATAGCAGGGAGATGTGTGAAAATGCCATTGTGTTATTGAAATGCTGAGACCTAAGGATTTATGTTGAAGGACAAAGATAGCAATTTCTGTAGTTTGTATACATTCCTTTTATTAGGAAAATAGGATTCAATAGACCATTCCCAATGAAATCCTTCACATTCTGCATAACTGAAGGACACAGGTAAACACCTCAGCATGCCCCATTACTGAAGAAAGTGCAAGTCCCCATGCACCACAAAAGAAAGCACAAGGCAGAAGTATGGATATTAAGTCATATAGGAAAGACCCCGGATTGTGGTACAGGGCAGTTCCCAAGTATGGTACAGAGCAGACCCCTGAATGTGGTACAGCGCAGACTCCTGAGGGTAGTACTACAGGGTAGATCCCTGAGTGTGGTACAAGGCAAACCCACGAATGTGGTACAGGTCAGATTCCTCTGGGTGTTACTGGGCAGACTCTCAAGTGTGGTACAGGGCAGACCCCTCAGTGTGGTTCACGGAAGACCTCCAAGTGTGGTACAGAGCAGACTGTCAAGTGTCAAAACCCTGAGTGTGGTAAAGAGGACACCCTTGAGTATGATTCAGGACAGACCCCCAAGTGTGGTACAGGGGACATGCCCCCCTGTTTGTAATGGGGAAAACATGGCCTATTAGGTGCCATAAGGGTGTGGCATTTGGCCATCACCTCTATTAAGCAGCAAGCCTGTTTTTGTACCCGACTAGCTAGTTAGCACACGTTCCTTACGAGTGAGGAGCTCCACACACGGTCAAAGATCTTCTTCCATAAGCTTCCCTCAGCAGTCCCTCCCATGCACAATCTCCCCTTCTCTGCACTGCTCCACTCCGTCCATGAGGCTACATCTTATTTCTTTGTTTAATCGCGTTCCCCAAACGTGGCCTCCTGCTCGAAGCTGAGTGAGTGAGTGGCTGAGAGTCAGCGAAAACCGTGAAGAACTGAAAAGGCCGTTTGCAGGCCCCGTGAAACACCACAGATAGCCTCTAAAAGGCTCAGCAATTTCTGCTCTAGCATTATAGCTGCATTTACCCAGGGTTTCAAAGAGACCGTCATGGTGCTTCCTAACTCTACTTAAGTCCAGAGACATTATCCTTCAACCATTTGATGAGATGAGATGTTTTCCACAATACTGCTGTGATTTTGAAATATGTAGTTTATAACAAATAACTGTTTCTACCTGGAAGTAGACTTTAAGTGCATATATTTCTATCTACACACTCCTTCATTGGTGGCATTCACAATATTATTGGTGTTCAAATATGTTGTTTGTAATATTTTCTTGATCAGAGTTGCATATGTATTACGATCAATAATAATCAAGAAAGAAATACATCAGGAAAGCAATAGTATAATAAGACAGTTTATCCTAATATTCTACAAGAGACCAAACCATAAGATTAAAAACAGCTGAGACATGAGCACATGTTTGAAGTCCTCTGTACTACCACTAGGTGGCAATGTAAATAATAGGCCTCACTTGCAACAGCTCCACTCTCCTTAAGAAGCCCCACTGAAGAAAAGGCTTGTAAACAGATCTACACTTACGTTGCTCTTTCATAAAAAACATTCAAATGCACAACTTTCCCTCACTTCAGTCGACTGCCGTTCCAAGGTTTCCTTTTTAAATGGACATATATTCATATACAAAAAATGTCTATGTTTAGCATTATAACGAACATGCCATGTTTGTTTAGTATACACGATTTTGCTCTTTTAATGACGGTGTATTTGAAAGCCTTCAGAAGCACTTTGACAGGCTCCAGATTGCCATCCATCACTATCACTTGCTGAAAAATATACAGTTTTCCGTTTGCAGCACTGTGAGATGCCACATTTTTCAACAGCTGCTTCACATTTATTTATTTCAAAGATGTTTTTGATACACTTTTTGACATGCAAGTGTGGAAAGCTTGGGGTCAAAGAGATGGGAGAGCCAGTGTCCCTGGAAGCAGTTAGGGTTAACGTACTTGCTCCGGGGCCCGGTATTGATATAATTACCCTACTGGCTACCCATCACCAATCTGTAGAGCAAGTTGTATTGTTTTGGCAATCTGAAGTTTTAACAGCTTAACTGTTGTTGTTTTTCCTTATCTGTGGAAAGAACACTTTTAAATTGTACCCAATGGTTCTGGATTAGCAAATAAATAAAAATGCCTTGGGGTCCAATCACGAGGAGAGCAGCTGGACAGAGGTGGATCGGGTGAGGCATGTGTGATGGTCCAGAATGCCGAAAATATCTGCTTCACAGTCCATTCAGTGGAACATAAGCCTTTCAAAATTACCTTCTCACCAGTCCTCATGGACCCTGCCAAGGCACATGTGTTCTACATGTTAAAGGTGTGGCACTGTTGCCTCGTGCTTCCTGGGCTGGGGGTTAAAATCTTACCGCCACTGTTTATGTGTGAAGTTTGCCTGTTGTCCAAAAGTACAGGTTTCCTCCTATAGTCCAAAGATCTACAGTTAGGCTAATGGGTGTCTGAATTCCGTGTAGTGCAAGACTGTGTTCCTTGTGATGGACCAGCATCCTGTCCATGGTGTATCCCAGCCTGGTGCCCAATATTGCCTGGGATAAGCTCCAGGTGACCACTACTATGAAGCAAGTTGGAAGGTGCATGGATATGTTTAGGGTTTGATATCTGTGGAATGGTGGGCTTATAGTATACTGTCAGTCACTGCCTCATGTGACCTATCCAAATCAAAACTGCCTCGTTTATACAAGGGACACCAGGCAGCAATTGATTGAGCAGGACAAGCCCTTGCTCCAGTTTGTTTTTCTACCCAAAGGCCCATATAGACTTCGGGTGTAGGTATAAGATTGACCATACCTGACAGACACAGTGTTTCTGGGGTAGCTGTGGTAGAACATCCACAAGCCGATTGATTATCAGATATAATCAGTCCTAAATAAGCTGCCAGGTGGTCTGTAGATCTGCATTTTCTAACCCCCCCCCACCAAACAGAAATGGCCCTCTGGCTGGTTCTGCTGTTTGACCTCTAGGCTTGACTGGCAGTCGCAATTGGGGAAAACAATGCAGACCTGGGGGTCTTTGTGCCCTCCACCCCCCCATACCCCTACATCTGCAGGAGGAAGAGCACTCTGCTGTTCTCCTTCCATCTCCCCAGTCAAGAACAATAAAGCCCAGAAAAGTAGTAAAATAATCAAGTGGGCTGGCTGCTGTCCCATAGACTTGATGGGACAATAGCTGGCAGAAGGGCGAGAGACAATGAAGGAGGTACAACATCTCTAATGGGGCTTGTATTGCAGAAAGCAGAGTGATAGGACTGCTTTGCTTGATAAGTAATGCGTCGGCAGGCTTTATTTCCACTCTCATCTCAGCCACTGGGAGCATATCCAGCTACTTTAGCTATTTACAGCACATCCAAGCATCAGAAAGAAAACACCTAATCACTTGAAACTTATTTTTAACATCTGTGAGGAGATGTTTCCCTCCAGTCTATTCTCGAAGTCAAGCATCAAGGTCTTCTTTGTCGGTGGAAGAACCTGCATTAAATGGTGAGTTCCAGCTCAGGGGCCAACTATATCGCAGATTAAGAACTCTGGGTAATTTTGTGTAATCTTCTAAGATGGTTCGAATTTGCAATCGGCTGTGGTTCACTGCCCACAGCAGGAAGAAAATCGAATATGCACACAACTACTTTAACTGTGTTATTTTACTGAGACTTGCATATCATTTATATGCAAATCGCAGGCCATAATTCATCTTTTATTCTACATATGCTAATACTTTTTTAATACATTAATGTTTTGATAGCTATTATCTATTCATCTTCCATAACTGCTTATATGACACATGACTGCGGGAATCCTGAAGCCTATATCATGAAGCTGAAGGTAGGGGAATACCTGGGAAGGGGTGCTGGGACTTAGCAAGGCACACACACACACAGAAATGTACCATATATAAAAGTACATATAACAAATAAATGTGTACTGTCAATTACTGCCTCATGCGACCGAAATAAACTGTCCCTCCTATATACAAGGAACACCAGGCACCAGTTGATCAAGCACTGATGCTTAATTGCTATTCATAATCATTTTACAGACGCAATGTAGACTACGGAAACTTTGATCCACTACAAAAACTATTTAATAAGATGGGCATCATTTTGACTGAATTACCTGATATAAAGGGAAGCAAACACGGTATTCCGGGGGTTTATAAGATGGAATGGACCCCCTTCCAAGGACACAGCACTAGGGGGCTCAGCTCTGGGTTTAAGCTTAACTCATGGAGGACGACAGCAGTCCGTACGCTTCCTCAGTAAGTGGAAGTGTTTCTGCTGCAGTTCTCCTCCAGGCCTCTTAGCTGCTAAGCAGCTGACATCAGATAAATGCACAGCGGTGCTGCGTTTATTCCGCACGTGTTCCTCCATGCCTCTGCTCAGCAGCCGCCGACGATAAGCTACGAGGCAATTACACACTGAAGGAAACAAAGCACTTGTTTACACTCAACTTTTCTTTTTGTGGGGGCACTAATTTCTTTCCAGGGACCTCTTTATGTTCTTTACTGAACTCTGTCAATGTGTGAGTGAGTATGTGTGTATGTGAGTGTGTGTATGTGAGTGTGTGTATGTGTGTGTGTTTTTGGGAGACGGGGTGCTGTTGTGGCGATACGACGGCAATTAGCTGAACAAGTGCCTCCGGTGAGAGGTACTACATCTGCACACTGTCATGACTTCCAAAAAAAGTCGCTTTATCCATCCAGTGCCACCTATACACATGGACGCCTGCATCACACTAATGTGAGTCTGCCACTGAATTAAATACCTCTTTCCTAACACAAACTCCACAGTCTACAGACTTACCCCAATGGAGTGAACTTTTTCATAATTATGCTTCTGTTAATGAACAAATAAATTAATCAAATAAGCATTATTAATATCTACCACAATCAAAAACAAAAGGACAATAACAAAATATTCTTATTTCTGGTCAAACAATTGCAGTTATCCAAGTACTTTCTTCAGTAAAACTTATCTAAAACTTTAATGAAATGCAGTATCTTATGAAGGCTGTGGTTTTAGCTGATACTAAGAATACTTACAGAGAATAACTTTTTAATTTCCCTTCTTGACCATTAAAGGCCAAATTCAGCAGACACACACACATCCCCCTGGGTTACCATCTCCCATAGTTTGCATTGAAAAATATAATTTCAGATAACAGAAAGGAGGGCAGCTTCATGAATGTTACAGATTGGTGTTGGTCACTGCATTCATTATTACAAAGACTGACTGAACTTATCTTCTTAATATGGAAAGGACTGAATGTCCTGAAACCTGACTCTTATACTAATTCCCATGACCCTGTCCAGCACCGGAGGTTTGAAGATGGATGAAGAGATTGATGGAGTACTTTACAACTTGTTCCACAAAAGCTGTGTTGTATGCCAGCTCAAGAGGGAGCTGAGAGTAAGTTTTATGCTATCGTGGTCATCACAACAGTAGGCTTTGCAGTATTGCTGCAAAGTGCAGTAAAGCGCTGCTTGCCCAGTACCTGTGAGTGCGGCTGTTCACTGACTCTTCGGCCCACGGAGGACAGGCTGCTCCCGGCCACTTTGCTTGTCGTTTGCAGGTTGATAGGGGCCGTCTGCAGCGGCTCGCCGCCTGCCGCCTTTTGTCCGTTAATGTGTGCAGTCACCATGGAAACGGGAGCCTTCGCCGGCACCACGGAGATGGCTATGCTCTGGCTTGGCGGCTTGATGAGTGAGACGGGTTTGGTGCTCACCATAGGACAGCCCCTCACCAGCAGCTTCTGTGTGAAGAAGAGAAGAAGAAGGTGAAAGGCAGTCTGGCTGGTAGGAGAAAGACGAGAAATAGCGTGTCCGAGAGCTTCACTGTGTTTACTCCAGGACCGTGAAGCTCTGGAGACTCTTTGAGATCTCCCTACGGGGTGCTTCAAAGGGCCTCCAACTGAGAGCATTAGCAGCGTTTGCTGTGACCAGACAACTCCAGCCGGAGGACACAGTAACACAGGCTTCAAACGCAGGAGCTTCGTTAAGGCTGAGTGGGATGTGTAGGCAGTCACAGTGACCTTGGCTATCCTTCTGCACCTCCATCATCCCATATGTGGATCACAGGACAGACATTAACCTCTTTCTTGTGCACAAGTAATGCATATTAATAAATATATTCACTATAAATTAAATAGTACGCATTAAACATAAAAATATCAATAAATGTTTATTGACTTTTCCAGCAATTATGCCTTTCCATGCCTGCTTTTACCACTTTCATCGCTAAAGTATGTTCAGAATTAGGTTACTCTGTCTTGGCTACAGTAGATTTTATGTTAGGAGAGTGTACAAAAACATGGTAATTTTATACAGGGACATGCAGGCGAGGGTGCTTGCAAAAATAGATCAAAGGACGTTTTTGTTTACTTGTCCCTGCATTTCTACTAGTCATCTTAACCACCATCCTAAAACTTTTTCACTCGCCTGGAATAGAAGCCCAGAATGCCGTGCTCACTTTGAAGCGAATTCACACTGGGCTCTTCTCCCGGTGTTATGGCCTGACAGGGTCGCTCCACACGTAATGAGGCTCAGGGCCCTGCTGGACCTTGAAGTGGGTTTTGGCCCACCCTGCCTTTGACCGCACCACAGCGGCCCGCGGGCTCACTAAGGGCCACGGTCATCATCACGCCACTTACACTCAGCACAGCCTCATATCCCCGCCCCCACCCCCCCCCGCCACACACCCGGCTCCTCCTCAGCTCGGGAGCCAACATAAGTATATCCCGCTTTCTCCCCTCTTCTCCTCTCCTCTCCTCTCCTCTCCTCTCCGTCTGACACAACCAGTGAAACTGGAAGAGAGCAGAGCCTGTCTAAATATTTCATATCCTATTCTACAGCCCATCTTTTTTTTTTACCGCCTTTCATCGCCTTATAAGAGGGGGCTTAGATAGAGTGGGGGGGGGGCACTTGGGCGGGGGGAAAGAGGCCTTTCATTCTCAAATGTGTATTGATGAGGGGGATTTTGTTCTTCTCCTCCTCTGCATCTGCCTGAGATTGTACCCAAATGCCCTGCCATGAACACTTAAAATCAAGCTGCACAATGAAGGCCAGATTTGCAGCAGAAATACCAGGACCTTTGCTCAAAGGCATCGCAGATAAAAAAGAAAACCCTCTAAAGGATCTTGCGGTCTTAGAACAGTCAACAGCTTAAGGATCCTTTGATATGAATTGAATGATGCTGGAATAATGGAATTCATTGAGAGAATGTCACACAACATCACCTCCAAGCATCTTCAGAGCAAGCAGTCCGGCACAAGTGTGTCTTCTTAGCTATAATTAAAAAAAATCAACACTCACAAGCAATCTGATTGACCAATGCCTTCACCCGAGTTTTCATATGAAAGCCTCACTGAGTGAAAGACTCAATCCCTGCCTAACCCTGCCATGGCTCAGCTGACCGAGAATCTCCCACAGAGGACATGGATGGCCCACCCTTTCACTACAAAGGCACAACACAGGGAAATGGGGGTGCTCTCAGATTAATTTTGAGGCTTCTGGATGGGACAATATGTATTTATTCAGCCCCCACAGCCTCCATCAGCGTATGTTTTGTGTTCTTAAAAGTGAAGGCCAGGGGATGGTGGGAGATATCCATGAAGTCCTATGTATGATAAATTCATGGAATTATGAAGGGGGGAGGGGGCAAAAAGAAGGAGGAGGTGCTAGACGGAGAAAAGCTTTTTGGGGTGGAGGGATGGTCACTGTTCAAGTCTCACTTTGTGTCAGGACCTGTTCTAGTCAGTGGGCGCTCTCATTTACTTTTGCAGTATAAATGGAGCAAGATTGGAGCACTCCACTCTGGGGCCCCATTAGGAGGCCTCACCTCCCTTCCCCCAACACACACACACACACACACACACACACACACACACAGAAAGTAACGCGCCACATGACACGAGATCAGTCATCAGTCACTATGACGCTGCTCCATCACACCCAGTAGTGAATGATGATTTAAGGAATTATACATTTCAGCCTCACTGCTATGAGGGTGACAGGGGGTGGGACACCAAGCACAGGGCCAACACTTCAACGCAAGATTAGCTACGATAAGTTGGAAGGTACGCTCCCCTCTTTCTACCCTTAGCTACAATCCTCAAAAAGAATAAGAACCTATTTTTACCATTTTAACTGAGATGCAGTTATTGAAGAATGCGTTGTCCAGGGTAACAACATTTTAAGCTTTGTCAATATTTAGATTTACACTTCCAGCTCTGCAAACTGCACAGATTGTCTGCAAAGAGAGAGGTAAATTAACCACAGGCAAGTAAATCGAAAGCAAGGGAGTGAAACCAAATGCGAAAGTCACCGTTATAAGCACCGCAGCCAATTAAAGCAGCGCGAACGGTTCCCTGCCACTGGGACAAAGAGCGTTAAAAACGGCCTGAGATTGTCGAGTGAATAGAGACTTCATTTGGCCTGTTATTTATTTATCCTTGAACAATGTGTGCAGCGGCACCATTGTTTTAGTGGATCAATGTAATCCACAGGCAGAAAAAGCACCAGCCAGCATCTGGCAGAGGGCAGCCGTTTGTTCAGTCAAAAAGGTTCCTCTGATTCTCTCAAAGGTCACCCATTAACATCCCCAGCCTAATGGCATGGTTGGAGTCCCTCCCCCTCACCCATCCCCAATGGAAGAGAAAGCGACCTGAATGGGGGGGGTTACAGGCAAACTAAGACACATTGTTTTCACTGATGCTCTCTGGGACCTGGATGAAAACCTTGAGGGCTAGAAAACAACAATTAGCTCTTCCGGATGCTGGCAGCGAAAATGCAGGATGTGAGCCCATGAGAAACGTTGCTAAAATGCTCCCTGAATGTCGATGGGCCCCAAGCGCATTGACTCTTAACGTAAACGCCACACATTTTCAGGTATATCGCTGCAGTCGCAGGCCGGCTGCCAATTTCTGTCATCCTCTTCATCGGAGATCAGAGAACCACTTCTGGAGGGAGACTTAATTGCAGGTATTATGTCATTAGAAGCCCTTAGAAGCCCTTGGTTATGGACTTGTACACTGAAAATCCTGCCTAATATACACTGTGAGGCATTAACTGTTCCTCAAAAATTGCCGATATGAGTGTAATTGTGATTATTAACCATGGAAAGAGCAAGGCAGGTACCAGCAGCTATGTTTTGCAAAAGTATGGCCCAACAGAGATTTTAAGCAGTTTAATAAGCTTATGAACATTTATTCGCATCTCTTTCAGTTAACTTTTAGCTTAGTTGTGGCCAAGGCAAAACCCTCAGGCTGGCTACCTCTGAGAGCCAGAGCCAAAGGAATCTCGCCTCAAAACCTGACAACGCATGGAAGAGTTTGGAGGTCCGTTTTCATCCGACAGAATGCGTGGGCAATGCTGGGCCAATCAGCAAATGCAGCTGTTGTTATGGTGATGGCGCATGCAGCCAGGTGCAAAGAGAAGAGAAAAGGAAGCAAGACCAGGGATCCGACAAGACCATTGACTACAGCAAGCTGCAAGTAATTCTTAGACTGAGACAACTTGCTTATACCCATTAGGCCATACTGCTCAATTAGTCTCCATGGTATTTTTAAGACGTACATGCTTCACAAGTTAACACATTCAGAGTTAGCAGGCAATCTAACTATTGCAGAACAAGGTAAGTTGGTTCACTGGAAAGTCACAAAGGGTTGGTGGTGGGGAGGGGGGTGCTGGGAACCTGGTATTCCTTCTGTTTATGATGATGCTGTGGTCGGAAATGACCCAGAAGGGTGGGAAGATGGGAAGAAGATCGGGAGCAGCCTTTACACCACCCCATTACTGCAGTCACAGGGCAAAATTCATCACAGGGTACTCTCCTTTAGGAGGGGACAGTTACCATAAGATTATGTCAACAACCTGGTCTTTGGAGCCAACACAGGCATGTGTTGAGGAAGAATGTCGTATCGAGAACCGGGCTCCCTGACAGCAGGATACATGACGTACAGCTCTGTGTCACATTAGTATGACTGTTTATGAGGAGAAACAAAGGATGTTAGTTAAAAACGAGCAGCAGACTCTTGTGACCCAAAACACAATGCAATTCCATTAACAGCTTAGCATAGGCGTTGGGTCTCCCTGTATTATTAGGAACTTTTAACATAATTGCTTGCTTAGCAGGATAAACTGAGCACAAATGTGTGTGAGACCACAGCCACAGTGTTCTGCTTGGGGGGGTGGGGGGCACTCTATCCTATGCCACTGTGTAGAGGGAAAGATCAGGCGGGTCCAACTTCTGACAGCGATCTGTGGGTGCAGTGAGCCCCCTGTTCTTCAGCTGATGTTAGCAAGAGTCAATTTAAATGGGAGTAACTTTCAAAAAATAAGATCAATACACTGGAATAAACTGACCTGTGACAGAATGTTCCAGAAGAAATGCCATCATTTTGAAGTGAATAGGTCCTTCAGTGAAAGTGGAGGTCAGGGCGTTATGGCCTTATGATTATAATTAAGACTGTTAACATTTCCAAGAACACTTGGCAGAACAGCACTGATGAGACTCCGTGCAGCTCTGGGCCGTGCCAGAGAACAGTGGCAAATGGCAAGAACCGGATGAGTGGGTTTCGGATCGATTACGTTGGTAATCCATAGTTTCCGTCTCCTTGTGGATATGACTGAGGTAACCAAATTCCTGGGAAGGAAGGTCTATTTTTACCAGCTGTTTCTCAGTTGAACCCCCGGCGAGCAAAAGGACAACGGCATCACCTCAAAGTCACCGAATCACATCATCAGCAATTATCAACGTTCGCTTAAGCTCCGCCCCGAAAACTTTCCAGGAAGTTGTCCCGGCTAATCAGGCCTCATATCTTCAGGCTCTGTAACCAATGCTGCACCGCTAAGCTAATCCGGCGTGTCTTCTGAAAAACACGGTCACGGAATTAATTATCTCCCAGACGGCAGATAAACAGCTCCTCTTAGGTTGAATTTCCCAAAGATATGTACTAATTGCAATTTTTTTCTTATTCCTGATTTTTTTTTCTACCAACAGATAACGTAACGCATCGACCGTTCATTATCTCGCCCCAGAAACAGCGAGTGCAAAACTGTCCTGTGAAACGATGATTTGACGGCACGGAGAAAGCGAAATTAAATTCTGACTCCCAATTTCCTTCCAAGAGAAAACAATTTGATCGCATGGTTCCGTCTATGTCTGTAGACAATAAACCCATTTAAATGCAAATTGTACAGACCCAGGCTCTGACTCTCCTGATGCATGCATCGTTGCATTGAGATGCCACAAGGAAGAGGGCAGCTCACCTGCAGCCACACCCCACCTGGCCCCCCCCTTCAAAAAATAAACGGTGAAAGACGATTGGATGGTAGACTCCATGAACATATATGAACTATAAGCATGCCAGGCATACATCATCAGTGTTCTCTGAGCTGAGATATGAAACGAAAACAGGAAGTGATTTTTTAAAAATCCCCCTCCGAATGACACTTTTGCTTTTCGCATGTGCTATCAAAACAAGCCGGGAAGCCATTAAGATTTAAACTGCTAAAAATAGGCATGTTATTCCTTGGAGAAATGCACTGGTGGCACAAGCGTGGCGAGCATGTTCTGTATGACTAATCTCACTAAGTTCAGCTTCTGGGCTCCGCTGAATTCTAAATCTGTCAAATATTAAACATTCAGTGCACTCTGGAAATTAAATGGGAAATCCAGGAGATACCCCCCCCAACCCCCCCCGACAGATTTAAGCAAATCGTCCACTCAGATTCCGTTATGCAACTTCAGGGAAAAGGATGCCCTCCTTTAAAAAGATCATTGTCTGATACATATGATGGTGATTCCACATGGGGGGGGGGAGTACTGTCATGTTTTCAAATGAAAAAACAACACAGCTATTCTGATCCCTGAAGGAGGTCCACCACAGACTATCAAAGACAAGTAATCACATGCGACCCCTCATGGTGTCTGGCCCCACCCTTGAAAGTTTTCAGCTGATGATTTTAAGGAATAGTTTCCGGTGTTCAACACTATCTACGCAAAACAAGACATTTCTCATTCTTCTGCCCTCATATATCTCACACGTGTGTTTTTCCTCTTTGAGCCAACTGCTCCATGGATTTCACCCCATACCACTGATGGCTGTGGCCCTGTGATGAATTTTGCCCTGTGACTGCAGTAATGGGGTGGTGTAAAGCCTGCTACTGATCTTCTTCCCATCTTCCCACCCTCCTGGGTCATTTCCGACCACAGCACTATCATAAACAGAAGGAATACCAGGTTCCCAGCACCCCCCTCCCCACCACCAACCCACGTGGAACCAACTACTGACCCCCAGCCACAAGAAAGAATCTCTAGCAGCTTATTGAGGACTTAGCATAAGCTTAATCAAACCAGAAAACCCTTTTAGCGGTTAATACAGAAATCCTTGCCGTTTACAGACTGATAAGGCCATATAATATTCTAGTGAAAAGTTCATTTTCCTGAAGATTTTTGATAAGAATAATAATAACAAAGAAGTTAGACTGTCGCCATTGTCTGATTCCCTTTCGAAATAATCAGTCTACCTTTGACAAATTCTCATGTGGTTTCTCAAACATTTTTCATATGGAATCTAAACCCTATCATAAGCTAGATTATATATACATATATATTTTAGCCTAAGGAAACATGTTGGGCATGTTAGCTTCCACTGTGGTTCCAAGGTCAAAATTCCACACCCTCCCTCTTTCCAAAGTATGAGATATCCACATGACTGTTATGACGCTGTTATCCACGTGACTAGAGACTGTGTCAGAGGTACAAGATGTTAGGAATTTCCTTCTGGTGGTCTAGTAGCTTTCTAAATCATTGGACTTGCAGGACGTTCGCTGAACGGCAAAGTGCCGACTACAGTCCGACGTCCACAGCAATGGCAAAAAGACAACAGAGAGCAGTAGCGATTGGCACTCTGTGTTTTCCAGAAGTGTCTCTGTAATATTTTATGGGAAACTGAATGAGCCAATCGAAATTTATTGAATATAGCAGTACAGTCGATTTTTACCAGCAAGTCAGTAAACATTTTGTGATGTTCAGGAACTTTTTCAAAGGAATCTGAAAGTCAGAAAAAAAGCATGTCAATATTGAGAAAAACTAAAAATGATTCACTGATCCCTTCAATAAAGATGACTCCTGGAAGTTGCACTCTTGTTAAATGATGTCTAAAAGTACTAAAATACATTATAAAATTTAAATGATAATCCAAATAGATGTCCAGAGACAGGGAGCTCCAAACAACAACAGGTGCTAACATGCCTTGTGAAGCCTGATTCTTCATAACCAGTGAGATGAAGGCAGCTCTTCTGCTGCCAGCCAACGTGGAGCCAACCACATGTACAACTGCATCTACAGCTCTAGTATGGCAGCCGGGATCACGTCCAACCTACACCTCATTACCGTGCCTCATTTACAGTCAAATATCTGGACAATCAGCACCATCCCTCACCCCCCACCCACACAAGACTACCGCACCCTTAACATTATGCCATTAACACTGAGCTTCACCTTTGATGACAAGGCTCCTTGAACTCCTGACCAACCTGGAGGTCAAATAAACATCTTCACTGTTCTGGGATCAGGCCATATAATCTTCCATTAACATTCCTGTACACAGCGTGGGGGGGGGGTTAAAATCAAAAACTGTAACATCATGCAAAAAACCTCCGTAAACCCTAAAATGCCGATCAGGAAATCTACGGATGCCTACACAAAGAGCATTGCTGAAATTTTGCTAATCCTGATAATTATTCTTCTCTCTTATTTAAGTAAGTTTTCATAATGCAAAATATAAGAGGACTTTAACCATACTGCATGTGAATGCAGCAGGAAAGCAAGTGTATCTGAACCAGGCCTCTCCAGCTTTAGGCTTCTGGGAAGTAAAGCTGTGAATTCGTAGGGATCTGTTCCCGAGGTGTGAAGTCGGATGGAACGAGGCAGATGGAAAAGCAGGGCAGTAAAAGGCTTTGCTTATTTCTCACTGTGAAAAAAACCAGCCCACGCCGCCTCGCTGTCTGTCGAGGGCTGCGTCAAGACACCACAGAAAGAGGAGCATCAAGAAAGAAGGAGACAAGGCAAAGAAGCTAGATCTGCAAGGTCCTTTTCAAATATCCAGGACTGTGTGGTGGCTCCCACTTACCTGCCAATCAATATACAGAGACTGGCAGACAGACAGGAGAGAGCAGCCAATCGATGTCGGCAAACAGGCAACGGAATAGCCAATCCAAAACAACAAGAAAGGGGCGGGAGCTGAGCTTGATTGTGTGGCTACAGATAGGGGGCAAAGGTCCTGTCTAGCGTGCCCCAGAGAAATTCCTCCATGTTTGTTTTCATCTCTAATAAGCACTCCCAGACTTGCTGTGAAGTGGAAATGTGATATTTTAATTGCTTTCAAATTTGAAGAAAAAGTACATTCTATTAATTATGAAGCATGGAACCTCAATACAAAGAAAACGCTGCATTCCTTAAAATTTTATTTGCCCTGCTTAAGCACCCTGTTGAACATACTGTATAACAAATAAATATTGGCGATAAAGCGATGTAGGCACCCTGTTAAAACTCCAGGGGGCCTGTACTACCGCTCTATAAATTAAGATGAAAGTATCAGGTAAGCAAATAAATAATTCAAAACAATAGCATCACATTTTTGAGTTTGCAAAACTGAAATAATGAGGTGGGAAAAATATACGAGAGCCCTGTCAAGTAACTAGTGTCACAAAATGTCAACATGCTGTATTCATGTCAGAAGAAGAGGAAACGGGAGCACAGTGAAGGGCAGGGTCTGTGCCATTTCTAACTGGGAGGGGGGTGCCTCAGCGGAAGAGAGGTAGGTCTGTATGGTTTGTGACTGGGAGAAGAGGCCACTGCGCTCCACATCATTCACGAGATGGGGGTATCACTCTCCAACCTCCAGCTGAGCCTGAAACAGGACGGGTGGTGGGGAAGGGGGCAGGGAGAGGAAGGAAAGGATGGAGGGGACAGCTGGCGTTCCCACAGAAGGTGGCAGGGATAGGGGAGGGGGAGCCGCGTGATTGGACGGCTGGCCCCCTGAGTGCGTGTGTGTGTATGGCAAACTCTGGGGCTTGGGCCCACCATGGAGCGCAGCAGATGGACCCCCACTGACGGTAACTCGAGACAGATGCAGCAGCAAAGAGCAACAACCACACAACGGCAAACTGTGGTAGGAAAGTAGACGAGAGGAACAGCAACACGAAAAAGAGTGACAGGACAGAGACGTAGGCACAGGAAACTACAGGAGGACAGCGGCAACATGACAACGAGAGACAGGACAGGAAGCTACAGGAGGACAGCAGCAACATGACAACGAGAGACAGGACAGGAAATTACAGGAGGACAGCAGCAACATGACAACGAGAGACAGGACAGGAAGCTACAGGAGGACAGCAGCAACATGACAACGAGAAACAGGACAGGAAACTACAGGAGGACAGCAGCAAGATGACAACGAGAGACAGGACAGGAAACTACAGGAGGACAGCAGTGACACAAGACAGGACAGAAAAAGGAGAGGACAGGGACACAGAAACAGGAGCAACAAGAGGATGAAAGATAGGGCATGCTACCCTGTTTGCTGGTCCTGAGTGTCATACTGGATTTTGCTCCAGCTAAGTGTTTAAATGAATTTAATAAATTAAATCTAGATGCTGACTGATTGGCTTGCATTGTTCATAAGTTGAAGGTTTCAATTATTTCAGCTATTTCTTCTGGATTTTTAATATATATGTTAGCCTTTTAAAATAAATAATAGTACAACACTTGGCCCCAAACCCATGAACAATTAAGTGTAAAAGTGGTTTGTCTAAATTAGGTTCAGTGCTAATTTAGTATGCTGCCTGAAAAATTAACATGATTAAATAAAGGGCACCCATTTATGTATATTAGTATATAAAACACGTTAATGGACATTCTTTCTAAATTCACCTGCCGTTTGTGACCCTTGACATATAAATCAAGGAGCAGGGCTGAAGTAACCAACAGTGAATAGATTAGAAACGTAAAGCACAACAGAAGCGAGGCCTACCTTAAAGTGACGGTCTCCAATAAATTATTCAAATAATGCATCAATTATTAAAATAATGCTACAAACACTACATTTTAAATGAAGCATTTCAAAATGCACCCCTTAAAGTACAGAACATGACAATATGTGAAACAGTAGTGAGAGTAATTATGATACTGGACTTCAGATTTAATGACTTCCTGTTCCTCACAAGGGGGTGGTTCAGAGCCTGTTCCAGGACTTTGCCTGGGGCAGGTTATGGGCATTCCCCCGCCTGTGTGGGGGGCAGCTGCCAGTCAGATGGCGTTGAACACACCGGACATCACGGGGAAAGCCATGACAGTGTGCTAAATAGAGGAGCAGCATCATATCACCATTGATCACCATTACGGGGCGAATTCTGCCTTGAGCAGGCTACTTATTGGTTTTCACAGCTGCTGATAGGTGACCACTCTGTCAGGCAGCTTGGGGGTGACTCTGACCAATCACAGGTTCAAACTGCTCCTGCAGAAGGTAAAATCGGTCAATCCCCTGCATCGGGGGCAAAGCTGAGGAGTAGCACATGAGGAAGTCTGACATCCGAGCACAGCCTTCAGCTCAGGTGGTGGCGCTGTTTGACTAGGGGACATGAGCTGCAAGAGAGACAGAGACAGGTATGGCAGAGACGGTCCTGAGCCCTGACAAAGTGGAAGGGTCTGTGCCCAGCTCGGAGTAAAGATCAGCCCCCCACCCCCCCCCCCCCCCCCCCCCCCCCCCCCCCCCCCACCCCCCACCCCCCACCAACACCCCCCCACCCACCCCCCACCGACCACCCACCACCGACACGGACAAAAACGACCAAAGAACA
>JAAGVU020000001.1:30689115-30727819 GCA_011763525.2 Mormyrus iriodes
ATATCATTATCCTGATCACAGAAGCAAAGTTTTTGTGGAACAATAGCTATTTTCTGTTTGTTTTAGGCATAACGGGTCAGGAAAACACACTTTGTACCCAGGAACAAAATAAAAATAAAAATTTGTTACATAGTGTTATGTGTCTTTATTTGCAGGTTGTCTCATACGGATGCTAACTTGGATAGTACACTTGGACAGTATATGGAAAACATAGTACAGACCAAAATGTCAAAATGTCTCAATATTTTTGGTTAGAATCATGGTCAACAATATAGATCACGATATTTCTTGTTTACAAACTAATCAAATTGGAATGTTAGTAGTAATGCCAATTAACCATTTAACCCCTTAGCCAGCAGTTCTGTCCTTACAAGAAACACAGCTTGTAGCATAATAATAAACTTAATAAATTATTAATTATGCAAAAAACTGTAAATATAGCAAAAAATAAATATAGCAAAATTACTTTTTGGTTTTTAATACTGAAGGTTCAAAAGTTCAGAGATTTTTTGAGTTTATCATTTCTCACTCAGTAACTGTGCACATCTGAACTCAGTTTACCACAAATACAAACAAGTAATAACAAATAAATAAAAGATTTAAAGAAAAAATATAAGATTTTGAATTTTTATTTGACAACACAGCAGGCCCGTGTATTGATCATGTGTTGTTTAGCATGTGACATGAGTGCAGTCTAATAGAATATATTTTTTTATCCAAGTCAGCTAGTTGATTAGAAAAGATCAATGTCATTTTTAGTTCAAGATCTAGTCACTAAGTTAAGATCCACTGAGACATATAATTGACGATGAAGTAAGATATACAGACAGCGATGAGATGTTATGCAGGCTGAAATTGCTTTCTTTCATACCGGTCTGTTTTTGTTGTTGTAATGTTGCACCCTCCGAACACACAGGCACTACGTGACAAGCGCTTGCCAGTCTGTTCAGCTGTTATAAAAATAATGTTCAGTGGTGCTGTATTGCAATTCTTGCAATACCTCTGAAAAACTTATCATGGATACAGTTGCAACCAGTCACGATATCACCTACCCCTACTTGGTGTGTTCACTTGTTTCCTGTAACTCTGTATATATGATTGTCAATATAGATATGTATTATATACATTAGGCAGAAATGTGTACGTACAGCGTGTATGCATAATCAGGTGGGTGCATGCCTACCTGTGTACATGTGTGCACAGGACTACATTCAGAGTTTAAAGAATGTTACCAAATAAAACACATTATGTAACCCAGACAAGATTTTTATACTGCATGTACACTGTTGTTATATATAATGGAGTGTTTGTGTGTATCTATGTGTATATGTCAATATGAGTGTCTACATATGCGTGTATATTAGTGTGTATATATGTGTATTAGTGTGTATGTATGTTTACATTAGTGTGTATATATCTGTATTACTGTGTACATTGATGTATATATAACTACACTGGTGTATGTATAAAAGTGTGTTAGCGTGTGTAGTGGTGTGTATATACATGTGTGTGTTCCTTTAAGAGGCGGTACAGCTGCGTCCTGGCAGACCTCCCTTTATTTACAGTGAGTCACTTTACCTCTCTGCTTTCCGGCTCTATGTTTAAGACCGTAGCCAGTCTATTATTAGCCTTGCCGCCTGCTCTCTTCTTGCAGGAGGGAGGAGAATGCATAACCATGCCACCTTCTGGCAGCTGAGCTACGAACGGTGGCAAAGAGGACACGGCAGTGCCACCTTCCCGACGCTGGGGAGCAGCGGGGTTACGTTCAGCCCTAGGTGACTGGCAGAGTCTCTGATCCACCCGAGTGGGAAGAGCGCCGTCTCCCGGACGGTTCAGCGTAACACGCCCTCCAGGCGGCGATGGAGAGCATGGCTCGCAGTCCTTGTGAGGGTCAATGACCTCGAAGGGCAACTTGGCTGGTCCGCCAAAAATTACCTCTGGCAGCAAGGCCTGGGCCTTGTGCATGGCGAGTGGGTAGACCGACACTCCAGCTACACTTGCCAGAATCCTCCACGTCCTCTCCTCTACTCTCGCCTTGGCCAAGCGGCCAGCAGACGGATGACAGAGCCACAGATGAGCTGCCTTTTTACCCGCCGATGATTCACGCGGCTCGGGAGGGAGCAGAATGCCGGAGCGGCAGATTTGTTACATGAGTGCATGGCGTGATTCGGGCGGATGCGGGGCCATGCTCATCCGGTCGGCGTGAGCCGGCTGCTTTCTGCCTTTAGGACTCTATCCCAGCAGCGCCTAAATAAGGAAACTTCCGTAATTTGATTACCTGGAGTCATGGTCATGTGATCCAATGCCCCAACAGCTATTTCCATCCAAACCCCGTTAAATTACATACAAATTAGGCTCATGGGACTGAGAAGACAACCCGATTTTTGGTTAGAATAGCTTTCTGATGCTTTCCACGAAAGGTTTAATGTCAGCCCCTGTAGCATTACACAAATATATGAAAATGTACAGTAGAGAAATGCAATCTGAGCAATACCGTGACAAAGCTCTCACCTCTTTCAGCGCTAATAAGACAACAACACAATCTCCCAAGAACACTGTGATTGTTTCTTAGTTCTGAGACTTGACAGACAAAAGAGATACCATCCATACATCTATAAAATGCCTATCCTGGTCAGGGTCGTGGGGAGGGCCTGGATCCTATCCCAGGCAGTTCAGGCTGGGATTCACAGGAGGCTAGTAAAATAGGTATAAACATGTTAAAATGCAGCTGGAAGAAAGTGAATGGCACTCTCTATGGCCCCATTGTCTAAGGAGTTCATAAAATAAAAGGCCAGATGCTCTCCGAATCATTCTAAGGCAAACCAGTTAGACATGAATGTGATTTCTCTGGATTTGAGATCTGAAAAGCTATGGCTAACTGGAGAGAGGCAAATGTGTTTATTTTGGGTTTCGCCTTAGAAAAGCTGAAGCTAACAGGAGAAACAGGGTTGTGTTTTATCTGAGTTTAAGATCTGAAAACTCTATGATTAACTGGAAATACATGGAAATGTTTTTTCTGGGTTTCACCCCTGAGAAGCTAATGCTAAAGAGAGAAATGCAAATGTGTTTTCTCTGATTTTCAGCTTTTCCAGGCTAAGACTAAAAAGAGAAACATACCATTTTTCCTTCGGATTTCAGCTCTGCAGTCAAAAAAAAAACCAAAAAAAAAAACAGTGGTCTCAGCGGTCCTGTTAAAATTCCTCACCGCTCCTTGTATGACAAAAATCTCCACGCCATGCCCGCAGCCTGTCGAAGCTCTCTCTCGGCATAACCGAGGGAGAGAGGCCACTTCTACATGATCACACGTTAGCCGGGAACGGCACAACCGCTGGGCTGTGTGCCGCGCAGGCCTGGAAAAGCGGGCCCCCCCGGTGTCTCATTACAAGACCGGGCCAGAGAGCCTACAGTACAGCTCCGCTCCTTGCCCACCCCCCTCCCGCAACAGCTGCTCACAGACATCCAGAATAGAAGCGCACATCATGTTCCTAACATGCTAACGCTATAGCACCTTATCAGTCGCCAGGAAAAAGAGACACACTTCCTAAAAAAGATGCCTCAATGTCTTGCATTTCTTTTAGCCTCCATTCCCATCAAGTTTCATTCTCAGCTCATCCGGTTCTCCAAGCAGACCGTCAAAAGCCACACATTTAGCTGGTCTTCTGAAGCCACTTTTTTCATGCTGTTGTTTCAAGTCTTCTCTTTTTTTTCCCCAAAGCTATGTTTGTGCCACAACTGCTTTGATTAAGGAGGATTTCGAGGGATTAAGTTCCGCACCAGTTGAGGAAGCATTATCTAAACTATCTTAAGACAGCAATGCCTTCACCTATGAGGAAAGTGCCCGTGGGTGCAGATTTCAGAGGGATACCGGGATTAGATGAGGTGGCTCAAGCCTGACAGTTCGCCACAGCTTAGGAACATCCTGATCCCATCAGCACCGACAATATCCGTGAATCCGTGGGCATTACGCTCTCAGTGGCAATCGCCACCACATCTAGTTATGTGCCTGGCGTAAAAATGTAAACGCCAGTGAGTAGCCCTATAAGAGTTTGGCTTCACTTGGTGTTTTTTTTTGCCTTCCTCGGGGTCAACAAGAAATGGTGAGTTAATTTCACCAGTTGTAGATAGAAGAACTTTGATCTGCCTGTCACCTGGAATTTCTGATGTGGAAAGAATCAGAGTATTCACTCAGAGAAGGAGTGTATCCGGCTGGTGAGTGACAAAGCTTTAACATAAGGTCTAAATAAAAGGTTCATCTGGAGGTTTGGCTAAAGGTTCACACGGTGACCCAGAATGAGAGCACACAGAGATGATGCCAAGCTTACTTTAGGTGCTCACACTGTGTGGCTGGCATGAAGATAGCAGGGACAGTATTTTGGGAGACAAGGGCTCTCAGCTTGCTAACATTTGAAGGGACTGGCTGTGCCTCCACCTTGTATCCATCGTCCTCCTGGTTCTGGATGGTGAGCAAGGGGTCTATATGGTGCAGTATCCTTGATCACCTGGGCACAGTTACTAGGTCTTGACGATGAGGTGTTAGCATCTCCATAGTCCTTTCTATACTCAAGCTCTAATACTCATAACCGCTTTGAGTCCCTGAACTGCATAAATGTTATGCATACATGCTCAGGGTCATTTCATGATGAGGGGAAATAACTCATGAACACCATCCATCTTCTAACTATTCATTGAGTACAGGGTTGTGGGGGTGCGCTGGACCCTATCCCAATCAGTACATGACACAAGGCTGGGGGACACCCTAATAAACCAGTCCATAACAGGGCACCTCCACTCACATGACTACATGTCTTTGGACAGCAGTAGGAGATGCACATAACATGGGAATAATATGCAAACTCCATAAACAAAGCATAGTGTTAGGATTTGAGTCCGAAAGGTGTGAGGAGTCATTGTTCCACCGCCTTACTTTAATATCACTAAACTGATGAAAAGACTCATCATATTATGACCATATCTTACCACCTGCTTCTGTTTTCAGCTATAGAGTGTTTTGGTGAATTGTACTCTACAAACCTAAAAACCTGAATTCAAACCTGAAACTAAATTACAGCACCCTCACCATGTGCCCTCCTCCCACCTGTGTATTTTAAAATCCCTGCTTTTCTTTGTGTACAGAAGAGATTTCCTGACAGTTAATCCAGGCAGCAGTTTGAGGACAAGCTTGAAACCCATAACACGGCTGGAGGAAGTGGAGATGTTCATAACTTCAGGTGGTCATTTCACACACGTCTGGTCACAACGGAAGCATGCTGAACAGTAAATCTTGGAGATGGCAGTATTTTTGGCTGGAGGACATTGAGGTGACAAGGTTTGGGGTTTACGTTGGGCGTTGACATGCAGCTGAGCTACACAGCAGCCTCCACCCAACACCCCTCAGCCACTTACAGGTGTAACTAGACATGCTCTGTGTGTGCTACAACACTGACAAGGCAGGCCTTCCCAACAGGGATAAAAACACAGAGATGTGCCCTTCAAACATCTTAGCTGAGTCTGAGACCTGGTGGCTGAGAGATACTGATCTAAACTTTTGTAATCCAAAACATCAGTTAATGGTTAAACTGTAGCTGTAATAATAAAACATGTTTTGCCCGGATTTCTCATTAAAACTGTGCGAATTTAGGTACCAAAGCCAGCACAACGTTGCTAATAATAAATTAGTAGTAATGGCAATATTTCTACTAAAATGGTAACAAAGATTACTAAAAAGCATAGAATATGATGGCCAAAGTTTCCACTTAACACCGGCTGGCTGATTATAAACACAAACCGGACACAGGCTGATCGAGAAGATGTGGGCTCTTTTAAAGGGAGAAGTGCTCCACCTAAAAGCAGAGTCATGCATTTCGATTGTGGAACAACGTTTTGATCTATTTTTAAAACCTCCTTTGAAGTCATTCCTTTTAAATAAAGAACGGCCTTCTTTTTGGATTCACATTCTCCATTATGAATCCAGCACAATGGGCCTCAATAATGGATAAACAGCTGCAGCGCAGGGTAAGTTGACCAGGAATCCCAAAGTCTTGCTTTGTTTTCAGGGTGGCCTGAAATCACGCACATTGGAATATGGCATGTCGTTGTGTCCTCCGTTGATGATGATATTACTCAGGGGGCTGCTTTCTTTGGCGATGTGTACCAAATTCATAGATCGAAACCCACCAAGAATAAGCAATCACCAGTAGTACTTAGTCTTTTGCAAAAACAATGTTACACCAAAGTTCTACCAATGTGCACAATATAAATTTCTAATCTACCAGCTATTTGACCAAAATAAACATCTCGCAACATGTAATTACGAAAGAGAATGAAATCCTCCAATGGAAACATATTATTAGTCTTATACCACTACAGGAAATCAAACATTGAAAACATGTAATTAGTTAACACAACTTTAGTACAAATATTGTCAAAAATAGCCTAAGCCTTTTGAGTCAAGGTTGAGATTGGTTACTCTGAGGGCTGATTTTGACAGACTGACACTCCCAATTTGCTGTTGTATTTCAGGTTCACCATGAAATCTATGCAGACCAAAATATAAATCCGAAGATGAAACTGTTGATTAGGTCAAAGGGTATAAGAACACATTTAAACTTCAGTTAAAAAGGGGGGTCAGGGGGAACGAAGTCATCTTTGCCTCTTTGAAACCATTGGCCAGTTGTAGTCAAGTAATCCAACAGGACAACTAACGCAAGCTAATCTTGTTATTCATCAATGAATTGAGACGTGTCCGGGTGACAAATTGGACCACAACGAATTCATGCGACTGGGACGACTCACTACTTGGGAGCCTCGTATCACTGCTGCTGACTCAAAGAATTCACTGGCGAAACCCTCTGTTTCTCCCATTCTCGGCCCAACCTTTTAATGTTTAATCGGGAAAACCTCTTCAGCATAACAATAAATAAAAGATCAGCGACACACCCGGTTAGCATAAAACAGCATGTGCCATGCCGGATAACCTAACAGTCGCTGGCTGAGAACATCAAAGTTTTTTCTCCAATGCCGGGGGTATGTGTGGGACCCAAAAAGGCCGCTGAAAACTAAGTTTGTGGTTATTATGACTCTGTAATTTCTGACAAACGTGATTAAGCACAATAGCGATATTAGCGGTGGAGTCTTCCAGCGGCACATCTCCTCCGTCAGCACTTTGAGGTAAAAGGCAAGACCTTCGTTAGTTCTGCCAGCTTTGGGGAAACTCTTTCTCATCTGTCATCTGAAACAGCACGTTCGAGCCCCTGTGTCTCTACCATTATGGGAGGGTGACCAATAACTTATAATAAAGGATATTCATGCCACTGAAGCCTTTAACCTGAAGCAGATTAGGAGATTAATTTAAACTGCAAGCAAAAAGGTTCAGACTACATTTTCTCAAAAAAACTTTATAAGCACTAGGGTTAAACCATAAGATTCACAGAATACTAAACCAAATGTGACTCCATTATATCTTTGCTTTTAGGAATACAGAATAAATCCATTTTCAGAAAGGATGAGTAAGATCAATGAGGACCTAAATGATACAGTGCAGTATTTCAAAACAATTTCAGGACAAAGTCCAAGACACTGATGTGGTCTAACAATCAATTTACCAATCAATGTGTGTTCGTTAAGATGGAGGGATGTCTCCAGAGGCCTTAACAAGGATACAAAAAGGATCTTTTATGGAAAACTTGGATCCACCCTCAGCACAAAACATCCATCCATCCATTTTCCAGAACCACTTATTCCATTTCAGGTCACCCGGAGCCTATCCCGGAGGCTGCGGGCACAAGGCAGGGAACAACCCAGGATGGGGCGCCAACCCATCACTGGGCACACACACACATGCATGCATACATACCTACGGGCAATTTGGCAACTCCAATCAGCCTCAGCATATTTTTGGACTGTGGGGGGAAACCAGAGTACCCGGAGGAAACCCCACGACGAGAACATGCAAACTCCACACACATGGAACCCGGGCAGAGACATGAACCCTGATCCCAGAGGTGTGAGGCAACAGTGCTAACCACTGCACCACCGTGCCACCCCCGCACAAAACATTCATACAAGAAATAACAGTGACAATGTATCTACAAAAATACAAAGAAAAATTCACGATACTCAAAACATATTTAGAGCAGTGAACGAAACACATCATCCAGAAACACAGCTCACAGTTCAACTCTGTGGGATCTACTGAGTCACTTGAAGTGTCCTGAGTTTGTAAGATAGTCTCCAATTGAGAATCCAGGCAGACTGAGGAATGTAAACATAGTGTTTACATATGCCCTTTAGCGTCTATCACAGACATGTGAAGATGACTCAAATATGGCTGACCGGAACTAAAAGCGAGGCCAAGAGGTGGGGACAGACAGAATGCACATGAGAAAAGCACAGGTGACATTCTGACAGCGGGCCAGGGGACACCCTTCGCCCCAGCCTGTGAGCCGTCAGACACGTTGCTACGATACGGTGATCCAGAGGCAGTTCATTAAGGGGAGCTCTGAATTTAGCTGCCACAGCTCTCCATCTCCTTAAAGAGACCTGTCACTGGGTATTGTCCCCGGTGCTCATAATTAAATTCCTATGTGTACAAGTCTGCCCCTGTAGTGGTGAAGTACAGCCCTCCAGAAAGCTGGCATCTCCAAGACTGGACGTCGCCTCACATGCCCTCCAATCGCACACCTCACTTCCAGCATCGGGTCTACTGTCAGAAAACATTAATACGAACTCCAAATAGCTGGGGTCTTCAGCAAACTGTGGTAGCAGAAAAATGTCCCTCCCACAGAAAATTTTAGACTGGGGATTTTAACAACCATCATAATCACCCATTTTGGGCATGTCCCAGGCTGTGTGGGGAAACAGAACGCAGGTGGGCGGGACCCTAATAGACATACAGTAAGCCCCATGCCGTGACAAATCCGTAAATCTCCACCCCTCCAAGCGGGACGCAAAATCAGAACATGCACTCATCTCCACCCTAAAGGAAGATCGAGAACATGTGAGCACAGTAAGAAGCACTCTCGCTCTCCTGACGGGCCATGGAGGGAACAGCAAGCACTCCTCAGGTTTCTAAGAGGGAACAAAACAACACTTGTCCTACACAGAGTGCTTTCTTAACTTCTCCTTCTTCTTAAAGAGTAAAATAGTGAAGTGCACTATTTATATCATGATGACCCTGTACAGAATGCAAAAAAGATCTTCATATTCTAATACTGTGAATAATAAGGGGGTATTTTACAGTTATGTGGGTCTTCCAAAATGATCACATTTATAACTTTTTTGTTCAAATGATTATTTTCCCTATGACGTGAAATGTCCTTGAGAGAGTGCTTCCATTTCTTCCTTTAAACTCTACGTTGCCAACCTCTATTATCTCCAGAGTGTGGAGAGTCAGCAGCAGTGAAGCAGGGCTCCTGAGAACTGAGTCGCCCCAGTCTCATGCATTCCCTGGCACCTCTGCCACGAACCCCACCACAAATTGAGTCACCACCTTTACCAAACACCTGTCAGACATTTTCGCCTGTGTTTGCTTCATCGCTCGGAGAGATAAACACCCAACAGAGGGCTAAGTGGTACATGAGAAGCAGTCTTACACTGAGAAAAGTGGTATCTCGCATCGTACTCCTTGGCTTACACTCCTTAATCATTCCTATTTTCATGATGAAAACATAGCCCCCCCAGCCTAATAATCTTTTATGCGTGCAAGGCAGGCCTTACTCATCCTGAAAGAACATTCAGGACATAAGCATGTGTAAGCTGTTTCTGAGAAAGCCTTTCAACAAGTGTGAGTCGGCCTTGAAATTCAGAGTTAATGGTGTACAAGCAGTCCGAGAACACAAGACAATAAACCGGACATCATTATTACATAAGGTCAACCTTCTGTTTGCTAGCCACAGGCTCTAGCTAGACCCAGAATGCATCAACACCCAAGAAATGGTATCAGAATAACAATGTAATGGAAAGAAACCTTGAAGTTAGGCTAAGTTGTCCTTAGTTTAAGTTTCAACTACTTATGCTTGGCAGGGCCCTTATATTATAAGAATGGAGCAACCATAATGATTATGAGGTGGTGTTACATTGTTACAATCTGTGTTACAGGGTGTTTCTCAATATACATACTTGACCATA
Source organism: Mormyrus iriodes (assembly GCA_011763525.2). Classification (NCBI taxonomy): domain Eukaryota; kingdom Metazoa; phylum Chordata; class Actinopteri; order Osteoglossiformes; family Mormyridae; genus Mormyrus; species Mormyrus iriodes. The sequence goes on from JAAGVU020000001.1 coordinate 30,699,241, forward strand.
CTTGTGTTCTCACATACTGTAACTGTTTGATTACATCTTCCATTGTCATAGACCAGTTGCAATACTCAAGAACAGAAGTACAGAGGACGGTAAAAATCCCTGGATGTCATTCTTGGCCAGTCCCAAATATCAAGGATGCAACGGTTGAACGAGATCACTCCCATGATTCATCCAAGTTTGAGGCAAGTTAGTAGGGTTCCAAATCATAAGCTTTGCCACAATACAATTAGATTTCAGTTGTAGAGATTCGATATCTGGAGATATTTAAAATGTTACTGCGATATGATTTGATTCAATTCAGTAATTTGCATGATCAATATTTTTAATGCAGAGAAACATAAGCTAATTTTTGTGGAATTTATCGGAATTGAAAATGACTTAAATGTCAGATTTTTCATTTTAACATCAGAATACGTTGAAAAAAAACTACAAACAGTACAGAGTGCTTTAAACATGTCTCAGAAGCACAAAAATGTATGTACAAGAAACATTCTGTCTAGTATTTATACTTTAACAACAAAAAAATATTTCTGGATATGTATAGGTCACTGTCTGACAATGCAGGAACACAGGTGTATTAAACTACATAAAATGTACTGTAATGTATCGGTCTCTACTCTACCCTACTAAGATGAGTCTCTATGTTTCTTTGTGTGAGAGATTTTTTCACAGTCTATCGTCAAAATTGAATAACATCAATTTTTATTAACTGAGCCAATTAAATTGTATCGTGGCCTTAACAAATCGATGCATTGATTAGAACAGATGAATTGTTACACTCCTACAAGTTAGCAAAACCACTCTTGCCAAAACCACAAGTACAGTCTTTACATTCTTGGTACTGAGAAACACCCAGAGTCAGTGTTACAGTCAGAGTAGCCAGCAGAGTTACAATCAGAGTTAGTCCATGTTAACAATCAGTGTTACAGTCAAGTGTTACAATCAGAATACAGTCAGACTAGTTGCTGGGAAATATATCAGTCCATCCAGTATACCGTTTTAAATTTCACATATGGTATGAATTTTTCATATACTGTATCATAGCTGAAAGAACAGCTGTAACTCTTCTATAAGCAATAAATTATACAATATTATTTGCTGCTAGAAGCGCCATGGATCGCAGTACAGAGAGTATTGAGAGGGGACCCCTGTTAGCCGTGCGTACCCTTCAAACTAACAGTTGTAACTTTATACCACAACAATTCTCCATATATAACTATTCAGCATTATAGTATTTATAAGTACTTCAGTCTGTCCCTGAAAAGGTAGATTAGATGTAATATAATTAGGTCTGCGATGAAATGCACATTGGTAAAGCAAAATCCCTAATATTAGCGATTTATCACGGTAATAATTGTTAAAATCATGCTATGCAAAATATGTTGTTACTAAGCTAAATATACAGTAATAATCAATGTGTCCCTATTGAGCTGAAAAAAACAAAAAATATCTAATAAAATTTAGTTATAATATCATGCTAAATGTACTCTTTATATAATAATTAATAAAAACCTTCGTAAACCGTTACTGCCAGGGTACGGCTGAACTTGAGAAAATATTGTCATACAAATTTTTGGTTATGCCACCCAGCACTAAAGTCAGACTAACAGTCAATGTTACAATCAGAGTTACAGTGAGTGTCACAGTCAGGGTTAAAGTAAGTGATACAGTCTGGGTTACAGTCAATATTAGTCAGGTTTACATTCAGGGATACAGTCAGTGTTACAATAAGTGTTACAGACAAAGTTAGAGTCAATGCTGTGGTCAGGGTTACTGTTAGAGTTGCTGTCAAGGTTACACTCAGAGCTGCCTGTTTTTTTCATTGTTTCAAGCCCCTGTCACCCTGAGAGTGTTAGCACAGTGATCCCCTTGAGGAAGCCATGGCATGAGCCATGAAACGGCCTTCTTAATTAAATGTGGACGTTTAAACTGCCTTCCGGTAGTGTTTAAAAGGATTCTGGAAACAAAAGATGACACACATGGCTTGAAACTCAGAGTAACAACGGGAGGAGACACAATCACTCTCTGGTGATGCACAGATGCCCTCTACTTGTCCCCACTCATGTCCCCATGCCCCTCATTGCGAGCCCTGAAGGCCCATATTACAGTCTGGACCGTCATCGTGCAACTTCCCACCCTAAGGGCCCTGGTGACTATAGGCCCAGACTTTCTGACAGGCCTGGACTTTGTGAGTGGGTAGAAGGCCAGGAAATAGGTCCACAGTCCCGGAAGGGGGGGAGCTGTCTTTAAAGTGAGAGCTGGGAAAAGAAAGCAGGCAGACACAGACGCAGACGCAGACACAAGGGAAAGCTGCACAGACGGCTGAGCAGGCCTACCAGAGCTATACAGCTAAATAAAAATATCCATAAACTCCAATGTTCAGAGGTATTAAGATGAATGACTTGGCAGCAGCTGCAATCAATGCTCATTTTTGTGAGAAACCTTCTACAGTTTACTTCAAGCGTACTGGCCGATTGTTCAAAGATTTAATTATGTTAAGACTGAGAAAGTAGGATCAGGAGCGATGAATATCACTGCCAGCTCAGATTCAAGGGGCTAAAAGGATATTTGCTTCCTGCCGGATAACACGGCCAGTGAAAACAGACGTGTGCATTTTCAGTGCACTAATGAAATGCTCCCATAAACATGACAGACAGCAGCCTGAGAGAACTGAGGTAAAATACACCTTCAGAGAACTTCTGTTACTGCACTCAGTGTGTTTTTCTTTCTGATTACAGTATTACACAGAGAATTGCAGGGAAAGAAACTTGCACACTAAATACAAAATAGCTGCATGACTGAGTTTACGGCCTACCTGTATTAAGACATGCTTTTTCAGCAATGTCCAATGACAGAACCAGTAAGGAGGACTGAGTTTTTTTATTTCTTTACCAAAGAAATGTTCCCTGTTTTCACACCTAAATGAGCCAGCAGATTAGAGGAAACATGGCTGGCCCCTCCAGTTAATCTCACACCCAAAAGACGAGGACACGTGAGCAGAAAAACACACCAGTTCTGCCACATAACCGCACTGGCCAGCTCCATTAATGAGGCATCTTGGGAATCTTGTCAGGATGTGCGGAAACTCACCAGTGGTGGCCAATTTTACCGCCATGTCAGCGGGTGGCAACCTGGAGCCGGCCCCACAAATATAGATGTCTTGGTCCTGCCTCCTCTAGTTGCTTGGACCTACCTCCTCTACAATCTGATTGGTTATCTCTCAGAACCAATCAATTTTCATTATGCCCTCAGAACATGTTTGTGTAAGTAAAACTCCCATGAGCTTTCTACCTGCTACCTCCTCCTAACGTGCCAGCCCCCACCCCCAGCCATAACACAAGTCAGAACAGCGTTTCATCTTTAAAAGATAGCACTGGAATTTCACTACATTAATTGTACATTTGCCACCTGTTAATTTAATTATATTTATTTATGTATTCCCTGCACAATATTATGTTTGCATAATATTGTGTTTGTGTACTTTGTACTGTTTGCACTATTTGTACTTGTCTGCACTACATGTATCATTTTTGCACTTTGTCTTCATCTTGCACTGAACGCTTATATCGGCGCACTTTATGCACCTTGCTGCTATATGCAAAAGCATTTCCCCTTGGGATCAATAACATTTATCTTATCTCTTAAACTGGCGTTAAAGAAGACATAGTTGTTTTGCCCAATTATTCTGAAATGTCAAGAAAGAGGGTATTAAAGTGAGTATTACTGGTTTTACCGGTGTGCTGTCAGTGTGTACAAGCAATTCAGAGTGGTGAAGGCAACAGGAAACAGGAATGTGTGAACTAGCCCTCCAGCTCGCTGTCGGGCCAACCTGATCACTTCATTTAAAGCACCCTCTAGGTTTTTAGTCAAATTTTTACTTCAGCAAAGGCTCGGTTTCCCCAGATACCAGAGTTCTATCTTTGTCGTCAAACTTTGATCTCTATTTATGAGCCTGAGACATATTTCTGAACCCAAAAGGAAAAGACAATAAGAGCAATAATACTTTCACTTTTCACTAATCCTTACCGTGGCCCCTCCCCTTCACCTTTCTCACACTGGCGGACAGACACAAGCAGCTCTCTACAATGGCTTGTCCAAAAAGGTTAACTCCTCCCTCACGACATTAAAACAAAACACCCCCCCCCCCCACCATCACCATCCTGTAAGCTGCTGGCTGAACTCAACTTCCAGCCCCAGAAGGCAGGGGGCCATACATTGGCCAAATGAACTGCCCTCATAGGTCAACTGAGGAGGTCAGGGGTCAGCTGAGCCTTTTCTGCGCCTGTCTGCTATTTAATGGTGATAGAGGCCTTTTCTGAGAGGGGCTCCAACAGTTTTCTCTGGTGCGTAATTATAATCAATATCAGCAGTGGACAGACATTTTTCAAGAATGTACTAAAACAAATCTTATCAAAGCATCACCTGGGAGAGCTATAAGGTAAACAGGTTACATCACAGCAACTCCCAGTAACACCTGTCGGAGGTGTGCTGTTTAAAACTTACACCATGGGCCCGTTCATCAGCAAGCTGTTTGAAGAAAATGGTGCTTGAAACAAAACTACATTGACTAAAAAACTGAAATATCAAGGTTCCCAAAACTGCGGTTAACATACAATCAAACCATTCACTCCAAGGACACACTTCCTTCAACCCACAGATTTCTATTTGTCCTTTAATCAAAGGTAGGTTTAAATTTCGTTTCAGCTTTTTTTTCTTTCAAACTGCACTCTGTCCTTCTTATGCTATCCAAGTCATCACTGTCTCTTTCCTGTGCTAGATCTCTCCCTGGTCATTACATCCATCTGCTTGACACATCTGTGCATGGTTAACCTCCCCCCCACCCACCCGCCACTGTAACATACTGGGCCAGCACCAGCCAACCAATGTGTGCACAAAAACACACACACACACACACACACGCATGGTGTCCTTTCACGCAGCAAGGTAACTGCTTATTTACAGTTTCTAACCCCCCCTCCACCACCACCAGCCACCTCTCTTCTGAGGAGTGGTGCTGTCAACAGGGGGGCGGGGGAGGGGTGCAGGATGTGAATAAATAGGTGATGCGCATATAATCTTCTCACAACGAGCCCAGGCAGGAGAAAAATTACTTAATGAGGATGGCGTCCAAGCGAACGAGTCTCCAGCTCGCTCCTGTGAGCAGAGCTGCCCTCAAACATGCTGCTTCCTGCTTGGGTGCAGCCCCATTTTCGAAACTAATTTGAATCTCGTTACTGGGAGGTTTTGTTGATGGTATTAACCAGCAAACAAGGCAACACAACATCACGTTGTACAAGCAAGGGGGGGGGAGGACTGAGGGGTCTGAAGATCCAAAAAAATCAAGACATTCTGCCTACCCTGCTGCCTGCGATGCCACTACTACTTGTGACGCCCTTCCGGCCTGCCCGCCCTCGTCCCTGTGACGTCTCTCCTTCCTTTCCTGCTGCTGTACCACTGTTCATGCTGCTGTCAGAAGCAGAACCAGCACCTGCGTGCCGTCACCTGCCTGCCTCCTGCACTGAGACTCAAATTTTAAAATTTGGACAGTGTAAATTGGGATTTTGTCATCTTGTACATTTGACTTCCTGCCTCTGGAGGACGGGCTCCTCGCTGAATCTGGTTCCTCCCAAGGTTTCTTCCTTCGAAGGAGTTTTTCCTTGCCACAGTTGCCTCTGATTTGCTCACTGAGGGCTTTGGGCAGGGATAATGTAATGCACTTTGAGACAATGTAATGTTGTGAAAAGGCACTATATAAATAAAACTGGAGCTGAATTGAAAAAGTCTAAGATGTTTATGGTGAATGCTATGCAGGATGCTTGTGTTTTGACACAATACTGCGCAGGGACACACAAACACACACCTGGTGTGTTCAGGGTCAACATTACATTCTTGAATGAAACACAAAGGATCCATGTGATCCTGAATACTAACAGCCTACGACAATGTTCAAAAGCTATGTTGGGCTGTCTGTGCATTTCCACCATGAGTGATGTGTCAGCGTTAATCAGTCTATGTACTGGGTGCACCTACGACTACTTTAGCAAAAATAGTGTGTAGAAGGTCTTCAGAAACATAATACAGGAAAAGAATCGCCAAAGATCAGATTATTTTGGGGCATCAAAAAAACTGTTAACGGGTCCAGATATTGAAATTTAAAAGACCATGAAAAACATAATTGGAGTCATAAATCTGTACTTGAGTCCATTCAGAGGTAGACAGCACTAAACATGCATTTACAGGCTTCCAGATCCAGTCATGCTGATTCCGAATGCACAACAAATATCAGCCATCTTTAAAAACAAGATTATTTACAACAGAATGAGAATTGTTGGTTTTTTAAAGGTATCACTCCCCCCCCAGTACAGAATTATTGGATATTCACTGCACGTGCTCCCTCGCATCGGTACAATTCAGCGGGAGAAAAACAAATATCCCCAGATGACACCATATGTGCAGAACACCAGCAAATGTTCACACAAAGATGTAAAACGGATGAAAAAAATCCCTCGTTTCAAATGGCCAACCGGCATTCCTCTCTTTCCTTGTGAAGGGGGGGGGGGCTTTTTTTTTTTTTTTTGCCTAAGGACCAGGTGGCTCACAGTGCCTGTTCAGTACGGGGGCTGTGACGCTAAGCTGCGAGGCCACCGGAAGCCACTTCCTGGCAGCATGGCCTGAAAAGGCCAGGATGGCCCCAGGGGAAGCAGTGAAACACGGCGGATAGCCGGCCCTGCCGCGGATAGCCAGCGACACTGCAGCTTTGCCGAGGTGACGCCAAGCGTGGAGAACAGAGAATAGCTGTACGGAACACGGAGCCGGAAATTATATGGCAAACCTCCACTCACATCTCTGGCTATTCACTGCTTAATTTGAACACTAATTATAATATTACATGGAATATCTGTCAGTGACCTTTATTACTGGCTCTTAACTGTCCTGTCTTTCTATTTTTATATTTATATTTATATCGTTTCAGAAGTCCAGTGTCAGTTGTCAGATTTCTATTTTGATTTATTATTTTCTATTATTATTTACCAAAAGATGACCATGGCTTACATTTTTTATAATCTCGTTATTTATTCAATCTATCTATAACATCTATACAGGGTAGGTTCGTGCTATGTATTTATTTTAGTTTTACTCGACAGTCTGTGCTTATTATTTAAATAATCATATTTATCATCAAAGAATAGCTCCTTTTTTCACCTGACCTACGTTGTCTATATTGCAGTACTTCAAAATAGTTTACGTATTTTGATAATAATCTGGCATATACCTTTACTTTTACATAAACTTCAAAGTTTTAAACTTAGTAACTAAAACGCAATAAATAAATAATGTTATTCAACATTTTACAAGTTTTTTTTCCTGTAATGACTTAGGACTTCTGTGCATTTGTACTATGACAATTAATTTGGAAACACATTCAAAACACACACGCACAATGAACACAATAAAAAGATGTTTAAACAGGTCCTTTTAACATACAGATTAACAGGTTGTATGTATTTTTCTGTAAAAGATGGATGTTCACTGAATATGTTTTTATCTGTACTACTGTTTTCTTCTGCAATGTCTCTTTCACAATCAAAATGCATATTACATATGAGAAAGAGAGAGGGGCTGGAAACCTGGGGGACCCCCCCCCCAATATTTGATTTGGCTTCATTAATCTCCCCAATACATAGACCTCTGTACCTAAATTAATAAATTGTGCCCCCTCCCCCGTATCAAGCTGTCCTACGCCATTGTGTGTATATTCATATGTCTTTAGACAATATTTCCTATAGTGATTATGTATTTCTTATAAAAGTAAATGTATTACTACTATTCGGCAGGTGTTTATTAGTACATTGTGGCTGGGTGTTTTAGCTAAAAATGTCCGTATCTGGCCGCAAACGCCGTATGTATAAGAGGCGGTAATAGCAATCCGAGGTCAGATTTCGCCTCTGAAAAAAGCCAGAATCGGCTGCGCCCAGCCTCTGAACATGGCCTGCGCCGTGCTGACTAGGGTTTTCTCTCTCCCTTTCCCTCCCTCCCCCTTCTCCAAAAACAGCATCAAAGCAATCAAAATGGTAATGTTCAGCATGAATGGGGCCCATCCCCCCACCGCCAAACTCCGCTGACTTTTTTTTTCTCCATGTTGGGAAAGGAACCGGCTCCCCCTTCTCGCACAAAATGGAAGCTTCCACTATCAAATGGGAGCGCTTCGCGAAAACACGGCAGGGGAAAAAAAAACACCACCCCAACAGCGCAAAGGTAGTCCTTATTGTTTTGCCAACGCTAAAAAAATACAAACTACAAAATCCCAGGTTAAGTTGCGATGCTCATTTCGCAGCACGTTTGCAGGAAATTTCAAGCGCCTTTGCGGAAAGGTGGAGGTGGTGGAGGGGGGGATCGAGGCGCTGTTCCAAGTGCTGAAAACTGCATTCCGAAGGAATACGCGATCGATTAAACTTAAGCAAAAGCGCCCTACGCTTGAAAATCCCTCGTTTCCCTACACACGTCCAGTGGCGCACAGCCGTGCCCCCGCGGTTGTATGTTTTACAGTGTTTCACTGCTGTTTCCCCGTCGTGGTTTCGGCAACTTTGTAAATTACCGAGACTCATGGTAATGGGGGGTGGGGGGATGTAGCGCAGCTTTCCAATGGCATCTGTTCGTGGTGCTGAAATACTGCACGTCCATACAAAAAGCGGCACAACTATAATCACCCTGGCTGATAAATAACACCCCACCCCCACGAATACACGGCTTTACTCAACTGAGAGAGGGGAAAAAGGGAAAGTTAATCTTAAGCACCGTCTGATGGAGGATTATGAAAAAAGTGAAAGTAGACTAGTGAAGTCGAATCAAACGCTACCATCGTGTCATGTGACCAAGGAGAAATAACAGCTCATGACAATAAAGTAATGAATAAGTCCATAAAAAACATTTTTTTTTATGCGCCCACAGGTTCCGGGATATTTACATTTATACTTGAATATACCTTCACAGTTTTAAAGTAATCGCAGGACACTTAACACCCCCCCTTTATTACTCTCCAGAAATATGTCGACCTACTCAAAATGGACGCTAAATTTTTTTCCAACATTTCATACTGCACAACTTGAGAGTGTATCCCAACAAAATAGTAATCGACCGCCAGGACTTTCTGTAACAATGGCAGTTCACTCGATTTTCGCCCAAAATAAAATCGGATACTTTCCAACCATTTGATAAAACGTATTTGTCCCGAACACCGTGAGAGCACAATACTAAGCTACGCTATGACATGAAACAAATTACAGTAATTTGCCACAAATCAACACATTGAGAAAAGCTTACTTGTTTTTCGCTTAGAGATGTTATTCTTGTTTGCCTTTCGTGTAGTTGTTTCTTAAGCTCTCCATCCTACAATTGAACAAAACATATTCAGTGTAATGAAAACGACACCCCCAAATACTTTGTATAACACCGTCGATACTGGAAAAAAAACTTGAATTAATTGCGTTGCGTTTTTCCTGCAAAGTCACACTGAGGACAAAGCAGTGAAATCTCCGGTGAGTAAATGGGGAAAGAGAGAGAGAGGGAAAAAGATAGATCCAGATAAAGTTTTTCCACTCTCTCCCAATACAACTGCCTCGTTTTAAGACGATAACAATACTTTAGAAATGGCAGTTTACCTGTGGTTCTTGTTTCATTTGTGCAACTAGTTTCTGAACGGAAACAGAATAAAACAAGAATTACAAAAGTGTTTCAAGTTAGTGTGTAAGGGAGGAACAAAGCGGCGAGCACACACAGCGAGTCAGTTCCTCGCACCTCATAAATATTCAAGTCTCGTACTGATCGCTACACAGAAACCACCGCATTTTTAGTCCAAATGCTTGTTGTTCCAAAAAGACGCACGAAAATGCCAAACTACTCCAAAAAGTACATTAACAATTTCTCTCCAAACAACATGTTATGCCGTCCTTAGACACAGAAGTGAAACAGTACAGATCGTCTACTTATTTCTCCAAATCGTAACCGGTCGCGTTTGATCCCCCTCGGATTTTCTCTCTCGCCCGCTCCCTTTCGCTGAAAAGACCAATAAGGGTATAATAATAAGATTTTTTCATTTACCTGATGACACTGGATTTCTACTTTCAACGCCTCTTGTAGGCCTTGTAATTCCATGTTCCGACTTCCAAATCACTTTTCTTTCACTTTCGAACCAATCGAGGTGAAGTTTCCGAAAAATAAAGATTATTTAAAAAACGGCAATAACAATCGAAAGAAGAACTACTCAGTCTGCAAAGCAAGTTCTTGTTTCTTTACTGGCAATAGGACTCATCACTCACTTTACGCCAGTGAACAAAGTGCTCTAAAGATGGAAAAAAGATTTCAGCACCTGGACAGATCCACTCCTACGATCTCTTAGCGACGATTCACATAATCCAATGGGATATTATATTTTTATTTCGGTGATTTCGAGTTGAAAACGAAGGACTATATTTTGTCCGAGTGCGCGGCTTGATTTCACTTTGCTCCTGGAAAAGTTGCGCTTCGGCTGTCAATGCTAATTCTAAAGTTCCCGGATGGAGCAGTGAAAGACGAACAGAACTCTCCCCTCCTCTGTCTTCTCTCCCTTTCTGTCACATACACATACGATCAGTCATGCGCACTTTTAGATGCGTACAAAGGTAGTCAACAATATTGCATTAAAATAACTCGTAGTGTCCACAAATACTTCCGATTACGTATAATAAGCAAAAGCAAATGCCACAAAAATATATTTTATCTTAAAATATTTTTCCTTACTTAAGACATACATACTTGTGTGTACCTTAAATGTGGCTTCCCTGTCTAACCTCATTTTTACTGTCTCAGGATGATGAATTGAATCAAGATAAATATAAGACTAACGTGTAGCGAAATCTTGTATATTTTGCTTTTATATATTAGTTCATTCTTGATAAAAATTAATTTAACACGAATGCAGTTAAAAGCAAATGAGGTTTACAAATTCCAAAATGGCAACTTTCAAGAAGACATATAATGCAACATCAACTTTTTAAATTCCGGGTTTAATTAAATAAGAATGTTAGTTATAATTTTGCAGTTCTATGAAACTATACAGCCTAGTCTAACTGAATTGTTTATGAAGAGTGGCTAAAGCAACACTTGCTTTTGCTCTTTTCATGAAGCATAAAAATAGAAATATTAATAATTGTGACCTTCAACCCAACTCGTGACAAAATGATAGAAAAATCAAGAATATTTCGTGGTAATCAAAAAGAGCAGTGTTGTATTGTGATCTGCTAGCAAAAGTTTAGATAAAAAAGAAAAAAGAACCATTTAATTATGAACGATAGGACGATTATACTACCCACTACATTAGAAACCTAATCATGTTATCGAGTAAGTATTCAAATGTTGACTTTTGTTGATACATTCTGTTGAAGGAGCTGTGGGGTAGTCTACACTATTTGGTGTTTTCCATTTCCCCTATTTTTAGAGGCAGTTTCCTGTATTATTATTTTGTCATTTTAAATTATAAATGAACTTGTAGGCTAAATATCTGTTCACAAAAGCATTTTTTCTTGTATGTATACAAATTAATACAACCAAGTGACAAAACGAACTATTAAAGTGTTTTGTTGTTGCGGTACGATTTGCGGGTAGCAAAGAGGCAAGAAACAGGAATGTAACAGAATGTCGTTGTTTTGCCAATAAATACATTTTCTTTTTTCTCTCCTAAACCAATGCTCAAAGAATTCGTCCACCCCCACCACATAGAAGTCAAGCCACAATTGGAGACTTTTAATGCTCGGTGCGCGAAGGGATGCTGCGGGGACCAATCAGAAGTGCCGGCTGATGCATATGCCCGAAGAGGAACGCGGCGAGGGCTGGCGGAAAGCGAATCATTGGGCCGGAGTGGGCCGGCCGACCGGGAGGGCTCGGGTGCAGGTTGATGTGAACGGACGGCAGCATCGCTGTGCGTTTTTGCAGAAACTGAGGGAAAAATATGTCTGGTACACCGCCAAAAAAGCAACACGAAATCGACTCCTCAGAACCAACAGGCTTTGTTAAAAAATGTACTTTCTCAGTTACATTACAGTTTACAGTTTCCTTTAATTGCTTGTGGGCTAAATAGCATTATTAATATTTTGTCATATATAAACCTGCATTTACAATTGCAAGTTCTCTATATGTCGATATTGTATTCTTGATTGAGTAACCAAAGGAGGATAAACAGCGATTAGTAAAGTGCCATACTTTGAAGTTATCAACTGTTAGTGAGTTAAATCAAATATTAGGGTAATCTTTCACGATGTGAAATGCAGAACGACGCCTGTTGGACTTTGCTTCATAAGATTATTTTCGACTGGGTTATATGCTCAGAAATAACTGCTGCCGTACCGTAGCTCGTCCTAAAGAAGTTATTTATTCATGGAGTATTAAGCTACAGTCTATTGAGCATATTAATGTAATACAAAAATCCCCCAAGGATTTTTGCTTAACCAGCGTTATCAGCGCGTTCTATTAAGGGCAGTTGTTCAGTCAACGCAAAGTATCTCCGGGTAAAATCCTAAAACGTTACGACTGAATGGATAGAATAATTACTAAATACGGTAACATAACTGTAAATGTAGTAAAATTAGAAATTGGCTTTGGAAAAATAAGACTTTTTATGTTGGAGAGGGAGGCCCCACCCCCACCCCGGGCAAACCAGGCTGTGATGTGGCTGTACCGCTACATCAGCCTGCTACGTCTCATTTCATGGCTCAGCGGTGAAACTCTCACCGCTCGCGGAAAATGACCAGCAGTCGCATTGAATCTTTGAACTCTTTCTTTTTCTTTTTTTTTTTTAAATTTTGGATGACTCGGAAAGTAAGACACTGCAAATTCGCTATAGCCTACTCTGTCTCTGTGTTTTGGTGCGCAAAGGAGATACCGGGGGCTTTCTTCGGAGTTTAAATCTTCTATTTAATCTCTCACAATTATTAATAATATCACAAAATCGTTCCAATAAGTGTCATGCGTTAACTTAAATGTGCTCATCTGGCGATGTTTAATTGGGCCCACATAGAATCAATACTGATTGTCTTTCAGAAGTGACTAATTTGCTTCGTATATTACTAGAGTTGTGTACTGAGCTGTATTAGCTTAGTCTCCATAGTAATCATTACGGATTCATTTTAGTCAGTGTAAATTCACACATTTGACAATACTTTTTAGAGGGTAAACCAATGGCAGGAACGTCTGAAATGTAAGTCATGTTAAAAGTCAGATTTTTCCTTAATGACATAGTTGAACATATCGCTGCTTTGTTGGAAGATCAGCTTGGAGCAATTATGTATAAATTTAATCGTATCCTTTTCTGAGAAGTGTTTCAAATAAATTTACACTGCAATTGGAAGATATGTATTGCTGTTTCTGACTAATCTATAAATATAAAATGATTTATCAAAGAGGCAATTGCATGGATCTATTAATAGTATGGGTGATGTTGGATTTTGGGGATCCCGTTGCATACTTAGAAGGTTTTGGTTTGTTTCAGTGGTCCATTGCAGCAACTCTAAAGATGATAAAATATAACATCAACTGAACTAATCTGTATTGTGACAGTGTTTATATGGTGAATAGAGTGTCTATACTTCCCGTTCTCTTTGAATATCTTGGCAGAGTGCTTTATTTGTGGTTCTTCAGAAGTATTCTCCATTGATAACCCAAGAACATATTTTACAACAACAAAATACTTTTTTTTCTGAGTAAAAATTATATTTTTAAAGGACAATAGACTTATAATTAAGAATTATATTGAGCTTGGCTAGGTGTAGTTGCACATGATAATTTGGTAATATTTTAGCTGTGAGTTTTGTAGCTGACAAAAACCACAAAAATGTTGACGTTAATCCTTTTGAGGGTGAGATAATAGATTTGAGATATGGAGAATGGTGAGGAAATCATATTGGTATCTATATGACAATACAGGCAAATTTATTTTAAAAGAGATGAGATCACATTAAAAATGGCAAAGAAACTATCAACAACATTGATATGTTTTGTTGACTTTACCTGATTCATGTATCCCTTTCCCTTTCAAGCACACTTACATCATTTTCCCTGACATTTAAGTTATGGCATTTTGTATCACAAAACATGTTTGTGCTCTGTATTTAAATTGGCCATAGTAGATGGAGTGCTGGAGTGGTATTCCATCCTGGATGTTCCCTGCCTGGTGCCCTATGTTTCCTTAAATTGCCCCCAGGCTAACTTCACTGCCCTGCATTAGATAAGTATCTGTGCAATACTGATGGATGTTAAACTTCTAAAGAACATATCTAGGAACCTTGGAATTGCAATAGCCATAGTTTCTACTGGGAAACACAAAATGAGATTTTGTCAAATGCAAAAACATTTGTATTGTGTAATTCAGAGACATTCTGTAAATAAAGATATAAACAAAGATTTAACAAATAAAAAAACATGAATCTATATTCATCATTTGTATTTATCAGATATTAACACAAGATCTGATTGAGATTAAAATCAAAGATACATATAAAAATGCCTGAATAAAATGTCTGAATTTAAAAGAAACATTTAAAAATGTCTGAATAATAATAATGTATATAGCCTAAACACATGTACCTTCATGTATAATTAGGCTGTTAATAATCATTATTAAAAAATCATTAGTTAAAAGCAGTTTTTATCATGTTGGGATGTGTGGGAAGGAGTGACAATCCAGAGTGAGGCTTAATATCAAATGGGGGAGGGGGAGGTTATTTACACTGAACTTGGCAGGGCAGGAAACAAAAGGGAACTGGGAGGGGTTTAAACCAACAGTAGGAAAGGCAAAACAAGAGGTAACAAAAATTACACAAAAAATCAGAAAATGCTAAGGAAAGTACAAGAAGCAACTCTAACACTATCTGTACATCCGCATAAATCTCAGGGAACAAATGCACATTCAAAAACTGACAGAGGATTAAAGCAAGAGCAAGCACATATAGACATGGGTAACTAAGTCAAGATGAGAGACAGGTATAAACCATACAGATTAACTAAACACTAGGAACTAGGAGTAATAAGGAACAGGTGAGGGTAATTAACAATCACAGAACACTAATTCAAGCACTGATTCAAGGGATACTGAGTACTAAACAAGACTTATCTATAACACTACATATGAGCAGGAATAACCAAGAGCAAAGGCACAACACAGAAACAAATACAGAAATACAAGGTAACAATTCTCAAGTGAAGTTACTAAACTCAAAATGTCCGACCCACGATGGGAAGGAAGCACAGTTCTCAGCCACACGCTCAGCCCATTCAACCATGCTGCAGGCCAGGAAGTAAGGAAAAACAATAGGAGCTAAGAAAGGTGCTAAACACTGCAGAAAGAATGGGATGGCCAGCGATACCTACTGGTCAAAATGGGAGAGGACAAACAAAAGAACAATGCAGGGACTGATCTTGACAGTTTTACCCTACTTAATGAGAGGATTTGCGGCAATAAAAGGACTGCTATTCCTAGGAGTGATTCTGGCAAATACGGAAACTCAGCATAACAAGCCTGTTTCAGTTAGCCAATTCAAAAGTTTGTCTTTAAAATCTCAGATAAAAGCACATATTTATTTTATTTTTTGCCAACCGCAATTGTCTAGTCACTGCCTTCTTAACAGTTAGTACTTGATTAAAGAGGCCACTGTTTTTTAGGACAATGGGCATGGGGATGTGGACTCGGGACACTTAGTCTACAGATTTTAATTGATATGTGAAGAGATACTGTTACATCTTTACAAAGATGTCTCACCTCAACTGCTTTTGTAATACAATCCATCCATTCATCCATCCATTTTCTATACGTTCTTGTCCTATGCAGGGTCACAGGGGTCCAGAGCCTATCCTGGAAGCTACAGGCATAAGTCAGGGAATAACCCAGGATGAGGCACCAACACATTGCAGGGCACACTCAAATTTCCCACACATGTTCACACCTATGGGGAATTCAGCAACTCCAGCTAACCTTAACAGGTTTTTCAATTGTAGAGGGAAACCAGAGAGCCCAGAGGAAACCTCAAAATTAAATGGGGAGAACGTGCAAACTCCATATACAGAGCCACTTTACGTTTTTGTAATGCCCCTGCTTATAAATGGATAAGCTAAAAGTCCCTTATATGCAGAATAAAACTGAACATATAATGTATTAGTAAATATTCAGGACATATTTAAAATTGTATCCTATAAGAAATCAAAAGGCATAGCTAGACAGGTAATACAGCTCTCTTTTAATCACACATGGGGATGGTGTGGTGAACTTGTTAGTAGTGTTATAGGCTCACACCTGTACAGTTGTGGGTTTGCTGGCTGCCTTATTTTGTATGTATGAACTTGGACGTCTGCGTATTCCCCCATGGGTTTCATGCGTTTCCTCTGGGTAATTGGGTTGCCCTCCACAGTCATTATTTGCGTGTGTGTGTGTGTGTGTGTGTATTTGTGTATGTGCGCGCGTGTGCACCCTGTGATGTGCTGCCATCGCATTCACAGTGTGGCCTGTTTGATACTACGTGGAACACCTTCCAGACTAACTGCAAGCTTCCATTAGGTTGAACGGCTGTAGTAGTAAGTGACTATGGATAATGCATGGATGCCTTAAACTCAGTGAGTGTGTGTGTGTGTCTGTGTCTGTGTGTGTGTGTGTGTGTGTGTGTATATATATATATACACACATACACACATTTATTTATTTTTTTACTCACTCAATGTTCAATGCAATTTTCTTTGACAGTACAAACATTCGGCACAGTCCTGGAAATACTTGCATAAAACATACAAAATAAAATAGTTATGTGATTTACACACACACACACACACACACTTGACAGTCTGGAATGTGTGTGTATATGTGTGTATGTATACACACATATATATTTATATATTTATTTTATTTCTTGCACAGTAGTACCTTTGGTTTGTTTTCAGCTCCTTTTTACATACTTTGGCTTTTAGCAGCTTCTGGGAACACCTCTTCACAAAGACCCAATTAATACCCCGTTGTGTGAATAAGAATGGAATGATTGCTTAAGATCTACCATTCATACAGGCATGTCCTGGCCTGAGGTTAGCATTTACCATCATCTTCCAAGCACATAAGAACCTGTCAGAGAAGTAAACAAAACACTGGAGGCTGGAATCAGGCTGCGGTCAGCAGACCTATAACAGCCAATCCCACATGTGTGGTCTGAAAGGTCAAAGTCTCATGCAAATGCAGCACTGCTACTGTTTTGGTCAGTCAGTGGCACAATGAAAACCAGGCATGTGTCTGTCTAATTATGCTAATCTTTCTTTGCTCTTCATATAGATGATCTCTGGATTTATGTTTTTACAGCTATTGACTCGCATGAAAAAAATACTGTGGTAAAATTTTGAGAACTTCAAACGAAATGAATGGGTTTTAGTATAACACACTGTCTAAGGGAAAATAGAAATTATAATCTTTCATAATAATCACTGAATGAAGTATTTTTTATTAAAATTGCTTCTGATACTTTTGGTCATTTTCCTGCTCTGCTGAAAAATCACATAACTTTTATTTTATATAATTTCTGTAAGTATATACAGTACTGTGCAAAAGTTTTATGCTCTGAAAAAAAATATGTGTAAATGATGTTTATGTTGGCCAAAAGTGTGTTATCTTAGTAATTTCAAAGCCTCTTCTAAAGTCACTTCAGTATTTGCAGTAACCATCCAATATACCCATGACTCAACCACTAGTATAGCATGTCTGGCTAATCAGTAATTCATCAAGTTATTTAAATAATAAGTGAGCTGGTGGTGAAATTTAACAAATACATGCAATGGCTGAGGTGTCCCTTAGGAAAACTTTGGGGATCAAAGCAGTGTTTTCTAGTCATCCAACAACACATTAGTAACTTTATTAGGAAACAAAGGAAATTATTATTAGTTTTAGTAGTTTGTTCATTTGATTATATTGTAAAGATAAATAGCATATTTTTTGAACATATATACACTTACTATATAGATAAATAGCTTTAGATACTTTCTTGATGGCTTAAGACTTTTGCACAGAATTGCACATGCTCTCACACACAAATTACATTCTGGTATAAATGCATTATGAAAATATATTTGTTCTCCAGAAACTAAAGTGAAGCAGTGCCACATCATAAAGTCTGTTCTAATTGGCATTCCAGTGTATCAAATTTCACACCACAGCACACAGCTGCAATGTTGGACAAATGCTTTCTTAACAAACCTGCTAAACCATGCATACCTTTAGAAGCTGTCACACTTAAGCCTCAGAGCATGAGCGGAGACTTTTTGCTAATTTCCTACGGTCCGAAAATCTACATTTGACTAGTGTAATGAAAATCTGTTTTGCAAAACATATTCTTTCACTTGTGTTTTGAGTTGGTAACAACACTGCATGAGTCAATTTGTTACCTAGTTACAGATTTAAGTGAAAAATGTTCAGCGTTAACATTAAGTGCTACTTAAATATAGGCCCCCTAGCATGCTTGTTAATTGCCTGAATCGTTGAATTCAGCTGGCAGACTCCAGAGTCGAAAGCTGACCAGCCATGCTCCCACTACTGTAATTTGAGACGTTGTCATAACAGAGGGGAGTGTTCTAAATTGAACACTAATAACTTTTCTCTACCCATGCCAATCAAATGACAGGAAAATAAGAAATAGCATCAGAGTTTAGAGGCTGCAGGGTGAGAAGGAGCCTTTGGGAAAGTAGCGTTTGGTTTATGGGTAACCCACACAGAGTGAAAGAAGACTGCAAGCAACACACATTATATATATGCTCCATTTTTCTACACATCTGCCTTGTCATGGTGACACAAAAGCCAGCTGATCCAGCTGAAGAAGAATTGATGTTAGATTGTGTCTACACTGTGGGACTCCAGGACGGCAACTGTCTCTGTGTTAATGGACGGCAGATAGCAAGCTGAGAGCAAAATGCATCGTCTCCTCACCCCACTACTGGAGCTTTCAGGACAAAGGGTGACCACTGTTAAAAACGAGCAGAGATCCATCTGCTTGAATGGTCTGCTGGTGGGAAGAGTGAACTTGTGAGCAGATGGTTGGGGGTTGATCATAGGACAGAGCTCTGTTGTGGAACTAAACGGAAAACCGTGAGTTTACCCAATGTATGCAAAATTCACACATTACAAAGTGCCCCTCCTCTGTCCTTTTATCTCAGTCCTCATCTAAGCAGCTCCATCAAAATAGTTCTATTTACTCCATCAAAAATGCTGATGTACTGACCTTAGTTTCCTTAGCTGAAAGCTGCACATGCATATAAGATAAATACTGCGAGCTGCTTTTGTTATGGCTGTATTTAGGATTTAATTGTAATTTAACTTAGTTTTTTAATTTAATCACACATGTCATGTAACTATAGTCTGGTGCTCTCAATTTAAATCAATGTAAGCATGTGTTACAAGTTAACTCAAAAAAATATAGCACTTTATAATCCATTGCAATGTAGACATTCTCTGCTCCCCCCCCCCCAAAAAAAATCCATAGTTCAGCAGATCTACCTTTTCACATAGCTAGGCAAATTAAGCATACACAGTATATAATGGTTTTGCTTTATATACTGAATAAATGTATTATACTGCCACCCTGTACTTCAGTATATTATATTATATTATATTATATTATATGTACGTCATATAAACCTGCCTGTTTCCTTGCAATGATTCAATGACAATACCTCAGGAATATACATGTAAATTAGTCATGATGCATCTATTGTGTAGAAAAAGTGTAAAAATTTGTAAAAAAATATGTAGAAATCTAATACCAACAGTTGAGTATGGTGACATTTTCTGTTTTAGAGCAAGCATTCTGTATTTGTTCTACACAATTGACATAAATGCTTGTTTCCTCACAAGTGTGATCTTAATTATCTGAATGTTAGGCGACTAGCAAGTATTTTAAACAATAGTTTCTCAAATTTACCAAACCTGTTGCTGATAGGAAACCTACATTTTGTGATAGCTGCTTGTGACTTTCTGTTAAAGTGCGGAATGGAAATGTATCACTTCCAGGTTTATAATGAACAAGGCTTTGGATTAATGCCGTTTGGACCGTATTTAGGAACCCAGTATTACAGCGGGGTTTCCTTGAGTACAGCTCTCGCAGGAGGACAGAACCGCAGAATCCTGTAGGTGATATAAAGCCGCCGATTGCACTCCTTCCCTGCCGCCCTCTCAGAGGGCGATTACATGGGACGGCTGTGGAAACAGCATAGGGCATCGGCACAAACTGCGGCTTATAAGAGCGGAGAGCCATGCCCGGAATAGGAAATGCTGCCATTGACTTGCATGCACTGGTGTGGAGGCGGAGCGACGCCCCGTGCATACTGATCCGCAGCACTCAGTTATGGATTATTAACTTTCTGCGGGGTGCGCCTTATTTATATCTTTGTTTATATATATATATATATATATATATTCGCGAACTCGTTTTCAGCACTTTTCAGCACCAGGTATTTACTGGACTTTACTCTCATAAAGCAAACAAAATCAGTATAAAGAGGTTATTTTCAACTACCACTCGTATTCAGTTAGTGGCATCGGGATATGTAGATATAATTACGTTGTACGATGTTACTCATGCTCACAATCTTACCTCCAATATAAATTCTTAATGCATTACACCACAAATATTAGGCTTGGTTATGAATTATATGATTCAAGTACCATTTAATGAAGAAACATAAACACTTGCGCACTATACTTGAGAAGCTGATGTACTGCATTATTGTACAATGCTACTGGTCTTTAGCTAACGGTCCTGCTGTTCTTGTGAGGGATTAAGATGAATGAATTATTAATTTTAACGCAATTTCGATTTGATTATACTTCCCCCAGTAAGTGTTTCCAAACACTTAAACAAATTGGGAAAACGAGACTTCTATTAGTCAAGTGCCTTTGATCAGTCACACTAGAAAATTAATTTATTTTGTGTACGTTATCCTGCTGGAAATTGTTCAAAGCGCCATATAAGAATGTGTAGAGAACCACAGAAGAAAGAAAAATAGAGCAGTATTGTGTAGCTCAGACTCGCTTCGTATGTGGGCCTATTATTAATCTGTTTTATGAAACGGGTTTTAAACGAAGTGGATTTTTTTCATAGATTAAATACCTTTTGTCGCCACTAGAAGGCGTTAAATCGATTAATTATGAATATATTAATGGCAAATAATAACATATAACATTAGCTGTCTTTTCACTTAAAAATGACGTCCTTGTCACGTGTACGTAGTGAGTAAAGATTTTTTTTTATAATTGTAGATGCGCAATTTTATAGGAACATGGTAAACTGTGTTGTAAATATACAATTAAACGTTGGCTGTGGACAGCGATCTCTTTTTTCTTAAAAAGAACAGTAATAAATTATGTTGATTTGTAAATAGAAAAGAAAACACTAAATATGAAAAAATAATTTTATAACTCATTGTGTTTTCAGTAAGTGGGGCTATGTGACGTCTGCAATGATATAACCAATATCATCATCTTTTAAATTTCCTTCTAAGAATGAGAATTGAAATGATCTTTCATGGTGTGAAAGCCTGAAGCAGCTTCCTTCCTCACTTGTTGTCCAAAAAAGCTGGAGGCCATGCTGTTCTCCTTCAGGGTGTGAAATGAACCACCACGTGACCCTACAGCACCCCCCGATTCAGTGAGCAGGGTGGCTCCACTGCCATCGGCCTTTCTGATCCTGGAGTCACGTCTTAATCCAAGGTCAGGCAGTGCGCTCTGCTGGGAGAAGGTGTACAAATCCTTGCACCATAAAATTACAGTAAAAACAAACCAAAAAAAGAACTCAAAACAAAAAAGCAACAGCCTGGAGTTTGTTACCTTACACCCTGTGTTCTACCTGCAAGCAGAAATTATAACACTGGCCTTGTCCTCTGATTTGGAGTCAGATTTCCGTCTTCATAGCCTTCTCCTCTCTCTCCATAGCCAGCTGGTTATGGGGGCTCCTGCTGTCACCCCCTGGATCATTTCCTGTTCTTTCCAGCACCTGTTCCTCACTTGAGTGCAGTGTAGGTTGCTGAAATGTTGGACAACAGCCAGCAGCTCCTGTTCCCTACACCATTCCTCATAACGCTAAGCGTCTGTGCTGCGTCTGGGTCCTGGCTGGTTCCTTGACTTCATGCTATGGCACTCACTGGCACATGTGATGCTTGTGAGGTGCATGTACCATCCAACCATCCATATATATTAATTTTCTTAATTACCATTTAGGTCATAAACTGAGTGATTAATCGTGTAATTAATTGCATATTCAATACTATTATAATTTGTTGAAAATATACTGCAATTATGTTCACCTAAAGGAAAAAAAATTGCTGACCAGATACATTAATACATTATCGATCAAATAAGGCAGCAGCTTGCTATTGTTAAAATAATTGTTCAAGTACAAAAACACTAAAGAGGATAACTGGTTTACACACTGGCTAAATCTTATATCAATTATGATAGAAGCAGCAAGCCGCTGTGTTTTTATACAGTTCCCCAGATGTACTTCATACTGCCGTTGCTGCACGTCTGGAAAAAAGTTTTTTTCTAGCTTTTTTATTCTCAAAATCTACATTCCCACATTTGTATTACCAAAGTAAGTCTGATTCATGATGAACTCGCAGTTTGGCTTTTATAATCCAATTTTACTAATTATTTCCCAAGTGTTTCTTTGCCTTTAAAATAATTTTATTTCCATGAACTCCAGGCTACTTGCATTAACTTTCATTACCCTGACATGATCTGCAGTAGGCTAAAGGCCTGTTTAGACACCAGCACTCAAGTATTTGCTCCCTGAGTGCTTCAGAATAAATGCTGATACGTAAAGCCTGGCTACAAAAAACTGATATGTGACACATCTGTAGTACATTCACAGACTGTCCAATATGTGGAACGCCAAGCTAATAACAGGTGCATGTTAAAAATCATGAATTCTACGATAACTGCATAATTGCGGCATATGGTTGATTCTTTCATATGGTGTAGATAGAGTGCTTGCGTGTGCTGGCCAAACAGTAGTTCATATTTTACATCAGTTATGAATGCTTTTGTTTATTGATCATGTATGTCAACACTTTGCCTTGTATAATATGTATTGTATATACACACGCACTCCAGGGTTGGGGGGTTTGAATCCCAACTTGGCTCTGTGCTTGGAGTTAGCTCCCTGTGTCATGCAGGACCATTGTAAGCCAATGTGGTGCCTTAGGCAAGCATCACAGCCAGTGCCCCCTGTCCGAGGCAAAATGAAATTGGCTGGCAAATCAGTGCCCCCTCAGAAGTTGGTGCCATAAGGCAGCTGCCTATGTCACCTTATGGGATTCACCAGTGCTGCCTTAAGGCCAATTAATACTTCACTTTTCCGCATGCGCTTTGAGTTGCGGACAAGGGGACGTGATGTAAAATTCGTAATCAGGGGCTGGCTGCAGAAGGCTGCGGTCGGCCCACGTGTAGCCCAGATTTTTATGTCTAACAGAAACCTTGAACATTGACTGCCCAGAATCATGCAGTTTGGTATAGAGGTGTCTCTAAATTTCCCATAATGCATGACTGTGAGTGTGTGGGGCCTTGTGCCCTACAATATCTGAGACAAGATTCAGGCCCCCATGACTCTGACCAGGATAAGTAGATTATCAATAACAGATTATTAATTGCCTAAAGTTCACACACACATATATATATATATATAAGGGCTGTCAAAGTTAATGCGTTAATGCGTGTCATTAATTTAAAAATAATAACACACTGTTATTGTTATTTGTTTTTGTTATTGAGTTTTCTGCGCTACGTTATTCATCTGTTCCTGTAATGTTTTTTCAGCTTTCAAGTTACTATAGTCAGTTCTGTATATTTCTGACCAGAAGCCTGATTTGGACAACGCATGGACAAGAACACTTGTTTTATGCTCTTGATTTAAGATGCTTGATGAACTCAGAAAAGAAGAAGAAAATGAGAAATCCTTTTATGACAATATGGAGTCCTTGTCAAGTCCAGCTCCGCCCTACCGATCTTTTTCCCTGATGTTTCCTGCAGGCGGGGCTGCTGTTTAGCAGCGCCTGTTAATTGTCATAGTTACCTCGTGTTTTCGCCCTTTGTTAATCAACCACAGGTGCCCCTCGTTTACTCCTCCATGTTTCTTTGTATAAAAGCCCCCCAGTCCTGTGCTCCCTTGTCGGTCATCGTTGTAGTATCTTGTAGTTTGTTGTAGTTGTTGGTGGTGTTCTGTTTTTTTTGTCCCTCTCGCTGAGCGACACAAGAATAAAATCCCCACGACGGGGTTAACTTTGTGCCGCATCTACCTGTCCTGGAACGTCTATCATACGGGCATCATGCCTCGCAATTCCACCCTCGCAACCATGACAGTCCTTTGCTTTTTATCGCTCATTATATGACACATTACAAATGTGTCTTTTAAATAGTGAATTTGACTCCACTGTTGGTAATAATAAACATGTAAAACTCACACTGGAGTCTTCAAATTTCATTCTAAAAGGTATTCTTAAATAAATTAAAAAAACATGCAGTTATGGAAAGATTCTTGTCTCTTCATCTGCGTCTTTCATTTTTTAAAATGTATTCCTTTCAAAGTTAACTGTAATTATTGTTCAGCTTTTAACCACTGTGCTTACATTACATACTAGGCAGCCATTAAACTTTAAGTTATCAACAACACCCTGGGGTGTCCTAGGGCCCAGTAGTAATACCTCCATATTGTAAGGATATAACAGAAGGAAGTTACTGGCCATTCAGCTCCAAACTTCAGCCAAGCATCATCAGCATCCGTAATTATGTCATTCATAACTCTTACTAGTGCAGTTTCAGTGCTGTAATTTAGCTTGAACCCGACTGGAATATTTCATTAACATTGTTCTTATACATGTACAGAGAACTCCTTTTTCTAAGATTTTGTAAATAAATGGAAGGTTAGAAATACAGTAGGTCTGTAATTATCCAAATCAGTGAGGTCCAGGTTTGGTTTTTTAAGGACAGGTCTGACAACAGCAACCTTGAATGAATTTGGGACATACCCCAATCTTAAAGATGAGTTTATCATATTAAGTAGTGTGCTACATATTAGTGGTGCAGTCTCTTTAAACATGTTTGTTATGTTATCTAACAAACAGGTTGTAGGTTTCATTGAAGATATTCCTTTTCATAGATCAGATGCACCTACAAAGACAAGAATTCAAATACGTTATTATTTATTTTATCAGATGTATCAGAGCCAGGTGTCTGAATGTCATGGACAGCCAATGTAACACTTTGAATCAATCAGTATTGGTTATAATGTCATCAAAAAATGCAATTAATTCATTACTGCTAAGTGTCACTGGAACCTTTGAGTTCAACGATTCCTTGCCAGACATGCAATATCACCAAATAGGAATGTGGGATTGTTTTTGTTATTTTCTGGAGAGGTACGTGGACCTGGCCCTAAATAGGGCATGTCTGTATTTTGAGACACCTTTCCAGGCAATCTGAAACACCTCTAGCTTAGTGATGCACCACACAGTCTCGACTGCTACCAAAGGCCTGCTGAACAATTCAGAACACAAGTTCCAGTTCAGCCTCACTAGTGGCTTAATCTAATATGTGTAAAGTGTGTGAAAGTTAATGGACAAGAACTGCAGCAGAGGATGGACTGATCAAACAGCTAGTGTAGTGCTTAGGAGCCGACAGTGTTGTAGTCTTACTATCTGGGCTTTTATTATATTTGCTACCTGTAATCGTATTTCCAAATCTTTTCCTAATATGTCAACATCAGTGTACTGATGGATTTTATGTAACTGGTGGAGTTACTTATTATGTAAATACAAATTATTTCACAATGTATACAGTTATTATTATGCAATATTTGCAACCATCAAAACACAGACTACTATAAAATACAAACATTGTAACAACAGTTTAAATTATGAGGATAATTATGGTACTGGATGAGTAAAATATATGGTGGTATTATGCCCACGCTAGTAACACAATTGACTAATAATTTGGATATAAACTCCTCAGTGATACTGCAATGATCCCAGGCAAGTTTTCAATTTAAGGTGAGAGGTAACAATAAAATGTCTAGATATACAATAGGAATAACTATAATATAAGAAACAATAATGATATAGTGTTTATTTTATTGAATTTGAAAAAAAAAAATGAATTAGAGCTATTCTTTTATGGAAAGCAACTCATACACCATTAAGCAGGATTCTGTTACCTGAGACGCATTTAGTTGATATCTGATGATATTTGGCATTTGCTACGAAAGAGCAGATCCGAAATGACGAGGAGGATCCTGGGCTGCCAGTTAAGTGACAGGAATTGCAATCGAGAAGATAAAGGGGAAGAGATTTGCTGGAGCTGTTTTATTTTGTGCCCAGCCAAGTGTGAATAATATTTGTTTGCAAATGTTGAGCAGGTTATGATTTATTCATTTCCCAGAGCTGGCTGGTACATGGGTCAGATTTTTCCCTGCCTCTCTTTCATGACTGTAGCCACTTTGACTAAGAGCTGTGGCCACTTGTTAAAAGATGAGTGGAAAGATTGATTTTGCGGTGAGGTTAACAAACACTGATTCTCAAATCTATTTTATGTTCTTTTGTGTTCAGTCTACCCAATCTAATTATTTTAGGACCTGCGACCAGGAGTAGGGTGTGCCGCTAGTGTGTTGTGTGTGGTGTGTGTGTATGTGGATTATGTATATGTTACATTGTTCAGACCAAAAAGGTCCCAGATGTGTGTGTGTGTGTGTGTGGGTGTGTGTGTGTGTGTGTGAAAATGCAAAGAGGAAAAGGTGTTCATCCTCAGGTGGAAAGTGCAATAACATGTGCAGTCGAAGGTGTAAAATCTCACGAACACACTTTGCTCCAAACACTCCACACTCACTGGTTTTCCACATCCCATTTACACACTCGCCCTCTCACTGTTTGTCTATACAATAACACATGGTGAATGAAATGAACAGGATGAAAATAAAGATGCATGGCATGGCTTTGTGCGGGGCATGATGGGTGAACCCAAAAATGTCTTAAAAGCTCCAAGGGCACTTTTAAAGAAAATGCGGCATATGTCTCAATAATTCATGGGTGTCATCCTTCAGTTGCAAGCTGACAGTGGGTGATGGGGGTGGGGGCTTTTAAGGCATTTAAAGGAACCACAGTAAGTGTGTCATCATTCTCCAGCTTTGAGAAACAGATCTTAAGCCCATGCTGAGTATGAAAAGTCACTGGAGACCCTGCAGCACCCTCTTCACCAGGTCTGGGCAATTTTATTATGTGTCCGAGTCACACCATGTAAACGGGGCATTTTTCTATGTCCCAGAAAACTACAACAATACACTTGTTAGGTTTTACTTTTCCCCTTTTTGAATATAGAATGCAGATTTTTTTCAGCTTATTTATATTTGTATTTCGAGTGTATTATTAATTCAAAGAAACATCTGTGGGCAAAAACATGTTCATCTTCATAGACTTGAATTTAAAACTTCATCTTTTTTTGGTGATTACATGAGCCAGTAAAAATAGCTCTGTGGGCGACTTTTGCTCAGGTCTGTTCTTACCATCTTTGGCTCTATACTTACCACTGCTCATTACCACTGGTATTTCTCTTAGGGATGTCAGCTGTTTTGATATCTTCATGAACATTAGCACTTAATGTATTTTATAGCAATAGGCTTGCCCTATAAATATTTTTGATATTGGATATTGGTACATTGTTTCCCTTATTAAATACAGTCATACTACATGATGTGATCATGTAATTGTCCAATGTAAATATTGTGACTATTGGGCTCCAACCTGATAGATATCCATCCATCCATCCATCCATCCATCCATCCATCCATCCAACTGCTAACTGCTTATCCTGGTCTGGAGGGAAGGCTGGGGTACACCCTGTATGGGATGCCAATCCATCGTATGGCACATACATGCACATGCACACACACACACACACACACACACACGCTATGGGCAACTTAGAGATGTCCGTTACCCTGAGTGCATGTCTTTAGATTGTATTAGGAATCTTGTATGACACAGGGAGAACATGTAAGGTAACCAGGTTACCAAATGAACCACCGTGCCACCCAACAGATAGATATAGGGGCAGCGGCATTGTTAGAGATGAATGGATAGGGGCACTGAGTCTTTACTAAGGGGGGCTGATGGCAAACTATTCATGATTTAAGCCAATAAAAGTGGTTGTATTCTTATTGTTTTAGTTATTTCCAGCAGTCTGAATATAAAAGGGTCTCTATTGCCTCAATTTTATTGTTGTTCTTATGAGAATGATTTTGTGTGTTAAAATTTGGTGGCATTTTAGGTTACCATGGTACATTTTTGTCTAAATTTACACTTCATTCAGTAAATGTTTAAGTTTTTTTCCTACTGAATTCAATTACAAAGTCAATAGTTATTTTGCTTACTATAGTATGATAATTTAAGACAATGATATACAGTGATCCCTCCTTTATCGCGGGGGTTGCGTTCCAGAACCCCCCGCGAAAGGTGAAAATCCGCGAAGTAAAAACCATATGTTTATATGGTT
>JAAGVU020000001.1:30734198-30749802 GCA_011763525.2 Mormyrus iriodes
AAGACCAGATTAAACTGGTAAATAAATGGAAGTTAGTTTACTTTACTGCAGAGGTGATGGAGTCTCTGGCAGTTGGTCATAGAGGTGGTACGCTGAGGAAGCGATGGCAGTCCAGAAGAAACAGAGGTGTCTGTTCTTCTAGCAGCCAGTCTCACGGGTGAACACAAAGTTCTTTTACAAAGTTCTTTCTTTGTCTTCTTGCTGCGCCGTGCTGCTTCTGCTTTTCTTGTCTTTTCTTACTTATTCTTCGCTTCGCTTATTTTACTTACGAGAGTGCTAAGTTTTATGGTGTGAGGTTCATGAATATTGATCATCAGGAACTTGATCCTCAGACCAATGGCCGGGTCCATTGAACTGGCGGGCTGGTCAAAGGGGTGTTTGCCACAGACAGTAAATTTATTGACCGGAGACAACATGTAACTCTAGAACTGACTTTGGTTACACGCATTTAGTTTTTGAGACATGTAATATTATGATGATGTGAACAGATTCATGTTTAGCAGAACATTTCCGTCATTTTGATACCAAACATGACATTACGCCAGAGGTTTACACGTCGTACGACCCAAATTAATTAATTTATAATTCCAATTATAATGTACGCGTTGATCATTCACATCGGACGTAGTACGCGCAGTTATGTTACAAATGACCAGGTATTGACAGTTACAGATCAGTTTTGCCGAAATTACATTCCCATTTCTACATTAAATCTTAATTCTAGGTTTATGAGTTGCCGTTGGCTTCCTAGAATAACAGATCCACATAAGCATTTGCACGTTACAATTCAGTTAACTGTAACAAGGGATTATTACAACAATTTCATATTCAGGATTAAGAACATGTTAATACTTTAATCCGTTATATGGAGTGGACCAGACAAAGGGAACATGAAATGGCGCCCTTGCTGATATTTATGACTACCATGGCATGCAGGAAGAAAAAAGGGGGGGGGGGGTCTCTGAATTAAGTCAAACAAAGAAGTCTTATAACAGGCCTTATAAGAGACAAAGTGATAACCTAGTTGCATTTCATTAAATGTTTCCTACTTTTCCTAAGGTAGACCTGAGCACCTGGGTAGCTATCTACATGTACATGCCTATACAGATAGAGATGTAGATATATAGATCTATATATATATATATCTTATCGCAGGACTTTTAAGGCTCTGGGCCATAAAACTCGGAATGTTAGCCCTAGCATGCGTGTGTGTGATCCTACAAGGTAAACATAAACAGTTATCCTGAGGTAGTAGTATGTAAAGTGCAAAGGTGCAAAAAGAGTCAGTTCACAGTCCGGTGTGTGTGGGTGGGAGTGGGAGGGCAGGCAGTGAGTTTAAGAATCTGATGGCTTGTGGGAAAAAGCTGTCATGTAGTCTGGTGGATGAGGCCCTGATGCTGCGATAACATCTGCCTGATAGGAGGAGTGTGAACAGTACATGTGAGGGGTCAAGCCCGATGCAGGAGGCCTTCCTGATGCAGCACTTGTGGTGGATGTCCTGCAGCAGGGGGAGAGACGGTCTGATGATGTTCTCAGCTGCTTTCACAATTTGTTGGAGCTGATGCAAATCAATTACTCTGCAGCTGCCAAACCACACGGAGCTGCAGCTGGTCAGGACGCTCTCGATGGTGCCCCTGTACAACACGGTGAGGATGGGAGGAGGGAGGTTGGCCCACTAAAGGCGTCTCAGGAAGTGGAAACGCTGCTGTGCCTTTTTGGTGATGGAGGTGGTGTTGGTGGTCCAGGTGAGGTCATCTGAGATGTGGACTCCCAGGAACTTGGTGAAGTTTACAGTCTCTACCGTGGAGCCGTGGATGCTGAGTGGTGTGTGGGTGGAGCGAGTCTTCCTGAAGTCAACGATCATTTCCTTGGTTTTGTCCACATTCAGTGACAGATTGTTCTCACTGCACCAGACTTGTTGTTGTTACTGATGAGCCCCACCACGGTCATATCATCAGCGAACTTGATTATGTGGTTTGTGCTGTGCAGGGCGGTGCATTCGTGGGTCAGGAGTGAGAATAGCAGTGGGCTGAGAACGCAGCCCTGAGGGGCTCCTGTGCTCAGCCTGATGGTGCTGGAATTGTTGTCGCTGATATGGATGGACTGAGGCCTCTCTGACAGGAAATCCAGTATCTAGTTGCAGAGAGAGGTGCTCAGTCCCAACTCGCTCGTTTCACATACAGTTTTTGGGGAATGATGGTGTTGAATGCTGAACTGAAGTCTATGAACAGCAGTCTAACGTAAGTTTCTTTCTTGTCCAAGTGAGATAGGGAGAGGTGAAGTGCAGTGGATATGGCATCATCAGTTGACCTGTTTGGCCGATATGCTAACTGCAGCAAACTGCAGCGGGTCCAGTGAGTGGGGGAGGTTGCTTTTCACCTGTGTCATGACAAGTCTCTTGAAGCACTTCATGACGATGGGGGTCAGAGCGATGGGCCAGTAGTTGTTCAGGTATTTAACTGAAGTTCTCTTTGTCACTGGCATGATGGTAGTGGACTTGAAGCATGCTGGGACAATCATCTGGCTCAGCGATGCATTGAAGATGTCCGTGAAGACCTCGGCCAGTTGATCAGCACAGTCTCTCAGCACACGACCTGGAATGTTATCTAGTCCAGCAGCCTTCCGTGGGTTCACCTTGATGAACGTTATCCTCACACCTGTCATGGATCACGCTGGAGGATCTCCACTGCCATCTCAGTCACACCCCCTGGGGATTCCGACCGATAGGGTTTCCCCGAGGCTGCGTGCTCAGTCGTCCGGTGTTTCTAGTATTACCAGTTGCCCCGGTCTCGGTCACTCCTCTTCCAGCTGTTCCTAATTGTCCCCCGTTTCGGTGCGCTATATCTGGCGACTCGGGTTTCGGGTCTGTGCGAGATCTTCATGGTTTGCCCTGAGTTCGAGCGTTATTCCCTGTGTGTGGCTATCGGTACTCTGACTTTTGCTACATTTCCTGGATTTCTAGTTTCTGCCTGTTCCCCTCAGTACCGACGCCGATCGCCCGACCCCCGCCTGGAACCCTGACCACGCTCTTCGCCTCTGCCCTCTGGTAACCGACGCTGATCGCCTGACCCCTGCCTGGAAGACCGACTACGACCTTTTGCCCAGCCCCCTGGTTACCTTCGCCATCCGCAGTTTGGGAAGCATGCAACCGCAAGATCCGGAACAACAGTGTGTCCTAAGAGACCTGCCGACATCGTGTTGCGAGATCCTAATAACGGGAATACTCAAAGCTGATCCGCGTCAGTGTCCGTCTTCTCGCATTCACAACAACATCAGCTGCAAGAAGAGAGATGATCTGGTCTGTGGCTGGAGCCATGGCTTTCGTCGCATGCTCGTTGTTCATCACATTAAACCATGCATAGAACTTGTCCAGCAACTCAGGGAGTGTTGCATCCCTGTCACAGCTGCTTGGTGCAGGCTTGTACTGAGTGACAGCCTGAATGCCCTGCCATAACCTGCAAGAGTATTTTGTGTTGTGGAAGTGATTTTGAATATTTTGTGCATGTGCACGTTTTGCCTGTCGGATGGAGCGAGAAAGTTTTGCTCTAGCTGTTCTGAGAGCAGTTTTATTCCTGGACCAGAAAGCAGCATCTCTCTCTCTAAGCCTTGCACGTACCAGGGATGCGAACCAGTGCTTTTCGTTGGCTTTCGTGGTGATGTTCTGTTAGACAGTTACATCCTCTATGCACTTGCTGATGTAGCAGGTCACAGAGTCTGTAAAGTCGTCCAGGTCCAAGCGGCCGTTGTTTGTAGCTGCCTATTTGAACATGCTCCAGTCTGTGCACTCAAAACAGTTCTGAAGCGCAGAGAAAGCTCCACTTAGCCAGACTCTGATGGATGTCCTGGCTGATCTTGTGCGTTTCAGTAGTGATGTGTAGAGGGGCAGCAGCAACACCGTGGCGTGGTTGGAGGATCCGATGTGTGCGCGTGCGACTGCTTTGTAGGCCCTGCGCACGTTGGTGTAAACTCTGTCCAAACAGTTCTCTCCTCTCTTGGCAGAGTTCACGTGCTAGTGGAATTTGGGGAGAACTTATTTGAGATTTGCGTGGTTGAAGTCGCCGGCTACGATGAGAAATCCGTCTGGGTGTGCAGTTTGGAGCTTGTTAATAGCCTCATAGAGTTTGTTAAGCGCCAGGTTAGCATTAGCGCTAGGTGGCAGGTACACAGCTACAACTAGCACAACGGAGAATTCTCTCAGCAGATAGAACGGGTGACAGTTTATGACTACTCTACCTGTGGTGAGCAATCGCGACTCACTTCAGCAGAGTTTGTGCACCAGAGTTTGTTGATATAGACGCACAAACCGCCTCCGCAGCTCTTACCGGACAAAGAGGACAAAGAGTCCAGCTCGTTTGCTCGAAGATGGGAAAATAGGCATTCACAATTCTCCTGAAACACAGGTACGAGTCCAATATGACAGCTAACATCAAATCCGGAATTTCCAACTTCACGGGAGGTCAGAGAACTAGAGGGAGAATGGAGGCTGTGGCGAGGAGCCTCGTTCTGGGCACCAGCCTCTTCAGGGGCGGACAGGCCAGATTGAGGGGTCACCACCGGAGAGCTCACCTTGCGTGGGAGAGGTACGGGTTTCTGCTGACCTGTACCCAGCTTTCGCAGGGCAAACTCTTTATCCGCCTCGACCTCCAAGGCCATCAGGCACAGCAGCTGAGCCTGATACTCCTGCCTCTTGATCTCCAGCTCCAATTCGTGAAACTGAATGGTAAGGAGGATGTCCTCCCTGAGCGAGCGGACACCACCAGGATTCATGCGGAGCTCAAAATCCAGGTCTCCGACGGCCTCCACCGCGGAATACGCCCAGATCGGGTTCAGTGCAACACTGCTTGGCTCAGGCAGGATCCCCTGTTTAACCAATTCAGCCTGAAGGGCTTGTTTTATAGCCCTTTTCGATGCCTCAGCGGGGACTGCAATATTGAAGAAGCCAGCTATCGCTAGCAGGTCATCCTTGCGGAACCGATCGAAACACTCAAGTGTGGGAAAGAGGGTGAAAGCGACAAGGTCAAACTGGGCCATGCTAAACCCCCTAATACCAAACTCCCCCCACCACTAAATCCACCAGACAAACCTGAAGAAAACACAAGCGGAGGAGATGAACAAAGAGGACGAGTGCCTAAAGCCCTGGACAAACAAAGCAGTCCAGCGCACAAGACCAAGGGTGAAAAACAGCGAAAAGGCCATGGTCAAAACATCACAGCCTCTATCTTGGATGGACCTGTGGCTACACCACGTGACACAGTATGGCTAATGTAGGAGAAGGAAGCCCTATCAAACTGACACTTGTCTAGTGACAGCTTTAAACCTTCTTCCAATACATAGTCAAAGACTTTTAGGAGCCTTTCTTTATGCTCTTCAATTGTTCTACCAAACAAACGTTAATTAGAAGATACACCAAGACCTCCAGAAAGTTCATGTCTCCAACAGCTTTCTCTAAAACACTCTGAAAAATCACAGGAGCCTTGCAGATATCCTGAAGCATATGTTCAATTTGTAAAATCCAAAAGGAAAGGTCTAGGGTCTTATAACCTAATATTTTGTGCAGCACTTTTTGCACAGCCCACATCCCACTCTTAGCAGGAGAAGACAGCCTTCCTTTCCATCATTTTTTCCACAAAGCCTTTGTATTATGGCATGGAATAGCACAGCCAGGGAAAAAGGTGATGATCTACTGACCACAACGAGCCACAAAGGGGTTTATTGAAGAAACACACAATTATGCTGCTGTACATGCCATTTTTATCTACTTTGCTTGTCCAATAAGGTGTTATGCATGTTCTGACCACCCATTCTCTCTGCCTTCCTTCCTACATGTCCAGATGGTGCCCAGTATCATGTATGCTGGGATGAAAGACTTGCAGGTCAGTTATGATGAAGCAGAAAAAGGTGATATGTATGGGTATGGGTAACACGAGGGCAGTAAAGAGAGGTAAGACAAACAAGCACCAGGCATAGCTTGTTAGGGCCATGTTAGGGAGAGATCAGGAGGGTCAGATGGGCAGGGTGTGGAAGTGCCCCCCCCCAAAAAAAAAGCATGCTCTTCGAAGGACAAGCCAGGGAGTGGACTCAGGGGAAAAAACACCAGGCCAAACATGTGGCTGGGACATCAGATAGAAATGACATGGCAGGACAGAATACGCCTCACCTGGGAACACCAGCCAGGGTGAAACAAAAATAGGACCGGGGGAAAGGGACAGGACGGGGCAGGATGAGGGTATAGAGCAGGCATGGACTGGAAACAGGACCAACAGGAGACCCAGAACCAGAGAGGAATACCGGGCATTAATGGGAACCCAGGAGTAGAAAGGATAGGGAGTAACACAGACAAGACCACAACAGGACGGACAAACAGAGGGTCCACGGAACAGGAAAGGGAACCCCTGAAGACGGTACCAGGAAAAATAAGAATGGGACAGGGCAAGGGGTCCCATCAGGGCACCACAAACGGGAACGTGGTTTGGCAGGGGATCCGCTGGGTACTGACGAAGGCGTGCGGGTCCTCATGGGCTCCGGAGGCCCAGTGAGACTGGGTGGTGCCGTGGGGTCAGCAGGGCCTGGACTGATGGGTGTCGAGGGGCCCACAGGGCTGGGTTGGGAGCAGGAGGGCGCCATGGGAACTAAAAGGCAGAAGAGTGAGGAGGGGCCTACAGGATCGAAGCAGAGACAGGAACAGGGCCAGGAACAGGAGGGCATTGTGGTAATCCTCCACCACACCGCAACAAGGGAGGCATCCAGGCTGACATATCCAGTGTCCCCGTCTCCCTCACTTCTAGGTTCCAGCTTGTGCTGCCAACCGCACCAAAACGTTTGACCAGGTAGACGCGAACATTAGACAAAGCGCAAGGCCCAGAAGGTCTCAGTCCAAGTCCTCTGGAGGGGCATCCTCTGCATCCATCCCCTCTGGGCTGGTCCATCCCAATAGATTGGGCGCAGGGGTGGAGGTGGTCTGAGAATGAGGCAGGTGTCTAGGCAACAACAGGAAATGATGAGGGTGACACCTGGGCGATGACAGAAGGCGACGAGGTGGGTGCCTGGGCGACAACAGTTGGTGATGAGGCAGGCTCTGGCGGGACATAAGGAGGTGATGAGACAGGTGCTTGTGTAGCAGATGTCAAATGGCAGAGACAGAAACCAGGCATGGAGGGATCAATTCTTCACTTTATTTTACTTTGCCTGCACCATAAAAGCAGAATGGGGATTGCACACATGCGCAGTCAACTGCAATTTTCTCCTGCTCCCGCAACAGCACCCACCGTGCCTCTCCACGAAATGTGGGAGAGCTAACTGCGGCCTGCTTACTGCACAGAAATACAATTCACATATATATTTTTTAAACAAAAAGAACCTGTAACATAATACATATTATGCTCATTGTGAAAATAAAACCAATAAGTCCTGCGTAACAACTATATACTTCTAACTTATAAAGCACACTACTGTGAATTTGCGACAGTTAGCACCTTTACACAGAACCCGCCCGAACTTCTATTACGTATAAACTAAACATTTACAAGAAAACCCTCCTTATTAACCCTCCGGAACTAATGCAGATATCAGCTGGCTTAATTACCTGCACCATAAAAGCAGAATGGGGATTGCACACATGCGCAGTCAACTGCAATTGTCTCCCGCTCCCTGCACAACATGTAAAAAGTTACAGGCAGAAAAATTACATATAAATTTCCCCCAAAATTAACTTATAAATAATGGGACATGCATGTAAAATGACTGCACACTATCACATATTTATATTATTTATTAATTAAGCAGTTTAACCGTACCAATTCACAAAATGTGGGAGAGCTGACTGCAACCTGCTTACCGCTATAGCACCCACCATGCTTCTGAGGAGCCACAGAGGCGCGCAACCGCAAACTAAGCCCCACCTGCAACCCGGAGCTATGGAACCTTCCACAAAATAACTGAACTCAATTACTTACATAACCAATTACCACTAAAAGTTGAGTGAAGTTGACTCATAAAATATTAAATGAACATATAAAAGAAATAAAATATTACCACTGCTACACTTGGGTTACAACAGGAGGCGACGAGGCGGGCACTGATGTGACTTCAGGAGAAGACAAGGTGGGTGCCTGAGCGATGACAGCAGGCAACGAGGCGGGTACAGGTGGGACATCAGGAGACAAAGCGGGCACCAGCGGGACGTCAGGAGACGACGAGGCAGGTACTAACTTGACATCAGGGAGGGTGACATCGTGGATGTGACTTACGAACTGTAACATTGTGGGTGCAGCGTTCTCAGTCTGCCTCCCTATACAGGCCAGCACTTTTTCTATAAAGTTAGCATACCCAGGGGGAGGGTGGCGGATGGGGAGCCATTTGACCTTGAACCCCCAGAGGGTTTTTTTTCCCCTACTTGGAAGTTTTTGGTTCCTCTCCTCTGTCGTCATCTGGCTTTCTTTCATTTTTGTCTTCATTTTTCCCTGTTTTTGAATTATTCTGCATAAATGATATAGGAATGTATGACAAAATGTCCATGTAAAGCGCTTTAGGGTGACTTTGTTGTTAAAGGCACTATATAAAATTGAATTGAATTAAACTGAATTGAATTCAGTTCAGTTCAGTTCAATTCAATGTCCATATGTTTACAGCAGTTCCTCCTGTGGAGCAACAAAGTCTTGCTAACCTGGCTCATGAATTTCAAGGAGCCGTAGGGTCAGATGCCGAGGTGACTGGAGAATCCGCAGACCATGCTGTGGTATGCTGTGGACATTTATTGTGCTTAGGTAGGGGCGCAAACTTGAGCGCAAAAGAGATAGTGATGCATAAAAGGATTACCGTTTGTGCAGTGACTGTTGTTACAGTTGTCAGTCTGGCAGCATTGGTTTGGTAGTAAAAGGGGTCCGTCAGGAAGCAAAGGGTTATTTAATTGGTTCTGGGCCTAACTGGCCTAGTTTATGTTGGATATGGCCATGGGGATGACAGAGGTGGCCTTGATCACATCACCTCTGTATTGTGTCTTTTCATGTGCTATTAGGATGGAATGTTTTTGTATTTATTTAGTAAATCTGTTTGTTTGCAGATGTGAGAACATGTGCTTTTGTTTCAGAGTCCCTCTTGTTGCTTATGTGTTAATTGATTGTTATGTGTTCACCGTTGTTTGTAAATGGTGCTGGCCACCTGCTATATGTTTGCTTGTTTAGGCTTATGGGGAGAAGTCTTGATTGTTATGTTGTGTGTGAGCACAGGGGCTCTGTAAGCACTGTGATTTGTCCTCTGTATTGGTGAGGCTAGCAGATTGAGAATTTTGCTGTATTTTGTGACTTTTTGATTTCTTTTTTTGAATTTTTCTGCATTTTGTATATGGAATCTAATGCTTGATTTTTTTAAAGCTGGCAATTAAACTATATTGTTCATTTTCACACTGACTTTTTTTTTTGGCCAAATTCATTCCTACTAAATAGCGGTTGCTCAGTAACGTTTTACATATACCACAGCACATATGCAAGTTAGTACATAATACTGAGAAAGGGAGCAAACAATACAAATTATCTAAACATTTAACGGACAAACATGGGACACAATACAAAGTTTCGAGAGACAGGTATCCTATTTCTTAATTATTTAAGTATTAATCTGCCTGTTGTGGCTGAAGTAGAGAGATGTGATGTGCATTTTTTTCTATAGGTTAATTATTTACTTTCTTTGTCAGTTAAACATTTCTGCATTAACACAACGGCCTGCAATTGTGTGTTGTCATCGGCTCCTTATGATCTCGTGAGGCCGTGTGAATTAGTCTTGTTCATTCGGACACAAACTTTCAGAGATGTGCAGTTGTTAGAAGTGTTTGTGGTTTGAGAGACAAGATAAAGAAGACATGTAAAACTAATGTATATCTGTTCTATTATGCATTGTAATAATAGAAAGTAATGCCTAATTTTGAAGTGTTAATTTACTGCTTGCAAATATCTCTGAACATGATTACAATGGAATTACAATGGGTATTACTGTACTTGTTATTATGCTTTAACTGACAATGCAATGTGAAGGTTTTTTCAGATATAGCGACACAAGTTTACAAAAGGCAAAGTTTTTACTGCAAACAAAATTGCAATTTAAACTTTTTTACTGACTTGTATTATATTGACTTACAATATATATATAAAGGTGGTATCGAATTTCAATACTTTGCGTGGCATCACATCCAAGTTTGAAATGTTGGTATCGTGACAACACTAGTCCCACACTCCCGGGCCCCCTCCCATACATGCAGTCTGGCAGCCACATGGATTGGTTAGTGTGGACATTCTGGGCCCCTTTCTGGCCACCGCTGCTGGGAACCGCTACATACTCGTGGCAATGGACTTCTTTACTAAGTGGCCCGAGATCTACGTGGTTCCAGAACAAAGTGCCATTGCGACAGCATCCAAACTTGTGGCGGAATTCTTCAGTCTGTTAGGGGAGGTCAGCCGGCTGCTGAGAATATGGAAGACATGTACCCCTCCTCCCCCTGCACCCCCAGAGTGAATGACAAGTCGATTGCTTTAAACAGACTCCCAGGCGTACCAAACTATTTTGCATATCCCAGCATGCTGGAATGGAACTGTAAATAGGCCGTGTCTGTGTGTAATGGTGTATTATGTAAGTCGCTCTGGCGAGGGGTGTCTGTCAAATGCCGTCAATGTAAATGTATATGATATGCCATGTTTTTACAATTGTGTTGTACTTAGCTGTATCATATGTGTCTGTTGCCTACTTCTCATGTATTTCTGCCCTTTATGTGATTACCTACTGTGTGTATGACCATGTTTCCTCCCCACCGTTTCC
The DNA here is from genome assembly GCA_011763525.2 of Mormyrus iriodes. Classification (NCBI taxonomy): domain Eukaryota; kingdom Metazoa; phylum Chordata; class Actinopteri; order Osteoglossiformes; family Mormyridae; genus Mormyrus; species Mormyrus iriodes. The sequence goes on from JAAGVU020000001.1 coordinate 30,745,002, forward strand.
CAGATGCAAGTGAAGTGGGAGCCGGGTTTAGTCTTGCTTGTGGTTAAACAGTCCTTTTAACGGCTGTTAATAAAAGAGCCATTGCTTTGTGGTAAATCTGCCTAAGTCTCCATTATTGGCATTGTCTGGGTGTGTGGGATACCGGCAATATTTTTGGTGTCTTTCACAGTTCTTACTCTTATGCACAGAAATTGTTGGTCACATAGCTAATGAGAAATAACTAGAATTAAAATTTTTAGACATATAAAAAATTTAAACAATATAAGACAAGGACAGTAAGACATACACAAGACATAACCGAATTGGCAGGGAAAGATTGTACAAGTTGGCCTGTAAGAAGAATGTGCAATAAATGAACGGGTGTAGTTTCTGAATAAGTTTTAGCTGATATACAGTATTTCTAGAGGGTATATATAGAGGTGTGGGAGGAGTAAGGATTAGATGGGGGAGGGGTGATGGTGCCTCTGGGGAATTATTGTTGTCCTTCAGATACCATCTTTTCTAGCTTATTGCATAATTCCAGCAGCACCCAACTGCATAGGATGCACACAAAAATTCGACACTTATTTTACATTTCTCTCACATTTTAACATCAGGAAACCATTATGTGGTCAGTAGAGCTGACCTGGCATTTGTTTCCAGTAACCACAGAAGTACGATATTGACCGAAGTACGGCAGTGTGCTCTGGGGGGCTTTAATTAGCCTTCGTGCGCCCTGGTGTTAAATAATAGAAAAATGCCTGCTCAGAATATTTCGCCGGCAGTGTTATCCACACATCCGGTCAGTAATCATTACTAAGCAAACTGTGTGTAACGGTGTGACTTGCAGCGTGAATGCCGTTGTGCCTCCCGGGCGCAAGATTCCCCAAGCTCCGCCCTCGCCAGTGTGCACACCGCCCGTACGCTGCATTCCTGTTACAAAATCCTTGGGAAAACAGGGCCAAACCATTCTCTTCATCGAGGAAATGTTTCCGGAGGTAGTTTCTGATTTAACCCAGTGTTTTCAGTTTTAAATTCCTCGTTTGTGCCGGTAAAGCTAACTCCTTACAAAGGATCTGACTGACTTCTTAAGGGACGGAAGACAACGGTGATTCTTTTTGAGAGAATAAGCGGCGTTTTTTCCCTCCCCCGTCGGTCCGCTGATGGTTGTTTCTTCCTGCTGCCATGTTGGATAGTCCTAATGATGTTGCAGTTGGGAGTTCCGATAAAAGTTTAGGTTCTGCAGTCTCTGCGAATTTGGAGGTTTCTGTTAAATTTTCGAAGGATTTGGAATATTTGCAATTATAACTGGGCACAAGAGGAATTTTAAAACATAAGATAAAATCCTGTTTTTTTTTTTTTTCCTTTGCTACCCGGTCCAAAACAACAGTGCACCGATGAGGGAGTCGGGCTGCAGGCCACGGTGACCAATGACTGCATACATTTGCACGTAAAGCACCTTAAGGGATCGATACACGCATTTTGTGTTTGTCGGGTTGATCTTTGTCAGACATGAGTGGCCATCCGCCGCAGCGGCGGGTCGCAAACGTCGGATCTATCGTCCTGACGCCGCAGGAGAACGAGTGCCTCTTCGGATATCTCGGGAGGAAATGCATCGTAAGTTTGTTGCTTGTCTGCCAGGCCGGCTGCTTATTCACTTTTCTGATGAATGCTCTTTCAGATTCTGGCGCTTCCACTTGGAAACACCATGTACTGGTAGCGTGCAATTTGATGCTATGTAATTTTAGGGTCCGTTGTTTTTGTCTGATCGGCATTGAGAAGTTAAAAGTTGAGTATAATAATACTGTCATTGTGTCACTTCCCACTGTTATCCTGTGGTATCATATGATTCCCGAATCATTCGTCATTTGGTCATTTGTCTCCAGAGTCAATGTCATTCTAAAAAATGCATCTTACGAGAGAGAGAGAGAGAGAGAGAGAGAGAGAGAGAAAAGGAGAGATCGCTCTTGTTTCTGACCGCGTCATGGAAATATCCCTGACCGCCACGGTTTAGTTTTTACTTTATTTTAAGGATGCATCTGCAGAGCCTGTTAACAAGGCACCGAGCTGGGAGTTACCACTGCATTAAAAATACAAGGACAGGGCTCCTTGTAATGAACACCTGTGCTGTCTTTATGTAACTGCAATTTAATAATCGACTTTATGCTTTTGGATCATTTTTTGCGTTATGACTGTGTCAAGCAATGTCACGCTAACGGTAAACTGTGCCCCCCCTCGCTGTTTACATTGCTGCAGCGTTCTGACTCCGTTATATGACAACTGCAACAGTGTCGCAATGCCGGTCTGAATTGGCCTTGTATTCATAAAATCAGGTCCTACTGATGACTCAAACTTTAATTGTTCAAGAAGGGTGCAGTGAGCATCTTCAGATATTTATTGGCCAAGCGTTATATAACGGAGCTGTGCATGCGGTCCTGTATATACATCCACACAAACACGCTGCATACATTGGTATGGTAGTCTACGATAAATTTGCGTTTAAAGGTTTTAAAAGATTCGTCCATTTTGTTGAAATGTTCTTCAATAGTTAATTGAAATTCAGTGATTGCAGCAGTGAATTGATGGACAGACTTTTACGTCACTGACTGAATGCCCCCCCCCGCCACCTGCTTCCTGTCGGCCGATCGTATTATTCCCAGAGTTGATGTGGTGCGGCTGTAGTTTAGTTCACTTTAGTTCATCTGAACCTTCGCTTGCAAAGGGCATGTCATTCTTTTGCAATACAAATGACATGGAAACCATACGTTAGAGGTTAGAGAGGTTACAGAGTGATGGTTACTGTTGGATTTAGAAATACATTCTGTCCCTTGGACATTAAAATATTAAGTCAAAAATGTATTTTTCCAATAAGATGTTTCCCTAATGTCTGTGGCGTTTGCTTTCAAGACATCCCCATATTATTGTAAGATATGATGTATATACTTTGCTTAAAACTGTGCAAACAGTGCAAATGTTCTGTCTTTCTTTTTGTGACTGCATGACATCTGGACTCCATCAAATCCATCAGCTTTGGGCTTGTACTGTTCACATATGTGGTTAACTACCAGCTGGTTCTTGTATGGGTCCAATTCAGCACGGTCAGTGACGAGGGACTCTGAGAATCGGAGAACACTTTATATCAAGACCAAAATGTTAAGATGATATTATTATACAGTGAAAGTAATGTGAAGCCCTATGCAACGCTGACCAGTATAAGTGGTTAAAAGATCTCCAATTTAGACCCATATAGACCCAGATCTATTGTTTTTTTGTCATTGGATGTATAAACACTTTTGCATTTTCCACCATTATGTAAACATACACTTCGCCTGTTGCTGTATGACCCATGATAATGATGAGTTTTCTGTTAAGTCAGCTCAGGGTGTGACCGCCTTATTTTAGCTGAGTCAAGCTAACATTGTAGGAATTGTGGTTTTTGCAGGGAATTCCACTCCCTCCCCATGAAACTGAAGACTGAGACCCAAAATTTTTTTTCACCACCTCTCTGGGAGAGCATCCTGTCCACACAGCAGTGCTGTAGCGGGGAGGGGGTGGCCTAGATGTCTGTTCATGGTAATGCTGAATCAGCAGTACTAGAGGAAAGGTTGCACTTGGCCTACAGGAGCTTTCTGGCTTTTGACTGAATGCTCAGACATACTTCCCTCCTGTTTTCTTCACTAGTGTGCCTCCATGGGAAGGGAGGGGGGAGGGGTGGAGTGGGGGTAGTGGTAGTGTCAGGGTTTCTAGGTAGTTGGTTACATTACTTCCTCCTGCAGCCTTTTGCCGGTCTGGGCCATTAATTTGCTGCGTGCCTCAAATGCAGCAAAAAGTTCTCATCTTAATGTTTGTCTCTGCTTTCTTTTTTGCTTTTCATATTAATATAACCCTCCCCCCTCAGAGAGAGAACCAATCAGATTGTAGAGGAGATCGGTCCAAGCAACTAGAGGTGGTGGGACCAATCCTTCAGATGTCTTGGTCCCCCCTCCTTCAGTTGCTTGGACCCCCATCATCTACAATATGATTGGTTATCCCTTTGAACCAAGGATGTACCAGACAGTGATTGAAATGACTCTTGTTTAGATTTTCTGATCTTACCGTGTATTTAATTAAGCAGAAAGTATAGGCAGTGATGGGTATTTAATCTAATATTATTCCTAATCCACCCTGCAGGTGGGAAAAAGAAGAAAGTGACATAACAATGTGACAAATGGCAGACATCCACTGACACAAAGCAGAAGGCAGCTTTGCTTTTCAGACCTCCTCTCTGCAATGTCACTAAACAGACATACAGTGAGTTTAGCAGATGTTCCTTAAGGCCAGATTAAGCTGTGCATGCTGCAGGGAAGATGCACAAACCGTTGCGTTCTTCCATTTTCCCACAAGTTCGCCGGGGTCGTCGTGACTCTGAGAGCTCTCCCCGGTGTGCACTGCTGCTATTTATAGTCAAACAATCTCTGAATTGCTGCTATCGTGACTCAGTTTTATATTTCATGGAAACAGGATCTTTGGAAGTAACGTCTTTGGCCTTGTGTGTTTTCAGTTCTTCGGTACTTTCACAGTAGCTCTTTGCGCTTTGAGGCACTGTGGGCAGGGATAGTTCAGCAAGTCCACAGTGAATCAGACTTCCCCAGTTTGTATGGACCCGGGGGTGCATGCCTAAAGAAAGTGCCAAGATTAACACCCGGATCTTAATTGTGCTAATCAGGTTTTATTTAACATGAATCATGGAGACTTGTGTCTGTCAGTACTGGCTGTTTTTGGGGGGGGGGGGGGGGGGGAGGGGGACAAATCCATCCTTGGGTTATGGTTCGTGTTGTCCATC
>JAAGVU020000001.1:30749853-30763485 GCA_011763525.2 Mormyrus iriodes
CGAGGCTTTGTTTTTTTTTTGTTTGTTGTTTTTGGGTGTGAGTGTTGGTGTTTGTGTGGGGGTGGGCTGTGTGGGTGGGGGGGGGGGGGGGGGGGCGTGGGTTGAAGGGGACCAATACCATCTCTGGTTATGGTTACTGTTGTCCATCAAAGCCATCGAGGCATAGGGTTAAAATAAAGGCCTATGGCCCAAAATAAAGGTTGTTCCCAGAATTCAGTTGAGAGAAATTGAACTCAATGTGCCCTGTATGTACCTTTTCTAATGGTATATCTTGGTCAGTAGGCCTAAAAGTATGTGTAAACTCAGAAACACATATAAACTTTGTTTTTGTATCTCAACTCGTCTATTTTTAAATTTTAACTTTAAATTTGCTGAAACAGACCTGGGCAATGACTGAATGGCCGGCCTGCTGAGCATATTTCACTGGCCTGCATGGTCATTAAAATTGGAAGGGGGGGGAGAAATGGGCAAAGATTTAGGGGACTTGAACGTAAAAAAAAAATTACAAATGCAACTGCTACCTCTATACCAGCTTGCAAAAATGAATCGCTCCGAAAAAGAACATCTATTGTAGCTTTTATGGCACATAATAATTAAAAAAATAGCACCTGTCGAAATGAAGTTATTTTTTGTGGAAGGCCAAATACTATCTCAAGCAAATCTCCAAAACTCACTCAGCCCATGGGATGCACTTTTAAGAATTTTTTTGTGGACTTAGTAAGTTTTGTAAGTTTTATGAAACTTCTTCGTTGAATTGCATGGGGACTGAGTGAGTTTTGTTTCCCGATACCATAACATATGATGAGGAAGCCTCACTTTAGGTCATTGACTGTCTCATCTCAAAAACAACAAAAATTTGTGGAAATTTTGCTTTTCAATTGTCCTAGCTTGCTCTGAAGGAAATAGTTTAACTGTTTCTACGTAGTCTGCTGCATACCTTACCTCAAACACATGTTTGACTGACTCTCTCCCCCTGCCGAAAGACTCTGTGTTCGGCCGTGGTCCAGGTCTTTGCTGCCGAGCGGGGCTCCATGTGGGTAAAAAAGTGCTGTGGTGTGGCCTGCCTGGTGAAGGACAACCCCCTGAGATCCTACTTCATCAGAGTCCTCGACATCAAGGTGACACTGCGCCGACTGCGGAAATGCCCATTGGCCGCGTGGTGGCGTTGACTCCTTAAACGGGCTGAGTTCAGCATTAACAGCCTACTTTGAATCGTAGTTACTTTCCCTGCTAAGTGGTGGTATATGAGCAGGGGGAGAGGGATGTGGGTGTTTAATGTCTGTTGGGCTATTTGAGTCATGCACAAGGGGGTGACGGGGTGACTGTGGGAAGCCAGAATTGTGAGGGAGAGATTGTGTTCTTCCAAACTCCTGCTGTCTTATCCCCTGGTATGTTACCTTTCAGTACTGCATGGTTATCAGTGGCTTAACACCCTTTTTCTCCTTGTCATTCCAGGAAGGAAAACTGATGTTTGAACAAGAACTCTACAACAACTTCTCAATAAACTGTTCAAGACCGTACTTCATTTCGTTTGCCGGAGATGTAAGTGTTCTCAGATCATTCTGGTCTGTTTTTTTTTTTTTCTTCTTTTTTGTTTTCCTGTAATATAATAAATCTTTATAGATCAGAACTGTTGCCTTTCTGGGTTTCTGTGCAGTTCCTGTTTTTGGTTTTACCAGGGAAAATCTTTTTTTTTTTTTTTTTTATGTTGGACATCCCCCTATGTTTACACAAATTTACACAAAACTTTTGAGCAGTACAATTTCCTTTCTTTCTTACTTGATTCACAGCTAATTTAGTTTTTCTCTGTTTCCTGGTAAGAATATGGCCCACTCAGAGAAACAGAGGATTAGGGAATGGAAACTCCAAAAGGGGTAGGGAGGAGTGTAAAGAGAAAAAATTGGCCAGCGTTAACCACATAAACTAGTTGGTGGCATTTGCAAATGCAGGTTACATCCCCTAATGACATAATCGTGTTTTCTAACTGCAGTTCTTACTCAGAGTGGTTTTGTGTTTGTGATCTTCTGTGTGCTTTATCTAACACACACACACACACACACACACACACACACACACACACACACACACATACATACATATGAGCGCTCGCACACGCACAAATACAGGCTTGCTCACACCCGTGCTTCAGTTTCTTCATGCATCTACCTGCCTACTTAGCTGGAGGTGTTGTTTTTATGGATCCGTCAGCCCCTGGGAAGGAGGCTGTACCTGCTTATTAACACTCAAGGGTGTCCAATTAAAAATGTTCCGTGTTTGTGAAAGGAGACTGACCCACTTCCCTGCGATTCTTCGCAGACCTGCCAGGTGGGCCTGAACTTCGCCAGTGAGGAGGAGGCCAAGCGATTCCGGGTGGCGACCAGTGACCTGCTTAGCAGACGGCTGAGAAAGACTGGTGAACAAACTCCTCCGGCTGCCCTCTGGCTCTGCCTCCGCGTCTGTCATTCCTCAGGCTTAGCTAACAAGTGCCGTCTGTCTTTCTACCTCCTGCTGCTCCTTCAAGCGGGTTTCAAAGGGCTCATGTTGCTCCCAGTGCCGTGGCCCGTTTTCACGCCCAGCTAGCTGTCCCTGACTGAGGTCGTGTGAGTGTGCTAGGGCAGAGTGAGTGCTATTTCTCTGCGCTGGGCGCGTGCTGCGGGTCTCTGGGCTCCACTTGGTCTGATTCTCTCCTCCATCTAAAACACAGCCTATACATAACCTGTGTCCTTTTCACTTCTGCTCATCTGTTACTCGGATTCACTGCAGTGCACCACCTACCTATACCTCTTTGTGTTAATTACTTTAATTTTTGTTTTGCAGAAAAAAGACGTGACCCTCCAAATGGTAGGTTATTTGCTTATGTAAGTTTGCTGACAAGTTTGTAAAAATTAAAGACTAAATTCTGCTACTTGGCAGTTACTTTTAGCTGTAAAATTTGGCTTTTTTTACAATTGGTAATTAGGTTTCGAATGACCCTATTCGTATGTCCCATTTTCCTAAAACACTTCATATAATTTGCTAAATTTTGTCCCAAAAAAATAATCCCTCACACTACCCTTATCACAATCATAAAATACACTTTGCGTACAAACACCTACCTTAAAAAGGAGTCACCAGTTCAACTGCAGTTCACCAAATGTGAGCCCTGTGTGTCTCAATAATAAGATAATCTGAGGTCTGAACTCAAATTTTGGTCTCATGGCTTTTTTTTTGTAAGGTAACGCCTAAGATAAATTCCCAGTTCCCTTGGAGTATTCGTTACTTCAAACCCACTGTAATGCTGGAAAGTCCAGTGTTCTCTGAATGGGAAACCCTGGGGGGCGTGGCTTTTCTGCTGTATTGGTTTCTTTCTGAGGCTGTTTTTCACTAGCACAGTTTTGTTCTTACCCATGCTTTGAGGAGACGTCTGATTATGATCCTCCGGTGTGACCGAGCCTGTTGTTCATCTCTTTAAAGACAGTCCTGGATTTCAAAGCGTTTAGTAGGTGTCTACCCAGAGGCGCTAATGCTGCTGTCTATGCACCGTCATCCTAACTGAGACCAGCAGCATTTCGGTTTCCCAGCATCTGAACTTCGTGTTTAGAGGCAGTGAGTACGACTTACAGGCCCCTTTATCGTCTGACCCAGAGAAGATCTCCGCTGGTCTTTAGGCTGAAGTGGTCTGCTGGCAAAGAGAACTGAGAATTGGTTGGCCAACAGACACAGACTGAGGGTATGTTTCTTGCTTGTGTGTGTGTGTGTGTGTGTGTGTGTGTGTGTGTGTGTGTGTGTGTGTGTGTGTGTGTGTGTGTGGAGGTGGGTTCCTTGTGTTCAGGGCCAGCTTGGAGAGTTGGTGCTGTGATGGTGGAGATTCGACTTGTTCAGTGGGGTTTGTGTGGGTTAGCAAGAATGCGTTGGACAGGATCAGTAAGGTGGCCAAAAGGAATGGCACTAAGAGGAAAAGCCTGTGTTCCTCTCAATTGTTCAGTGGAAGTGATTTTCGGTTTGGTTTCAGCACTGAGGATATTCTCTGTATCCTCTTGGCTCTATCTGAAGAGGGCAAGCCCAGCGGCTGTCTGGCACCCCTCCAGTGCCTGGGCTTGCGTGAGGACAATCTGTGCAGGGCCAAATCCAGGCCTGTGTTGCCCCACGGCATTTTAACCACCTTCCTGCTGGGAGGGGACCTGTTTGGTATTGGGTTGGGCAGCCTTCTTGGTGATGGGCACAGTGTCTCCATGGGTAATTCTGGCACAACAGCTCGTGGGCCCCAAATGTAGGCAGGGCAGATGCTGTGTGTCGTGACAGAGAGTGTGATGGTCTGCTGGAACATGGTGGTAAAGGTTTCAGGCAAGTCGTAGGACAAGTTCTCGTCCAAGGGACACAGGTATCACTTCCAGTTAATGTTTTTAAGATGGAGTGAAATGTAAGAATGCGGTTCAATTCACCTATGCCTCGTGTAATGGTGATTTCTGAAAATTTGCTTAAATCCTAAAGGTGCTTTAGCGCAGTGTTTCTCAGCCCAGTCCTCAGGGACCCCCAGACGGTCCACATTCCAGGAGCTGGGTGGTAGAAAATATTTTTAAAAATCTGTCTGAGGGTTCCTAAGGGCCAGGTTGAGAAACACTACTTTAGAGAACATTAGGTGCTTTCACACCGCTGGCACTTTTTACTGGAAACGGAACCTTTTTCTGGAACCAGGGACTTCTTTCATGTTCAGACCGCAGGAACTCAGCCCGATTTTGTAGTTCCTCGAAGGCAGTTCCAGACCCCTTTTTTAGGACCTGCTAAAGACTCTACTTTTCATTCAAACATGAACTTTTGGGGAGGCGGTTACAGCCCTAGCTTGCTGATTGGTTGACCACAAGCTCTTGCAAAACCTGGAAATTATACAAAAGAGCAGGAAAAGATGGAACTATTTTTGTGACCTAGTTACATTTAATGTATCAGTTAATACATTTTTATTTGCCTTTCCATAGTTCTCCACTGGAAAATTTTATCAATTTTGTCTAATATCGCCGGTTCCAGCGCTTATTAGTGGGAAAACATCGTATTCTGTGGAAAATTTAAGATTGATCTGCTGGCCAGATTTAATAAGATTCGTGAACATGTCAGAGATCATAAATAAAATATAAATAAAAGGCTGTGTCCTGTTTTGATCATGATCGATTCCCCAAATAACTAACAAAACGACTTATTTCTCCTCCATTGTTATGGCATGGTGATGTAGTTTGATATGAAATTATGTGTGAAATTTAACCTGCAACCTTTTGGCATCTTCCATGCTTATTTAGCCTAAAGGTCCCACTTCCTGTTGTGCGGTGTGAAAGCGGCACACAGAAATGACCAGGAACTACAAAAGCTCCAGATTGAGATGTGTCAGGAAACTGGGGCCAGGTTCCGGAACTTTGGTGTGAAAGCGCCTATTGTGCTCTTTGCAGGTTTCAGACCATTCATGGTTCATATGTGCTTCCTCAGGGCCTGCCCTGCCCATGGCCACGGTGGACATAAAGAACCCGGAGATCAACAGCATGCGGTTTCAAAACAGTGTGCCCGTCAACAACATGGTTCACAGCAGCCTCAACAAGAAGAAGGCAAAAGGCAAGCGTAAGAAGCTGACCAAAGCCGACATCGGGACCCCAAGCAACTTCCAGTGAGTGCTGTGCCACCTTCCCTATCTGGGTGCTCGTAAATCATCTTATGAGCTCTTAAAAACACAGTCACCATTCTGAGATACTGGAGATAAAGCAGCCAGGTATCTTCACAAGTTCAATGTTTCCATTCATCGCGTGTTCCCGGGTGTTTCCATTTCGCATATGAGTTTTGTCTCTGAGGGACCAGCGCGCTGATCTGATTCAGCTGAGTGTGTTATTTTTCTAAAATTCAGCCTTATGACACTATCTGTCTCACTGGTAGGTCTGCTGCTTAGTTAACTTTTCCTGTGCCCTGTCACAGGCACATCGGACACGTCGGCTGGGATCCAAACACGGGCTTTGATGTGAGTACAGTTTTTCTCTGTCTGTCCAGTATTGGTGCGTTCAGGTTGGCACTGTTTGGGGAAAGTTGAAACATCAGATGACCGATCGCCCTCTGTTTTACAGCCGATTAGTATCTCGCAGAACCTGAATGAATATATGTTTAAGATTGTCTGTTTGTATGATAGGAATGTCTGATTTGATATGATTTTGGAATCCCTAGTCAAAGTGTTTTATTGCCTTGTCTCTTTAATGCTCCGATTTCCCCGTAACTGTCAGTATACACATTCAGTCTGCTGTGTAGCAAATGCCGCATTATAGTTTAATGGGACGGAAAAATAAAACTGTATCTGTATGAAAACAGGTTCCCTATATCAGTAATAGGAATGTCCAGTTAATCTCACCCTTCCATTGGTGCCCATCATCTGAACCCCATGCAGACTCAGGCTGGGAAATGAGTGCTCACCTTCTCTATCTTTCGCATCAGCCCTCCTCTTGGCTTTGCTCTCTGGGCTTTGAGTGTTGTAACACACTAGGAAAAGGGGGGCTTTTTACTCAGTGCCCCCTGACCCCCATCTCCTATAGGCATTGCTGTAGAATGCAGAACTCAGTCACTGAAATACGGACCAGTTTGTGCAAATCTAGTCTATATTACCTTGGGCTTTGTACCCGGTTCCTCCTTTTGCCAACCCCACAAATCACAAAAACATTCACCTAAATTTTTGTCTCTTCGAAAAAACAAGAACTATTTCTAATTTGCTATATGACTATGCTTGGAAAACACGCTGTTCTCAGTAGGCTGTTAGCACACAGTACTATTAATGTTTTGTAATTTCCTTGGATTTCCACCAGGTGGCACATTTCAGAAAATGGCTGTTGTGCTAAAAAAAAAAAAAAGTAGATGTGCTCATATAACCCAGGCTGTGTGAGTACTGGTTAAGGAGGCAAGCAGAACATCTGCTTAAATCCCAAAAATACTAGGCTTTGTCTCTTCAGTCCAGCTGAGGTATGAGTTTTCATTCTAAATGTCCTTGGTATGCAGTCACCTGTGAAATATTTGGCATTATTTATAACACTTCTGATGCATCACCTGCCCCATCCAGCTGAACAATCTGGACCCAGAGCTGAAGAACCTATTCGACATGTGCGGCATCTCTGAGGCCCAGCTGAAGGACAAAGAGACGTCCAAGGTCATTTATGACTTCATTGAGAAGAAGGGTGGTGTGGAGGCTGTTAAGAATGAGCTCCGGAGACAAGGTTTGTCAGTGCCTCTGTGTGGTTCTGGGTTACTGGTCACTCCGCCCACCGTTGGTTCTTGCTGTTTTGGTCCTCTGGACCAGGGTGTTCAGTGTTGATCCGAATAGCCCGGCACGCTGTTACAGTGGTTGGGGTGTATGGTCTAACCTTGTGGTCTGTCCCCAGGTCCACCCAGGTGGAGCGGTAGGTAATGGTCTCTCGCTCAGCATGGGCTGCTGTGGTGCATGTTTCCTTCAGGATCAGGTTGTCTGTCAGAGCCTAGGACTTAGAGTGAACGCCCCTACTGGGCTGAGTGTGGCCCCAGTGCGTGGGTTCTTCTCACCAGTCCAGACAGCTTGGCATGCATCTATCTGATTGGAGTGTGATTGGACGTGTGTGTTTGCAGTGTATGGCGTGTGATGTTAATGTAGAGTATCTTTTTTTATGTTAACAGCTCAGAAAAATGGCAGAACTGAATATTTTCTTGAGTAAAATATGGTAAATGTGGTTGAATCACTTAAGTACTTGGTCTTTGTTGTCGCTGTAGAACGAACACACTGGCCCATGCAGGTGATGTGGGGGTGCTGTCATTTTTTTGCTCTTACTATCTTTTTCTTTTCTCTCCAAAGCCCCCCCACCTCCACCTTCCAGAGGCGGACCACCACCACCCCCCCTACCTCCTCACAATTCAGGAGCTCCCCCTCCACCTCCTGCCAGGGGGAGAGGGGCGCCTCCTCCGCCTCCACCATCTAGAGCCCCCACGGCCGCTCCTCCCCCACCGCCTCCATTCAGAACTGGGATGGGAGCCCCACCACCACCCCCGACTAGGGGTCACCTACCACCACCCCCTCCACCTTCGCACGCCTCCTTGGCCCCAACAGCTCCTCCCCCCCCCCCACCCCCACCGGGTCCCCCTCCACCAGGGCCACCCCCACCCCCTGACACAGATACGGGTGATGCGTTGCCATCACCCATCGGGGGCAAGTCAGCGCTCCTGGAGCAAATCCGCGAGGGGGCACAGCTTAAGAAGGTGGAGCCAAACAACAAGCCTGTGTCCAGCACAGGCCGTGACGCGCTCCTAGACCAAATACGGCAGGGCATCCAGCTCAAAACTGTGAGTCAACACTGCCTTCTGTTGCAGGCGAAAGGCAGGCTTAGTCTCCATGAGATTAAAGCACTTGAAAGGTCCCTGAGATGGGAGGGATAGGATGGGATGAGGAAGATTTTGGAATGGGTTCAGGCTGTGGTGATGCTGTACTCTAAAGCTGCTTGTTTGCCTTTCTTTGTGACTCAGGTGTCTGATGGGCCAGACTCAGGACCCCCCACTCCAGCACCGTCAACTGGCATAGTGGGGGCACTCATGGAAGTGATGCAGAAAAGGAGCAAAGTCATCCACTCATCTGGTACGTGTGCCCTAAAAACCCACCTGCACCTTGTTGCTGAAGCACTCAGTGCCTTAATAGCTGATGATCTTGAAGTGACCTGAGAGTTTAGGAAGAGTGGCATTGTTTAAAGCTAGTTTAGTCGAATAGCAACAGCCTTTAGTGAGGATGGATGAGGCAACTGCTTGGATTCTGCAAAACTTTTTAAATAATCATAATTTGGTATGAAAGTATGTGAGAAAAAGGGGTAAGTCCTCATGTAAGGAAAGTTAATGCTCACCAAGACCAGATAATCAATAATCTTTGTAGTCCAAGTCTGCTTATTATAATAGTATAGATTCAGTGACCCTGGGAATCCATGATGGTCTTGATTCTTACTGTTACCTGGTGTCATCAGCTCTCATTTTGCAGTTGTCTACAGCAAAAATCTTACTTATTAGCTTAATACACATAAACTTTTTTCTTCCCAGATGAAGATGATGATGATGATGACGAGGAGGACTTTGAGGATGATGACGAATGGGATGATTAGTAAAATCCACCCCAACACCCTGACATAATTCACTAAAATGTTCCTTCTAAATCTTATTCAAATTATGTAAATGTTCTATCAATTTTGCTGTATATTTTTGTTGCCTTTTTTTGCTTTTTTTTTATCGATCTGTGCAATACCTCATTTAATCTGTAAAGGTTTGTCATGTATCTTCTGTAAAGTTTCTTTTCAATTAACATGTGCAATTTTACATTGGGACAAATTTTCTTGATTTGTAGATTTTGAATGTTTTGTTCTTTCCACAGTAAAGGGAGATCAAAGGAACAAACCAACAAATCTTAATGTTGTAATTGCTAGTTGATGCAAAATAACACTATTTTCATACTGTACTTTTCTGTACCTTAAATTTTCTTATTCAAATTAGTTTAGCTTTATTATTTTCTTAAGAATCAGCTATTGGAATATTTAGCCCCATTGTGTTCTCTGTAAATTTCCACAGAGTTTTGAGGCTGTTATATTTTTGCACGAATCGGAATCAAAATTCACACAAAGAATATGGTGCAAGACTGATTATTCGCAGACATGCTTTAAAAAGTCACCATGAACGCGACCAGCCACGAACGGTGTGTGTATGGGTGTGTGTTATTCCGGCCAGATGCCTCCTGAGATCAGTTTCCGATCTTGTTTTCCTTTAGTCACGGTGTTTATTTTAAGATTGCTCACATACATCTTTTATTCACTTTTTTTACTGAGGTGGTTAGAAGAGAGAAATCAGGTCAGTGTTCATGTAAAGGGGGAAAAATATATAATTACCGTCATTAATTTAAAAATGTGCAATTTACTGTCATATAGCGTTTATTGCTAAAGGCTACAGTACAATAACAGTAAATTAACAGTTTGCAAGATGCTTACAAGAGGCTTGGTTCTCAACTAATTGATGGTGATGCCTGTTACAAGCCCCGTTGTCATAAACCTCTGTAGTAACAAATGCTGTTTTTAACAGTGTTGTATGTATGAATTTTACAATCTTGTGCTTTCTCCTGAGGATTGTGCTGCAATAAGAAGCCAGATTATCAACATCAGACAGTATGAAAAGGTTGAAAAAGAAACACTAAGTTGTACACTTAAATAAATGTTAGTATTTAGACCTTTTTATGTGTTGTGGTTTTAGTATATCGTCATAGATATTGTGGCCCATGAGCATCAGTGTGATGATCAGTGTGTCAAGGTTTTTCATCTGTTCTGGTGTTTTGCCGTTTCCTAAAATAATCTTAAACGTCTGCCCCATTTAGTAATATTTAACAGTTTATTGATGTTTGGGATAGTCTAAACTTAACTTCATCTCCTCTTATGTCAGTTGCCAATGTGACGCTCGGGAACCTACCACATGCGGACAGGGCTGTTTTTGGCTGTAAATAGTAATCTTACTGCTGGTCTTATTGTGAGGAATTGATACTGGGAAAAATTAATCATAAATGGAGATGTACAAAAATGAGCAATTCTGTCCAATGATTCCGCCCCTAAAGTGTCTTCTGGTAACGATAAAAATGACCCAAGTTATACAGACATGCTGCTTAGAGGCATTTTGAGTCTGGTCATCTAACAGCTAAACAGATGACTTGTAGTTGCCAGGTAACCAGTCGCTATTGGGCTATATTAATGCTGGGCATTTTTTGCTTTGGTAGGCCATGTGGTGACCTCATCCAAGATACACATCCCACATGTGGACAGGATTAAAAATTCTCTGGTGTATTATACTTGCACATTCTAATTTGAGTTTTCGCTGTATTGGGCTAACCTTGATTTGAACCTCGATTTAGCAGGATCGGAGTGTTTGTATTAAAAAATGTATAATATTTGCTAGCTTTTACAGATATGTATTTGTAATACTGCAATTTTTTGCAATGCCCCCCAGTATAACCATCGGAGACTGGAGAATTGGCAGAATTCACTGCAGAAATGTTTCTACTGTTTTTTTTCCCAGAATGACAAAAAAGATAAATATACTAATTAAATATGCATCAAATAAGGATCTATGGTCAAATGAGAAAAAGGAAAATTAGATTGTAAATGTTTATATTGAATGTCAGTTTCAATATGGAAGTTGTATGACATTCATTGCAATCAAAGTATACCTAAAGAAAGGATAAGACAATACTTGAATGTTTTTTCCTTCCCCAGAGATGTGTGCATGGAACTGGAACCCATTCACAAGTTTCTTCATGTCCAGCAGATAGAAATCCTTGAATACCCTATGAACTGTAACTCACCAGGAGTTTTAATGCGTTCACAACTTAGTCACCTTTTCTGAATTACTTTTTCCTGAGAGTCGAGTATGTAACTCCAAAACAATGTTTATTGTGGGCACTGGTAGGTGAATCCATGCTTGGAGCCATGCTTTCTTATCAAGACAAGAAAAAATGTCTTTCTATTTATAGCTGGACCAAGTGGGAGATCATTATGGGGAAAACAGGTTTCCACAGCGGGGTTTTAATGAGTTCTTCTGCTTGAATCCTCTGACTCTTCCGCTTGGCTAATCAAGGAACAGTGCCTTGATGATCTGGCCCTGTCTTGGCAGAGGGCTTTTGTTGATGGGATGCTTAGCCCAACATTATTCCACACGTTTGGTGAAGATCCCACCTGTTTGCTAACAGCTGGTTAACTTGCCATAAAGAGTTCTTTAGATTCTGGACATCAGCTGAAATGATTTTACTTTCTGGGGAAATGTGCATTTAAAACAGCACAAATTAAGGTGACTTTCTTCTCCAGAGCCCAAAGTTTTAGCATTCAATGTCCTTTCCCAAGCAAACGATTCCTGTATGTATTCAGTCTGATTTAATTTGTTTTTATAATATTGGTAATGTCTCTGTTTGTCATTGCAGTGTGACTGATAGGTGACCCTTCACACTAGTGCATATGTAATAGCTGTAGTATAAATAGCCACATGGTGACTCATTTCTCATGTGTTGTCATTGTATGCTGCTGTCATTGCCACTGTCATCGATGGTGTCCATGAGGTGTAAAGATGCTTTGAATATTTATGCTCCTTCTGCCCCCCCCCCCCCCAGCTCCTTCCCTTGGGACTCTCCTGCACTTTCACTTGTTTGCACGCTTATGTTCTTCCTGGGTGGATACCTCTTTTCCAGAAAGGCATCAAAAAGAAGAGAGGACATGGGGAGAGAGTTCTCTGGTGAGCCGTTCTGCTGCATTTCAGGAAGAGCCAGGGAGAACCTTGAAGTGCTCTGCTCCACTCCAAGGTGTTTCTGTTGCTGGTTGTGTGTGAAGATACTGGTGCTCACCCTGGGGCCTGATGGGTCAGACCACTTTCCTAGTTTCAGCAGAGTGGTCTTGGCCAGTTCCATCTCTGCTTGACCCCCTGCTCACTCCCAAAGACAATTGTTACTTTTGTTGAGGAAAGCTATGATGAACATTTCTTGGCAATGGAGATTTTTAATTCATGAAAATGAAATTATGATAAAATAGAAATTAATTTAAGATGCCAAAAACTATGACAAAATGTACTGCCACCTTTGTCAATGAGTAAATGCATGACGAAAATGTCAGGAAGACATGAATTTGAAACTGATCCAATCAGAATTTTTATCTTTAGTTAGTGTTGATTGTAGTCGCACGTAATTGAATAATGTTGATCTGATCATGAAACATGTAAAGGGTGTAGTTCTGTCTCGAAAGCATCTCTTTCACATTTTATGCAAAAGAAAACAAGACCCAGTTTGGCAATAATGGGGGAAAACATCACAAACCTGAAGCGCAATGAAGTGAAAAGAAACTAATAGTTTGTTTTTCTATTAATGCAGCTGAAAAGTTCACTGCATGAACTGAACTAGGTGTAGATGTAAGCACAACCCAGGTGACACTTGTTAACTTCGGAGGGCCCTCTCTCTGTTTTCTTTGTTCAAGTTCTATGCACTGGTGTTTTTTCTTAGAATATGAATGAAGATGATTGAGCGTAAATTAAAATTTTATTTATATTTCTATCTAATGATGAAGTTCATATAGAGCCATTTTAGAATTAGTGCAATTTTTCATATAACCTTTTCAACAGTTAATTCTGTGTCCTTAAATGCTACATGTTCAAACCAAATGCCATGCTGTAATAACAGCTTAACATGTTTCCTTTGGAAATCTAGAATGGATGGAGGTAGACCAATTTGAGTGTGTGTGCAGAAAATTAGGTGAAATTAAAACAAAAAAGATGAAAATGATGAATACCTGTTAGTTTCATTATGAGAAAAGTAAATGAATTTTAAAATGAGTAAAATGTGTAAGGTCTATGTGTTAACAGATTTACTGCTTCTGTATAGATTGTTAGATTTTTTTTGTATTTACTGTGGAAGAATGAGTAAACATTCTAATGTACTTGTTACAATTGGTTAACTGAACATCTTTAATGTTAATTCATAATTAAGCTTGAACGTAGATAATTGTAAGTCTGTAACAAGAAACCAGTATATTTAACCAAATATACTGAATCAGCATATACACTCACCTAAAGGATTATTAGGAACACCTGTTCAATTTCTCATTAATGCAATTATCTAATCAACCAATC
>JAAGVU020000001.1:30763585-30778850 GCA_011763525.2 Mormyrus iriodes
AGTTCTGAAGGCGAAAGGGGGTCAAACACCGTATTAGTATGGTGTTCCTAATAATCCTTTAGGTGAGTGTATATTCAACATTCTGTAAATGATATAGCCCCTCCTTACCTCTTCTGGATCCATTCCCTCTTTCTCCCTGTATGTCAGTGGAGCTTCCTTACCCAAGACATCTGAGGGAGTTTTGGTCTAATGAAGATCTCTCTTTGGTGGTTAAGGTGCACAAACTGCTGGAGTTTCTCAGAGGTCAGTGAGGCCAGCAGATGATCCACATCCTCATATCTCCAGATCTTCACTTTACCTGCCTGTCCACTGTCTGGTTATACCCCTTTGAATCCTAGTGCACAGAACATGTAATGCCTGTGGATGCCCCAAGCAGCCCTAGAGGAAATGAGTTGACAGTCCCATGGTAATATCTAAATTTTTGGGAAGCAAGAATTAACACGATGTACTTGTTAAAATAATGTCAGCTCACTTTGTGTCCTTGGACCAGCCTGTCAACCTCAGGGAGGGGATGGGAGTAAGGAGGACACTTTGATTGTCCAAAAATTGGGGGGGGGGGCAGTTAGGGCGAAAAGAGAAAGGAGAGGGCAAGAATTGCTCACTCAGTTTTTCTCAGCGAAAGATCTGTTTATTTACATCAGTGTTTGTCCATACTTATTCTCCATGTGATGCAAATGAATCAGATACTTCTAATTCTACAGCTATGGTAACAGTTAAATTAGCTTGCTAGTGCAAGAAGTAATTATATAATAAAATGTTTGCTAACATCATTATCTCCTCATGAAAAACAGAGTTTGCTTTGTCAGCAAATTAGTTTTAACATGAACTTAGAGAAATCTAATGTCGTTCATGCTTGCTATCTAAATCAGTTCTGCCCTGGTTTGTCATGCAAAATATTAATGGGATACAACATATGTTTTAACAGTATTAAATATATTTTCATAGTTCATAGTCTGTTATATAGGACATTAAATATATGCCAGAGCTACCAGGCTATGAATGTAAAGTTAATAAAATGGTTATAGCTATTGAATCTTTGAATGGGCCATATGAGTTTCAGGGTGTGGGGGTGTGGTTATGGTAATTACGCAGGGCAGGATTGGTTAGGTTTGGGCTCCCGATATGATATCGTTTCATGGAGCCCAAAACCTGTAACAGTACCCCAGATGCCCACCCGAACCATGAGTCTTTATAGATACAACATGTGATGGTTGATGACCTGCTGCAATCTAGTAAAGTATAGACACATAATATTAAGCTCTCTGTCCAAAGCCCTAGTGTGAGGGGAAATTTGGCTGGGAGGAGCCAAAGAATATATTCATAATATCGGACAAAAATATCAAAATTAGGACACGTCCTTTATCATCTTGTATGCATTAGCTTGTAAGCTTATTAGCTTGTATGCATATTTTGAACCTTGTGAACTCTGATCTGAAATCTTTAATTTCTGAAACTAAAATGGGAGCACAAGATTTAATGAGCTGATGACTGATAACAATAGTGGAAAGTGGTCACATGAAACCAGGGGTGGATTTGTTATTTTTGGCTGAAATAAAACGTAACTTAAAATTCATATTCATCTTCCTCACAATCCACCTAGCTGTGTTTTAGTAAAATTTACGTTGTTTCATACAGAAATAAAGCAAAAAGGGGGTCCTACTTAAAAAACCTTTAAAGATAAGAAAATTGCTATAATTTTGCTAACTGTGCTGTCTATGTCAAAATGCTATGGTAGCTTCAAATTTAGCCTATTTTTTGTGCAGGTTTCATGTGGTTGAGCTGGAGATTTTGCCGTAGAGATCATACTCATTGTACAGCAGGTAGTCCTTGAGTCTGGGTGGAAATGGGGCAGAGTTCATGATTCTGGGATCACACAGCCTTGTCATGGTCATCTGCTTACGGATCAGCAGTCTGCACAGCTGCTTCAGCGATCGTGGGTTCCCTGGGGGAAGGAGTGGAAAAGTGCATTTCACTCTAAGATCCAACCCCGCACAGCTGCAGTGGTTCAGATTTAACTCACCCAATATGTCACAGATTTCAGGCCACTCCCTTTGTTTTTCCAGGATCAGTTTCAGTTTTGAGCAGATGGTCACATGACTGACATAGTCCACAAGAATCCTGACCACTTTTCCTGCCACGTCCTTCAGCCAGGCTGAGCTGATGAAATCACAGAACTAGAAAACCATTAAGACAAACACGTCACTTTTAATCTAGTGAATACTTTATGAAGATTAAAGTTTCTCAGTGCTATTACAGCAAGATTCTGTCCAATTTTTGCATGTATTCTGCATGATTTAAAAGGTAAAAATTTGTTTTTGACTCCACTGAAGGTAGAAAAGATCCACATTCCCAAAATTTTGATTAGTTGTACATAAGATATTTCTCTAATAATAAGACATGGGTCTATAAAATTGTTGGCCATTAGGTCTATCTATAGTCACTAGAAGCCAAGGAAGGTGTTATAAATAAATACATGTATGGGTGGTAAGTGGCTCAGCAAGCAAAGTCCCGCTACCCGTAATTGGAAAAATCGCCGCTTTGAGCCCCACTCTCGGAAGAACAGTCACATGCCCATGGGCCCTTGACCAAGGCCCTTAACCCCCAGCTCCAGGGGTGCCATGCACTGTGACCCCCAAGTTTGCTCTCATCTGCGTATGTGCCTGTGTGTCTCATGAAGAGCAAGATGGGGTCGGCAAAGAGAAGCACTCCAATATACTTGTGCAAATGGAAAATATACAAATTATTGTAAATTATAATTTTTATCAAATGTAATTTAAATTTTAAATTATATTAAAATTTTATCATGATTCTGATGTTCCATCTGTCCAAGCTTTTTTGTAAAATATATAGAGTAAATCCCCTTTTGTATAAAATGGCCCATTGATCTTTTCAGGCTCCTCCTCAGTATCTAAAGGTACCATCGGCTTTGAGAAGGTCAGCTAGTTGGGTGGCTGGGCATGTGTAGATAGCTGGGACAGAACCTAAGTGCACTTGCTGATGATAATATTTTGGAAAATAGCAACATAAAGTAACAATCAGTCCCCGGGTTAAGAATGTCCAACTTAGATGACAACCCATACTTACGAATGGACTGCCTATTATATTAAACATTCAGGATAAATATAATGTTTCATAATAAGGAATGCACGTACAGCTTTGTGACTTTCGTGAAAATGGTTTGTCAGCTCGAAGTACAGTACAATACCATATGTATAATAATTATTATTATTTTTCTGACTTACCTACAATTTCGACTTAAAGACAGATTTAGGGAGTGAATCTCGTTTGTAACCAGGACACTGACTGAATTACCCTGAAGCATTGTAAAAGCTCTGTCAACATAATATTAAACACTCACAGGCATTTTTTCTTTGGAGCGGTATATTTGATAGGACGAGATACAGCTCCAAGGAATGTACATATCCCAGCTGTCATCATGGTCACAACAGAAGCACCTGTAGGCGTCGTATCCGTTGTTCAGGAGCAAACGCATCATCATCTCGTCCCTCAGGCAGTACTGCAATGCTGTAGGGAAAACTGTGTTGCTGACCACTGTGAAGTAGCAGTTCACATCCGCCTGATTGGCTAGGAGCAGCTTCACAATCTCGTACCTCCCAGCCCGGACAGCCACTAGGAGGCAGTGCAGGGGATCATGGTCAGGGTTTGCGCCGGCATTGAGCAGCATCTCCGTGCAGGTAACGTCCCCGTTAGAGACAGCAAAGTACAGTGGACTTCTCCTCATGTCCCCGTAGTTCTCTGAGACATGTTTTTCTAGGAGTGTGTTGACGTTGAAACCATTCTCAATGAGCAGCTGAAGAGACTGGACATGGCCTCCATCTGCTGCTGAATGAATAGGACTCTGACCGCAGTCCATAATAGCAAATCTAGAGGTGATTTGAATCAGGATTTGTAGAGACCTGTGAATGGAATGAAAGACAATTCGGTGATTTGTTAACAATTCCCAAGGAAGTATTCTTGCTAATCCGGAGTTCTACTGTGAGGTGGCACTGAAACTAAATAATACTGTAAGTTTAAAGTATTTAGGTGACCACAAAGCAATGGACATATATAGGGCTCTAGCGCCATAAAAACTCACAGGTAGTGTCCCTGGTAAGCTGCCCGGTGGATAGGGAGGTGCCCGCTCACACTAGTTGCATTGGGATCAGCTCCATGCTGCACGAGAAGCCTGATGCAGT
The DNA here is from genome assembly GCA_011763525.2 of Mormyrus iriodes. Classification (NCBI taxonomy): domain Eukaryota; kingdom Metazoa; phylum Chordata; class Actinopteri; order Osteoglossiformes; family Mormyridae; genus Mormyrus; species Mormyrus iriodes. The sequence continues at coordinate 30,767,782 of JAAGVU020000001.1, forward strand.
CTGGATTCCCTGACCCAGCAGCATCATATAGCACAGTCTCTCCGTTGTAGGCCCGTGCATTGACATCACCACCTGGTGGAATTTAGTAGAAACAATGGCAGTTGCTGATCTGGAAATGCTTTGATTTCTAGTGCTTTGAATGGCCATCCCTTAAAGATCTGTTTTTTCTATTTTCAGCTTCCATACCTGTGCCTCATTTTAAATGTAGAGAAAGAGCAGCACAGGACCCTAAATCTGAGGTGTATATTGTCTTGCATTCAACCACAGAGGGGGTGAAAGGAAGAGGCCAAGAGCTGCAAGCTTACATTTACGTGCTTCTGAAATAATGAGCACAACATTTTTGCATAACGCCATAAATGGCAAGCATCTGAGGATTTTGGTGATTACCTTTGTGGATGAGAATCTCCAGCACCTCAGTATGGCCATATTCTGCTGCTATCCCCAGGGGGGTCACTCCATGGCCATTAGTTTGTGTAATCTTGGCCCCTTTCCTAAGCAACAGCATCATGATGTCACTGCAGCCCACTTTGGCTGCTTCATGCATGGCAGTCCACTTTTTCAGGCATATTTGGTCCACAATGGCGTTGTTTCTGATCAGGGTGGAAACCATTTCGTAGGACCCGATTCTCACAGCTGTACGGAATAGAATATGTCTCTTTATATGACCATATTCCTAAAATTTTCACTGAACAGTAACTCATTACGGCAAATATCTTCAAACATTAATTACAGTTCTATTCACATAAAAAACTGACTCATAAATGTGGGAAAAGGCACATCTAATCATACCGTTATGTGTTTTTCAGTGAGAGCCAGGGTGGATCTCAATACCAAGACCGCAAAGACCGTACTTGTGGTCTTGGCAAAATCGGTCTTGCTAACTTGCCTTCCAAGAACAAACTTGGGACGCAATGAATCATGGGATTGGTCTCGTTTGGCGAGGATAAAACCCAAGTATCCTTGATATTTGGGGCGGAGCAAGACTAACACCCGGGGATTTTTACTGTCCACCGTACTTCTGTTCTTGAGTATTGGAACTGGTCTTCAGCAATGGAAGATGATGCCAAACAGGTACACAAGATCACAAGTACAGTCAAGTGCCATGCCACAGTTTCTTCTAAGTCATTATCCTAGCCCAGGCCCCATCCCACACTCAAACAGAGCTTAATAAGGACACTGCTCATGGGCAGAAATCCATGAGGCTGCCAGCATCACCTAGCAGCAGCGGAGACTCATTCTTGCTGTTGGTGTTGTGTGGTGATGCCCCGTGCTCCAGTAGGACTGTCATGTTCTCCAACCGTCCTGCCTGGATGGCCAACGTCAGAGCCGTCTCCCCGTCCATTGTCATCTCCTCCAAGGTCAGCTTGTATGAAGCTGTTGACCCGTAAAGCAGAATGGCAGGGTGAGCCACGTCACCTTGGGTCTCCTTCACTTAACATCCATGAGCTGGTAAGCATGTGCTGGTCAGGTCTCTTTACTGTGTCTGATTCTCCCTGTTAAAGCTCATCTGTCATACTGGTGACTATGACAGATTTATTATAGTGTGGGAATGCGCGAGCCTAAACTGCCTTACCATTCAGCACTGTCCACAGGACTCGGAGATTGGGCTGGATGGCGGCCTTGTGAAGAGGCAACCAGCCAGTCCCATCCACCTCGCTGAAGGCAGCTGTGAACTTGGAGAGCTCCTGCAGGGTGAATTCGTCCCCTGTAGATAAAGAGCAGTTTGATGATATGAATGCTATTCAAGGATTCATACCTTAATTAATTACCCTGTGTATTCATTTATAGCAGGACTCTTCAAATCTGGACCTCCATTCCAAATCCTGGCCTTGTTTTCAGTTCTCCCAGTTAGTTAGTTTAATAATTCCTGATTCTAATTGGGCACAGAGGCTTCATACCCAGCTCATTGGTAAAGGAAGGCTGGAAAATTAGCAGCGCTCGGCCCTCGAGGACCGTGATTTGAATAGCCCTGATTTAAAGTGAGCTACATTCACATCTGACAGTAATAATATGCCTAGAAAAATGCAACTTACCTTTCTCAATGGCAGTTATGATTTTAAAATATTCGTCACTTGCTGTCTGTAAGCTTTTGAAAGGAAAACATGGGATGGCATGATAGTACTGAGAACTGATCACGAGGATATCAGTATTATTAAAATATTGAAAAACTCATGGAATTTACAACACAAAATGTGGTGAAATTACCATTTAGAATTTGAATTTGAACAGTGCATTTCATTCCAAACACATACAACAGTCACTGTGACCTTACGTTCAATGAACAGACATGGAAGATGAAAAGATGAATGAAAATATCGATGGACCATGGGATGCATGGACATACCCTGGTGTTTGTACAGAGGGTGACTGTTTGCACATCTCCTGCGTGCTCAACTGAATTGCATATTCGATGAGCTGATCTTCATCCATTTCATCAATACTATCCATGGCCTTAAAATAATAGAAAAAAACAATACCATGCCTTAGTTACACACAGCAGAGTACCAACCTACAGAAAACATAAAGTCAGAGGTCCTGTGAAATATCTTGCAGGTGACACATTTAACCATGACATATGCATTTTATTTACTCTGAAACTGTGACCCAAACTGCCAGTTTGACTCTGAAACAATTTGAAGAGGAATGCTCTGGAGAAAATTTGAAGTATCATGCTAAATTAGGTACATGTTGAAGACTTATGACAGAATAAACATCATATTTTAAGTAGATCTTTAATACTTACCCTTTTCAACTGACTCGGATCACTAAGCTAATGCACCAGAGACCTTCATGAACCGTTAACTGCGTTGTATAATGTCAGGTGTTATGGAGTCTCACAGTGCAGACACAGCTCTTACGCAGTCAGGCTGGATCTGGTGTTGTGCTGCTTGTAAACTGAACACATTTATATTTAGATGTGACCTGCTTGTCGTGCAGCCGCAGACTGTGAACGCAGCTCATAAAATTGCAGTTTGTTTTGGTGTCAAATGAGCATAGTTGACCATGCACAATATTACTGACTCATAATATTCTTTTAAGCAAACAGAAGACAATTTTTAAATTTTTTTATTTGCATTAGAGACAAAATACATTGAGGAGCTAGTCATATTCTGAACAGAATTGAAAGAACAAAATGAATGAAAATTTTCAAGTCAAAACAAATTATAGAATTATATGGGATATGTAATTTATAAAACAGGGAAAATATTTACAGGTGAGAGAGATTACTGTTTCATGTAAGTGCAACCACCCAGCTTTCAAGACACAAACATTTTTAATGCAGATTCTTCACTCTTTTTGGCCTATGATTGTGCTGTAGAGATCATGTTCCTTGTACAGCAGGTAGTCCGTGACTCGCGGTGGAAACGGGACATCATTCGAGCTGCTCAGGTAACAGAGTCTCCTCAGGGTCACCTGTCTTCGGATCACCAGTCTGCACAAGTGTGTCAGCGGCCGTGGGTTCCCTACGTAAGGGTTGAGTACAAGTGGGCATATAGCTGTTACTTCAGCAGGTGTAACCGGTTTGGCTGATTACTCTGTTGTAACTCACCCAATATGTCACAGATTTCAGGCCACTCCCTTTGCTTTTCCAAGATCAGTTTCAGTTTTGAGCAGATGCTCACATGACTGACGTAGTCCACAAGAATCCTGACCACTTTTCCTGTAACGTCCCTCAGCCACGATGAGCTGATGAAGTCACAGAACTACAGAACACAGAAACCAGCAGCCAAGAGAAACACTGACCAAATTAATTATTTAACATATTCTGGATGGATGGATGTGTTAACAACTGGCATTGCACTGAACCAGACAACTCACAGGAATCTTCTCTTGCAGGTGTTGTATATCACATGGCTGGTCATCTTGCCATGGCAAGCGTGATTCCCACCTCCAGTCATGGTTACAGCAGAAGCACCTGCAGGCGTCGTATCCGTTGTTCAGGAGCAAACGCATCATCATCTCGTCCCTCAGGCAGTACTGCAGTGCCGTGGGGAACACTGTGTCACTGACCACTGTGAAGTAGCAGTTCACGTCCGCCTGATTGGCTAGGAGCAGCTTCACAATCTCATACCTCCCAGCCCTGACAGCCACTAGGAGGCAACGCAGAGGATCACTGTCGGGGTTGGCCCCGGCATTAAGCAGCATCTCCGTGCAGGTGATGTCCCCGTTAGAAACAGCATAGTACAGCGGGGTTCTCCTCAGGTCCCCGTAGTTCTCAGAGATATGTTTCTCCAGGATCGCATTGACATTGAAGGAATGGTCAATGAGTAACTCCAGGCACTGTGGGTGGCCTCCATCTGCTGCCGAGTGAACAGGACTTTGACCAGATAGACGAATGGCTCTTTTGGTGGTGATTGGAATAAACTTCCTTAGGGCCCTGATGTTGTGAAATAAATTAAGTCTTAATAATAACCTCAGTGCAGTAAGAATAAATATTCCCTATTAACAGAGTAGTCAGGAAATAGCAGCTTCCCTTTAGTCAATACAGTATGGACACTCCCCGGGTTACGATGGGGTTACATTCTGATAAACCTATCATAAAGTGAAAATATCGTAAGCCGAAAATGCATTCTAATACAGTAAACCTAGCCTAACAAATATAATAGCCTAGCCTACCTTAAACAACCTTAGAACACTTATATTAGCCTACAGTTGGGCAAAATCATTAACACAAAGCCTAATTTATAACAAAGTGTTGAATAACTCATATAATTTACTGAATAATCATACATCGTCACATGGACCATCGTAACTCGCTAATTAAATTCATTAAGTGAACTGGTGGTGAAATTTAATGAATACACAGAATGGCTGAGGTGGGCTGAGGAGAGATTTTGCAACTGTAGTGGTGTTCATTTAGCCATCCAGCAAAATAGTAACATTTTGGAGAACAGAAGAAGTTCTTACTAGTTTGTATTGTTACTCTTAATTTGCATGTGATCTCATGTTAAATTGTGTTTCTTTTTCTGAGCAAATATACACTTACTCTCCAGATAAATTGCTTTAAACTTTGACTGTCTAAGACTTGCATACTACATCAGTGCTTGTCATATGAAAAGGACACTAACACTCACAGATAGTGGCCCTCGTAAGCTGCTCTGTGAATAGGAAGATGGCCACACAGACTGGCTACGTTGGGGTTTGCTCCGTATTGCAAGAGAAGATCGATGCAGTCAGGATTTCCGGAGCCAGCTGCATCATACAACACACTGTCCCCATTTGCAGCCTGTGCATTCACATCGCCACCTTTCGGGAAACAAGGGACATTTTCTCATCTTGTGCTTTGTCATGCATTTCAAAGCCAAACGCTCCAAAAGCACTAACTCTTACCATTTTTAATAAGAATCTCTAGAACCTCCACATTGGCATATTCTGCAGCAACGCCCAGTGGGGTCACTCCATGACGATCTCTCTCTGTAACTCTACCCCCATTTCTTAGCAACAACAGCATGATGTTGCCACAGCCCACCTTGGCAGCTTCATGCACGGCGGTCCAGTTCTTTAGGCAGGTCTGTTCCACAAAGGCCCCAGCCATGATGAGAGCAGACACCATTTCATATGAGCGTGTTCTTACGGCTACACAGAATAAAACATTTCATTTAATTTAATCAGTTTCAACTGAATCGATTTTTTTGGAATCTCATTCCATACATGTCATGTTGTGAGCCTTTCAGTGCTGATCTGTCATCTGATAATTAAAGGAGTGTTTTGGTGTTATGCAGTATAACGAATATTACCCAGCAGGAGTGGAGTCTCATTCCTGCTGTTGGCATTATTTGGAGATGATCCCTGCTTCAGAAGGAATCTAACATTCTCCACCCGTCCCGCCTGAACTGCTAGTATCAGCGCTGTCTCCCCTTCCGCTGTTTTTTCCTCTAGGCTTAACTCATAGGAAGCTGTCAGGCCACAAACAAGCACCATCCTTAGCCCTCCATATTTTCAAATGGTTTCATTACAGAATTGCTTTTAAGTCGTACTAAGCTGAAGCACCTCGGAGACTCACCGAACAGCACCATCTCCAGAACCTCCGACCTGGACTGGACGGCGGCCTTGTGAAGAAGGAGCCAGCCAGCGCTGTCCACCTCACTGAATGCAGCTGTGCACTCAAGGAGCCGCTCAAGAGAGCGCAGATCTCCTGGATCAATGAGTCAGCGTAGGGGGTTATAACATGTTACGTGATTAAGGATTCATACATGTAGTAACTCAGAGGGCTGACTGATGACATTAAGTGTGTTGTTAACTAATATCTGGTTTAAAGAAACTTTGAACCGAAGACAAAAGACAGCCAGTGGTATTCTTTAATGGCAACTGTACAGAACTTCACAAAGTGAATATATAAAAATTATAATTTTATATATGAAAATAAATACCATGTTCAATGGCTGCCAAGACCTTTAGATATTCATGACTGGCAAGTTCGAAACTGTTAAAGTAGTGGGAAAGAGAAACATACCATTCAAAAGAGAAATTTCACAAAAGTTATATATAAAATTTCAATCGTAAATAAAGATAAATACGCTATACGCACAGCTCTCCCTCGTGGCCATACCTTTCTAATGAACTTATGAGATGTCTGTTACAATCTTGAACGCTCATTTGAATTACATAGTCAATAAGCTGATTATCTATATCTTCATCGGCATCCATAACTTTAAGAGAAAAAATGTAAGCATAATATTAATATACAGCTGAACGCAGTTCAGTGCATAACTTTAAAATGCTACATTTTAGTTTTTATATTTGTTTAAAAAATGACAAAAAACGAACAGCTCTCTCACCTCTGCAACGTGTGTTACTGGGTCTTATGCCTAGGCGATGTTTACTGTACGGCGTCAAAGCTGGATAAGGCTCTGCGGTTATTTTTAAGCTTGACCTTATTTCATTCGAGCTGCAGCTGGAATTTAAAACGCAGTGTGGGCAATACTGCTCTTGCATGAACTTCATGCGGAATTATATTGATTGTAATCATTCGATTTTGTAATCGAAAGTTTGTAACGCTTTAATAACTTTTTTACAATAAAATAATGACCGGTATTTGAGAGACATCGAGGCTTTACTCAAAATGAAACCAATACATCGCATAACAATTTGGTACGTTTTAGAGCTGTTCAGTTATTCTTGGAAAAACTTCAAACATAAAACCGAACAAACGTGATGTTGTGTAGCAAATACTTCTCATAAAAATCAGTTCAGATGAGCACACTCAAATAAAAAAATCAATATAGAATTAAAAACATCTATGGTTTTCAGCAGGTACTTTTAAACAATTAAAGTGAATTACGAAATTTATTGTATATCAGAATGCAATGCTTTGAGCCACGCGGGTAACTTAGTTTGTAACCCAAAACCAAACCAAAGACGTTCGATTATTACGTTGCTCGATTAATAGTCCCTGAATTTACAGCCTAGTTCGATGAATCACCGATCTATTATGTCTAACAGTACCAGCGGGCTTTGCGTGTAATCATGGCTGGGGTGTTGAAAAAGGTAATGTTAGAGGTCATATTTTGTTATAATTTTACATGTAATGGTTTTGCTTTGTATTAATCAAATGGATGCAAGTACATTGATGTTTTATTTGCCATTTTTACCATGACTGCTACTATTTATGTATAGATAATTTAGCGTGGTGACTGTGACTGAACTGTTAGCTATCAGGCTAATTGCCAGATCTGTAGGAGATGGTTATTTGTAAAGCTTTAGGTGATGGTTCTGGAATAACAATCTGTTAACTGGTTACCTTTACGATTAGGACTTTACCTTACGATAAGGTTAGTACTTTTCTTACGACTCTAATGTTGCTTTTTGTTTAGCTTATTTGGGTTCCGAGCTAGATCAATATATAAAAAACCATTTGAATTCTAGGAGACTTAACGCATATATAGATGAACCTAGATATCAGTGACTTCGTGAGATGTTGTATATTCTCTAAAAATATAAAATGGTGTTACCGGTTACCATTTACGTAGCAAATGACTGTAGTAACTTGATTTCACAGACCACGGGCTTGGTGGGACTGGCAGTATCTCAAAATCCACATGAGGTAATTTTCAATACATTGGTGAAGCTTAATCACACTTTTATAAATGTTAGGTATTTAATTTTCCAGCGGCCACTATACTCCTATGGTTATATCTGTCATTGACCAGCTGTTCTTTAAGTATCATTTACAATCACTTATTTGTAATTCGCATGAGGAACAATGAATAAATTGCACAATCCTGCTTAATGGAGAAATATACTTTGCATGTACAGAGTATACCTCTCTCATTCTAGCGTCTTCGGATTCTGTACAGCAAGATTCTGGGGTCACTTCAGACAATACCTCAGGACGCTGCATACAGACGATACACGGAGCAGATAATCAATGAAAGGTTCAACCTTGTCAAGACGGTAATATCTACAGATAGAACATTATTTATTATTTTTTTGGCCAGGTGACTATAGAACATATAATGCGTTCTGTACTGTCTGGGACAATCAGAATTGGAAAAAGGAAAACCTTGTCGACCACGTGTATTTAATTTAACGTGTCCATTCCTGTAGGAGCCCGATGTAGAGAAACTAGAGAAGAAAATCAACTGTGGACAAATTGAAGAGGTCATTTTGCAGGTGTGGTAATAATTTGGTCTCCCAATAACTAGTGCTTTTATAGGATTCTCACATATACAAGTATGAATGCATATAAATGATATACAGTAAGAGACAACAGATATTTAGAAGTAATGTAGTAAGATGTTTAGAGTCATTTATGCACTCATGGGAGTACTTATTGAGCAAGATATACAGCAGTCACTATTTCTTACTCTGCTAATTCTATTTTATCAACTGTAAGTTCAACCCCCCCCACAAACACACCCACCGGCCCATCCACAACTTAGCAACCTCTTGCTTAAAAGCTTCTATTTTAACTACAGTCTGCCTGTCTGTGTGTGCAATCCTAATGCCAGTTTACTTAAATGTGTTAATTTGTAGGCAGAGAGTGAGTTGGCTCTTTCCAGAAAGATGACAGAATGGAAACCATGGGAGCCACTGATTGAGGAACCTCCTGTCAACCAGTGGAAATGGCCCATCTAAAACTTGGATTACTGATATTGTTAAATATCTAAACCAACTATTCATATTTGTCAGGTTTGTTTTGTCTTGATGCATGTGTATTCCAGTTTGTCACATGCATTGAAGCATGTAAATATTAATAAAGATTTAAAGACTGTACCTGTACCTTGTCATGCTGGTCTTTCTTTCTACTGTTTGCTTATATATACACAATTTAAAATGTGTAATGAGGCACACTTCTCCCTGACATACTAGTTAACTTTTTTTGTAGATTTTTATTAACTAATTATGTAATCTTATTTTAACTTGCAGTTTAATTTAATTGATTTTAGTCCTTCTATATATTTTACCGTTTGATTTTTTTTTATTAAGAACTGCAGTCCGAAGAACTACATACCAAGTTTGAAAAGTGCTACTAAAAAGTTGTAAAACACGCCAAAGCAGAAAGTGCTTTGAGTACAGGGGTGAATTTATTTAGGTTGCCTCGGACTCTGGCTCCTCGAATCGCACGGGCTCTTCCGGTCAGCTGATTGTTTCCATGGCAACGACCAAACACGCTATGGATTAGTTGTAATGGGAAAGCAAAGCTTAATACATCAAGCGGAGAGTGCAGTGAATACGTCTACATAAAACGCATTTTATTTTTGTTTTCAGTTCCTTTTCGAATTTAAACCGCAGCTAGTAGACTGAAATATCAGTCAAGTCCGAACCAGACAGTGAAATTTCACAGTGCAAAAGTGAAACTAACATGGATGAAAACATGGAAAATCCAGCGAAAAGCGAAGATCAAGATAAAATGAAGCTGGCTCTGCAGATACAAAATGAGACAGCCGAGCCCGTGGCAGACTTTAATAATAAAGCAGTGGACGGGAGTCCTTTGCAATGCATGCTGGTATCGGCAGGTTTTTTGCCGTCAGTTGAGGTGGACGATGTCGTGGACAAGCCATCCCAAACCCAGGAGGAAGAGCGGAAAGAACGGCTTGGTCCGGATCAGCACGATGAGATGCTGAATGAGGAGGCTACGCTGTTTGCTGACGTGGGAAACGCAACTGCTACGGGTAACTGGTTGGCAATCCCCTTTTCGTAGGACAATTGTAGTCACCTCAGAACTAGTTGGAGATTACCTTAAATTTTAGATGGTGAATATTTACTAGAAGAATTTCTGCAAAAGCTGACGTAAGATGGAGCTTTTTTACATTCCAGTGGCTAAATGACAAAACATAATAAAGGGTTCAGAACATCTATCTGAATTTTTTAATATTAGTGTTCATTTACTGACGTTTTAGATCGCTTAAAAGTGTTTGTAATAGTATATTTTGTCTTGTTCATCAAGTGAAGATAATGTTCCTGCCTGATGGGCATATGATGACCATAGCTTTTGCCATCGGTCTTACCATTCAGGACCTTAAAGACCATTTTTCAAATGAACTTAAAGTACCGTCTGATGTCATCCAAATTTTACTTAACGGTAAGTGTTTTGTAAGTACTCCAAGTCCAAATCGATTCATTTAATCTGATTGGCGTTTGGTATTACACTGAAAGTGATTGTATTTGCCATTCGACCTGCAGGTGGCATCACTGAAAACCACCAAACTCTCATTAGCTTGGGTGCCCAGCCTCATGGTACTATTCAGCTGGAGATGTCTTCCATTAACCCCGAAAAACACCCAATGCGGCCCATAAAACCCCAGCCAGAGTACAGCATGTCAGATGTTATCACTGTCAGGGTCCAAAAAGGTCAGCTGAGATGTAAATACTGCCAAAAGTTCTCTCTCTCTCTCTCTCTCTGGCACAGTGGGTATGTGTTAGTAGATGATTGACATTTTTACCCTTTGTTTTTGTCTTTGAGAGTGGGAACTAACTATATACAGTACTGTGCAAAAGTCTTAGGCAGTGAAAAGAAATGTTTAAAGCCATTTATCTGGGCAGTTTTTTTATTTGCTCAGAATTAAAAATTCAATATAACATTAGAACATATGCAAATTAAGAGTAACAATAAAAACTAGTAAGAA
>JAAGVU020000001.1:30812656-30838788 GCA_011763525.2 Mormyrus iriodes
CATTGAAGAGTTTTATTTAATACGTAAAACGTAGTTGTAAACACATTGTAATAATACATATTTTAACAAAAATAATTATATATTTACTGTAATATACAGTATTCATTTTACTTACCCAGTTATATTAGATCAGATATTAAAATCCGCCATATATATTTAGATATGCTTGCATATAAAATCCGCGAATGTCGAAGTGCGATATAGCGAGGTATCACTGTATACAGCTTGTATTTGTAAATTAACCAACCCCTCTACAAAGTCCCCAGCATTCCATGACCAGGTCTATTCTGACACATGCCCATCTGGTAAGATCCCAGTCTGAACCATATGTTATGAACGATCTACTACAACATGAACTAGCATAGAAATGGGTATGTACAACTTTGTCAAAGAATAAGAGTTCGTGGAACCTGTGGTAGATGCAGCAGATGCCTAGGCATCGATCTTTTAGTGCAGTTAGAAGCTGTTGACACAAAGTAATTAAACTGCTAAGTCCTTTCAAAACATGGCCCACCCTATCAACATTTCAGAGGTAAAACTCGTTCCTGCTGCCTCTTCCTGTCCAAAACCATAAATCCTTAACTCGTGTGTTACTCATCCACTGAAAGATTTTCCACTGAAACCCATTACCAACAACGGTTGCACCGTGATTTATTCTGTAGTACTTGAAGTGTATTTCACTAATGATGTTTTCCAGCATCTCAGGGAAAGTTCTGTGTATCTTTTTAGCCAATGGGTAACTGTACTCTCTTCCCTTTTGTCTCCAGCTCAATCGTCACCAGCTCCAGGCCGTGAAGGAACGCTTCCAGGCCTTCCTCAGTGGGGAGACACAGATCGCCGCCGACGAAGCATTCTGCAATGCTGTGCGAAGCTACTATGAGGCAAGTACACTCTGCTGGCCGAGGGAGCCATTTTCTGCCCATCTTATAGAGGTCTGTGTGGGTATAGTAGTAATGGAACACGAAAGACGCAAAAGAAGTAGCAAAAGGAAGGAATGTCTTACCTAAGATCCTTCCCTGATCTCCTCAGCATTGTCACTGCTCCTTTTTTAAGGGTTGCATGCGGGTGACATCAGAGGTAATGCAATGAAGAGCACCCTGTCCATCACCTTAGCTGTGAATGCCCATGCTCAAAATTCCAGGCCAGATATTCGTACTCCTTCATCCATTTGGTTCCTTACGCTATTAATGTTATTGCCTCCTCCACCTGTTATGTTCCAACCCCACCTGTTCCACCTACTCCGAGATCTCTATCTCCTGGCTGTCGTCTGTTACCGAGCTCCGTTGTAAGTGTGAAGGCACGGGCATCTGTGCAGGTCTCGCAGTTCATCTCTGCTTTGGCTTTAACGCTCGCTGCTCTGGTGGACTTTGCACATTTCACCATGTGGACACAGTCATGGACCAAGCTACTGACCCCAGTAGTACAAAGCTGTCCGTGTTAAACAGTAAAGAGTACCAAGCCCATGTGATGCAGGAGTCAAATCTCTCAGCGTTACACTGATGTGATTATATACACACTTAGCTGCATTAAGCTATCCCCAGTTGTTTGCTTTGCTTTTAACTACAAAATTAAATTGAAATCAGATTAAAGGCATTATCATCTAAGCAAATACTTATCCTTTCCTGGGTAGTACTATATTTGTATTTAGTGGTTTTTCTGGGATTGGCTCTGATAACTGATAACCCCCCTTTTTTTTCCACTCGTGAAGAGATGGAATTCTGGTCTGCTATTTTGCGACCCTAATTTCTGGTGCATTCGGGTTACTATTTGCCACTTTTTTTCCCTCGTCTTAATAACCTGCTGTTTTCCCAAGGTGAGGGCTGTCACTCAGTGGTTGCAGGGAGGGGGGCGGGGGTCATGATTTGTCTGTTGTGTGCATCCAGCAGCTAGCTATGCCATGATGTATTAATCACACGTTGTATTTGAATCCAAACAGACTGTCAGCCTCCCTGATTCCAAATCAGCTTCAAAATGATCAGCCATTTTTTAATAGCAGTGCCCTAGATATTTATGGTCATTTTTCATGTTTACAGTATAAAGAGTAATTTGCTCTCATGTTGCCATGCTATGCTTAATAAATATATTGTTAATATATATGATTTTGATTTTGTTAAGGCTGTCACTATCTACGTGCAGCATCTGATAATCCATCTGACTTGCATTATCATACCCCCCTCATCCCTGAAAAACAGGCTGTCATTTGAGCTGCTGTGCTTTTTTTATTGCCCTACAACAAAGAGAATTATGGTTAAGGCTTTCTCTGGGGAGTCCAGAGGAGTATGGATGGGTCAGTAGGTGACCGTTTGGTAGAACAGCCCCTTTCCCCTACTGTGGAGGACAGAGACTCTGCACTGCGTAGTGAGTGCCCTGTAATTTCATTGGAAAACATCACAGACTTTAGCATAGCATCACCGTTCCCCAACCCCAGACACCAATATCCCTCAAAGTGTGACATCCTGCAGTGTAAAGGTTCGGCCGTATATAAGCAGTGTCATTCGGAAGACCAAGCACTGCCAAATTACAATCCTGTGCAGAATCAAGCAAACAATGCTTCCTAAGACAGTATGTCTTGCTGAATACAGGTCTGATTCTCCACAGAATTATTTATTATCTTTCACCTTATTGTATCTGGAAGTGAGACGACTGGCCTGCTGATACCTGCTCTGCTCAGAACTTGGCTCTCTGATGACCCCAAGTGAAGGGGCCTCCCTGGAAGGATAATTCAAGTTAGTGTCATACACATTCTGCATTTGTCAATAAAGTTTCTCATTTTGATCATTACAGAAGTCACGTGATATCACATTTAGATTTTGGAGTTAAAAGGTACTTGTGGGAATGTGAATATAGTCTCAACTGATTATTTCCCCTTAAATATTTCATGCACATGTGGAGTTTGCATGTCCTTTGTGGGGAGTAATAATTTTGGACTGTGCTGTGAAGTCCGAGTATCACTGTGTCCTCAATGATTTGCAGAATTGCACACTGCTTGCATGAGTAGGTCAGCACAGTTTTTCTTATCGCAGTAAAAACAGTGAGATGTGTCTCCCTCCTTTCACAGAAACTCTTCAGATCATAACGCAAGCATCAGTAATTTCAATGTCACGTGTGTCCATTCAGAATATTGAGCAACTGTGTGCTGTTCCAGAATGCCTCTCCTGGCCGTATCCCAAGCTCCCAAGCTATTGCCCAGCAGAGAGAAACACTGCTCTCTTTGCCTGAATGTAGCAATTTAGTAAAGTAAAGCTTTTTAACTTTAAATCTCTGGGTAAAACAAAAAAAAACCAAAAAGGTTTACACCACTACCAGACAAAATATTCAGTTCAGAATCAAGCTGAACAATCAGTAAGTTTAAATTCTTTAGACACAAAATGCATTAGAACAGGGTGGTATTAAATATACCATGAATTCTGATTTACTGTTTCTTGAACTTAAGAACAGCTATATTAATGAACCCAATAGAAACTGGTTAAGTACGAGCGATCTAGTATTTCATACACACTTCACGTGTCCATGCAAAGTCAGGCTTCTTACAGAGATGACTTTGGGATCGCCTTCCAAAGTGAGCATGACATACTTTACTCATCAGCACCCTTTCCACATTCTCTATTTGCTGTTTACAGGCTGGCGGCCACCAGGGCATTTGTTTTCTTCAAAAAGGATGAAGGCAAAAGCCTCCGAGGTTTGAAAGGGCAAGGCTATGCCTGTCATTCTTCACTTCCCTCTCACCAAGAATGCCTGAGCGAATGCAGATGTTCCACGTACCTGTGCACAGTCACGGAGAGGTGCTGGGCTTTGTTTAATAGTTAATGATACACATGAGCTTGTGTGCGTGAGTCCAGTCTTGTATCCATGGAGATCTGCTTTACTCTCAGGCTTCCTCTTCTGTCACAATCCTGTACACTCAGAAAAAAACTAAACATTGCTGTCTAAAGGCAGTGCAGTGTTCTTGTACCATATCTCTGTTTCCAGCCCTGTATGGGATTCTCGTTAGTCAGCGGTAATCATGTGACTTCCTCCCATTTTTATGAGACACGCCTTATAAATTCTTAAAAGTCAAACACATTCTATACTTGTTGCAATACAGTATATATTTGGTACAGAAAAATAAAATATTTAATTTGGGAGATGGAATGACTGTAGTTTCTTTTGTTCCATTTGAATTAATAAGTGTTTATTTTCTCCTGTACTACACAGTGGATGGTTTGAACACCATCTGAGCTACTTCAGCACCAGACAAAATGAAACCCAGGCTTAAAGGGGCAATGCAATCATCCTTGTCATTTTATTTGTTCTCCTGCTTTGGGGTAAAACACGTTTTCAGAGATGCTGTAAGGTTCACATACGGAGCAGGTTCAAATAAACAAAAACCCGTTTGTTGCATTTCTTGTGTGGGGAGCTTGCAAGGGGCCTTCCAGTTACTAATTAGCTGAATGGGTAAACAAGTATGCTTCAGAGCCACCTATAAATCCTGCTTGGATGCCGTCCTTAATTATCGTTGTTCTTGGTGCTGAGGTCCCCTACAGTGTTTCAAGGACTCCAATAATTATTTTTCAGTAATGAAAGAATCTCATAATTCCAGGTTGTTATTAGATCCACCTGTGACTCAGTGTCTAGGTGCAACAGTTTTAGCATTAGGAAGAATCTGGGACCTGCGTATGTTTCAATACCGCGCCGAGGTGGCCTTCAGCCCAGTGTTTTCCGCTGGCATTTATTACGGACACCTCTAATCCACATAGGCCGTCGTCCTTTCAAAAGCCTGACGTTCGAATGTGGTTGGGACTTGGATGTCACAAGATCACATCGTGTCCGGAATGGCTCCGTGATGTGTGCATTCCTGTTTGTGTGTGCTGTGAAATGAAAGGCAGCTTGTTTTAAACATTACCATTAAAGCTGTTCAAGTACTACATGTCTCCCTTGATACTGAGACTAATCACGTATAAGGCTATTGAAAATAAATGTATGTTTATCTTACAAAAAGTTGAGTTTCTTTCATTAATTGGATTGCTTTAATATTTAAAATATCACTTCAAAGAACAATATAAGGACCTCAGAGCTAATAATACATTAACATTTTTTTTAGCAGTCACCAAGGCAGCATACAAGTGAGGTTTCATATATTAGTTCAATGACATTTCTGAAAGCAGTAACCGAATGAGGGATGACATCTCCTCTTTAGACGGAGTCCTCCTGTCCTCTGTGGGTGCTGCCTTTAATTGCATTAAGGGAGGGACATGACCAGAGCTCAGCGGCCTTTTCTCTTTCTCGAGAGAAGTTAGCGATGCTCTGTACCTCCGCTTATAAATTATTGACTGAGATTTCAAGCTACCAATTAAGTGGAGCAGCAGGCAAAGAGGAAATTCCTCAGTGGCAGATTCATTATTAATAACATCTGACATTTGTAGTACCACCGAATGGAAGCATTTACTTCTCTCTTTCTCTCTGAAGCCTTATTATAACTGCAATTATTTCAGAATAAAGGGGTATAATTCAATTTGGAAGAAAAAAAAACATTTCACAGTATGGTGGTTAAAGTGAAAATAATGAAGGGGAAAATTGTTGCATGTAGTCACTTTACTGCAAACAGTTTGACAGTAATAGTCAAAATTATGACACAGGTGTTTTTTTCTATATGTTGATGCATAGAGATGTGTACTGATTAGATCCTGTTCTTTAATGCAATATATGCATTAATTGAATGACTACTGTTATTTTTATAATATATTATATAATATTATATATTATAATACATAATATCGTATAATATTACATTATTATAATAACCGACTTTTTAATTACTTATTATTTATTTAATGTTAAATTTAATTTTGTCATGTTTCTTATTGTGACCAATAGTAGCTGTGATTCGGAACGCCACCATTGGTAGCCTCACATAGCCTCCTGGTCCAGCTTGTTAGCTGCAAAACATCTGAGCTGAGGGGTAGAGTTTCTGTTTCTGACCCATGAATTGCAAGGCAGTGGTTCTGCGCCTTGATGGGAGCTCTTTCAGAATGGACCAGTGCACTCTCCCCTGTGACTGGAGTGATGCCCAATCAGGCGTATAGTCACCTATGAACGCTTCATGAGCTCTGCAGTTGCCTTTGCTAGATTTGCCCCAGGCAGAATTTCTAACAAAAATCACAAGAGATGGAGTAAGGAATGGAGACATAATTTAGGTGCAGGGATAGAGACAGATTTAACGAAATAGTGGGAAAACAAAATACATCCTGCCCTGGGACATCCAGCTGCCCCCTGATCATACAGCGGACTAATCCAGGGTCCAGCTTCCTTTCTTTTCCTGGAGAGCAGCATATATTTATTTTTTATGAAGGCTATGAGCAGGACAGCTTTTCCGGAATCCTGAATAATCCTTCACGGCCGCTTCATTGAATTTGTCCTGGTTTGTATTCGGCTGGCTCTCCATGACTGCACACCCTGATCCATCCACGGCGGTCTTTAGCTGATGGCTCATGACAGCCCGGGCCATTAACTGGATTCTGCATTGTGCAGCATTTGAGTTTGTTTGGCACTGCTGGCCTGCACTCCCATTCCAAGATTAATTCAGCTAATTTCATAGCCAAAGCCCGTATATTTGTGTGATGAATTTCTTTAAATGCAGTTCAGATTACTTTACCAGTCCCGGGGGCAGAATGTTACCACATAATGATGTGAGCCCGTCTTCTGTGCTCACCGGATGAAGAACTTCTGCTCCACACCATTAGCCACCTAATGGAGATACGACTGTTGCCCATCTGTTGCTCTTTTCCCTTCACTAAAACTGGTCGAGTGATGCTAGCATCATTGTACAGTTCAGCTGAGATGTATGTAGCCAGCGTGTTAAGGCCAGAACACGTGTGTGTTCGCTCTGTGCCGGGGTCTGGTGGAAAGGTATGTCTGCGTAATGAGTTTGCAAGTATAGAAATGAATTATGGTACTTTCGCCGTGGACCTTTAAAATGGCTTAAAAAAATGATGAAATATGTAAAATGCCTTTCTCATTACATGCCCAACTGACATTTTCTGACAAGGTGTTCTGCTTAACTGTTAAATTCCATGTAGTGCTGTAATACCTATGCTGTCTTAATTAGTATCAAGAAGGATACCAGATTTTTGTATAAAAAGTCCGGAACTAAAAAGTAAGTACAGTCTGAATCACCATGGATTTCTCAGTGAAGACTTCTCCAATGTGAAGATTATTGCGTTGTCAACCCACTCACGTATCCAAAGACAAGAAAATGCAATCAGGCTCAAATGGGTTCTACTTCCCAGACAGGACTATAAACAAGCCCTCCAATCCATCTGCCTGTGTGCTTTCTGTGGGTTGTCTTGTCTATTTTTACTTCAAATTTTTCCTTTTGTTCCTGCCGGAAGCCAGATGAATCTGCCTCCAGACCCTGCTGTTCATGATCTTTTTTTGTGCTGCTTCCTTAACTGATAGATAATGTATCACCCATTCCAGCCCAGGTCTGCATGTACCCTTTTCAGCAACCTATACCCTCACTTACATGTCTACAACTTCAGTATAGCACTCAGTGGACGGAGAATTTTATTCACACATTTGCATGTTCTCACCGTCTTGCTCTCTAGGTGTTCCTCAAGAGCGACCGCGTGTACCGGATGGTGCAGAGTGGTGGCTGCTCAGCCAACGACTTGCGTGAGGTCTTCAAGAAGAATATCGAGAGGCGGGTCCGTAGTCTGCCTGAGATCGATGGGCTGAGCAAGGAGACGGTGCTCAGCTCCTGGATCGCCAAGTACGACGCCATCTACAGGGGTGACGAGGACCTGAGGAGACAGCCTCCCAGAATGCCCTTCTGTGGCGTGTCGGAGTTGATCCTGAGCAAAGAGCAGTTATTTGAGATGTTCCAGCAGATCCTTGGCATTAGGAAGTTTGAGCACCAGCTTCTTTATAATGGGTGCCAGGTGACTATTTCACTCTTTGCCGTTAACGTGAATAAGAGCTCCCTTTGATTTATGCATAATTATATCAATAAGTATAAGTCTAAACACAAAGAAAAATTGACTTGATCCTGACTTAGAGATCTCTCCCTTTCTGTGGAAGGTTTGGTATGTAATTTGACTTTTTAGTACAATTTTGGTGGACAAAATATTGAAGGAGAAATACCCAGAGATGCAATGGACAGAGCAAGCTTTATCACAGTATAGAAAGATGAACAAAAATGAAGACTATAATGTGGAATTATGGAATGTCAGCAAATGAAATTCTATGCTATAAGATTCAGTGTTTCCGAGAAAGCTACACTGTTTTAATCTGCTTTTCCTCTTGAACACCTTGAGTGTCAGGTGTTGGCAGTTCAGTAGTCCTTCAGATATCTGCAGTGAAGGTAAGGTGTTGGTGAGAGACCTTCAGATTAGTCCAGCCCCGTTTGTCATCTCGTCGGCTGGTGCGCATCCTTGTGCCCCAATTAATGTTAAAAGATTACAGACATTGAATTTGTTTCTTCAAATATTTTGATCTGTTAGATAAATTATCTCTGTACGAAGGTTAGTTTTCTTGCTTGGAATAAATTCAAAGCCAGAATGTATTTTGCAGTATTGGTATTTATAAGGACAAGATATTGATTCTAAAATTCGTTTGTCATGTGGGAAGCCAAATGGTATTTTCTGGACTGACTGCATGACCTGCCCATCCATTCCGGTCTCCAGGGCACTGTTTGGGGCCAGTTTTCAGACAGCAGGGGTCAGCAGCCTTTTTGAACTGCAAGGTTAAGCCTATAAACTAGAGCCTTCCATTCATGGAGGGGGAGGAGGGTCGAAGCTGTGCCCACGTCGCCATGGTGATGTGATTGCGATCAAGCTGGTAGCAGGGAGCAATTCTTATATGCAGCCTTGGTGGGTGTAGAAATTCTCCCTCGACCAGAGCTGTTCTTGGAATGCACCACCTATATCCACATTTTGTATCATTGATTTGCCTGCTTCATGCACTGATTCACCCTGTTTCTGGTACTTGTGGGTTAGGATCAGCTTACATAATTTTTTCCTCTTATTGATTTTACATTGTGGGAATTGACATCCTGGCCTGTGGTTAATCTGGTCACGTCAAGAGAAATATCCATGTGATGGATAGTGGATAGTGATGTATTTTTTTTTTTGTATTAACAATTTACAACGTAACACTCATAATGTTTTTTCAGAGGGTAAAAAGTCAGTTTTTCAAAGCTTGGTCGTGATTTCTTAGGTTCGATTAGAAACATGACAGTTCGGCTACCTGGTGTGGTGCCAGGGCTAAACTGGTTAAAGTTTCTGTGTATAAAACAGGAGATCCTGGGCTGACTCTCAGTTACAGTGCCACCAGAAAGTATTCACGCCACTTCACTTTTTCCACATTTTGTTACGTTACAGCCTTATTCTAAAATAGATTTGAGTGTAGTTGTTCCTCAAAGATCTACGCACAGTACCTCATAATGACAAGGCAAAAACAACTTTTTAGAAAGATCTGCAAATTTTTTTATTGCCAAAAGCTGGTTAATCCAGTGTTTCATAAGTATTCACACCCGTGGCTTAATATTTTGTTGAAGCACCTTTGGCTGCAATCACAGCCTCAAGTCTTCTTGGGTATGCCTCTACAAGTTTGGCACACCTGTTTTTGGGGATTTTCTCCCATTCTTTCCTGCAGATCCTCTCAAGTCCGGGCTCTGGCTGGGCCACTCAAGGACATTCACAGACTGCTCCTGAAGCCACTCCTTTGTTATTTTGGCTGTGTGCATCAGGTCATTGTCATGTTGGAAGATGAATCGTCGCCCTAGTCTGACTTCCAGAGAATTCTGGAGCAGGTTATCTTGAAGAATATTTCGATATTTGACTGCTGTCATCTTACCCTCTATGCGGACTCGTCGCCCAGTTCCTGCCGTAGAAAAACATCCCCACAGCATGATGCTGCCACCACCATGCTTCACAGTAGGGATGGTGTTAGTCAGGTGATGAGCAGTGCATATTTTTCTCCAGACATGACACTTTGAGTTCAGGCCAAAAAGTTCTATTTTGGTTTCATCAGACCAAAGGATTTTCCTTCTTACAGTCTGAGAATCCTTAATGTTCTTTTTGGCAGACTCCAAGTGGGCTGCCATGTGCCTTTTAGTGAGGAGTGGCTTCCGTCTGGCCATTCTACCATAAAGGCCTGATGATTGGTGCATTAGCTATGGTTGACCTTCTGGATGGTTCTCCTATCTCACAACAAGGGAACACTGGAGCGCTGCCTTAGTGACCATTGGGTTCTTAGCCATCTCTCTGACTAAGGCCCTTCTTCCCCAATTACTCAGTTTGGTCGGGCAGCCAGATCTAGGGAGGGTTCTGGTGGTTCCAAACTTCTTCCACTTCTGAATAATGGAGACCACAGTGCTTTTCAGGACCTTCAATGCTGCTGAAATTTTTTTGTATCCTTCCCCAGAATTGGGCCTTGCCACAATCCGGTCCCGGAGGTATAAAGACAACCCCTTGGACTTAATTGTTTGGTTTCTGCTCTGATATGCACTGTCAACTGTGAGACCTTATATAGACAAGTGTGTGCCATTCCAAATCATGTTCAATCAACTGAATTTACCACAGGTGGACTCCAATCAAGATGTAGAAGCATCTCAAGGATGATCAGTGAATATCGGATGTACCTGAGCTCAATTTTGAGTGTCATAACAAAGGGTGTGAATACTTATCTACCTATTGTGTTTAAATGTTTTCATTTTTTATAAACTTAATAAAATGTCTGAGAACACATTTTCACTTTGCCATTATGGACCATTTTGTGTACATTTTGTAAAAGAAAATGATACTCAAATCTATTTTAGAATAAGGCGGTAACATAACAAAATGTGGAAAAAGTGAAGGGGTGTGAATACTTTCTAGTGGCACTGTATGCCCGTGTTCAGAGATCCCTGCTGCCCGGTTTTGCAGTAGTGTGGCCAAGTGGTTCCAGGTGCCAAACAAATGGTTGCGGGTTTGAAACCCATTGCTGCCTTTTTTTTGCTTGAAATATATCTCCCAATAAAACCCAAATTAGTAATAATAAGTGGTGTGAAAGTAGTTCATCCCTGGGTCCTAAACCTTAGTCATTTCCACTGAAACAGCACATGTGGTTTGCAGACATTACAAAGAGACTTTATTGCACGCTCAAAAACCTGCTGACATTTGGGGCAGCTCTGTTTCCTTTGCCTGTGTCTGGGTAAGACAGGGATGGTCAATTTTATCCGTAAATGGCTGTTTTGTATGCAGGTTTTTGGGATAACTTTTATGTCAGCTGTTCAAACCCAGGTGTGAGGACTCTTCAGCCAATCAGTCCTCCAATTAGTAATCTAATTAGGGAGTTGCAGTGAAAGCCCACATACACAAGGGCCCTTTCTGCATAAGATTGCCCACCCCAAGTGTAAGGTATCTCTAGTAAATATGTGTGATGCATTCAACAAACTTCAATGGCAGGAAAGGAGTTCTGTGAATCCAGATATGATGGGGCCTTCACTTGTGATAGGCTGTCAATCATTTTGATGTTTGTATTGCCCGGAGGTTTGACAGTCATGTTACTTTTCATTAAGGCACTACAGAGGGGGTGAGATACAGTGACAAGAGTGGCAGGGTAATGAATTGTCACCCGGAAAAATTCAGTCAGATGGATACATTAAGGTTCTGTGTCATATGTGAGAAAGCAACACAACCTGAGCCTGTACTCAGATCAAGGGCAAAATCTCCCTGCATTCACTGGATTCCTTTCCAAAGTCCACCACACAGTCTCGCTCCAGAGTGTTGAAGAGTTCGCAAGTTGGCGAAGGCGCTAATCAGAATCATGCTGTGAGAATTACGGCTTTGGATTTCCCAGAGAATCTGACTTCTTATACAAGTATAAATTATTATTATTATTATTATTATTAAAAGAACATGCTGGTGGATCTGTCAAGGGCAGGGAACATCTTAATCAGGTACTTTATTGTAGAACACTGCCCTCTGCTACAGTATGGTCCACCACTTTGCCGTGTCACCATGGCCCTTTTCGGACCGCTCTGAGTTTGTTGCCAGATCGCCAATGCCAGCATGACCATGTTTTGTCTTTACCTTTCTGATGTTCTCGGACGACAATCTATAGACAGCCCAGCGTTTTATGGGTGTTTTTTTCTGGAGAATATTTTTGCTGATGGCTTAATTAGGAATGAATAATTGAAGGTTTAAGTTTATTTCATTGTTACCCAAGGGAATCTCTTATCAGATTGGCAGCCTCTGATGACTCTTGCATTGGCTTGCATTGGAACTCTTGCAACCATGCCACACTATGAAGTGTTGGAGTAATGCACCGCCTGCTGGTTTGGGCAGCATGGTTAAACATGGCTAGTGACCAGGTGCACTTTAATGCTGGGAATATTGAACCGCTGTTTTTTCACGCTGGGTGCTCCAGGACAACGTCGCATGTGGATTGCTTCAAATTGTAATGGTTATAAGCAAGCTGGAGTAATTTGTGGTTACTGGTTGTTGTCTCAGGAAAAAAAAACACATTTTTCTTATTCCAGCTCAACAAAAAAGTCCTGGCTGATTAAGCAGAATCCATAAAGATCTTGTCATGAACTGTAAGCAGTGCCAAATGCACATTCTGTCTTATACGTGTATGTTATTAATGTATCATCAATTGTCGTAGTTATTGGGGGGGGGGGGGAACAGACATCATCCAGTCACCAGCAGGGAGAAATGTGATTGTGGGTGTAGGGAGAGCAAAAAACTCCCAACTGATAAAGTATGGTGTTATTCTACTTTTCGTTTTCTCTGCAGTGGGGGGGAGGTGGAGTGGGAGCTGATTTCAGATGTAGCAAAGCACGTAATAAAATCAGTGCCCTCCCTCAGATATCACTGTCGCTGGCTGAACAGAGGTAATAGTGTGGCGGAGATAGCAGCTCCAAGAGCACTTTGTTTTAAGCACACATTATTGTGACAAGGTGTCATGATGTATAATAGCCATTAGGGAGGTCATTGTGAAACCAGGCAAGGCTCCACAGGGACAACAAAATGACTGTTCGTGTTGTTCTTGGCTTGTATGGCATGTGGCCTAGGCAGGGGTGTCTATGGAAACCCCCCTCCCAGCCTCTGTGATGCATTTCTGGGATGTTTACATTACGGAGGGTGGCAGCTGTTTTAAAGGGGTGGGGGGACCCTGGGTATTTAATGACAATGTACAATCCTACAGCAGGTACAAGAAATGGAACCTGCGCCTTTTTGACTCTTTGTAATGTTGGGTGTCATTCTCTAGTCTTTTAATGAGGACGTATGTTCAGTACTTGTCTCTAAATGACATGTATTGATCCTTGCGGGTGGGTTTTTCAATAAATTGCGGGCATGTTGTTTGACTCTTGACCAGTATTTGACCTAACCGCACGGTCAATAATAGCACATGATGTAAACAAACTCTCATTGTGGAAGTGCTGTGGAGAGGAGAAAATGATTCAATTTGGCTTCCCTTGGTTTCCTATATGTAACTGCATATCACGTCAAAATTTTTCTGCATATTTATTGATTTGCTTGTTTTTGTTTGTTTATTTCTTTCTTTTGCAGAAAACATCAAGCTGGAGATAAGTTAGGTTAAGTAGCAGTATAGCAGCATAGCTGTGATTATTGTGATACTTTAATCAATGGTACAGATTCATTAACGGGATGATTTTGACATAATGGTTTTGAGCAGCTGAGAAATGACGGGAGAGAAGGAACTTCAGTTACATTTAAGCCCTGAATGTCACATTGGCCTCATGTGTGTGGGAGCCACTCTGCAAGGGAAATTTGCTGTTCCTTTCACCCAGCCATCCTAGTGACGCCTTCGGGGCTGAATCCCGTGCCAGAATTTGGTGCAGCGCATCAAATTAGCTGCCTCCACGGAGGCACGGCTGCGTTCCTCCTGTCCGAAATGCCATGTGAGCAGGGCCTCCACTCTCGGCACTTGGTGCCAACGCTTCTCAGCATGCAATGCTGAAGGTGCTGTTGCTCTTTCTGAGATAGGATTAACGTAGACCTTCAGCAAAGTGGAAAAGGGACAAACAATACTTCCGAAGCCGTGGGATATTTTGGGTTATCGCACTGCGTCCGTCTCATTCAATCAGTAACCGGTGGGAACCACTTGGTGTATGAATGCCATTAAAATGCAAGCATGACTTGGGAGCAGAAAGGTGGAAAAACTTCACCCAGCCTTCCAGACAGCAGCACTAAGGCCGCTGTTTCCGATCTTCTGTCTATTACTGCCTGCTCATTTTTAAAAGTATTTCATAAATATTTTATCCCATTGATTCAGAAGTTTGACTGGGGGGAAAATTTCAAGCAACACCGTCATATGTGCTTAAAGGAAATGGAAATCCTTCCCTCATTGCTGTATGGTGAATAGTAATCACTTAGCTTTTAGTGAGGAAAAATGATCACTTCCTTCAGGGGGCAAGCGAAACGCTTGGGAAGAATAAATGGTCCCCATATTATCTTTTTATTGTAACTTGTTTGTCTTGCATTACTGGCTGAAAAATAATTCAGATTATCTGTCTGCAGCACCCAAGAGTAGCTAAATAAATCAATGAATGTGTGTTGTTGTGTGTGTTGTTTTTATTGATTGTACTTGTGATTGTAGAGACAGGGGAGCAACAGCAGTACCAATTGGCTGATTGAAAGGCTTCATGTGCTGTTTCTGCAGCTGGACAACGTGGACGAACAGGCTGCTCAGATCCGCAGGGAGCTGGACGGCAGGCTACAGCTGGCAGAGCAAATCGCCCGGGTAGATTTTATTCCTCTCTTGTGTCCACATTACTGTAGTAATGTTAGTTTTTTTGTTTTCAACTTCTATGCTATCATAACTGTACATATCATAGTGCCAGTGGCCAGACTGGGAGGGCAGGCTGGCCACTTTCTGTCCCCATGATGGGCTGCACATTACAAACTGGAGAGGCAGGTGACTCATGTGCACCAGGATGCCAAAATAACATGCCAAACATACCCCCTGTTTGCCCAAGAACTATCATACCTCCTCTGTAATCTCTATAAGCAGATATGACCTATAGTAAGACTAAGTAAGACTTGAAGAGGGTCTCATCCCAACTGTTCCAACACAATTTGTTTTCCAGGAGAGGAAGTATCCCAAGTTTATCTCCAAAGACATGGAGGTGATGTACATCGAGGAGCTGAGGGCCTCAGTTAACCTGCTCATGGCCAATCTGGAGAGCCTCCCTGTGTCCAAAGCAGGGCCAGATTTCAAGCTTCAGAAGCTGAAGCGTTCACCAATAAACTCATCCTTCCTGGACATGGTGGATGAGAATGAGGTCATGCTGTCCAAGTCTGAGGTGGTTTTGACTTTCACTCTGGAGGTGAGTAGAGTCATGCTGCTTTTAATAAGAAGGTCCTAGTCAATTTATAACTAGTTTATTTAGTTCAGTTTACCTATGTCATGTAGCTTTATTGTGCCTTATTTAAGATTCCTGACACCCATGCAGGCTTTGACTCAGTGTACATCAATGAACAGATGTGATTCTGTAGTCCTTTTAAGGAGGTATTCCTGCAGTACCATGAGTCTGGGATTTGTGGTCAGATATGGCCTGCTGTGTTTGAGTCTGCAGATTGTGATAGTGGAAGTTCAGGGGCTGAAATCGGTGGCTCCCAACCGGATTGTGTACTGCACCATGGAAGTAGAAGGAGGAGAGAAACTGCAGACAGACCAGGCGGAGGCCTCCAGACCACAGTAAGATCTTCATATGTGGGTTGGACTTGGTTCAGATCACTTTACGAGCTTTATAGATGATTTAGGCTTCCTTAATATCTTCACACAAGGGTTGGGCTTAGACAAGATCACCTTAAGATCTTCATACATAGGTTGAGCTTGGTTTAAATATCTGTAAAAGCCTAACAAAAGGGTTGGACTTGGTGTAGATTATAGGAAGATTATCATTGACTGTTTGGGCTTGGTTCAAATGACCCTGTATACATGGGCTGGACTAGGTGGATATGATTAACTGCACACATAGGGTTAGTTTTGAGCACAACTGTAAAGGATGTAGAATGTATTTTAAAAGTATGTTTGACACTCCATATGAAATATATTTTTTAATGAAACAAATAATGTAGCAAAAAGGAACCCTCTTGTGTTGTATGTGCCTGCGCACATATTGTTTTCCTGTATAAAAATGAATAAAAATCACCTTCATTTGGTCAATTCCCTACTCAGTTAGCCAAATGAATCCGTTTCATAACAACAATTGATGATTACATTTCCAGAACATTCTTTAATATATTAAATGGATTTTTTAATGATTATGAATATGTGAAAGCAGCGAAACCTCCCACCTGCAGGGTTCTGGGTCTGAATTCCCCCTTATGGTGTGTGGGCTTTGCATGTTATCCTTGGATTTCCTCTGGGTACTCTGGTTTTCTCCCGGTGCAAAGACATGCAGTTCGTTTAGTTGGCACCTCTAAATTGCCTATAGTGTATGTGTGCATCTGTGTCCTGCAAAGAACTGACATCTAATGGGTTCCCCTGCCTTGTACCCTATGCTGCTCAGGATAAGTACCAGGCTCCCCTCAAGCCAGTATTGCATAAACTAGTTTTTCCCAATCCGGTCCTCAGGGACAGTCCATGTTTTTGCTCCATCCCAGCTGGGATAAACAGTTGGAAGACTGCTGAATACATAGAGAGAAAGATAATAAAATTCTCACCAAAAACCATGAGAGTTCTGGACAGTAAAAAACAGATTTTTTTTTATCAGCTAATCTTTACCAGAAAAGGTGTAGGAAGATATAGCTAATCACATAATGCCACTCTTATCTCTGCTGTTTGTGTCGTGGAAAAATGTGAGAAGAGGCCATAATATTCCTTCAAAATCCAGACAGAGGTGACAGTACACAAGGAAGCAAGTATTGAGTATAATTTATATAGCGGGGGTGGGCAATCTTATCCGCAAAGGGCCGGTGTGTATGCAGGTTTTCAGGATAACCTTTAGATCAGCTGTTCAAACCCAGGTGTGAGGACTCTTCAACCAATCAGTCCTCTAATTAGTAATCTAATTAGGGAGCTGCAGCGAAAACCCGCATACCCACCGGCCCTTTGCGGATAAGATTTCCCACCCCTGTAATATAGTATTAATCACCATTCTGCTTATGGCCCTGTAGCAACATCACCCTATACTCACTTAAGCCAATAAGGCAATAGACTGTTAAAAATGCCACTGAGAGCGGACTGTGTATCCAACTTGTGCCGGTGTTATCAAATCACTGAAATCCTTCCTTCCCTAATGAGTGATTATTGCCGGCCCTGCCTAAGGCTCCAGTTAACAGGCAGTACTCCCAGAGAGCCACAGGCTATACTGTTCCCAGTTCTGCCCGGACTCTTTGTTACTTATTAAGATAATTGTGGTCTCCCTGCTTGGTGTCTTCCGGGTTCACTGTTTGAACCCAGTGATGTGAGAGTACTGCAGGTGGGGTGGGTCGGGGGGGGGGGGGGTTGGAAGAGCTTTGCAGGTCTATTAAATGAGTTTGCAGTCTTCTCTGGTCTGATGCATATTCATACAGTTTTTATTGTTAGTTTGGCACCACATTAATACCTCAAAGCAAAAAAATCTGTGAAAACAATACATGTATACAGATAAATATTTGTATTCACTGTTTTTGAGTAAACCGATACTCTGCACAGGAGAAATCTGTGACATTTACATACCAGGAATAGATACTAATTTTAGCTTGTTTGTGCAAGTCTGTTTTATTACAGTTATCGAAACAAAAAAAAAATCTGCGTTTTAGTAAGATTGGCATATTGAAAAGACTTGCTGTCAGTATGCATTTACTAAAGGTACGCCGTTTACCGCAAACTCCCAGATACCGCCGTTTTAATGCAGAGTCTGGGTCTTACGTAAGCGCAGTGATATCCCTGACGACTGTCTGGTTCATTCATACTGCGGCCAGGATGGCGTGCCCAGCCAGCATGACTGAGCGGAGGCTCCTCCACCTCCGTGTTTTCTGCGTACTGGCGTCCTGGTCATCTCCCCATTGTCCTCTCGTCAGTCATTATTCTAGAGGGGGATGAGTCTAAATGCGCAAGCATGCTGACTTCCGGGCGACTACTAAAGACACAGGGAAAATGTTTCTGTTTTAAAATTATGTAAAAAGAATGGACGGGTTTCATTACCTCAGCACAGTTTGTGCCTTTAAAGTAATAACTGCACACGCACACTCAGATGAGGTATCTGTCTTTGTGGAATCTGTCCATTTATTTCTATGGGAAAAACCCTAATCCCAGTGGTCTGGGATTCATAGCTTTTGAGTGGCAGGTTGGTTCTGGTTCTTTAGAACTGTGGGATCCAGCTTGGTATGGCAGCGTTATGTTAGTGGGAACCGGGGTATGGATTTGTTCCGCCGCCCATTACACAGCAAAGGCCTGTGCGTGAAAGTTGACACTTAAATAACAGGTTGGCATGCCGTAAATATGCGTGCTACTGCTTTCCGCAAAAACACCTTTTGTGAAACAGCGGCTTAAACCACACAGACACCCACAGCCCCTGCTGCTGGAACATGCCCTCTGGACCATGAATAGAAAGAGTGGGATCTACTCTATGCTTCTAGTGCTGTGGTATTCCACACCAGTTGGCCTAGATACACTTATCAGCTGTTGCCTTTAGCTGGGGGTGCATCAGAGTGGGGGAAGCCTCACCACCTGTCCAGGTTCCCGGGTTCCTGGAGAAGCAGGATCCTGGGAAGGTCACAGCTGTGTTTTACCGTACTGGAGGAGGCATGCAGAGACTCTGGCTTCAACCAGATGCTGCTGTTTCCCAGCAAGGCGTAAAGTACTTGCCAAATCTGTCATTTTGGCATTTGTCCCACTGAAGGGAACATGCCATAGAAGTGTTTCTTTGATGCCAATCAAACACAATCAACAAAAGCAATGTTTCCAAAGTAGTTTTCTGTTCTAGCGAATTCATGGATAATTTGCTGTGCTCCCTAGGATTTAGCGACAGCAACCACACAATTGTTCTGTTACCTTGGCAACTCAAACATTCCACCATTTGCTTTCATGTTCATGCCTACCCACCCGAAAGTGGTGCAAGGTTTTTTAGGATTCTTTGGACCATTGTGCTTTATTGCTGAGCAAATTTACAACACAACGGAGTTCATTCCATAATCACCGGGGCTGAGAGTGATTTGTCAAAGGGATAACCAGCTATCTTACAGCAGTACGTGGGGAATCCTCTTCCATGTCACTATGCGCATTTTTAGGTCATGGCAGGCAAAAGGGAACACTGAGCAGTACTGTCATGCATCATTGGCAGCTGTACTGCTCTGGGTTTTATCTATATCTAGGTTTTGTGTCCGTGCAGTCCTATGGAAAATGATGGGCTCTGGCCACTTTAGTCCAGTCATGTTACTGTCCTTTTAACAATGGGAACTGTGGAAGTCATGTAAAGCCCTGACATTTTATGATTTTACAGGTGGGGTACACAGGGGGACTTCACCACGACTTACCCCCTGCCTTTTGTCAAGGTGAAGCTCTTCACGGAGAGCACAGGCATGTTGGCCCTCGAAGATAAGGAGCTGGGCAGGGTGAGGATGATCCATCGGCAATTTATTGACAATTAAACATGACCAGTCAGCTATCAACTGATTAAACAACTGAATATAATCTAAACATTCAGTATTTTTAGGTAACCTATCAATCAGTCATATTGTTTAATTCACAAGAGGTAAGACAGTAATATGTATTGCTGTATTGTTATAAATTACTTCATATATTTCCTTTAGGGGGTGGCATGGTGGTGCAGTGGTTAGCACTGTTGCCTCACACCTCTGGGACCAGGGTTTGAGTCTCTGCCCGGGTTCCATGTGTGTCAAGTTTGCATGTTCTCCCCGTGTCGTCATGGAGTTTCCTCCGGGTACTCTGGTCTCCCCCCCCAGTCCAAAAACATGCTGAGGCTGATTGGAGCTGCCAAATTGCCCATAGGTGCGAATGGTGTGCGAGTGTGTCCTGTGATGGGTTGGCGCCCCAGCCTGGGTTGTTCTCTGCCTTGCGCCTGCAGCCTCCAGGATAGGCTCTGGAGCCCCCCATGACCCCAAATGGGATAAGCGGTTACGGAAATGGATAGATGGATATTTGCTTTATTTATGGAATCAGCACATGCACAAATGGCTTTATAACATTCCTGAGCCATGTATTGTCGATTGATGTCCATTCTCACGCTTGTGATTAGTGGGAACAATATTGCAAGTGTTTCTTTGTTTTGAAAAAAGAACCCATCTCCACCATTAAGGCCTGTTTGTCTATAGTCCTAGGGTCTTACATACAAGTCTTTATTGGTTGTCCTAAAGCAATTGCCCTGCCCTTGTGTCAGTAAGTGAATGTTGTGAAGAATGTAACAGTATAAATTGGCAGGACCGCACCCCATGTGATCTCCCAGCCCGTCTTCATAAAGGGGCCCTCACTCCCCTCTCCCTGACAGGTGGTTCTGCATCCCACCACCAACAGTCCCAAAACGGCAGAGCTGCACAAGATGGTGGTACCAAAAAACAGCCTGGACACAGATCTGAAAATTAAGCTGGCCGTGCGCATGGACAAGCCCCCCAACATGAAGCACAGCGGGTATGGGGTGTGGGATGAGGTGGCGATGGGGACGGGCGCGTAGGTAAGCCTGGGGGACTCCTGCTTTGCCAAGGATTATTGCCCAGTTTAACCTAAATGGCACTAATAAAGTTACTAGGAGAAGGTGAGGCAAATCAGTGAGTTTAAACCCCCACTGTGGAGTTTGTGTCCTCATTTCCCTTCTGGAGCAGCGGGCCCTACTGACACATGCAATTCTGACTACTAGACGTCTGCAGAAACACATTACTCTCTGCGTCTTACAGTAGTGACCTGGTAGCCATCAAGCCCAGTAGAACCCTCCATAAAGAAGGGAACCATGACTACTGCAGTTTGGCTGTAGAAATTCCAAACAGGACATGATTCAACAGGAAATCCTGCTCCATAGAGTACGATCTTATGACTTAAGTCAACAGAGTTTCTGCTCTGTTTACTTAAGAGCATGATTCGTAGTTCATCTCCCTGGATCTATGCAGGCTCAGAAGGTGGGTGTCCCTGTTTCTGAGTCTATTTGCTAAATGTGCATAGAATTATAATGAAATTATAAGAGCTCTGGGGTTATTTACAGTCTACTTTTACAGTTATTACAGAAAACAAGAAAAAAAAGCTATCGATTTATTCTTTTTATATGTTTCATAGTCATTTTATGATCCAGAAATCCTCCCAAGGAGTAATGAGAGGGTGAGGTGGTGAATGTTTGAGAAGGGGCTCCGGAGTGTCTAATGAAGTCGCCTGGAGAACACTGCTCCGACGGCATTGCATTGTAGTCATGTTTAGCAACAGAGGATGCAGTAGAGTGACAGCGCCCTCTGCCTGTCAGAGTAAGATTGTAAGAATGGGAAATTAAAGTTTTATAATGTGCTATTTCTGTGACAGAATGCAAAATGATTTTTAGAACAGCCCATTTGTGTGCAGCGTTGGTTAAACGCTTCATATTTTATCTGATGACATGGCAGAGCAAAACTGATATTTTTCATGTGTGTATTTAGTGTTAGTTTAGCATTGGATATTGTCAGCAATATTTTATGATAACCTTATTTTTTTTGGTGATTTAACTATATTTAGTATTTTACTCTAGGAATAAGTATACATGATTTTAAAGTAATTCCATATTTTTACCACCCCTTAAAATTTTTCGTCTCAAATTTCACTTCAACGATTAGTCCAGTAGGGGGCAGTATAGTCAATTATTTTAATACTCTGTATGCTCCTTATTAGATCTACAACAGCAAATCAGTGCAAATCATTATCGCCTTTGCATTGAATTTTAATATGCTATTTTTAAATAATCAGAATGTGGCTGTGAAGTCTGATAAACTTTTTTTTAATATTTATAACAAACTTTTTCGATCTGCTTGCGTATTATAGAAATAGTGACATCGGCGGGAAACGGATACTCTGGTAGATTCAGTGGGCCCAGCACTTGACAGGGGCCCTTGATTGCATAAAATAAGATGTAAAACTGGGCATATTTAAAAATATGTCAATTTTTAAATTTGTAAATCAGGCTTTATTTAAATAGACTTAAACGTTATATGAATATTTTAATGTATAGATTCCCTCATGCGTGGGTTTGATGAAATGCATTGAAAATGAATAAAATGTGAGCAGCATTTTATAACATGTAGTATGTAGATACAGAATTAAGCTTCCCGTCAAGAGGTATGTACTTTCAGGAGGGTAGAGTCCCATAAACACAAGCTGTCCTGCTGTGCTTACAGATGCTGCTCTGAGCAGGACAGGCCAGAGATATTACATCTTGCCATGACCATATGAATACAATGAATGGTAATGAGCAGTGAGGAGGTCCCTAATTGGCCAGAGTGTCCGATTTTAATTATCTTCTCAAATGACCCCTCAAGTGGTTGGAGTAACATCGTTTAGTAGCTGAAACCACAGTATCTGCTAAGGTGCTGGCAAGACGCCGATGCTTACGTACACGGTCAGTGAATACTGGCGCTTTCGTGTTTCACGGGGAAGCAGGTGGCTTGAGCAAGAAACTGGTATGAAGACATAGCCATATATGTTCAAAACCATGTTTTGGCCCTTCAGCAGGCCACACACCTGAGGATCCCCCAAGTTCTGTTATGAGGCGGCGGCATCTTGTGGTGGGGGTAAGGGAGGAGGAATTTTCAGGTTGACTGCCTGCTGTTAAAGAAGCCATCTGTTGATCAGAGGTGGGGAGGCCAAGCTTCTCTCCCTGCTTTTCAGGGTCCCTTTCAGCTCGTCTCTGTCTCCGCGGTCCGCCAACGGTGCCAGGTCCCTCATTAGCCAGAAAAGCAGTGGCGCTAGACGGCAAGGAAGGACCAAGGTCTCGCTGACAAAGGGGCGAGCAGGGAGCTTTAATTGCGGATGGCGCTCCAGTCCCTCAAACATAATGTTGTTTCATATGTCCAGCGCCATTCAGAAGCGCCTGGCCCCCTTGCTCTCTCCTGCTTGGAGCATCGTTCATGCAAAAGTCTCACTGTAATTGTACGCATTCCTGCTCTTAATTCCAGTAGAAGGCAGAGTGGAAAAAAGGGAGAGGGACGATTAACAGATCAAGCCTCAATTACAGTAACAGCTGAAAAACAATTAAGCTGGCACCCAGATACTAGGATTAAGACCCAAATCATGCCAGCCTGTTTCTGTACGGTTTTGTTTGTCTGTGTGTGTGTTCTATGCATGGTTACATTAGTGCCAGTTAAATAATTCACCAGTGTTACACATTACATCGAGTTACTGAGTAGTATTGTATTTTGAGTATTATGTGTAGCATGTTTAGGCAGTCCTGCATAACATTTTGAGGGGACTGAAATATTGTTTTCTGTCTCAGTGAAATGACTCAAGCAGAATGTGTATTTTAGTGTCGAATTGTCCTACCCTATGTTAATTTTGCTATCTTGGGCACAATGGCAGTTCCTCCTGCCCCGTAATTTTAGGTAACCATGTCCAGAAATTCACGATCAGTTTTTCTTCGTCATTTGTTTTGGTGGTTTTTACCACAGTTTTGTACATACTTCTAGGTCTAGCGTGCTGGCAAATGTATATGTAATCAAATTAGTTTAGTGAGGCATAGTTTAGGGGGATAAATCGTGCTTCCACAAGGGGGCACTGCTATTTTAAAATAAAGTTCTTAGAAGTTCAAGTTCGGGCTTTTTATAATTTACTGGATTTTTTTTATACTTTTACTATTCAGCTACTTATACTAGTTTGATCTAGATTAATCCTTGTGTATTTTACTTCTTCCGTTCAAAATTCTAGATTCTATAAAATGTATCCTCATTTTGAAAATGGACTGGGGTAACTTCAACCCCAAAAATAACACAGGGGATAAACGTGTTTTTACCTGCATTTATGTGTATAAAATATTTAGTATTCAATTATTTATATCAGTATAATTACTGAGAATATCTAATTGTACAAGTGCAACTCTCTGACACCTCTGTACTGGATGGATGTGAAACATACTGTCCTGGAAATCCAATAATAAATGTGCTCTAAGTGCTAGTTCCTTAGTAACTTGGAAGAGAAGCCCCCCGACCCCCGCAACACTAACCAGGTTAACGGCGTGGAAAATGGACTGATGAATGGTTCTTACGTGGAAGATCAGATTAATACCAAAATGCACCAGACGATCTATCAGAAAGACGATCGAACAGTTTAAGGCTTCTATTTAATGTTCCTCTAATTGTGAGATTTGTAAGAAATTGAGGGTATCGTAACATATAATATAGAGTTAGGTTTAATGGCTAAACGAAACAAAAAAGACATTTATGGTCACATTAGGTGTCGGCGGCCTCTAAAATATAATCATGTCAATTTGCTGGTTTGATCTTTTGAACGAGGACTTTAAAAAAACGACATAAAGCAGGGAGCGAGCGAATGTGGAAGGAATGTGCCCCGCCGACGACTCCTATTATCCCGCTGGTAGTGGAGGTGCGCTGCATCGACTGAAAAGTGCCCGCGGCGGTGAGGTCCCATTGGCTCCCGAGTCCACGGCCGCCGGGCCCACCGAGGGACGTCTATTGTTGTCACCTAAATGGGATCATGAGTGCCTGAAAGGTGTTTGAGAAGGAACTGAAAATCATTTTCACAAGTGGCTGATTACTTCTGCCACATGTTAACCCAACTCCAGCAGAATGGTCCAAATTGCACAGACGGCATTTATTGCTCTTTCAACCTTGACAGGGAGCTTTTATCGTACGGGCTACCCCCCCACACACGCTTCCCCCCACAGCCCCTTCAATAAAGCGTCTCAGCATGTATTGATTTCTCTGCCGCTCCCGTAGTGTGCGCACATATCCTTTATTGTTTGATTTGCGAGAATGGCCCATTGATTATGGGACGCCAGATTGCTTCATCTTTCACATTTTCTTGCTATTTTGATGCTTGAAAGAAGGAAGCTCGGAAATAGATAAGGGCATTAATATAGGCCTAACTTTTTAAGTTTCTCCCTCATCATAGGTGTTGCCCATTCATTTTTTCAAAAGCATTTTCTTTCAGTTGTGGCTCAATTGCTTCTTTAACAATGGTCAGCAGTCTAGTGATTTTTATAGTTTACAGTATTTTATTGCTATGGTTCATATACAGAGAAACTAGGCAGAACTATTTAGCTTATGACTAATGCAAAACAGACACAGATAACATCTACTTATTATTATTATTATTATTTATTATAAATACTTGAAATGGACGTAATTCATTTTAAGATGAAATTACTGTAAATACTCTTTTTTATTAGTTTTCAGCACTCATGTACAGTTTAATCCATCAGTGGCTGAGTGTTTTTGACCAGCGTGCGGTGTCCCGTCTTGGGGACCTCCTGCCTCGGTTGTCCGCTCCGGGTCGGTGTCAGTGCCTGATCAGCAGCGCGTTTCCTTTCCCGGGTTCCTGCTGTATTTATTTACCTTCCACTTCTCCCCAGTCCCCGGTTATCTTCAAGATCAGCACATCCAATATTAGTATACCTATTCATGCTATGTTTAGTATCCTACATTTTCTTAATTAATGGCAGCACTGGACAACAAAATATGTAGTTCAGTATATATCCATTTTCATTTAGGCTTTAGTTTCTTCCACTGGTAATTCCATTTTCCATGCATTGAAAAATTCTGTTACTCTGTGATGAGATTTAAACTTTTATTTTTCATGATTATAATTTCAAGGTTTTTGTGTAATTAAAGCATGCCATTCAGTCATAAATGGCATGACATTCTGACATGTAAATATCTCTTTTCAATAAAAAGGTATCTCTACGCTCATGGACAAAGAACATGGAAGCACTGGAAAAGGCGTTATTTTATACTCGTACAGGTTAGTCAATTCATCATTTTTTCCTACCAATTATAAATGAGATGTTCCAAAAATAAAATATTACCATGAAACTTATTTTGAAATGTTATTAATTAAAACAATTTGCAACTTTATTATTATATAATCTTGAAATAAAGCTAATTCATAAAGTAACAAAAGTCTGTTACCAGTGCCAAGTACTATATAGTCAACAGCTTCTTTTCAGTCAAAGAAAAAGTGCTCTGTGTGTGTGTGTGTGTGTGTGTGTGTGTGTGTGTGTGTGTGTGTGGGGGGGGGGG
>JAAGVU020000001.1:30857504-30872336 GCA_011763525.2 Mormyrus iriodes
TATATATATATATATATATATATATATATATGTGTATATATATGTATATATATATTTATATATATATATACACATACACATGTGTGTATATATGAAATATATAAACTATCTTTATCCAGTTACGTATCCTTTCCCTCCTCATTTGAATGTAATTATATCCCTTGTTGCTATTCTCAAAGTAAGTAACAATCTGGGTGAAGAGTAACTCCTGCCATTCTGTGATTTGTTTTTAATATCTAACTAAACAAAAGCTGATTAACAGACTCTGCCCAGCAATAATGTTCCTCTCATATGTGGCATATGAATGTTGGAGATTCATCCTGAAGTTTTTGTTTCAGGAATGTACATGCCAAATGTACACCGTGGAATATGGCTAAGACAAAATGAGGATAGTGAAATCATGGGAAATTCTCAATTATTAAAACATTTTCTGCAGAAAACTATATATCTAAAGCAGTCAAAATTGGTAAAATATCATATATATGGATTTAAATATCGGTATTTTATAAGTTCTTCCTCGGTGTATCAACCATTGATTCACTCCATTTTAAATGCACTTTTTAATTGCTTTTATTAATATTTTTTTTTCACTTTCATTCATTCACTCTCCTTACTTCCTATTACTGCGAGTTGCTGTGAAGTATTTTGCATCTAAACCACCAGAGCTGCAAACCTAGTGTTTGTCTAAATAATCGCCTCTTTTTTCCCCTGGCTTCTTCCTGCGCCCATTGAGGCACGAGAGGTATACACACCGGCTATACAAAGCACCTTTCTTTCCATGTGCCGCCATCTCTCCATCTCTGAGCTTTTACCATCTTTCCCCTATCTTCTGTGTCTGTCAGGTCAGTACTATTCATCCACCACTGCCCCCTCCCCACCATAGTACTCCCCAGTCCCACTTGGCTGTGTTTTCAGTGTGTCTGGCTGCAGTGGGGTGACGCTTTTAGCGGAGAGGAAGCTGGGTGGCGTTGCATCTGAGCGACGCTTAAGCAGTCACAATGAGCTGGCCTTGAGTGCCGCTTCTCACCTTTTTCCATGAACGCATCACCTTGGAGTCCTTGGAATAAATCACTATCATAAGTCTCATGGAGATGCAGTGCCGGCTGCTTTGTATTACTCGTAAAATCGCTGCTACATGTAGCTTTCTGCATGATTAATGCTACATAGATTATTCACCACCGTAAGGTCTTTTTCTTATGTCTTGATTGTGAAGTGAGCCGCACAGCCCCATTGACATACAAAGCTGTGGTGAATCGTGCGTCCCATCGTGATGCTAAAGGCACATGAGCGTGTGAGAGGACAGGAAGCTGCTTTCCATCTCATGCAGAGAGAGAGAGATGCACCTCTTAAAAAGGCTGCCCTCCCCCCACCCCTATAGGGCCTGCTCCTACGGTTTGCTTCCATTAACCACAAATCTGTTTGCATGTGGCAATAATGAAACATTGTGTTTGGTGCAGCAGTGTCAGGCTTGTCCTGAAAAGAAGGGGTGCGCCACAGGTGCCTGCAATTAGGGTTCTCAAGGACAGTTACGGTGGTCACAGGCGGGATCGATGTACATGTTAATCATGGCTATAGTTGTCAAGGGCAAGTCCGGTGGAGACAGACAGGACAGAGATGCCTGCTAATTAGGGTTTTCAAGGACAGGTCCGGTGGAAATTAAGGTTCTCAAGGAATGGGTAGGGTGGAGATAGACAGACCAGAGGTACCTGATAATTTGTGTTCTTAAGACAGGTTTGTTGGACATAGGTAGGACTGAGGTACCTGGTAATTAGGGTTCTAAAGATCATTGAAGGTGGACCCAGGTGGGTTGGAGGTACCTGTCAATTAGGGTTCTAAAGGACATTTAGGGTGGACAGGGAGACCTCTTCTCATGCTGCTGGATGATCTACAGTGTCCTAAGGCACAGGCAATTTACAGACTCCTTTCCCTCCTTTTATGGACAGAATATTTGTGGAAGGCGCTCATTATTTGAATGTTTTGGAAAGTATTTGGTCATTTTCACTGTACTTGTAAATTTTTGTTTTGTTTTTCTACTTAGTTTCACATTGTATTTTGTTTTTTAGTTATATGTATTATTTATTGAATGGGTCATTCTTACTATATAGGGCCTTTTTTCTATAATCATGTTTTAAAATATTTGTAAAATTCTTGAATGATGTAATTATATTAGTTTTTCTTTTATCCTAAAATATATAAAATAAATAAAGTACATGGACCACAGTGTTGATTTTATGTAATTTCACCATATTGCTCTGAGTAGCTATCGGTAGTTTTGCCGTTGACTTTATGAAAGAACCTGGATTTCTGGGGCTGTTCTAATGTGATCTGTAAAGGAGCCTCCATGATGGGGCCCAAGTCCCTTTGTCAGCAGCTTCATGGCCCCCCCAGGTTCACGCCCTTTGA
Organism: Mormyrus iriodes; assembly: GCA_011763525.2. Lineage (NCBI taxonomy): Eukaryota > Metazoa > Chordata > Actinopteri > Osteoglossiformes > Mormyridae > Mormyrus > Mormyrus iriodes. The sequence goes on from JAAGVU020000001.1 coordinate 30,859,908, forward strand.
CCTCCACTGTCACACCCTGCTCTCCGTGCTTTGCTCCTCCTGCCCCATTCAGAGGCTCTGTCTCTTTCTCCCAGGCTTTCTACTGGTGGCCTGAGGCCATGGCAGAGCATGCAGAGACATTCTGGTCCCTGTACACTGTAGACATGGATGCCGCTCTGCAGGTGCAGCCCTCAGACTCTTGGGATGGCTTCGCCCTCTTCCAGCTACTCAACAACTTCCTGCGGACTGACCGTAAGTGACCCCATGGGGTGAAGCATGGTGGCACCCCCCACCCTCCCCTTCCCTTCCCCCTGTGGCTCTCGCTGAACGGAACACAAACCTGCACCACAAACCACACTAATTAATGGCCCAAAAAAACAAGAGGTCTCGTTAAGCAAAAGGTCAGTGTTCATCTACTGCAACCTGAATAATGATAATTACACACTGAAGAAGACAAAACCAGCTACTAATCTAATTGTCATTTCAAAATGTATTTGCATATTTTCCCCACTAACTTAAGAACATTTTGGAATATTGTAATTTATATTGGCCACTCATTTACAGGGATAAAAGTACACTTCCTTTAGCTGTTGACCCTTTAGCCAAATGTTAAAATGTCCTGGGAATTTTTTCCCCCCCCAACAACAGTCATGTCGAAAATGTAGAGTTTTAATGAACATTTTGGTTTAATGATATCAACAGAATTATACAGGACACAGTGTGGTAATTGCATAACTTTGCAGTCTTTGTGAAAGTCTGGTAAAGGGTCACTGTATGGCATTTTCATGTGTTGTGATCATAAACGGGATGAGGAACCAGCAGGCGGCCCTGGAGGATGAAAAGGTCAGTGTTAACAGTAACAAAACAGTTAGAGGAGACTGGAATTAGGGTTAATGAAGCCCGGAATGGTACCTGGATCTCTGTCTCTCATTACCAGAGCATCATTAGGAGCTGGGAGGCAAAGGCTCCCATTGGGCTGTGAACCAAACTCCCCCAGACCCCCCCCCCATCCCCAACACTGCGTCGCCCAGGAGAGACCCCAGTCACACATTTCACCCACGTACGTCAGCTTCTTCATCATTCCAGGTCCCTGAGTCTCTCCTTGTCAAGAAAGCCCTTGGTGGACATTTCCAGTCAGCAAAGAGGATGGTTGTGTTGTTGTTATTAACTGTAACACACTTATCAAAAGCAGCTCAAAGACAACTCAAAAGTACAATGGCAGGACGTTTCCTGGGACCCCAGCCAAAAACCTTAGGGTTATAAACCACCGTTCCTTTCCCTAAACCGAGTCACCTGCCCTAGCTGTGACTATGGAGAGAGAGCTCTTCATTCTTTTTTCCTTTCCTCACTTGTCTGCGTTCCCCATCTTGCCCTCCAGCTTACCTGTGCAATGGGACATTTCACAAGCACCTGCAGAATCACTTCATGCCATTGGTCGTGCGCTACATCGACCTAATGGAGTCCTCCATCGCCCAGTCCGTCCACCGGGGCTTTGAGCAGGAGACGTGGCAGTCAGTCAAGTAAGGCTGTTTATCCCCCTTTCACTTCATCAGGCACCTTTTGGCCTTGGTGATCTTCCTTGATTGCAGGAGAGAAACAGGAAGCAGTTGTACACAGCATGTAGACTGGGCCTGAGGAATGTCATATGCAACGGGAGCTCGAAATTGATTTGTGGTGGTTGTCGCTTCCACTGCTGTTGTTTTGCTTTGAGACGTGTGATGCTTAGTTTGAGATGGATCTGCAGTTGGAGCAGAGCCTAGGAGGTAAGTAGCACAATGGTTTTCCCAGGGATGTGTGTGTGAGAGAAAGCGGATCTCAGCTCCTCTTTGTCTCTTGCATCCTTTTGTGTGTGTGTGTGTGTGTGTATGTGTGCGTATTCTTCCCTCACAGGACGATAACCGAAAACCTCCCCAGCGTCCCTCTGCCCAAAGTCCCTGGCCTGCCCCTCATCCTTCCCCAGCTGCCCAGCTTTTCACCGCCCTCGTGGTTGGGCCCGCTCTGTGACCACAAGTGTGTACGGCTCGGGGGGCCGCAGGCATGGTGGCTTGGTCCGTGTAGGCAGCCATGACATTGTGCTGTTTGTGGATGGGCTATACTGTCTGGGAATCGCTTCCTCCACAGGACCAGGTAAAGTGAGATGCATCAGAGAATCTAAACTGTATGGACATTGGTGCAATAAATATCAGAAAAAAATCACCAATGTGTCTGAAGGCTAACCCCAGACATATTCAATCTTAGCTGTGCTACGATTACAAAGGACCTGGGACTAGGGATATGTAGCTTGTAGCTGTAGAACATTTCTGACACCGTCCTCTGATTTAGACACGTATCCCAACTGGGGAAGAGAAGGTTTCCTTTTGGAGCTAAGTGAATGGTTAGTCTGGCCTGTGGAGGGCGATCTGAGCAGACCTTGATAGCCCTTAGCTGTGGCGTACAGTTTGCTGTAGAGCTTTGCCCCTCTCTGAGCTTGTGATTGCCTTTCCTGTATTTATCCCACTGCATGTGAGCGAGGCATCGAGACACACCAATCCCTACCAGCAAATCTGCGAGGACTGCTGGAATTGGACCCATCTGTTACTCTTTTTTGAGTTCGGGCGGTGTCCTGTTCTCACTGAGCAAAGGTTGCTCTATCAGTTTGGCTTATTGTGGCTTGGCGATTGCCATGGCATTATGACCACATATTGACAAGCTTTAAAGAATATTAACCATGAGGTACCTTTCAGTAAAAAAGGCATGTTCCTATGCCCTAGGTTCTAGTGGTTCTTACAAGTCCTTCGCTGCCTTGCTGGTTGCTGGAATATAGTGTTATTACAGAGAGCGATATGTTATGTGAACTTCCCATGCCACTCCACGTGTAGCACCCAGCCATTGTTTTTGGGCGCAGTGACTTTTTCGGGAATTGGGAATTAATGGCTCAGTATCACATTCTTCTGTCACATGTTCATGCTCTGCTCAATTCTCAAACCATCCAGCATGGAGAGTGGGCTCGAGCAGCAATGCAGATTGTTTGTAATCATCTCGTTTTTAACTTCTAGCTTGCAAGGAATTAATTTGGCCGACATATTGTGAGTATGGTGATGCCATCTTTCCCTTCCTTTGCATTAAAGTCAGAGAATATCTGCCTGTGTCTTTGGTGTACATTGTATCCAGTGTCGCATTCACTCCTGGGATCTCACAGTAGCACCTGAGAATTGACTGCGCAATATCATCACCCTCCTGGCTTTGGTACTTCAGTGCAGGAGCTCAATGAGGGTCCCAGCTGGTTTCTGGGGGTTGGGGGGGCTCCTGTTGCCCAGTGGTTTTTTTTTTTTTTTCCTTTTCCAGTGAGTCGTTAGTGGAGTCTCTCCTCTCCTGCAGACCCTGGGAGTGGTGCCATTGGGAGATGGGTGGGCTTCGCGGGCTATGAGGTTGCAATAGCTAATTGGGCAGGAGGGGAACCAATGTAGGACACATTTAATTGCCCAGCACATTTGCTTAGGTAGCAATCCCCTTAAAGGCGGCAGTTGTACCCTTAGCTGGCAGCTGCTGTACATTTGGATGGTGGCGGAATGAGCGTATTCTTTTTGTCCTGCCATAACCTGCCATAGACATGGCAGCAGGCTGCCGGTGCATGTCCATCTGTCTGCATAGCAAGAGCAGAGTCAAACCTGCTGGCTTCAAGCAGGATTCGCTAACGTATCTGAACCAAGCCAACAAAACACTGCTGTTTCCATTTCCAAGCAACAAAGGCGATTTTATTATTTTTATATGACAGATTTTGAACAGGAACAACACTTAATAAGGCAATGAAAAGCTATTGTTTGTGTCGACAATGTTATGATATTTTAATTTGCATAAATAAGAAACGGACTTGACATGTAGTACTCATTTTTACAATTACACACAACAGGGTATATAATAAAAGGAAGCTAATTATGCCAGCATGTGCTATACTCTTATATGATGGCCTTATTAAACAATGTTTGTTTTCCTTGATTTTTTAATGTCAAAATACAGGCATCTCTCACAGCCTTACCAATAATTACAGCAATTATCTGTGTTGCTGCTGAAGTGTCCTGATATTTGAGTCCTTTCATGGAAGTGGAATGTGTATGTGTTTTGGTGTATGTATATGCGTGTGTGTATCCTATATTGTCACGTCATGGTGCCTTCACTCCCAGTAATGGCTCAGCAACATCTGAGGACCTGTTCTGGAAACTAGAAGCTCTACAGATGTTTGTGCTGGACCTGCGTTGGCCAGAGACAGAGTTCGCGAGACACCTGGAGCAGAGGCTCAAACTTATGGCCAGTGACATGGTGGAGGCCTGCGTCAAGAGGTCAGCTTCAGTCCCGACACCGGCCAGTACCGGCCTCACAGACAGTCTCTGCCCCCTCCCCATCACAGAAGACCTCAACCCTCTCCTGTCTTCAAAGCTTGCCCCCTCAGCCTGCATCCTCTTCCTTCAAATCCTGACCCTTGACTGTAGAGTGTCACATTCCGCTCACATTTTCAGGCTGCATTTCATCACACAGTTGGCGGGAGGTCGGAAGCTGTAGGCAGGGAGGATGACGTAACATATTATTAGTAATATTGAAGCATTGTTTGAGGGTCCCGTTATACTAGCTGTGACAATTGTTTTTGAGGTGTGAAAGAAATAACCTTCTAGCCTGAACATTCATCAAATGTTCATTTGCAACTGTGGCAATGCTGCTCATGTAAGAACTCACTGTGCAAAGCAGAGGATCTGGGGAGAAGGAGACAGTGAGACTGTTTTTAATTGGTCCCTGGGGGTGACCCATTTTACATGCCCTTTTATTGTCTCTCCCAGAACAAAAGCTGCTTTCGATTCCAAGATGCAGAAGGCCGGCAAGTCGACTGACTTCCGGGTGTCCCTGTCCGTCTGCACCATGTTCAATGTGCTGATGGACGCCAAAAAGCAGTGTTCCAGACTCTGCGTGCTGGACTCCGGCCAGGAGGTACTGTATTTTTGGAGGCTCATCTTGCCTGGTGAAGCTGTACTCCAAAAAACGGTGCTTGCTAATACTGCCAGCCACATCGACGATCACCGTTCTCTGCTATACTGTAGACTGCCATGCCATAAATTATCCAGTGTGATTATATAGCAGGTGCTTATGGGGTAGGCCTTGCAGACAGGCCAGCATCTGGGAAGACCTCCCTAACAAGGCATAGCCTAAACTGGACATCTTTTGAAAATGGACTCAGTGTGACAGTCCCACTGGCACAGCACAATTGTGCTCCATGCTTCAGACAATTTGGGCATAATGTCTTTGCTTTATTTAGGAAAATCCAGGTCTCTGGGTCTGTGATCCCACCCCTCTCATACTGGAGTATAAATTTTATGAAGGGCTGAGCACGATTCCCTTGACATCCCCGGAGCTCAGGGTACTCCGTGAATAGCTTCTGAGCCCTTGTAAGTGGCTTAGAAATCCTCCAGCATGTTACAGTCAGTCTTCAGATGGAGAACTTTGGTCCTACTTGTGGGCTATTCACTCATGAACTCATTTCCACCTGCAGACCATTTGCTACCAGTGACCCAGGAGGTCAATTTCACTTAAGGTGGCCCTTGTCTCAGTTCTCATGCTGTTGCACAATGCGTTTTCTCTTCCTCAACTATGGCAGTGCCTTTATCAGTCTTGTGCCTACACAGAGATATGCAGGTTTAAACTATAAAACGTTGACTGGTGGGCTGTTGGCCATTATAGTAGCTTTGGAACCTTAGCTTGTGATCTTCTAGCCTTCTTTGGAAACATCTAGATAATTACAAATAAGTGTAGATGGGGAGGTGCCTTCTGATTTTTTTTCCAAGATGTGTTTTCTTCCAAGCGCTTCAAAGTCATAGAGATTTTTCCTACTTTCACGAAGTAGACCAAAACCCTACTGAATTAAATATTATGTGTGTGAGAGTCAATATTATACATCCAAAACAGTGTGCTGTATTTCTGTGTCACTGTTGTGCTGTTTGGCCGAGTCAGTCCCAAGGATGTGGAATAACATCGTAGACGTTCTTGAATCATTAGGGAACCGTTGAGTTTACACTGTGTGGGTTTGTATTTATTTTGCCCATTAAGACAGTAACAGTATGTGAAGCAAACAAGCTCTTTATTAAAATAGTAAAAGCTGATATTTTCATCAGTCTGTGCCACTGTAGAGTCAAACGGCCATTTACGACGTCACATTTCATGGATGGTTTTTGTTTGGCCTTCCTTTACGTTGTGTTTCTGTTCTTCCTTTATACCGCTGTCATCTTCTGCACCACATTTTTGAATCCAAGACTGATAAACAATGGGTAAGTGTCTCCTGTTGTCTCCAGTTCTTTTTATTATATATTTTTCTTCCAGTCATATCATCCTTAGTTACTATTTAAAGTAATTTATTTACATTTCATTTTTTTTTCTGCTAGTAAATACAAACATTGAGCTGTATCATATGGGTGAGGATGTATAAGGAAATTGGTTTCTGAATCCTACGATATATAGTTTTTTTTTTTTTTCTTGCCACACAGTGGAAAACCTTGTAGCGTTACATGTTTAAGTCTGAATGGGATTTATGGTATGTTTTTATAAATAGTTTCTGTGAAATAGTGGAGGAGCTGATGGTTCCCTTGTGCTTGACAGTTGAGTCATCAAATTATGGTCATCCAGTAAAATGATGGTGGCCATGTTGAGCTTTAGTGACTTTCTTATTAAGTATTTTGGTCTTCCTGAATTGTTAGCAGTCATTCAGATTATTTGAAAACATATGATTGTTGATTACGTTCTTCTGTATAGTTCCTGTAGAACTCTGAGACGTGTGATTTGTCATTACCATTAGTTACATGTTCTCCCTGAGCTGTTGTGGGGTTCCCCCCCCCCCCACAGTCCAAACACATGCTAAGGTTCATTGGAGTTACCAAATTGCCCGTAGGTATGAATGTGTGTGTGAATGGTGTGTGCTGTGTGGTGTGTGAGGGCTGGCGTCCCACCCTGGGTTGTTCCCTGCCTTGTGTCCGTAGCCTCCGGGATAGGCTCTGAACCACCTGTGATACTGAATAGGATAAGCGGTTACAGAAAGTGGATGGATGGATAGCTGTTAGTTTCTCTTGCATTATGTTAAAAATGTCAGGTGACATTACAGAAAAGGGTTCTCTCCCCAAAGTGGCTTTTGTAGGACCACGTTTATATCACCGCGGCTAAAACAAATTCTTGATATATTCGCTCGGCAAAGAGGGTAAATTCCTGTCGGCCCTGTGATTATTAATGTCCGTACAGCTTAATCTCCCACTCAGCATGAAACCCAAACATGGCTGTGTTAATTGAGGTAAGAAGTCCTTAAGATATGCTGTAAATTCTCTTTATTCAAAGGCAGCCATTTCATGTCATAAGAAAGAGAAAGAAAAGAAAATCAGTCCCGCCTGGAATAACCTCCCTGTACCTTCAATTTGTCACTGATCGCTGTTCTTTGTTGATTGAAATTTTTAATTTCAGTGGTCTTTAGAAGTGCTGTAAAAGGGCATTATTGGGGGAGAGGAGCCCCCGCCTGCCACACTAGCAGCAAAGGCCTCTTTTCACAGGCGCAAATAGAAGCCCTTTCTCCTGTCGTTTGCAGAACAATTTAAATAAATGGTGAATAAGAGTTAGCAGACATGAAATGGCGGATTAATTGAATCTAGCGCGAGTCTTTGGATCCCCCAGCTGGACCTGTCCTTTAGAAAAACACAAGGCTGCTGTAATTGTGGGAAACACAAAAAGTATCCTTCAAATTCCTTTGCCCTAAACGAGGGCGGGAGCTCCTTTCACGCACATAATAGACCTATTAGCTGCTTAACTCAGCTTCATACATGGGAAGATTTTCTCTGCTGAATGCAAGGCTTGGGAGGAGAAGGAGGAAGAGCGTTCTGGCCAGATTTCCTGCCACGCGGGGCTCAGACCGGCCAATGCTTTGGGCAGCCTCTGGGTCTGATGATTGGGAACCCATTAGCCGACATACCGTCCGAGACAAAATGAAATCAGGCGGTAAAGTTTTCTGGGAGCGGGTACATGGGCTTTGACCAGCACAAACTGGGAAGTGATTAATCCTATTTCCGTCTTCCCTCAGCAACAGTACCACTCCAAAATCGACGTCCTGATTGACGAATCCTTTAAGGAGATGATTTCCTCCCTGGTATCGAAGGTGAGCAGGCGCTCGGGTGTAGTGAGTGCTCCTGTCTGCTTTCCGTGGACATGGATGACATCGGGTTCGGGGAGCCACGTCCAGACTTTCTCAGCCCCCTTCAGTAGCGGGGTCCCCACGGGAGGGTGCTGAGTAAGAACCAAGCACCAGGAACAGATGACGAGTAAGAGGACTTGAGTAACTGCCTTCGGACGGGCACTTGAGACCTGCCTGAAATGGCCGATGAATTAGCATTTCAAACTGTGGCTTTCATTAAAGTTTTAAGAACCCCTCCCCCTCATCACCAGCAGCATGTTCACCACATAATCCCTCTTTATGTAGATCCTGTGGTTGGCGCGTCTATGTTTGCAGACGCACCACCCAAGACGGTGTCTGACTGAGGGTCTCTCCCCTGTAGTTTGCAGCCGTCCTGGATGGCATCCTGTCCAAGCTCTCCAGGTACGACGAAGGGACTTTCTTTTCCTCCATCCTGTCTTTCACAGTGAGTAGCAGCCGAACACCTTACCCTTTAGCGTGTCTAATCCGTAACGTAACATAATATGCCAACGTGAGCCCTTGTATCTCTTTTTGCTTTAAGGCGAAAGCTGCTGCCAAGTATGTGGATGTTCCCGTAAGTAGAAACCTGTGGAATGACATTCATTATAACTAATTATATAAATATAGCTTCCTTTGTGTGGCGATTGTGATGGTTAATGTGCCATGGAGCTGTCTGGAGTCGGGGAATTTGGAAAACAGGGGAGGCTGATGACAAACTCAGTTGGAGGGAAATGATGGCAGTAGTGGGAGGCGACCACAGGACTGCGCAGAACCGAATGAGTCACGGCAATGTACAAGAGTGCTGTGTTTGTGATAATTAGGCAGAAATACTCAGTTGTGGAAAATGACACCCTACGAGTGTGACACTGCATTCATATACAAAATATTTCAGGCGGGGATTTTAAGGAGTGAATAGTTATTTGTGCCAAACGAGGGTAAGGTGTGCTGATCAGCCCCCAGCCCCTCCACAGACCATGTGACAGGCAGCTTACTTGTTTATTTCCTCAGCTGTGCTGGTATAACACATTCTTCCCTAATGAAAAGGCAGATTCTCCCTGGGCACGGTGGAACCATGCATTTACCCATAACTTCACTCAAAAAAGATAACTTTTAATCATATCTGTGTCATTTAGGGAGCAGAAGTTATTTCAGGTCTAATTAAGCTGACAGGTCCCATCTCTACCCACTTTCTGTATAAGTAGATTAAACCTGTGTGCTGTTGACACAAGTTCCTAGCGATGTGAGTCAGCCCTAATGCCCACTTTGGAGTCAAATTATAATGTAACCTCCACCTTGCTCTTTTGTGCAGAGTGAAAAGGAAGGCTGTAAACCTGCTTTAAAGCTGTGCACATAAAGAGCACGGCTGAATGGCATTTAAACGGTTTAGCTGCAAACACATTTGCGAGCTTGTCACGAGGGGTTAAGCTGCTTCCCTGTTTTGTGCCAGTTACTATTTGGGACCTTGGCTTGGGTGTCGCGCCTTTCCCCGGTTCTCACACGCACACTCACGCTCTCTCACGCCCACGCACGCATGCACACACCCGCAGACTCTGTGGCCTGCACCTGGAGGCCACAGGACGGGGAACAGGAAGCCAGATTTGCCGTACTGTGTAATTACAGTACATTTTCTCTCTTGTCTCCCATTCTCTGTCAAAGATTTATCCTTCCAGGTTAACCAGTCATTAACCTGCTCTTAATATGTCCTGTTGTGCACCTTTCATTCAGCCGTAATGATTGCTTCAGCCCCCCCCCCCCACTCGCCCGTCCCTTTTGGTCCATACAACATTTCTTGTGACTTATGTTCCCTGATTTTTTCCTGACATTTGTCTGGTTGTTTTTACCTGACATTTTTCTTCACACCAGATCAGGGGGAAAACGGCGATTGCTCTTGTCAGGTCAGTGTTGCCGTACTCGGCACAACCTGGCCCCCCCGACTGTCTGATTTTAAAATAAATTAATTAGATAAAAATGCTGTCATTGGCCTGGCACTTGAGGGGCCAAGAGGACAAGGGACGGCGATGAGACGCAGATGGGGGGGGGGGGGGGTCCTCCTCATTTCATGCAGTGCAGTGAGAAGCCCCCTGTTCTGCAGTTACGGTGCACTGAAAGAGTCCCTGTCCATCTGCTGCAAGAGGACGTTAAAGTATCAGGCTTTTTTTGGAGAGCACAAAAAAAAATTTATGCTTGGTGTCACAGAAAAAATTGGTAGTTTAATAAGTATAATAAAATGTATAGGTCCCTGTATGTTTCAAAGGTATGATAAACATAGCGGATTTTCCATGTTTTATATGGTTTCAGTTTTTGCTGAAAAATATTTACAAGAATTTGTGTCTTAGGGTTTTCATTATTATTCTGCTGTCTTGAAATACATTGTTTTAAAATCATTTCAAACAAAGGAATAGCAGATATTTTTTTTTACCTGAATCACATATTGATTTATTTCTGAATGTCTGTTATTTACCTTTTTAACTCCCAGGCTGTGTGAATGTGAAGGGTGATGGCTTTGATACAGGCAGGGAGGGTAACTGAGTGAAGCAAGAGGCTAAACGTGTGTAATTATGTCAGCATTTGCAGTACGTCTCAGGTACACACGCCTGAGCCATTGTGCGAGTGCCAGAGAGCCTGCCGCTAATTGGGAGCCATTGGCAGCTGTCACAATTAGTCAGCGCATTTATAGCTGGCAGCCCACTAATTACGAGCCGCAATCTTCATTGACAGCAGAGACAGAGAACAAACTACCTGTGAAAAAAGTTCCCATCTGGCATAAGCGGAAGGGGGACGAGGATGGAATTACACAGGTCTCCATCGCCTCTGATGGCCCGTCGTGCGATTCACACAGACCATGATAATAATGCAACCCTAACACATCACTTTTTATTTGTTCTGAGCTGTTTTCTCACACACAAGCAAAATGGGCGGTATGGGAACCAAATCTGCTGATTTGACAGGAGCCGCTGACTCGTCTTAAGAATAGAAACACCAATTGGTGTCGATTGTGTCGGGAACAGACATTATGAGGTGTGTCGTAGACTGGGAGGACTGGAACCGGATTGTGTACCTGCTCCGTTGTTTCCAGCTGAATGTGAATGCAGGTTAACACCTACTACCTGTAATATGAACCGTTTGGCTGTGTATTTTTGTCCCCGTCTGCACAGAGATTGACTGAAGGTCCCCTCTTTACTGGGTTTCTATTTTGTATTAAACAATACACAACAGCAAGATGTGTGCAAACACTATTCCGGATAACAACATGTAATTTCATATCGTAAGGTTGGTTTCCTGTTTTACATCGAGACTTTCCATGCGCTTTACTTGAGAGAGAACCCCATTTCAGCTTCCTTTTTATCCATAGAGGTATTCTTTGTTGGATGGGTTATTAACTACTGTTTCTCTGCAGTCACTGACGTTCAGCTGACCTGTCGCTGTTGCCCAATGGAGAAAAATCAACAATAAATCTGCTTTGTGCCATGCTGTCCTTAGAGGCTTCTCAGTGAGCCTTGCTGGGGGATTAAAAGCACGATCGATATTCTTTATGTCAATTGAATGTATATAAATGGCGTGGCCTGTTGTCGATAGTTAATGAACTTTATGTGTGGCTGGCCGGCACGAGGCGGGAGCGGCACAAAGGCAGCCTCCACCGCCGTGTTCTCCCCCACGTGCCGTTTCCTTTCGTCCTTGGTTAGTTTGTGTGCATGCTTTTTTTTTTTTTCTTTTTTCTAAGTCTGGGGACAAATGTGGAGATTGATCTTGAGACTACAGCTGAGAAGTGCGTTTATAATATCACTAGCAACTGTCTTTTTTTTTTCCTAACTTACATTCAACCGTTTTTTCGGTAGGTTGTGGTATATGACTAATGCTTTTTTAATTCTAAAACACATCTTTTAAAATCATCTTCCACCCCCTCCCTGCACCCCTTTTCCCCTCTGCACACAGAAACCTGGGTTGGACCTGGCAGATGCGTACATTACTTTTGTGAGGGAGAACCAGGACATCCTTCGAGACAAGGTCACAGATGAGATGTACACAGAGAAGGTGTTTGAGGTTGGTGTCACCCTTGGCATACATGCAAATCGCGTGTGTGGATGCCATTCATAACGATGTTCTCCACCTTTATAGTTAATAATGTGCCCCCCTCCTTAACTTATTATAAAATATATATTGTATTGTAAAATAATTGGGTGTGTGTGTGTGAAACAATGCTTCTAAAACTCAACCTTGGTCAGCTATAACCGAGTCCTCCATGCACGTGTGTGCATCGTTGTGGG
>JAAGVU020000001.1:30872436-30890893 GCA_011763525.2 Mormyrus iriodes
AGTTAATAATGTGCCCCCCTCCTTAACTTATTATAAAATATATATTGTATTGTAAAATAATTGGGTGTGTGTGTGTGTGTGTGCGTGAAACAATGCTTCTAAAACTCAACCTTGGTCAGCTATAACCGAGTCCTCCATGCACGTGTGTGCATCGTTGTGGGCAGCTTACAGCTAAACACCCCCTTGTCAGAGATTTTGGAGGAGCCCCAGCTTCAGAAAGTGTGAAAGGTGCGTCATATGGAACGCGTACACACACTCAGGACACTGCTATAGCAGAGCAGGGGCTTGCTAACTGATTGGACAGGGGTGGAAAGATTCGTGTCACAACACCGCGGGATACCGGAGATATCCATTCAGCTTCCAGCCACTTATCCCAGTCAGGGCCACGGGGGGGACCACAAGACCACAAGGCAGGGGTACACCCTGGATCACTGGGCACATGCAGAATCATACAGTATGAGAAAATTATAGATATCCATTCACTTAACTGCATGTCTTTGGGTTGTGGAAGGAGAGGAGAGTACCTTGCAGGAACCTGCATCATACAGAGAGGGCAGAAAATACAGAGCAGGGGTGGGATTCAGACACTCAACCCTAGAGGTGTGAGGCAGGGGTGACACCCACTGAGCCAGCCTACCACGATACCAGGCTTGCAGGAACATTTAATGTCTCCATCACCATGTCAAGAACAATCAATGTGAAGTAAGATGGAGAAAAATGGTTAAGAAATACAAACACATAAATTAGTGAACAAAGATTTTAATAATCTGAAACTAATTTTTCCAATCGGCATTTTAGAATTATTTCATAATTGCATTCTGCAATGTGCTTTTTGAACTATTTGATGGAGAATCCATGGGAAGATTAAATGGTGGCATTTATGAAGAAGCAATTTAAATTTACACAGATTAATTTTGAAAATGACCTGTGAAAGTTGTCTTCAGCAGTAGGGGTGGTGCTTTCCGTGGGAGTCTGAATAAAGATGTGTTCCAGTCTGGCGTGGTGGGTGCTATACATGAAAGAACCTTTTCCAAACTCGAGCTCATACATTCTACGGAGTCCGTTACTATAACACCTTTTCCTAAAAGCTCCGTGTTAGTCATCCTGTGGCCTTGTATTTGTCGAAATGAGCGAGAGTAAAGAGATGCCTTCAGCACCACGGCCTGGCGTTCTGCGTCCTGACGGACAGCCTCACGCTAACGTCATGTTTGCCGAGACCTGGGCTGGTGTGCGTGTTTACGAAGCCGCCCCATCCCCAGAGCAGACCTCATCACGGCGGCTGCCTCTCATTGTGTGCAATTTATTCATTTATTTATTTAGCGGCTCTAAAAAGCTGGCGAAATGAAGGTCCCACTGGAGCCACTCTAATCCCCAACGGAGAGGGCTGCTCTCAGGTCTGGGCGGGTCATGTAGAATCTGAGCACCCTCCCTTTCATGAGGGCTCCTTGCAGCCCCCCTTTCCCTGCATGCAGCCCTGACCGTGCTGGGGGGACAAAGGGCCTCTCTCCTGGGCTCAGCTTGTCAGCCCCTGTCCTCTCACTCCCCCTGAAGTGCTTCGCTCTCTCTCTCTCACATCCTGTGTGTATCCCTCCGTCAGTTTCTCCTTCCCCTCTGTCCTCTGCCTCCCCCCCTTCTTTGCCGTATTTGTTGCCGCTTTCATGGCGTTCCTCAGCTGCAATTCGGTCTGATTGGGATTTTACACGGTCAGAATCCCACTTGGGAATAGCAGCTAATGCTAGAACACTTTGTGGGGGGGGGGCGTCTGTTGACCTGTTTACTATTAAAAATGGTAAAGGCTGAATTTCTTCACCAGCACTTTTTCACCCCATCTGCCTTCTCCCAGAGTCCTGCTGTTTTGTCTGTTAGCCGCATCCCATCGCCCCCCCCCCCCAGCTCTTCACTAGATTGGGTTTGAAAACTTCACCGCAAACAGTAGATTAGGCTGATGCCTTGTTTTCCGTGCTCCCGTTGATTTGTTGAACCTTGGCCGGGCCTGCAGGCGGGCGGCGGCGAGATGGAGAAGCAGGGCGCTAATGTGGCTCAGCCGCCCACAGTCATGCGCGAGGAGCGCCTGCGAGCCGCGGGGTCTCGCCGGGTCAGCTCGGGTGCTCCCCCCACGCCTGCTGCCTGAGGGCCAGGAGAGAGATGTATGTGATGGGGGGGTGGGGGGGTTCCGGAAATGAGTCCACCAGGCCGTCTCAGAATAGGAAAGCGGAGCTGTTTAGGAGCTTGATGAGGGCTGCACAGGTCCACTGCTGTAGCTGTCATGCCGACAGCAGCAGCGACGCTTAAGGGAGTTATTGCTTATACAGCTAGGTGCCGTGCGGCTGACGGCCAGCGGGACTGTCTGCGCGGCTTCGCATGCGGGAGGCACGGCGAAGCCCTACGGAGTGCCTTTTTATCTGTGCTCCTTTACCTGTGGTCACCTACCTGTACTCGTTTACCTGTGCCCCTTTACATGCTCCCCCTTACTTGTGCTCCCCTACGTATACTCCTTTACCTGTGCCCCTTTACTTGCTCCCCCTTACTGGCGCTCCCCTACCTATACTCCTTTACCCATGCCCCTTTACTTGCTCCCGCTTACTGGCGCTCCCCAACCTAAAGTCCTTCACTTGTGCCCCTTTACCTGTGCTCCTTTACTTACTCCCCCTTATTGGCGCACCCCCACCTATACTCCTTTACCTGTTCCCCTTTACTTCCTTCCCCTTACTGGTGCTCCCCTACCTATACTCCCTTACCTACACTCCTTTACCTGTGCACTTACTGGCATCTGTCTGTCTCTCTCTCCATGTTCCCCTGGCTGTTAGCCATCATCTCCTGACTGACAATGTAGGATACAGCAGGCAGTCTCTCCGTTTTGGTTACGTTCATATGGCACATATATACCTCTGATTCATGAGATTGGTTTGTGGGTCTTTTTCAGCCATGCCTGTATGTGAACGGTGTTTGAACGGGTATGAATGGAAAGTGGATTCTGTGTAGGACCTACAACAAGAAGTTAAAAAGACATTTTGAATGATTTAAAGAAAAAAAATCATTAAAATAGGCTGGAGCCTCCCTCCTTCCCAACAAAACTGATTGGAATCTATCATTTCCTTTAGAGGCTCTTCAACCAGAAGTAGAGAGATGAGTCAGTTTTCCCACACAATCTGCTCTTTAACCATCAGGCTTGTATGGACTGTGCCAGTAATTATTAAGACTTGTGTTTAAACTGCACTCTCACATCTCACACTATACTGGCATTTTACTTTGCAAATCAGTAGTCTGAAGTCCAAGGTCTGGTGTGTCTGGAGATGTGACTCCTTTGTCTGTTTGTCCGCAGCAATGGTATACCAGCTCCACAAAAGCCATGTGCATCTGGCTCACAGACAGGCTGGACCAGCAGCTTCACGTGTACCAGCTGAAGACCCTCATTAAGATGGTCAAGGTAACTATCTCCGCAGGGCACCACCATAAACCAAGGGTGAAGGACACAAGTGAATAATGACCCAGAAATAAGATTAGCATATTCATCTGGTGTAGAGCCATAGAGCTGGAACTGAGTGCTAAATATTCAAGTTAAAGGCATACTTTCCCCCCTATTTTTGTTAGTCAATCAATCTTCCATTCCATAAGAAGGACAGGAAAAGATAAATATTGCTTGCAATGTGAGGTTACCCAAATAAGCTTGTGATAAATTACCTGGCCGCCATTGTGTGCCATTGCAGGTGTGTAACTCAAACAACTGTGATGTCTCCTTGTCATACCACATTTCCTGGCTTTCTCATATCAATCTAATAGTCTTAATAAATCAAAATAGTCTTAAAAATGAATATCTATTCAAACGCCGTCAAAGTTTAAACTCTTTTCCTCGTCTTCATTGTAGAAGACCTACCGCGATTTCAGACTGCAGGGGGTACTGGAGGGAACTCTAAACAACAAGAGCTATGAGACCATATACAACCGCCTGACAATGGAAGAAGCGACTACATCTGTCACCAGTGGCAACAGCCTCCAGGGTATATCTATGAGGGACAGTGATGAAGAGGAAGGCTAGAGATCAGCTATGACAGACAGGAAAATACCGAAAGTTTTATAATAAACTTGCCACACACTAAACAAGTGTATTTAAAAATGTGGCATTCTTAAAAGTCTCCTGCCATCACTTGCACAGTGTGACTGCAGTGGATACCAGATGCACAAAACGTGCCCATGCGTTGCTCTTTTAAGTCCCATCTGTACGGATCAAAATAACAGATGTGTCGTGTGCTTGCATTGCGGTTCCTGAAGTAAATATCTATGACTGCTAGCATTGGGATTTAAAATGTTAATTTAACAGGTGTAGGAATGTACCAATCGGCTTGTTATCAAATAATGTTATGTCATCTGACATTGTGTTTTCCTGTAGTGAGAGAACAGTATTGGGGAGGGGCATCTTCTTGTTACTGTACAAACTATGAACATGTCTCACTTTACCCTAAAGACCAAAGCACTTTTATGTAGTAGACGAGGTAAACACTGTTTCATCACTGGAAATAGTCTACACGGTAGTTCATCTGTGTCCAGTTCTCAACAAAATTGTGTAAATCATATGTAAGCTATTATTAAAGTATTCTCGGTAGACCTAATGCCAAGATAGGTTTTTATGTGACATTATTCAGCGAAAACTAACTGGGAAGAATAAAAATAATATTTATATTGTCATTTGTCCACCTGTATTTGACCAGGTGTGTTCTAAGTGTTTAAATAAAAGTGTTTTAATGTAACTGATGGGTCATTCGCATATATATATATATATATATATATATATATATATATATTTTTTTTTTTTTTTTTTAAATCTTTGCATTAATCACGTTAATTTCTACGGAATACGCCTACAGCATAAAACTCGCTATGTTATTTAAGAGCATTAATAATTAATGCACCGTTTAGCAGTGTTAGGCCTATATTTAGTCTTTCAACTACTTCAAGAATTTAAAACACAAGGTTCATGCCAAAATGGCTTGATAATTATGCATGGATTGGTTAGTTTTCCAATAAGCACAATTTAAAAGAATATTTACAAAAACAATTTTTGCATCTTTCCCATGCTTCTCCGATATGTTTACCTTATTAGATTTTATTGATTCGTAATGAAAACAAGCTATTTGTAACATCATGGTGAATTATACAAATAGGCTAGTTAATGTGAAGGCGTCGGGTACATATTTTTGTCGGCCTAGATTTATAAAATATGCTGATTAATTTTCTTTTACTAATGCAGTACCTATTTTTACACATTATCATAGTAACAACAAATAGTAGCCTACTTTAAAAATTTATGCAGCTGAATATTTGGATGATCAGCCTTTTCCCAACATGTCAGTAAATTAGGTGCCACAAAACACTAAAAGATCCACTGTAAATAAAGTGTCAAGGAATCTGTGAAGGAGAATTAGTAAATAATATAAATTTTTGCTTGAGGGAACAGGAGAGGTGAGGAGGGAAGAGAGGGCCCCCCGCTGGTCACCCAACTTTGGGTTTGGTTTGCCGTCTTTGGCCTAGGATGCAAGCTATTTCAGCAATTTATGTCAGATGGAATATTGGTAACTCATCAGTACATTTTTAGGTAAATTGAATATCTCGTTTTCCACGTTACAACGTACGGTATAAGGTCTTTGTTTATTTTAAGAGCCGAAGCCCTTGAAATATGTGATTTTGCAAATGAGCATCACAAGACCTCCGCCTACAGCCCTTCTGTCAGTTAGTGTTGGCACGCCGTTGTCAAAGTCCTCCACCAGGCAAACGTGGCCATTTTTACGATCTTCGGTTTTAATTCTTCTGTTACTTCTGTCGTTAACCGCAGTTATGTTCGTTTAATTAATCGGATGTTTGCGAGCATATCTTAATTGTCAGTTATCATAAATTATAGCTAAACAGTGTACCGTTGTGTTTGTAGCGATTGACGTGTTTTGATGGCGTCCTGTTCGTTTACTGAATACGCATGATCAATGATCATGAACATATTGATGTGTCGTACTCATAACGTGAGAAACAGTAAGCTACGTAAAGTAAAATCTGAGAGCATACGGTTTTCTACTTTGAAAGTACCATATGTAGAAAATGGTTCAATTGGAATGGTAAATAACTTGACTCAACAAATAAGAATATTTTCTTTCCATTATGGGAAACACTTTTAGATATTTTATTCTAATTTTTAATGTTTCTTGGGAACTATTTCAGAATTAAGAATGGATATGGCGTAAAAAAAGTTCAGTTTTACTTGTTACTTTCTCCTATATCTGAACTCATTAGCCTATTGTCTATTTTGATTTTCCATTGGAAAAAAACCTTTCAGCTATCACCCTCAGTTGTAAGCTACTATTAACGTTATTTTTCACGTGATTGTAAACTGGGTGACTTTCATATTTATTTGCAACTACAGATATAACTTCATTTTGTTTTGTAAAATATGCAGCATTTTTTACCGGTTAGTTCACATTAAAATGATTAAAATGTTAATGGTTTTCTGAAAATAATACTGCAATTCGCTATCGTCGTTGAACTCAACGTCACAAAAATGACCGGGAACGAAGTTCTTCGTTTAAACTAATTGGAAAAAACACGTGGACGTAGATTGTAATCTTGTGAGTACTAACGTAAAATCATCAACATATCAACGAACTAGATAGATGAGGGGCAAAAGCAGTTTTTTAACCGTGACCATAACATGGAATTTCGCAGACGATTCACTGTTTTCGTATATATTTAAACTACCTATAACGTACAAAATCGGCGTCCAGACAATCCGAAAACTTAATGTTTGTAACGGCGCCGTTATTATGAGGTTAAAATCTTAGATCGCTCAGGTTTTTCAGTGTCACTTGAACTTGATTTATTGGTATTAAATAAAATATCTGTGCTCTCTTAGATTTTAGATTTTTACTCACAATTATGAATAAATATTGTTCTCAAAAATAATGTTATACAAGTCCATGTAATTCTATTCAATAAAATATAACCATTGATATTTGACTTACTATTGTTATTAGTAGCAGTAGTAGGCCTATCAGTAGTAAAAAACTACTAATACTACTACTACTAATAATAATTATTATAATAATAATAGTACAGTAATAACTCCATGATATTTTTGTTATTACTATTATTATTCTTGTTGTCGTTGTTATTAGAAATAGAAGTTAATACATACATAAAATATATATTAATATATCAGGATTTCCTTTCATATTCTTTTGGTAACCGTGTTTAGCATTATAGCATAAAGTCTAATTTGTCTCCTTAATAAGAACGATGCTACAGGTGCTTAGCACTAGTATATGTCGGTTTCCCAAAGGTGTTAACCCTACAATAAATCACACGTCCACATTACCCTTACAGCTAGGCATGAGAAATCAAGGCAGCAATTCAAAATTACGTCGGGCATTGACAGTTACAGGTATATAATGAAATCTGATTTTCTCCGACACAGAAGCGCTTCATTTACCTTTAAATTGTTTAAGATTGCAATCCACGAAACTGTGCCGAGATGAGCGCTCCAGTGTTTAGCGTCAATGTTAGTGTGAACTCGCGGAATACTCGTATAATATTTCTTTTTGTCTGTTTGTAGAGAGTTGGTGGGATAATGTCCTTGTCTCGCTGTTGGGCGCTGGAGTCTGACGATAGCTTCCATTCACTGATCCCAAGGTTCGTCGTCCCCACAGGCTATAGTTGTTTACTGAGAAGAGCAAAAAAAAAGATGTGAAATGCATTGCTAAATTAACAGACTGATTTCGCATAGTTTAAAGCGATCTCACGGGCTTAAAACGGTACGGCAATATATTTTTTCCACAAAACAGTTTTTATATTCAGAACTATAAAAGCTACATAAAAAGATGGGCTGTGAAATGGGAAGTTAAAGTACAGTTTCCGCTTGCTTTAAACTGAAGTGTTTTGTTAATAAAATATATAAACTGTATGTTGACAAATACAAATAAATATCACTAAATATTTCATAAAGCCATAACAAGTACATCCACATACACCTGTGCTTATGCTTTCCGAATTTTTTGCCAGAAAATGTATTCCGTCTTCAAATAATTCAGGAATAATATTGTTTTCGTTATTGCTGCTGGTCTAAGGAGAAACTTGGGGAACAGACGCAGAGAAATAAAACTGGAAAAGAAAATGAGGTAAAATATGTCAAATGTTGACAGTGAGAAAACAAACCCGCTGTGCCCTTGTCATCCTGTGCGACTTAAATGATGTCATACAATGCCGCGAGGGGACCTCACATTTGCCAAGCGCTTTACAGTTGCACAAGACGCTTACTGATAAAGAGCACCTCATTCTTGAAGCCAGTGAGTTTTAGCCGATCATAATAGAGCTAGACAACGAGTGCTGAAAAAAAGCTTTCTCTGTTGACTGATGTAAGTGAATTGAGCAATTATCTACTTTACCCTCTCCTCCAGGAAGGTAACGATTGGTGAGGTCTGGTCTGCGTTATTGACACAACACGTTTTATTGAGCAATTGGGGGAGACTTAAGTGCTGATTGTCCGGAGTCAACGTTAACGCAAAGGGAGCTGTGAGGGGCTGGCGTGGACGCAGACTGTATCAGATGATGTGCTTTCCTCCAGGTCATTGAGAAGAATCCAAAGGAACAGCCAGGCTCGACACAAAAGTGCTTCTAAGATATGGAAAGCACACGCTTCCACTCAGCGGGAATACTCACTTCACCCTCCGCTTCTGAAAACTTACCTGCTGGAGAAAATATGATAGCCATTACTAAGCCCCTCGCTTTTTCGATCGAACGGATTATGGCCAGGACACCGGAACCAAAGTCAATACCTATTCCAAACGTGTACGAGGCGCACCTAAACAAGGTGGACCCAGCTCAGACGATCCAAGTAAATCCATCCTCGCTCCACTGCATGATACCGTTTGTTCCACTGGCTTACGAACCGGGTCACAAACTAACCGCCACTGGATCCGAACCGAATCAGTTTGATGCTGTTTCATGTAACTCTAACGAATTACTAAATATTGGTTTAAACTATAAAAATGAAATCTCGGACGTGAGCCCTTCAGTGGCGCAATATAAACTTTTTCGACCACGAGTAATAAATCAATCGTCTTTCCACACAATGGGAACTGTTTGCTACCTGAACTGCGGGGAGAGCTCCTGTCCACCTCCAGCAAGTATCCTCAACCTTCATCCGATGGCCTCCTATATCTTCAACTCGCCGCTCCATGCGCGCCAAAAAGCCTTCCTCTCTGAGAAAAACAAACTTGGTCACTGTGCTGAAAGGTACTCATCTGGAGTTACTTTCAAAGATTTATCCCAAAGCCAGTTGCAACATTATATGAAAGACAGCGCGCAGGTTCTTTCGGACAAACTTTTCAAGAACTCTTCAAAACTTAATTGTGGGTCTCCAAGTAGCAAGGCGAAAGTTTTTACCTGCGAGGTTTGTGGAAAGGTAAGGATTTTCCTGAAATCAATCTACTGTGGCAATGGCAATGTTAGGTATTTTCCTTTTTAGATAACAATCAATTCTTGCTTTCTTCAAAATGCAGGTGTTTAATGCTCACTACAACTTAACGCGGCATATGCCCGTGCACACCGGAGCCAGACCGTTTGTCTGCAAAGTATGCGGCAAGGGTTTTCGCCAGGCCAGCACTCTATGCCGTCACAAAATTATCCATACACAGGTAATAATAACAATTTTATTTTTATATTTTATTTTGTTTGCGATATGTATTATTGTATGAAATAATTTTCTTTAGTTCTACACTTTAAGTATTGAGCTGAATATGCGCGCCTTCCATGATAAAGTTTCAGTTGTCCTGCCTGGTCTTGGACAATGCGGTACAGCACTTTTATCAAATTCAAGCTCGTCTCTTTTGCAGGAAAAACCGCACAAATGCAATCAGTGTGGCAAAGCGTTCAACAGGAGCTCAACTCTGAACACGCATACGCGGATCCATGCAGGATACAAACCCTTTGTGTGCGAATTCTGCGGGAAAGGATTCCACCAAAAAGGTAAATGGAACTACCAATTATTCACTATACGATACTAGTTCTAATAAATAATAGCATACATATAAAATAATATATTTTAAATGACTTGGGCTACCAAATCAGCCTTATTAGCCTATCAGTGGTTAAAATTATTATAAATTGTCTTAAGATCCATTATGTATTTCGATTAGCGTTTCATGAATAGCCTGGTATAACAGACTGTTAATATTGGTGTGGTATTGTGGGTTATTGTTAACGCTTTTTTTCATCATCTCAATTTAAGGCAACTATAAGAACCACAAGCTGACGCACAGCGGGGAGAAGCAGTTCAAGTGCAGTATATGCAACAAGGCCTTCCACCAGGTGTACAACCTGACTTTCCACATGCACACGCACAACGACAAGAAGCCGTTCACTTGCCCCACGTGCGGAAAAGGATTCTGCAGAAACTTTGACTTGAAAAAGCACATCAGGAAACTGCACGACAGTTCGCCGGGTTGCCAAACGCCATCGATTCTCGTTAATGCAAAAACAGAAGCCCACGAAAGCCAGTGAGATCATTTCCCGGTTATGAAAATCTACCGTAAATGGAAATATGTATTCCCGCATGTGACCAGTGACTGCTTGTGCGAAGTTATTTGGTGGATTATACTTCTTGGTTAAGACATTTACGAACTATATAAATGATCTTTTTTTCATAATTACCGTTTTTTGCTTTATTTTTAAGCTCAGGATTACGTATTTAATAAAAGTTTTTATATTTATTTTAGATGGTAATTCTATAATTTAAAAAAAAATTAATATGAGTATATAAAGAAAAAAATTGATGTTATAACTGGTGTACAACCAACTTCATTTTATTATAATTTTTATGGATAAACTTACAACTAAAATATTTCACTGGCTACTTTTCCCCGCTGTCGACGTTACATTTGTTTACGTTAATATATGCATATACCGTTTAAATCCAAGTTATCCCAGTGTTGTCCTTAGCACAGAAACAAATAAAAAACGGAAAATTTATATTAAAAATGTTTATTAAGATGCTTAAATAAAGAATTCGTTATTTTTGTCTCACCAACCGTCTTTGACGCTACTTTTTATGTAGGCCTGCATTTGTTAAGCTTCGAAAAATATTTTAACTGATGAATCACTACGTCCTGTAGGTTTTTATAAAAATAATTCGGGGTGTGTTTTCGGTAAGCAGAACTATCGCTCCACACATTAATTTTAAATCTATTTATTATTAAAGAGCATGCACGTCAAATATTGTTTGCAAGTATACATTTAATGGGACTAGTAGCAAGCGCTACCTTATCAGAAGACTATTTTGACTAACGACCATTCCTAAATATTATGACTGAAAATTTCAGGCAAAACTGTTGCAAATTAAAAAAAAAAACAGATTTGTCTTATTTTTTACACAACAGTTTGTCATAGTTGGCGGTGACAAGGCAGATAATAGACTTAACCTGAAAGAAGCTGCTTTGAGGTCCATGAGGAGAGCTGTGCTGTTGGATCTTTGAAGCAGGTGCGTGTTCCGAACAGTGAAATATTCAGCTAAATAATTTAAAAAAAACATAGACGGCTTTGAGTAAAAATGGCAACTTCTAAAAATATTTTTTAAAATAAAATAAGGCTAGGGCCTATATAAGCCCCGCTACCCAATACTTGGATAAATGGCTGGAATATTAATTGATGGATTGTGTAAGTAACCATGGAAGAGAGTGTCTCCCTCTTGTGGAATAATGCAAGAAATACATTATGCCTTTTCTCATAAATGCTATTTAATACACTTATTGCTATATTTACACAATATTTTTATTTGCTCATTTAATCTTGAAATAAAAATAAGTATGTAAATTATTATTATTATTATTATTGTTATTATTATTATTATTATTTGACACTCGGGTCATGAAATGTGTCCAATTGATTATACAGGTCTAGGCTTCTCTTTGTAAGATTTAACAAGTACCTATCAATTCGTTATATTTTCCATTGGTTATATGATAACAAAAAGCAATTAACTGTTATGCATTCATTGGCCCAGTATATAACACGATTGAAATCACAGACTAGTGGCATGCCAGTTCACACAGAAATAAAATAGAAATGGATTTATGAGACTTTTAAAATTAAATGAAATCATTGTGACCAAAATTGGTTCTAAATAGTGCCATTAATTTAGGCTTATAGTCATGTTTTCTGTTCCTTCAGGTCGATGGCGTAGCTTGAGTAGGGTGGCCTTCAGAGGTTTTTTTCCATGCAGAAATCCAGTTCACATATTTATCAGGTTAAGTTTTGATAAATAGCTGTTTTTCTTCCCAGCTTGAATCACTCACCTGTCGCTGGCATCAAGTTAGATGCCATCGGTTGACCTTGCAAAAGCACAGGGGATTAGCATGCATCTAGATGAAAATTAACAGCACTAATCTCATTACAGAAACACCTACAGGATTCTGTTTTGTCCTGGTTAATATATTACTGTTTTAGAATGTATAAACAATAATACAACATTGTGCATATCAAAAACTAATAGTCAGCATATATATTTTGTAATGCAATAAGTGTTGTTCTGGGCATGTTTCTTTGATCAGTTAAGCGGAGACACCGTGTGAGCATGAGTACTCTGCTTTATTCTGTATACTTCTGGGAACACTGTGACCTTAATTTGAAATGCTGTTAAGAAAGATTGATACATTCATTGAGGTCAGTAATACAGAAGAGCATTTATGAATCGGTATCTATAATATGCACCAATAGTATAAAAGTAATACAGTAAAAACGAAGTAAACACAAACAGAATTTTTGTGAACGAAACCACCATAAATGACTGAATGCTTTACCAAATAATTTCACAGGATAATTTCTATAGTACAAATGTCAAATTGCAAACGTGCAATATATGAAGTATGTTAACAAAGTCCTTAAATTATAGCGCCATATGGAATCACTGGGCTGGAAAAAATTAGCAGCCTGTGCTTGTGACCATAAGGTTCACAGCTCCAGTCCCTGGGGATCCTGCCTTTACACTCTTCCCTTCAGTTGCCTAAATTGTACAAATAGAAGTGGAGGAATATTGTAAACCAGTTAAGTTAATGTGGGCTGATAAGTAATTAAATTAATTAAAAAAAACTGAGGCATTCACCAATTTCTTTGTTGATATATGAATCTTGTGATATCAGGAAATATTTTTATTCTATAATTCTTTTATATTAATATTTTTGGGTAGTACTAAAACCTCACACGTCCAGGGTTGTGGATTTTAATACAACCTTTGATCTGTGTGTGAAGTTTGCGTGTTTTCCCCCCTTTTGCTTGGATATTTTCCCGGTTGTCCAAAAGACATGCAGTCGTGCTAATTTCTGTCTCTAAATTGCCTGTAGAATTTGATTATGTGTGTATGTGCCCTGTGATGGGATCCCATCCCCATCCTTGTGCCCTGTGCTGCCTGGGATAGGTTCCAGGCGACCTAGACCAGGATAAGCAGTTATAAGATGGATGGACGTTTTGGAGGATAAAGTGAGAGAGCAGCATTAGCTAATGCTGTTTGAATTAAGGAATGGAATTCAAATAAATTGTAACAACTTGCTGTTCTTTCGGGTAAAGTTCATGTTGTATAAATTCACATTAAATGAACAAAATACTTACATTTCCACTTCTCATCTTCCTTTGTTGTCGTTCTGCAGAGGCACACGATGAGGCCAGCAAAGGCTAAATATGCAGTGCGGCAATGCCAACACATGTTGACTAATGAACTGGGTTTCCGGCAGGTAGGAAAGGACAGTGACTGGTAACCTTGTTATCAGCATATCAAAAAATTTAACAGAAATTGTGATTTCGGCATTTTGAATTTTTTATATGAAATTAAATACAGTGAAATGTTTTAACGGCATGGTTAAATTTTATTTTTTGTGTTCAGTAATAAGCTTTACAATTTAATATCAACGGAAAGAGATCTGATGTCAATAATACAACTTCCCTGTAATATATAAGCTATGTGTCAATACTTTCAGATTTCAGGAGATTTCCCAAACTATATTCTGCTTTGTTTTCAAGAATATACTAAGACACATTTTAGGATTATGTGTACTGTTCCTAATTAAAAGCTAAATTCTGTTACAAATTAAATTTCAGTTTTAAAGAATGAAGAATTCACGAAACATCTCTAAGATATAGCCAGTGCTTATGAAAAGGACTGGGTGCTGAACTAGAACTAGCTGTAGCTAATTAGTTACCAATTGTTTTTTCTTCTGTGGGAATGCCAACTCATTTATTTATGTGCCAATATGCAGGAATGGACTGATCAGAATGTAGTGGATGGTAGTATATAAAATATTTTTATCTCAAAGTAAAACTAAATATGCAAATTAATTTGATATACAGTACTGTTGAAGCCGTTTATACAAAGCTATAATTAATTATTATAGGGTGAACTTCCACACTATCGCTGTATTCAGGGGTGTAGAAAGGCGGTGGGGGAGGGGGGGGTAGAACGATTCCAAGGGCCCCTGAGTGGCAGGGGCCCTAAATAATTTTGAACTGGGTTGTTCTGGGGTGGGGGCCCAATGTGATATGCTTTTATGGGATCCAAAATCTCTAATGGCACCCCTGGCTGTATTATAAGGAGCTGACAGTTTAATGCTGACCCCCTGCGCACAAGTGGCATGTACTAAAGTATTAGGAATTTATTAAGACTATGGCAGCCATCTTTCATTGAACAGAAAGTAGGATTCATCAGTGTTACATTGCTATATATCTGGCTTTCAAAAACTGATATTCATTTCATGCACTTGATATCATACGTTTTAATGCTTGATTAAGACATAAAGGTTTTAAACCTTTACCTTTGCCAATGTCAATTACATTTACTTTGATCTTGTTATGTATTATATAAAGGTAAGGATTCCAAGCGAAATGGCAAAAATGAAGAAAGTGGGGTATCAAAACCATCCTATCAAAATTTAAAACCTAGACCTACATTTTTAAAACTTAATATCAGATTTAACAAAATTTCAGAAACTTAATATCACATTTGAAAACTTGGCTATCAAATTGGAAAAGAAAACAATATCAGTGTATAATTGCCAGTCATCAACTACAGACTATAAAATTATATAGATATCAAGAAATGGATTTGTGCAGTTCATGGGTGAAGATGGGACGGGTTAATTTATTTCGCAATATTGCCATGTATTGTATAATAGACCTGTTCGGTATTATATTTCATAAATCACCAGATGCCATGATTCAAGCATAAATGATCAATATTCGATTATTTACATACTAGCTTTTATTCTAAATAAATACTGGACATTTTCTTGACTACAGGATGGGAATAGAAGGCTGGTAAACGCATCAGACTTCTGGAGTCGTTCCAGCATGTAATGCACATGCTGATCCGTGTCACTGGAAAGCGTGTTTCTTTCAGCCAGTCATAACACCGCGACAACCACGCCAAGGACAAGGACAGTGGGAAGTAAGGGGTCGATCCCGGGATCTGGGACAGGATTGGTGCGGCGGCGGGTCGAGTTCACATTACGTCCAGTGTACGGTGGTGCTGAGCTGCAGTGCTACAGAAGCGTTGTCGCTTTATGTGCAAATACCAGGTATTATAGCTGGGGGAGGTGAGATCTAAGGTAAGCGGGCGAAAAACCACCGAAGCGTGTTAACTGGATGACTTTAGCTATTCGCTGTTAGAGCATCTGCCATAAACTTTTATTGTCATGCCCGTAGGTGGCCTGTGGAGGTTTGCGTGTCCGCCGTAATATTATTCATTACGGGAGTTGTAGTGAATTTCGGTACATTCATGGAAACGTAGCCGGAGAGCTACGGCCTAAATATAGACACACGGGCCTAGTTTAAAGCAGTTCGGAAAATCAAATCCGGCGTGCGGGGGTGAGAAAATGGCCCGTGGACTAGCTCTTGCTAAATTATCATAGTTAGAATGGAAATAGTGATAAGCGTCCTCGCAAGCCGCGGTCATTTCACTGCCACTGATAGGGTGACGGTTGTTATCACAAAGTGTTAGCCACGAGCTAACTAGCTAGCTTTCAGATGCACTTAGAAAATGTAGTTTAAATATTTACGAGGGATTAAAGGGAAATTGTGTTGTTTTAAGGAAAAGATAGTTTGCGATTGTAACACGCGTGGACTTTGCAGCACATTAAGTGTAACCTTAGTGTAAACGCTGTCGCGGCTGTACTTGTATAATGTTATATAACGAAGTAATGTTGAGTTTTAGCTGCTGTGCACCCATCGGCAGTGGAGATGCTGCGGCTCCTGGGGAGACACGGCGGCGGCCGCGGCGGATGGGTGGCGGGGAGACAGCGCCGGTCCCAGCACAGTGGGCGTGTGATGGCCATCCGGCGCGAGGACATCAATGTGTGGGAGAGGCGCGCGCCCCTGGCCCCACGCCACGTCAAGGAGATTACCCATGCCGGATATAAGGTCCTGGTGCAGCCGTCCAACAGGAGGGCCATCCATGAGAAAGTTAGTGACAAGACAATTTAATAACCTGTTTCTTAAGTGCTGACATCAAGGTGTTTACATCTCTCATACATTCATTTTGGAGACTGCCTGTGTGGGTCTCTGCATCTGTTGTGATATTATGCCCATCCTTGATTTTTGATCGGAGCACCATTATTTATGCATGAAGTAACCAGCTCCAAATTAATGTATATACTCTTCTTCAGTACTATGAGAAAGCGGGCGCAATCATTCAGGAGGACATCTCAGAGGCTTCTCTGATCATCGGGGTGAAGAGGCTACCAGAGGAGAAAGTCATGCCCCAGAGAACCTATGCATTCTTCTCCCACACTATTAAAGCTCAAGAGGCCAACATGGGGCTGCTTGATGACATGCTCAAAAAAGTAGGCAGCAAATTTCATGGCGCTATTAGTCTCCTGAAATCATAATATGGTTATTACAGTGAAAATAATTAAAATGGTGTGAAAGCACTTGTAAACTGGGGGTTTTGCTTTGTTTTTTTCTGTCCAGGAAGTTCGTCTCATTGATTACGAGAAGATGGTGGATTCAAATGGTTTTCGCATTGTTGCCTTTGGACAGTGGGCTGGTGTGGCAGGTAGGGTTTCTATTGGACATTGGGTGTCTTTTACTTTAATGGGAATTGGAGACCGATAGAATCACACTATAAATTTTACCTCTTTTGATGGTGACTACAGCACTTGTCCTTTAGTGCTTAGGTGTTAATTAAATCTTTGTTCCAGAGCCTCTCACTGGCAAATAACCTAGACAGTCTTTAGGTTAGGACTGTTAAGAGTTAATGCAGCAATATTATGAATTAGACTGATCTCAGTGTTCAGTCTTCAGAGCCTCAGTGTTCAAGCTTTCCTTATGTTTTGTTACAGGGATGATCAATATTTTACATGGCTTGGGTTTGCGTTTCCTGGCTTTGGGACACCACACTCCTTTTATGGTAATGGGTGTGTCTCTTTGTGTCCCTCACATAATTAATGTTGTTATTTTCCCTTGAGCTGAAATAAACAGTTTCATGTGCCCCGCCCTCCCTTTGCTTTCAGCACATTGGCATGGCCCACAACTACCGGAATGTCAGTCAGGCCATTCAGGCAGTGAGGGATTGTGGGTATGAGATCTCATTGGGTCTCATGCCCAAGTCCATTGGACCACTCACTTTCGTATTCACCGGGACTGGCAACGTGTCCAAGGTAGCCAGTGGGGCCTTTCTGAAAAGGCAATTTAAGGGAATAACTATATATGTTTAGCTCTTTCTGTTTTGTTGACTTCCCCCTTCTTTCAGGGTGCCCAAGAGATAATCAGTGAGCTTCCCTGTGAATTTGTGGAGCCCCATGAGCTGCAGGAGGTCTCAAGGAATGGAGGTGAACTATTTTTTTTTCTCTTCTTCAAATTTATAACCAGTGCAAGGACTTGCAATTTTCCTCTACGGTGTGGCTGTTCAAATCACGGTCCTCAAGGTCTGAGCCCTGCTGATTTTCTAGCCTTCCTTTACCTGTGAGCCAGTGTGAAGCCTCTGGCCAATCAGAATCAGTAATTATTGAACTAACTCCCTGGGAGAACAGAAAACATGACCTGGATTTGGAATCATGGGCCAGATTTGAAGAGCCCTGCTCTAGGGATCAATAAAGTGTTTCTCAGTCTGTCTCTCTCTCTTTCTGTTTGTCTTTTTGGCGTCTTTCTCACTGCCTTGATATGTCTCAATTCTGTCATAATATTAATATGAAAAAAGGGGTATTAACAGCTTTCCGTAGCAGTTGTAGTCTTTGAGTGCCCATATTCTTATATATTCCTAACTCGTCCTGTTTTGTGTATTCAGATTTAACTAAAGTCTATGCAACAGTGCTGAGTCGTCATCATCACCTAGTGAGGAAGAGCGATGGGGTGTATGACCCGTTGGAGTATGAACAACACCCTGAGCGTTACACTTCCCATTTCCGAGATAGCGTGAGTCACCAGTCCCTGTTCCCCCTGTTCC
>JAAGVU020000001.1:30890993-30903621 GCA_011763525.2 Mormyrus iriodes
GTATGAACAACACCCTGAGCGTTACACTTCCCATTTCCGAGATAGCGTGAGTCACCAGTCCCTGTTCCCCCTGTTCCTCCAGTTCCTGGCTCAAACCGGTTCTTATTTTGGTATCAGTCTTGTTTTTTATTCAGTGACACGGCTTTTATTCAGTGGTGCCTCCGCTGTAATGCTCTGGTCAGCGCTGTATGCTTGCGAAACAGTTACCCGACACTCAGGGAGAACTTGCCTTCTGTCCTGATTTTAAAAGTTGTCTCTGCTTCAAACAATCAGCTACCTGCAAAAAATAAAAAAATTTATTATTAAAACTGTCCTTTATAAGTTAGGAAAAGCATTGCTATAAAAAGCACCCTTTTCTCCCTGTCCTTTACACTTGAGCTTCCCGCTTCTTTTGATGTTCTTAATAAAGGATGATTTTTTTTTCAGTTGACTTTTGTAATTGAGACACACAGGTTACACAGATTCTGCAGTAACTGCAGTAACAGAATTGTGTTATTCTGTGGCTGAATGATCAGGTTGACTGGATTGTCGTTAATGCAGGGCTACTAATTTTTGTGATGTGTTAGTGATATTGTCCTGACATCGTGAGGAGGATGTTCCATTTCAGATGTGTATTTGCCGCGTTTAGATCGCACCTTACACCACCTGCTTGATAAACGGCATTTACTGGGATCCTCACACCCCACGCCTCCTCAGACGGCTGGATGCACAGCGGCTGATGAGACCTGTAGAGCCTTCCGCAAAGGCAACGGAAGGCTGGCCCGAATTACCTCACCGGTAAGCGATTTGCAGGCGTCCAGAACCACTCTCCTTATGGACGGCCTTTAGCTGTCTCTGGGAGTGGTGGTTTAAAAAATGGGTTTTTTTTTTATTTTAAAATAATTTACAGGGCTACAAATGCAGCATGGTACATGTAATCTGCGTATATGTTTTAAAGAGTACATGATTACTTGAGGATCTCTTAAGCATCAAGGTAACCTACTTAAGCTTAGATAATCCTCGGTCTTAACGAAACCTTCAAATTTATTGCATTCATTTGTTTGCGTGTTGAAAGTAACGGTGTAATAGAGGACAGAATGTTCTTGAGGAGTGCTGTCTATATGGTTGACAGTTGTCACCATTAAACTGATGACATTATTATTGTTGATGCTGTTGTTGTTATTATTCATCAAGTCAACAAAGACGCATCATGAGGAAATAAACCTTAAAGGCTTAGGCCTGTGTGTTTAATCTGAACAAAGCGGCTGTTCAAAGTGCTGTATCTTGTTTAACCTCTTGGACGGCCTCTGGATTCGGGTGCCCGCTTCTGTTCCTTACTGATAATATCTCTGTGAGGCATAAACCAATCTGTGCGTGTGTTGGCAGCTCTTCCCCCCACCCTTCGGTCACACTCATGCTCATTGGTTCTCTCTCACAGCTTCCTGGCTATCTGCGACATTTCCGCTGACGTGGGGGGCTCCATAGAGTTTATGACAGAGTGCACCACCATTGATAAACCTTTCTGTATGTATGATGCCAACCAGCATATAGATCATGACAGGTACAAAACAAATACAAATAATTGAAAATGACAGATAGGAAAATAAATACAATTACAAAATACAACTTCTGTTGCCCTGGAGATTGTATTATTGAGGCTTCTTCATCCTGTACACGTGCAGTTAGTCTGTGTGTGTTCCCCGCAGTGTCGAAGGTACTGGCATTTTGATGTGCTCCATTGATAACCTCCCCGCTCAGCTTCCCATTGAAGCCACCGAGTACTTTGGGGATCGGCTCTGCCCCTACATCTGGGAGATGGTAAGAGAGCAGCCATGGTGCTTTTTCTGGTAATCTGGTGACTGTATGTGGCCAACAGGGGACCCCCACACCTCAAGGGTCCCACTCAAATGCAAGGTGTGAGTGTTGATAAACCGTAGCATTAGCAAGCAGCGCCATCTGGACAGTGTGTTTTAGCCGAAAGTGCTAGTGCCAGTCGGCTCCTCCAGTGGCTTCTGTTCTGTCCCTGCAGCTTCCTTCCGATGCTGCAAGACCTCTGGAGCAGGAGGATTTCAGCCCCCAAGTCAGAGACGTGGGTATAATCCTGTATGCTGTCGGGGTTTTCTGTTACTCTCTGTGCAGCAGCTCTTTCTGGCCTAATATTGGCCTTCTGAGACCACAGGGTCCCAGGCATGAATGAAGTCCTTCGTAGTGCTCAGCCTCCATATGAAAGTCCACACGTTCATTGATCTGGTGTGCTGTTTCCCAATTAAAGGCTGTCATCACATCAAACGGAAAGCTCACTCCAAAGTTTGAATACATCCAAAGCCTTCGAGAGAAAAGGTACTGCCCCCCCACTTCCGTTCCATCTTCCTTATTCCTGCATTCAGTTGCGTCTTGTTCATTAGTAGACAGCTTCCAGTTTATATCTGGCGAGATCACATTTGCGACATGTCCTTGGCATGTTAGTTAGAAAACGACGAGCTGCTTTGTTTAAGAACGTTAGTATGTCTGCATTTGTCATGTTTGGCTGCCTCCTGTGTTGAAGTATCCTCGAAAGAGCTCACCTCAGGTAAAACAGTGCAGTTTATATTTGGCACACCCATATGTAGCCGCAGGATTATTTGGTGGATCAGTTTTTCTTTTTTTTTTTTTTACATTTTGCTTTGTCTATATTTTACTTCATAAATGAATGATTTTTTGAATAATGAAATAGCTGAGTCTTTAGTTTACATACTGAAAGTGTAACATTTCTGCAATTTGTAACATTTTCATCATTTAAAAAAAGTCATTTAAAAGGTAATATAATTCAGTCTTTCATCTTTATCCATTATAAGTTGCTTGATTCATAGGTTTTGAGTGACAATGGACAGAAAATAGTCTTTAAATGTGTTTATAATCACAAATGGCTTAACATGATTTGAATCTCACAATTTTCTCAATCCGCTGTTCAAATACGGATAAAAATGAAGCCTGAACTGGCCTTTATTTTGACATTTACGTTATTTGTTGGCCTAAAATCATGCAAAACATCAAATCAGTAATTGATTTTAGTCCATGGACCCTGTTTATTTTTTACAGTATTCCATTATCTCCCATTCAGCGGTCTTTAATGCAAACTAATGTATTTTATCAGATAATTACTAACCCCATCACCTTCACTCTGTTGAGAATCAAGTTAATTTCACATTTGGTTTGTAGAGCTCTGTACGGACTTCCTGTGTTTCCAGTTTATTGTTTTGAATGCAACCTTATTTTTCACCTGATATGAGGGTCGCTGTAATTAAAACCTGCAAACTGTGTGTGTTTTCTTTGTGGAAGGGGTTAAATGCAAATAATATGAGGTTTTATTCAGATGTTGCTTTAGAATGAGGGATAATTTGTACATTCAATCCTTCAACTCACTGCTCGAAATTCTCAATATTTACCTGAATACAGATCCACCTGAATGCACCTTTTCAAATGAGAGCCAAAAAAAGATGGTTTTAAAGGATTTAATTACATGCTAATGCACATGGCGGTGTCCCATTCAGTCTGGTAAATGAGTGCTTTGGTTACGTGTTTAATACTCTTATGGTTGCCCAAATACACCAAATGCAGCTGCAGTGTAAATTTTCACTGGATCTCCTATTGTTTCATTTTTATTCATTTAGTTGGCTTTTTTTTTAAGTTAACACCTGCATGAGCGCCATTTCAGTAATGTTTAACAAATCATTCTTGCCTGGACATGTACTCGCTGTGTTAGCCTGGTGCATTTGGAGATGGCTGTGGTATTTCTGCTCTCCAGGGAACGGGCGCAGATTCTGAAGGTGAGCGGCAGGAAACGGGTTCTGCTCCTGGGTTCCGGCTATGTCTCCGGTCCGGTCATAGAGTACCTGACTCGAGACTCTAACACTCAAGTAACTGTGGGTAAGGACTGCATAACAGCTTCAGTAAGCCCATGGCCTCAGCGAACACGGTGCAGATCAAACCCTTGTACTCACATAACAGAATTTCATAGTGACCCAATGCGAGATCAGAGTTTTGGATCTGATGTCATAAGCATCTGCAGAAGTTCCCATTGGATTTTAATCACCTGGAACCCACTGTCATCTTCATTTTTACACTTCAGCGTCTGTGGTTCTGAGTCAAGCTGAAGAACTTGCGGCAAGATACACCAATACCATCCCTATCATGCTAGACGTAACCAGCCAGGAGAAACACCTGGAGTCCCTGGTCAAAGACCATGATCTGGTCATCAGGTACGGAGGGCGAGTGTTGAAATGCATGCTGGTCCGAGTGCCTGGCATTTTGGTAAACAGGCCATGTTTGATTTTCTCAGTTTGCTGCCTTACGCACATCACCCCATGGTGGCCAAGCACTGCATCAGAAAGAAAGTCAACATGGTCACAGCCAGCTACCTCAGCCCAGCCATGAAAGACCTTCAGAAGAGGTACAGAGGGAGGGTGCAGAAGAGCCATCTACAGGGGAAAAGAGTGTTTCACTATCAGTATCAGATATACAGTTGAGTTCCTGTTCTGTCTAGTATGTAGACACTTCAAAAGTCCTGTTCCCTTTTTATAGTACCATTGACTACCGATCGGACTGTGAAGCCCATGTAAATATCCTGTGATAGATTCCCCTGCTCGTTTATCTGTCTTCAGTGCCAAAGAGGCTGGCATCACTATAGTGAATGAAATGGGACTGGACCCTGGTATTGACCACATGCTGGCTATGGAGTGTATTGATCAGGCCAAGGTTGATGGCTGTGCTGTAAGTGTCGCTGCTTGTGTGCCTTTGTGGGTGTGTTTGAGTATTTTAGGAGCAAGATGTCATAGCCATTATCACGTTACACTTAGATCTGCATGTTCCATGTACATATACTGCAATAGTGAAATTAAAGATATTGGTATTCATTACTACTAATATTCTCAGTAACACTTTAATTAAAGCACTCATGTATAATGCATTATGGATACCTTCATAATGCATTATAATACAATAAAGTATTATAAACATGACTATTACTATTTATAAAAAGGCATAACACATTATAGCCGTGTTTATTATGCATTATGACTGCCTTATGAAGCTCTCATCTATAGTGCACTATAAATACCTTCATAATGCATTATAATGGCTTATACTGATCATTATAATGTATTTTGAAGGTATAGTGCATTTTAGATGAGAGCTTCATAGAGCATTCATAATGCATAATAAACACGGCTATAATGTGTTATGCCTTTTTATAAATGGTTATAGCCGTGTTTAAAATACTTGAGCAATGTATTATAATGCATTATGAAGGTATCTTATGTTGACCGCTTTAAGTAAAGCGTTACCGAATTCTCACATACAGCATTTCAGCTGTGTATTTTGAAAGAATTCAGGGTAGTGTTTATTTTTTGTCATGTTTTTTTATACTCACCAGTTCATTTTGCATCTGCATGTTTAGTAAATGAAAACCCAGGTCACTTCATTTAATGCTGCTTTGGCGATTGCAGGTGGAGTCCTACAGCTCATTCTGTGGGGGCCTCCCGGCCCCCGAGTGCTCTGAAAATCCCCTCCGCTACAAGTTCAGCTGGAGCCCCTACGGTGTCCTCCTGAACACCATCAGCCCTGCCATCTTCCTGAAGGACGGTCGGGTGAGCTGGCCCGGGGGGGTGGAGGGGGCCTCCCGCTGCAGATGCATTATTTACACACCAGCCTACTGCACGCACTCTTCACTCACTGAATCATTGACACTGAGTCACATGACAGCTGTTGCTACAAATGTATACTTAAGTGTACACAGCATGTGAAATATGTGATCAGCACGATAGCAAGGGCAAAGTAAGCTTAAATGCTTGGAATAAACAGCACTTAGTGTGTCACCCATAAATGACTGTGGAGTTAAGGAATCCGGGGGCAGATGCGTCTTTCTATGAGACTATCTACACAGGTCGTTTCACAGAGTGTAACTTCCAGCATACCGGCTTTGGTAGCACGTCTGATCATTTAGTTTTCTGTAATGTGCAGGTGAGGAACGTTCCCCCTGGCGGCGCCCTGCTGGAGTCTGTCATGCCCATGGACTTTTTCCCGGGATTCAACCTGGAGGGTTTCCCGAACCGGGACAGCACCAAATACGCAGAGTCGTACGGGATCGAGTCTGTGCACACGCTGATCCGGGGCACGCTGCGCTTCAAGGTTCGCCCTCTGGTTCCGGGTCATGATGGCTCACGGAGCCAGTTTGGCGGGACGTGGGAAATTCCTAGAATTACCCCCTCTCTGATTCAATTATGTCTCCTCTGAGAATCTGAAATTCTTGTATCATTTCATCAACTAAATAGACATATACTCTCAGAGACCTTAAATACTGAGGTCCATACACATGTTAAATAATTACTGATAATTTGCTGAAGCAGTTTTACTGGTTAAGTATTATACTTTAGGGTACAATGTCTGAGGTGGTATTTCGACTAGTTTACAAGACCTCTCTGTTCTGCCTCTTCCCGTGTTAGTCACCATGAAAGAATGGTAGGAATGAGAGAAATGTCCTCCTCTGTAGGGTTTCTCAAATGCGATGAGTGGATTTGTGAAGCTGGGTCTGGTGAACACTGAGCCCTGCCCAATGCTCAGCCCTGCGTCTGGCCCCGTTTCTTGGGTAAACCTTAGCTCCCTGTCTGGGCTTTTTATATTCACTTAGTTTAGAATAGATGACCAGAATGGGGATTTCTTTGACATCTCAGATCACCTTTGTCAGGGTACAGACGTTAATATTTTACAAAGACTTGTAATCCATTTCTTCACCCACAAATGAAAGACTTCCATAAAATGTGGCCAGACTGACCAATCTGCCGTCCCCTCCCAGAAAGAGCTGCTCTGTCACCTCATGGGAATTCCATCATCAACCAGCAGCCCTGCATTCCAGGAGGCTGTGTTTGACAGGATAGGAAGGAATGAGTACAGGATGGAGACACTCAAGTGGTGAGATTTTTGTAGAAGCTGCTGTTGGGGCTTGTGGCAGCACGTGGTCTGATTTTGGAAGAAGAATGCTGACAGGGTGAATGTTTTGGGTTTTTTTCAGGTTCGGCATGCTGAGCTGTGAACCAGTGCCACATGCTGATACGATTTTAGCTGCCGTTGCCAAACACCTGGAGGCGAGGCTCCCCTTTGGTATGGACGAGAAGCCCTGTGCTAGCAGTCTGTGGAAGGCGTGGGACCTGTAACACTGAGTGTGTGTGCATGTGGTTTTAAATGCAGAGAAGGGCGAGAGGGACTTGATCGTCATGAGGAATGATGTGGGCATCAGGCACAGCACCGGCGAGCTGGAGACGAAACACGTCAGCCTGGTGGTGTATGGAGAACCCAGCGGCTTCTCCGCCATGGCCAAGACTGTGGGCTACCCTGCGGCCATCGCTTCCCGGATGGTCTTGGACGGTCAGTGCACCAGCAGTACTGATAAAAGTTAACAAAGTGTCACATGGTCATTTGCCAAGACAAACGGAGCAAGTTCCAACTGTTCAAACATATCATGTCATATATCAGAAAGTATTTGTCCTTCAGAAACGGTATGTTTTGTGCCAAAATAAATTGTATTCTTTCCTTTCAGGTGAAATTGAGACCAAGGGATTGGTGTTACCACTGACTAAGAACATCTATGCCCCAATTTTAAGGCGGTTGAGGGATGAGGGGATTCAATACCGCACAAAGAGCTCCTTCTCCGAATAGCCGCGGTGCTTCATTGAGAGAGACAAATGAAGTCGCACTTCCACTGGACAGGACACATTGTAAACGTGGTAAAAAGATAGCTGGGCTTTTTGCAGTGACAGTACATGGAAACTGCTCGTGTACTGCACTGCTTTAACACCCTTTCAGTTTCCAAAGACCAAAGTGTGCAGCAGTCAAGCCACTACATGAATTCATGGTCCCTCAGTGGTATTCGTCCATTAGAACATGTATACATGTGTGTGTCTGTGTGAATGTGCAATCTTGATGCCTTAAATCAGTGTTTCCCAACCCGGTCCTCGGGGACCCCCAGATGGTTATTTTTACTCCCTCCCAGCTCCCTGCTGGGAGCCCATTAACTCTGCCACCTACTGGCATCCTCACTGCTATCTTTAGACAATGTCATGTTGTCACATGTGCTCCTCAGATGCTTGCTATTTTTGGTATTAAATTCTATGAAGTGGAAACATTATTTTTAGAATACTGTTTTTTTTATGTTATTTGAACCCAGTTTTGAGGAAAACCACTTTAAAATAAGTTAAAGTAAATTTTAGTAAAAAAAAAAAGAAAAACTACAGATTGAACGGTTGGTATAAATTATTACAAAAGTGAAACAAACGTGTTAGAACACCACTTAAGTATGCGGGTAAAAGTGGAATGTTCTTTGTGTGGTCTTTTGGTAACGGTAGTGAAAATAGGACCTTTAATGGACCACTCCTCAAGTTTTAATAGCTAAAGTATGCTTCCCTGCACCCTAAAACAGATCGGGAACCTCTTGTCTTTATTGTGTCGCAGTGTGTGCTGATTTTTGGGTTCCTGTACATTTAATAACTGACTTTCACTGGAAATGAACTGGATACTAGGTCAGCTTCACTGAAAGCACTGAGAGGGGAGGTGGGGCAAATACTCAACAGGCCACGGGCACTGCTGCTTAGCATCTCTTCCTACAGCTTCTGTAAGAGTTTCTGAGTGCTTAACCGTTTCCTGCTCTTATGTATTCCATGGAAATAAAAGATGGGTCTGTTTCAAAAGGCACCGACGTATCCTTGTTTGGATGAAATGCACATTCACCTTGTGGAGCACTTACAAGCTCCTCGGGTTTGTCCTTTATAGCACAGCAAAGTTACAGGTGATCAGCTCAGAGCTTGGGAGTCACGTACGCTTGCGCCTGAAAGGTTAATGCTAAAGAAACTGCGAGTATTTAGAATTCATTTCAAAGCCTTCTGCTACTCCATAGCACTATAGATAAACATTCCAAGTACATTCACATAATGGTACAACAGCATTTTATATAAATAGGTCACAATGCTTTATAAGAAGAAATCTTTTTCAAGGATCTTTTTCCCAAGAATTAAATTCTGATGAAGTATA
Organism: Mormyrus iriodes; assembly: GCA_011763525.2. Classification (NCBI taxonomy): domain Eukaryota; kingdom Metazoa; phylum Chordata; class Actinopteri; order Osteoglossiformes; family Mormyridae; genus Mormyrus; species Mormyrus iriodes. The sequence continues at coordinate 30,900,030 of JAAGVU020000001.1, forward strand.
TATGCTAAGTATATTAATACTAATTAAGATTGATGTTATGTCTATCCATTTTAGCATATATACTTTATATACTAATTAAATATATACATGCCCTAGCTAATGATAGATTGAACAATACTGTTTTATTAAACACCAATTTAAATTAAATATTTTAGTTTTAAAACTATTACTACAGCATTGTAAATAAAAGCGGAAGGTTGTCAATAGTTTCTTTGCATTTTGAAAATAAATTATTCTAGTCTTTAAAAAAAACTTGTCCCTTGAAAGCATATAGTGGTTAATTTAAGAGTGTTTAATTTGGGCCACCATGCACAAGATAATTAAAAATGTAATTATTTAAAGTTTAAAATACAAATTAAAGACCTGCTATGCTGTAATTCATTGTCTGGATGCTTGCCCATTTTATCTGATTAAATAACTGGACTACCGCACAGATTTTTAATTATTAAATCATTTTTGTAGGGATTATTCTATGCCTAGACAAAGTGCATGCAGTACATACACTTTGCTGGAGGTTCGTTAGATTCTATGTCGTAGGTCTGCAAATGCTACTCCCATTCTTCAGGAAATACCTGAGCTCCAGGAAATTCCAACCAACTGTGTTAAAAGTTCTCTACATCATCTCTGCAATGCTCTTCGAATGGAGATCCTCCATTTGACTCCTCTTTTAATATGATTTGACAAATGGATGGACAAGTGTAAAAAAAAAAAAAAATTTCCTTGATTCTAGATCAGGGCTATTCAAATCATGGTCCTCAAGGGCCAAGCACTGCCGATTTTCCAGTCTTCCTTTACTTGTGAACCAGGTGTGAAGCCTCTGAATAATCAGAATTAGTAATTATTAAACTAACTACCTGGGAGAACTGAGAACAAGGCCTGGATTTGGAATCGAGGTTCAGATTTGAAGAGCCCTGCTCGAGGAGATCAATTCATTTTTGTATAGTCTTTTTTTAATTTTACAACATTACAATGTCTCAAAGCACTTTACACTGTCCCTACCCAATGCTCCCAGAGAACAAGTCAGAGGCGACAGTGGCAGAGAAAACCTCCCTCATAGGAAGAAACCTTGGGAGGAACCAGACTCAGCCCTCGGTACATATGAGATTTTTGTGATCTCAGACCAAAGTCTTCATAATGAAAGCCCCAAAAGAAAAATACATATTGGTGTTTTTTTAGACAAAGTAATGTTATGATTCCTGCACTCAAAGACAAACGTGAATCTCTTTTTCCTTGTTTTGTTTGTTTGGTGAGTGGAATAACACCACCAGTACCTTGGAAATAACCTAGTCTTTATTGAATTTTAACAACGATGCAAGACAACTAACCAAAGGAAAATTCAAGCAACTTGTATGATTTTACTTCTTTTTAAAAGTCTGGTTAAGCTAAACACATTAAATGTTAAATTACATCTGCGTACAACTAAAACAAAGGTCAGTAATCCATGCTTCATTAATTTCAATCACCTACAGAAGTTTACTATCAATTGTTTAAAACCTTTCACCTTAATTATTGGAATTCAGCCATACCTTTCAGAATGACTAGAAAATGATGCGGTAGTAAAATATAAAAGTCTATAAGTATAAATAGAGTTTTGGTCCATTGTTTGATCACTATAATACTATTTGTATTTACATATTAGAACATTACTCCATGGTGCTATTCAGCATTTGGATATCTAACGTAGTTAAACGATAATGTACTTACAGCATCTTTCTTTGAATTTGAGCAGTGCCCAAATTTTCAAATCTACAAAAAGAAAAGAAAATAAAAAGATGGACCCCTCCCTTATGGGCTAAAATAGGAAAATCGTAGAGAAACTAGCAGTGAATAGGAAAAAAAAAAATTAGTATAAAATCTGTTAGGAGTTCAACAGGAATTATATGAAGGCACACATTACAAGATCATGTCATGTCCAACGGCAAAGTCAAGTCAAAAAAGAGGTTTCACAGCATTTCTTAAAAAAAAAGAAAAAAATGAAACGGTCTCAGAGAACAGAGGTTTGAGGATCTGTTACCATAGTTACACGAGGGACTCCAAACTCTCGGCAGCATTACTGGAGCTGAGAGCAGTCCCATTGTTCTCTGTACTCTGAAGCGTTCGCTCGTCTTCCTTAGTGCTAACAAGGCTCAGGATTGCGTTGTAGAGGAACTGGTACTGATCCTGGAACAGCAAAGACACTGGTGTTGTCATCTAGTATTACCTACTGTGTTATAAACAATTGAAGCCTACTGATATCTATAGAGAATACACTGGACTATTGGGACACATTGGCGTTAGACGGGAAAACTCACTATGTCAGTGAAGACTCCTGGTCTCATGAGGCTGGTCATCTTAGCCACCTGATAAACGTCAATGGTGTTCTCCATCTCTAGCTGGTTTGATAGAGTCATCAAGGCACAGAAGGTCGCAGCAGTGACAGCGCCATGCCTGTCCGGAAGAGCCGGTGCGTCAGCAAGCCTCTTTGAAGAACATGCTAGTGCCAGCAGCTTCTCAGTTATTACCCACCGCCACTTTAACCTCAGAACTTTGTCGTGCCACTTGTATGTTACTGTATATATTGAATGAATATTGTACATTATTGTTCTCACTATTCTGTTATTTTCTATTTATTGATCTTTATCATTATACGTTGTTTAGAGGTAGACAAGCAAGTACTTTATTATACTTGAACAAAAGACAATAAAACTATTGAATCCTTGAATTCTAAAGTGGAGTTTAAGATGATAAACTTGAACCCTGGATACTACCAGATAAAGTATACGAACCAGGAGAGGCGCTGATGTTGTATGCTTGAGCAAGGAACTTACCCTGATCTAATCCAATATAATTTTATCGATTTATACAGCTAAATGGTTTTAATTAATATGTGAAACAACTTAATATTTCTTATTTAGCTAAAGGTATCCGCTCTTAGCTCATGCCTCCACATAAGGTCACAGCAAAACTCCTCTGGCAGCGAAACCCCCAGCCTACTGATTTCCAGATGATTGGGGGGCTGAAGAGCCCATCTCAAAGCTGCAAAGGGCAAACTTGCAGCCAACTAGAGATATTGCGACTGAGAAAAAAAATCACTGCTGAAACCACAATATATAAATGCAGTTCTGCCTCTTGGAAACAAACATCAAATGAATGAAAAATCAGCAGCTTGCATATGAAACTATTAAATGCTAAATAAGGGTCACAAAGATTGACAAGGCCAGTCACAAAGCACAAGGTGGGTAAATCTTTGGATTTTAGAAAAATGTGTTCTATTACTGAATGAATGAACTCCTCTGACTTATGTTCAGAGGTCTAGGCCATTATGGGGCAGTGTGTGGCTCAGTGGGCTAAGTCTCTGTGCCTGTGATCGGAAGGTAGCTGGTTCAAGCCTGGCCTCACCATGGCTGTAGGCCCTTGAGCAAGGTCCTTAACTCCCTGGGTGCCACTACAGGTGGCTGCCTTTTGCCACCAATCTTGCTCTCAAGCAAGATGGGGTAGGCAAAAGGAGAATTTCCCCATGCGGATAAAAAAAAGTATAATGATTACACTATGTAACAAATTTTTATTTTTATTTTGTTCCTGGGTACAAAGTGTGTTTTCCTAACCCGTTATG
>JAAGVU020000001.1:30911686-30925683 GCA_011763525.2 Mormyrus iriodes
AAAAAGAGAGAAAGATCCACAGATGGCATAAGATTTCAAAAGTTAATCTTAGAGAAATATGTGCACGTTTGAACATTTTTGCATGATGTTTGTAAGCAGGATGCAGGCACATGAATGTGTTACCTGCCGCTGTCAGCAGGGGCGTTGGTGGAGTGGAGATGACCCTGGGAGACATATTGTCCTCAATATAGAAATGAGCTGTCTGGAAGCACTTCCTGTAAAGCAAACACGTGGTGAGGAAGGTCATTCCAGAGGTCCAATTCTGAATCCTCTCCAATAGCACTCGATTCCATCTCTTTCACACCAAACACTAGACTCTAGTGTAGTGACTGGAGTCAAAAGAGCTGAAGACAAATACAAACAGCAGAGAAAACCCAAAGGCGCTGCGTCTTCATCTGATCACAAACGCCACAATTACAGTATGTTACAGGTATCCTTACAAGCATTATAACTGCAAATATTTACTACCTTATTAACACATGTACATTTAAAACATCTCTAGGTGATGCTCGAAGTTATTATTTATGTAATTTATAATATTCTAAACAAAAACACAAAACATGAGCAAAGATCCTTCTGGTTGTAGTAGATGTTACATGTAAAATAGCTGTGAATTCTGAGTTCTCTGAAGTTGTCCCATTTATATTATTAATGATATGATCTACTATGTCATGTCCTCCAGAGTGATGGACAGCTCACAAGAGGTCCAACAACCCAAACTCCTCTCCTCTAATCCTACCCTGGCCAACAACATATTAATATTCCTAAAATACATATGTGCTGTTCAGAGATGTCCTGTCCTGTTTGTTTCCAGAGACCTAGAAATTTAGCACAGGTAAAGCCCGGCTCTCTCTGGCCTGGCCTAGAGATGTTTGCACACAGCACACGCTGGGATTACCTCCAGTAGATGAGGATTGTCAGCAGCACCAGTAGACACAGGATGGTGAGCGTGGACACCACAGCCAGGGGAACCATGGCCCGTTTCTCCTTCTCCCCTCGTCCCAAGAGGCTCACCTGAGACTCACGGCTGCTGTTGCTGGCTTCTGTGGGGATGAGGGGGGATGGTATGAACACAAGCTCACATGACATTGTTGCTCCTCCAAAACTCTGACAAAGCACCACCTCAGCATAAAAGTAACACCTCCAGCAAAATACTTCATTCAGAAATGGTGCAGGAGAACCAACAGTGTCCTCCAAGGATATTTTCGCCATCATTAAACAAAAAAAGCCTTCTGCCACAAATAACATATTTCTACACTACCATACCATACAGTGGTGCACCCCAGCACTCAAGGAACCCTCAACAAGGGGGGGAGACGCTTTGCAACCCATTCAGACACATTCTCCCTGTTCTGACTCATTCAGACACATTCTTAAGGGTCTACTAGCCAACAGCAGAAGAACTCTGCTGCTACCTAGTGTTTGGTTAATGCCATTAATGATCAACATGCTTGGTCACTGACATTTAATAGTAAGCGTCCATCAACCCATCCATCCATTTTCTGTTAATAGTAAACAATAATAACATATTTTCAAAGAAGAGTTAAAAAATTAAGAAAAATAATTAGGTTACTTCGTTAACCCCATGCTTTTACATTAATGGTGATAGAAGATACACTGAAATTTAACCTCCCCCGAACACACACACACACACACACCCTAAAAGTGTCATACACTCATTAGGTTTCAAAAATAATGACATGCATTAATGGAATGGATCATTCTTACAGCCATCTCTTCCTTTCTGTTACTTTCCATTTCATTATGGAGGGTTTAAGATTGAAAACCCTTTTCTTTGACGTTAAGCATACCTTGAACGCCCACTCACCTCATTTCTGCTTTGGCCATTGTAAGTTCCTGATCATTGATAATTAAGGTTGGTGTCATGTTCTATGCATGTAAACTAGTTATCACTTGGCTACGCTCCGTTAAGTTACCCATCATGCATCAGTCATGGTAGGAATTTAAATGAGTTAGATTTAAAAGCAATGGAAGTCAAATGACACTGTATGTCTGACACAGTGTAGAGTCTACGCAAAGACTACAACAGAGCATGCTTCACAGGGTATGCATGCACATGCAGGCAGACAATGAAATAACAAGCAAACAGACCACAACAGAAGGCCATAATCTACAGCTCCGCAATTCATGCAATGATTGATTGCAGTTTTCCCTCTTGGTTTTATATGTATATGATCCTCTATACAGAGTTACGTCTACTTCAGCCGTGGTGATCGCTTTGGAGATCTGATGTGAGTTAGATGACATTACTACTGAAGCCCCCCCCAAACCTTACCTTACTCATTTGTCACTGGAATTTATAAAAGTCCCCCTGTATTAGGTTTCTGTGGACTGAGAGAGTTTACTGAGCCATTCCATTACCCAGTGATTCCAGACATTTCATTCCAGCTGTGGACTTGTCATCTCCGTTTCCAGCTTTCATACCACTGACTTGTACTTGCCTCGGGTGGCCGGTCACAGTGTCCTCTACTGGAAAGCCAGGACACTCCAGGACAGTGGGCATTACCTGGATCTGGTGTGTCCTCCACTTCCCTTCCGGGAATGCTGGAGTCTGATGAGGTTTCGTTGTCACGGGAGCTCCTGGGAACACTCTGACCAGAGCCGCTCTCTTCACCCAGTGGCCAGGTGCCGGAACCGGGACCCATCCTGTCATCCATGAGGTTACTGCTCCCATTCCTGTGCCCAGTGGCACCATCACTGTATAGTGTTACCACACTCGCTCTGGCCATGGAAGGGGTGATAAGCACAAGGAGACTTGGGGGGGCGCTCTGGCTCATTTCCCACTCATGAGCTACACTCCCGGAAGCACTTCCATCTAACTGTCCCTCCTGAGAGAGCAGACGGGTGGAGGGAAGCATAGAAGGGCGGACACTGCTGGCATCAAGGGAGGTCGTGGGGGACAGAGCGGGAAAAGCTTGCCCGTTGCTCTGAGCATTAGCTGTAGTGGCTGTAACAAAAATGGGTGGATAACTGTGGGGGTCAATGGAGGAACGACCTAGGGGAATAAGAGATGGGTCTACAGATGTGCTGTCCTTATGAACACGAGAGGAAATTACTTCATCAGTGGCATGCAGGAATGGAACAAATTCTGAAGGCAAGGTGCTATCAGAATCGCCACCACCAGAGGGCGCACCCAACATTGAAGAATCCGGGAAGATGGAGACAGAGGATCTCAAAGCGTCCAGAATATCGACACTGAATGAGTGATGAGTCGGAGGCACAGAAACGGTAGAGGGAAGCAGGGAGAAGCTGCTACTCCTGTAATGGCTTATTACAGAATAGCCAGGATCACCATCTACCACTGAAGCTTCCATAAAGTAGCTTGTCCTACTATGGCGCACGCTATGACAATCGGCAAGATCAGCAGACCCAACACTCTTACTAAATACTGAAGCTGATAGCTGGAGTAATTCCTCATAATGAGAAAGAGCAACAGTCTGTGAAGCTGTGACAGAGCTGAGATATTTGGATGGATGAGGGCTATCCCAGTTAGAATCAGGCAAAACGAGTTGCACAGTGGCAGATGAATCAGGTAAAGTTTGATGGGGAACAGTATGGCTAGGCATAAGTAGTAGATCACCCGTGACCACAGGCACTGAATCAGACAGCACATCACTATCATCAGCACCACTGGCGACGTCAGCTATCTCCCAGGTGGACATCCCACCGGAGGGCCATGGGAGAGAGGATAAAGACTCGAGGGAGGGACCACCACCATCACCAGACAGCAGCACCGTTGAAGCATGCACAACGGCAGACAGGCTCTCACCAATAGAGGGTAGGCTGGAGAGGGTCTCGAACAACATCTCTCTTGACAAAGTAACAGCATGCAAACAGGTGACTGACTCGAGGTAAGACAGGGTGTTAGACACAGGGAGGGGTGCGAGGGTAGCCTCACCATTGGACCCTGGCTGCGTGGTCTGTGAGAAAAGGTCACTGAAGGCTGGAGTGGAGACATACTGGGTGTCCTGGCCTTTGGGCCACAGTGGTGTCTCAGTGAGGGAGGGGACAGTGGTTATAATGAATGGGGACTCAGGGGCGGGACTGGCTTCAGATACCCAGGAGTCCTTGATAGCGATAGTGGGGGTGGGGCTTGCCATGTCTCCCGCAGAGCCCTCTGAGTGCTCGGTGGGAGGGGAACCCCCAACGGTGCCCTCGTGACTAAGTGGAGGCACTGGCATCATCACAGCGTCCGTCTTGTGAATGCTGGTGTCGACTCGACTGGTCGGTCGCTGGTCCCTCACTGGTATCCCAGAACTCCAGCTGCTTGTCTGGGCAGTGGGAGGACCCACAAACTCCCTCTCTATGTTCTGCTGAACGAACCATGGCTGAGAGCTCTCCTCCGTGATGCTCTTTGGGCTTGTGGTTCTGTAGCTCGGATGCCGGATACCTTGCTGGTCCCAGGGGGTGGTGGCTGGAACCGAGCTCAGAGAGGTCCATTCAAATGTGCTCCCTGAGCTTTCTTCTGGCACACTGGATGGGTTTGGCTATTAACCCACCAGAGAGACAAAAAGATGTATTTGCTAAAGATGTAGACTGAGCTCACATTCTAAAAATATAACTAAATATATACAGCTCTGGAAAAAATTAAGAGACCACTCTATGTTATTTAAAAATCTGCATTTTTAAATCCTGGTTTAATCCTGATTCTGATGGCAGAAGGCTACACTGTGAGGCAGGCTGCTTCCAGGCTCAAAACACAACAGTATACAAGGAACAATGTGAAGCAGGAGACACTGGCAATAACCAAAAAGCAGCCAGGTAGAGGGCAGAAGCAACTTTCTAATGCCAAAGATGACCACCGACTTATCCGGCAGGGCCTCATAATTCGGAGGATGACCTAAAGTGACCTTCAAAAAGAATGTTAAACATTAAGCAGTGTGAAGTGCACTGCTAGGACAATAAGGACTGCTAGGACTCATAGAAGCCCTTAAAGACCCATAAAGCAAGGAAGAAGCCTTTCATCAATGAGAAGCAGGGAGGAGCTTGGCTGGAGGATGCAAAAGTGTATATTTCACTCAGTCGCATTCCCATAAACTGAGAAATCAGTGAAACTAAAAATGTTGCTGTGGTCTCTTCATTTTTCCAGAACCGTATCATTTTTTTAGTTTCCATATAGAAATCTTGGTAAAATAGATGGAAAATTATGGCAGCTATGTTTATGCAGACCATATTTTTTCTTTACATAATATCCGACAAAAAAGCTAAATTTAGATAAATACCTTGCCATCATCCTCCGATTCGGTAGAGTCTGAGAAGGGGACTGGATCTGATTCTGGAAACAAACACATGTGTCAGTCAGGACGAGCACAATGCCTGTTTGTTTAGGAAAGTGAGTACAAGAATAGATATTCTGATTGGCTTTAGAGAGCCCACTACCAAGCATCAGCTGGAAGACACACATCACATGTTGTTCACTATTGTTGTGACAAAGGTCTTTGTTTCCACTGAACAAAAATCAGTCTCCTACGATCAAACATTCTACATTATCAGTGTGCGAGGAACCGCACACGGATTAATTGGTATGAAAAAAACACAAAAAACAATCAAGAAATAATTAAAAACTGCTTCTGTCTATGAAGTTGATTAATGCTGCCTGCCCCGAGGCCATTGAAGAATACTTTCTAAAAATATAACAAAGCAATTCTCACAAACAATCTCAGCCAGGCTGGCCTTAGACACAGATATTCAGAAGGAAGTTGTCCTCCCATAAAGCCTGACACACACAAAGTAAGAATTCATCAGCTTCTCAGCAAACCAGAGTATGGAATTATTTACATGAAAATAAAAAGAAATCCATTCATTTACCATGATCTCAGTTTCAGTCGAACTTAATTTCAGAGCATGTGTTTGTAACAATGGCATACAGACTGAACAGCACTGATGATGAAAACTTTGCATATATTTCATTATTGGATTTAAACATGAGCTCAAAAGTTGGAGCAGAAGAGTCACAACAGATGTGGGTCCTTTTCAGTTATAAACATCCTTCAGATCACCAAAAGGCTGATTATAAACACCCAGAGCAGCACACCAGAAGCTGGGCTCCCACATGCACCCTGCTCACCCAAAGCAGTACAGGGGAGGGGGCGTGGTTCTTACCTGCTGGGCGGGGCTAACTTATACTGCAATGGTGTTAAGATTCCTGGAGAACTCCATTACGAAGGACAGAGTGGACGTGTTTGGGAAAGGGGTTTTTAAAAGTGAGAGAGGGGTGGATGTGAATTTATTGTGTGTCCAACATGGATCTAGAAGTAAATATTAGCTCATCTTGTCAAGAGTAACACAATACGACGAGTTAGCCATGTCTCCAAACTAACGGACGAAAAATTGATCTTCATCAACAGCAATACAACCTTTTTTCACCCATTTGGGTAAAAAGCCAACACACATCTATGGTTCAAAAACATGCATAGAACCATCTTTAGTAAATACATGGAGTAATCTTTACAGTATGGTACAAATTATTCCTTCATTTCAAATAAAAATAAAAAGAGAAATTCAGACAACAGGTTGTAAAAAAGACAGCACACAGGTTAGGGCACACATACACGGGAGTGTGGGATCCATGACAGAAAAGTCCCTCTTTATAGGCTCGTGGGAGTTTTACTTACACAAAAATGTGTTCTGAGGGCAGAAAGAAAAATGACTGGTTATCTTGCTGAACCAATCAGATTGTAGAGGAGGTAGATCCAATCAACTAGAGGAGGCAGGGCCAAACAATCAGATGTCTTGGTCCCGCCTCCTGTAGTTGCTTACACCCATCTCCTCTACAGTCTGATTGGTTATCTCTCTGAACCAATCATTTTTCCTTCTGCCCTCAGAACATTTTTGTGTAAGTAAAACTCCCACAAGTTCTTTGTAGAGGAGCGTCACACAAGAAAAGCCACTAAGTGGCACACTGCAGAAATGTCCCTCAAAAACCAGCTGCAGGCCTGATCAAAGGGCTCCCTTTGTCTGACGACAAGAGCCCTATTCTGTGCCACACATGGGTCAGAAAGAGTTACAACTGTCCACAGAGTGGAGATTGGGTCGGTGCTACAGTGTTGGATTTTAAAACATGCCTTTGACATACAGGCTCTGATTGGCACAACAAATAGGCCACCTATACATATTTAAAAAGTGTTGGTGTGTATCAGCAGGCAGGTTTTGCTTACCAGGGTCATCCAAGGGCATGTCCACGATCATCTGGTCGCTGACACGGCCACGCAGCCCGTTGACACACACAGCGACCACCTGCACCACGTAGCTGGTGTCGGCCAGCAGATCCTGGATTATGGCCCCCTGGGGCGCAATAAATTCAAGCTTATTGTCATATGTACTTTGGACAATGGGAGGCACACTCAAGCTTCCATGGACTGTGAGTCAACAATATATTATAGAATAACTGTAAGGAGCAGCATCAAACAGTATGGACACAGGAACAATAAGTAGTACAGAAAATAATTAACACAAAACAACAAATTACTCTGAGTACTAAATAACACAAAAAGATTGTATCACCAAAATAAACAGCAGATGAGCAGTGGTGATGGATAGAGTGCTTTTGAGCAGTAGTTTGATCAAATAACCATAATTCAGAGACCTTAGTGTCAGTGAATCTAGGGGTCCTTTACTGGACGGAGAGCATAATTTCTGTTTGCAGTTACCCGATAAAAACCACACTGAACACCACACCGAATGCTTCTGCCAACCAGAATCAGCACTGTGAGATTACCACATCCTGGTCTCCGTCGGTGAGGTACTCCATCTTGGGTGGGTCCCCTCCCTCCAGACTCTGGTAGGTGACGGAGTACCTCTCGATATTGACGTCGTACACAGCGCGGGGGCGCTCCCATGTCACCAGCATGCTTGTGTAGTTGTACGGGTCGGCCTGCACATTCTGGGGCTCCGAACTGCAAGCTGTGGAGTGTCACGAACGACATGCGTGGGCACACGCTATCACGAGGCAGCATGCTCAGAAATAAAGCGATACATATTGTAAGAAAGACCAGGAGCAGCCTCACAGCCTGTGCCGTGTTCCACAGGGTCACAGGGGTCAAAGGTCACTGCTGAAGGTCAAATTCGACTGACTCATGTCACAGACCGATAGGCGTGCAGAGGAAATCATTTAACACAAGATTATGCAGTATGGAGGAGAAACTTTAAGTTTCAAAATTAACTTTAAAAGTATACTGCTTTGAATTCATCGTTGCAATAATTTTATGAATAATTCTTTTAATATTTTTACACAATGACTTATTTGTTATTGATTACAGAATAACAACTAGCTCAGATATTTTTCCCAACACAAGGGGGCAGAGGCAAACTTTAAATAAACAAATCTGATGGCTTACCAGTGGCACCTGGGGGAAAACCAGCAGTAGTAAACACAATCAGAGCTACCTGCCTGCTCAGTACAGTTTTGGTCAACATCCTCTATACCAGGGGTTGGCAATCTTATCCACAAAGGGCCGGTGTGCATGTAGGTTTTCACTGGAACTGCCTAATTAGATTATTATTAGAGGGCTGATTGGCTGAAGTGTCTTCACACCTGGGTTTGAATAGCTGACCTAAAGGTTATCCCAAAAACTGACCCTTTGCAGATAAGATTGCCCACCCCTGCTCCATACACTGGCACAGCTTGTATAGCTATGATGGTAATAACGTTATTTTACTAGTAAAGCACTTTGGATTAGTGCAAAGCATTTACATTTCAGAAGACGACAAAAGAATTGGATCTACCATAACACCAGTAATGAACAAGACCAGGGTTACCTAGCAACATGCCACCAATACAATTCAGTGCAGTACAGAAAAGATACACAGAGTTTAAAATTTCAGGAGAAATCTAAACACAGATAGGGAGTGTTAAATATGAGTCTGCAGGGTGAATTCTTCCTGCTATGTGATCGAGGTTTTACTCATCTCCCTGTCCCTGTCCTCCTGGGATCTGTTTAAACTTTTTTATGGTCTCTCTGGAGAGGCACGCGGATGCCTGTGAAATACAGATCACTCGCCATCAGCTCTTTCAGGCACAGGCCAAAGAAAAAGCCAGGAAATTCCCTCAAAGCTGTTAATCCTGCTGGCCTGCACCTCGTCACAGCGCCGACACCTATGTAACGCCGGGACTTAGCAGGGCTGCACAAACCTGAAGGCTCAGCTGTACGTGGAGATTGGAAAGATCCTACGTTCGATTAAAAATAGGTCCATCTGCAGGAGATTTCAGACAAGGGCTTTAAACAAAGCCAGCTGAAGGGGTAGAGACCCATAATCATGCAGTGATTTCCTCTGTGACATTTCCTAAAATGTCTCCAAGCCAAAGCTGGAATACCCCTCAATGAAACAGCTTGGCTGCTGTCCAGCCACAGCACAGGGGTCAGACGCAAAGGTCCTGGGCAGCCATAGACCACGCCAGTCTGCATTCCAGTTGAAGCCTTCATTTCTCAGCCTCAAACAAAAATCTATTTCAATGCGCTGCAGCCTTCCAAGCCCATTAAACCCAGTATCCGTTCCACAATCATCTTAATTTTCCAGTCAAGTTAAAATTAATTTCTATGCCTCATTACAGTTATGGCTAAAACATTGACATTCTGAAATGTTTTCACCCTATAAAATGAATTTTTATTCAACTTAATTAGAATCACATAATTACTCTTAGCACTTGAATAACTTTCTATTGACTAATAATTTTGTTGAGGGATTTAATTTACCAAACTGAAGATAAAGGGGACTAATATTATTAACTTTTAATTAGTTTAATACATCAGCTGGACTAGAAAACAGCATCATCTGTTCCAAAATAAGTCATAACAATAACTTAGAACATTTTAATGAGCTGTGTGCTTATTGGACAGCAAAATTGAGGTTTGGGGTAAGCGAGCCAGAGGAGGCTGGTACTGCACATACTCGCCATTTCCACCGCTTCTGTGCCAGTGTAGGAGCCAAACACCTGGCCAATGAACTGGATCTGCTGCTCGCGGAAGTTGTTCTGCAGGTAGTCCATTAGCATGACGTAGCCGGCCTGTTGCATGGTCATCACCTCGCAGAACGCCTCCAGCTGCAAGACAAATGCTCCTGCTTTTCATCTGACTGATCTGTAAACGCTTGTCTGTGGTCTGTGCTACACTGGGCTACGGCAGCACATAGCATGACCCGAAGAGATCGGATTTGTCATGCATGCTGGAAAATGCAGGAAAAGGGGACAGAAGGGGAGTGTAAGTCAAAACAGATCTTTTCTCTCCATACGAAAGCAGCCCCAGCTGCTTTCGTCAGACCCCATCGATGTGAGAGCTTTGCAGTGTAAACCAGTGACCCAGTTTAAGGGTTTCTGCAGCCTGGGCATGCTGGAACCAGTCCTGGCACCAGGAGCATTTCACTGCTTCATCCTGTGTTTGTCAGCAGGCAGGAACCAAGCAAGCTGGACCGACTACATCCGAGACCATAATGAGTGTCAGGTATGTCAGGCTGAGGAAGCCAGAGGTGTCTCAGATCTGTAACCATGGTGCTGCTGTGTGAGCGAATGGCATCATCGGGAGTTTTCAGCTGAGCCCTATTCCGTAACTTGCTGCCCCATATTGATCTAATTTTTGTCTGTCAGCTTGGTCTGCTCCCAGTGCATCTGCCATGATGACCTCACTGAGTGGTCAACCAGAAGGAGGAGCATCTAGATCCATGTCCCCCACAATCCCAGTGGTGATGTGCAATCCTTTGCTCTATGTACAGATTCCCGTGTTACGTAATCCTTGTGATGTGACTCACACCCACTCCATGCAGCTGACTGGAGGACGAGAGGAATCAAAGATAAATAATTGTTTGACCAACGCTAATAACTGGTTGGTGGGCAGGTGGTCCTACATAGCAGCAGGACCTGTCTGTGAAGGCCGCGTTCACATAATGGACAGTTTCATACAAACGGCACTGGAAGTGTTGGCAAGTGGCATCACACCCCTGACAGAACAACGAGGGAATGTTCCAGACAGAGCCAAGTAAACCTCACACACACACACAGACACACACACACATTTCTATCTGCGACTGTCTCAGCAGAAACCAAAAGATTTGGTTTGGAAGAAGGAGTTCGAACACAAGCAAAACAGTCCTTCTGGGGAAACGGCTGCACTTGCACTCACCTGGCTTTCAGAGATGGGCACGGTGTCTCTGAACACGATCCACTCAACGATCTCAGAGCAGGGGGGTGTGGTCAGGGAGCCATTGTAGGTGAAATATTTCTCGGTCTGGTTTGGCAACAGACCCAACATGGAGAACGGCCGCAGGGTGCTGCTTTTACCTAGAATAACACGAAACCACAAACTCCAGACTCACTTGAGATCCCTTTTGAAGCGCTGCTAGTACTGATCCCACCTCTAGCAGAAGCTTTTAAAGACACAGAGATCCAGAATCAAGCACTTAGAAGCTATTATGGTGATGAGTTAATAATATTGCTTGGCTGAGTGTTTACATCCTTTCAAATTTGCTTTCAAAAACCAGCCAACGTAATGCAACGTAAGCCCTCTCAGTTACGTACCGTATAGGCTCACAGAGCTGACCCCTTCAATCACCGCCTCGTAGTTCTCGTTATCCATCGGACTGGTCTGCAGGAGACAGGCAGATCCCTTTACTGTGTTGTCACCCCCCCAACATTGAGCTTTGGACATAAGATGGGGGTCGAAGCAGATATGAAGTGGAAGCTGCATCCCAAGTATGTGGGAAGCAACTTCATAGAAATGTGTCACCAATACTTGACAAATGCTGCATAATTTGCGTAAGAAATGTAGGCCCCCTGACATGCATAAAAACACATCTCTTTCTTACTGTCTTCCTGTTTTTCTGAAATTAATACATGATGTAATGTTTTCCCTCAGGTTCTACCTGATTAATATGTCCTTTTCACCTGGTAACCAACTACCTCCACAAGCCCTGCATTCTACCTGGGCAGCAGCAGCACAAGCCTCAAGCTATGTCTCGACCCGCTTCATTTTCGCACACCTCCATTCACTTGCCCCCTCCACTCTTCTGGAGCACCCAGTGTCAATATGACCACACCACAGGCAGCAGATTCTGCTCTGTCCCTGCTCTCCACCTCCACCGAGACATCCAAAGAAATGACTGCGCATGTCTGATAACGACCCAGCATGCTTTGCCACATATGACTGTCTGGGCCCTCTGTGCCTTTCCAGATCCTGCAGAGAGCCCATCTGAGATAATATTCTGACTGGCAATGAGGAACATCCCACCGATCCAGGGAAACCCTCAGCTCACACACACACATGCACATACACACACACACACACATACACACACACACACATACACATACACACAAATATAAAAACGCTATCCCTCCTTCCTGCACTGCAAAACAAAGGGTGTTTCTCAATATGCCTACTTGACTGTTCTTGTGTTCTCACATACCTGTTGACGTCATCTTTCATGGCTGAAGTACAGTTCCAATACTCAAGAACAGAAGAACAGGGGACAGTAAAAGTCCCCGGATGTTGTTCTTGCCCAGCCCCAAATATCAAGAATACAGAGAAACAATCAAACACTTGCGTGCTTGAGCACAGACTATGAATCCATGCAGAAGAAATCCCCACAAGCTCCCATGCATGAGGGCTCTGGGTGAAATTCTCAGTGTGTTTATAAACACCAAGAATGCAAAGAACATACTTGTCAAGACTGCTTTTGATAACTTGCCCCCCAAGAATGAACTTGGGACCCAATGAATCATGGGATTGTTCTCGTTGACAAGGATGCAACAATGCATCTTTGATATTTGGGGCTGGTCAAGAACGACGTCCAGGGATTTCTGCTGTCCACCGTACTTCTGTCCTTGAGTACCGGAAATGTACTTCAGCAATGGAAGATGACGTCAAACGGGCATGTGAGAACACAAGAACGATGAAGTACAAACATTGATCAAATACACCCTTGATAAAATATCAGGTTCCACAGCAAGCATTGTTGATGCAGGGGTGCACGGCTAGGTTGCACCATCAACACTCACACCCACACATGTGTCTCATTCATTTACTAAACTCCACTTCATGGAAAAAACACCCACCTCAAACAGGATGGACAGGGCGGTGATCCTTCCGCCATCTTTCAGGGCATCATCAAAGGACTTGAACTTGTGCTCTTCGTAGCAGTAGATCTGCATCTGTAGGAGAGTCAGGTACGCCAGACGGGGAGATACTGCTAACACCACTGAGTGCTCACAGAAACACAACCGTCCAGCTCCTTTCATCTTGAACTCCTCACATTCAGTCTCAGTTTTTCATCACTGCTTTGTGATGGAGATAATTGCAAAAAGCACTTAGTGATAGGAGGGACAAGGCTTTGGGGTGACAGGGGGTGGTCAGTAAATGGTGAAATCCAAAGGGAACTAATACACTAATCAACAGGAAGTGGTTGATTGATCCTACCCACCATGTCTCTCCCATCAGTAATGATAACTGCCAGCAACCATAGCAACACCGGCTACATTAATCTTAGGGATTACATCATGTAGCTGTGTTCCTCAGGTAGGGTGGGATTTCATCATACTATGGTCTTCTGGTGAGCTACAGTAAATTGGAAATACCTCCAGGGGGAACTTGACACCATTGAGGCTGTGCTCAGACCCGTCAGATGACGCGTTGCATCTACCCCAGTGGAAGGCAATCCGGCCGACCCGGAATCTGGATCTCAGTCCTCCCTCACTGATATAGTACTCAGCATTCAGGCTGATGGCAACTGAAACAATCAACATAAAATGTTAGGGTGCTGTGTCTGTAACACACACTACAACACAGTCAGAATAACGCCTTACAAGCTGGTCCTGTAACGTGGAGCGTAGGGGCCTCCTTACAGTAGACACACTCAGTCAGAGTAACGCTTTACAAGCAATGTCTGCAATGTGGAGCATAGGGGCCTCCTTACAGTACACACACTACAACACACTCAGTCAGAGTAAAGCCTTACACGCTGTGTCTGTAACGTGGAATGTAGGGGCCTCC